>JAAAWK010001151.1:7312500-8531250 GCA_022496015.1 Hordeum marinum | reverse complement strand
TTCAGAAATATTGACATCGACGTACCCAAGCAAATTGGTAAGTAAGTCAATACTAGATTCTATGTCTTCTATTGTTTTTTTCTCAGAGTTATGTACCTGATGATCCATGCTTTTGCTTCGTGCTGGCAATTAGTTCTTTTTGAATTGCACACATATAACTATTTAGTTGCAGAGTGACAACAATTTAGTTGCATAGTCAATGTTATTGCACAACATCCTCTAACAATACAGTACAACTTGGTGTTGCAATTCATTTTTGTGCAACAATTTTACTCTCTCCCTCTACTGTATTTTTTGTTAGCACATCAGTGTTTTAAAGTTGCACATACACTAGTACCTAGTTGCACTGCAACAATGATTATAGTTGCACTGTAACAATGATTATAGTCACACAGTAACAATGAATATAGTTGCACATACAACATTTTTTTGCAGATAGTTTGTTGCAAGTTACTCATATTGTTGTGCAACTTAAATTTTTCCAGCAATGAATGCAGAATTTTCATGGGTTGAACACATCTGATTGGAATGGCAGCTTGTTGCCCAACTACGAGCCGAAAGATGTTCTAAACATGAGGAAATTCTTGACACACCAGTGGTGACAAGCGAGCACAACTCCGCCCCTTGGAGGAAGGTGCTAAAGTATGACAGGAAATAGGTTAGTCAACTCAACATTTTTTTTGCAACTGCTCAAAAATATTATATAATTGCACAACAGTAACAAATAGTTGGCACACAGCTTATTAGGTGCTTGCATAATGAATTCATATATCACAAAACTGCAAAAGCTAATTGAAAGAACTTTAGTACTTCAGTACATTTTTTGTCCGATACAAGGATAATTAAAACTAGTTTAACAGTCTGTAGCAACATTAAAAACAAAAACACGTGAACATCCAAATTCTCAAGCAATCTTCCGTCTCTTTTGTCTCCTCCAAAGCCATAATTATCACAGTAACCTCATTTGGCAAGCTCTAGCAGTGTGTTCTGTAGAATTGCAGTGGCTGCACTTGTTTTCCTTTTTTGGATGAAGCTCGAGCACCGAATTGTACCGCCTAGATTTCTTCCTCCCTTTGGTAGTTGACCTAGGTGGATCTCTAGGGACAACATCATCAAACCAGTTTGAAGGTGACATAGGAATTGTTGCAGCAACAGTACTAACATGGGCAACTGTTACAGGTTGGCCTAAAGGTTGATTTTGTTGGCGATGCTCTGTAGGGACAGTTGGCAGAACATTGTATCTAGGGTTAGGCTGTGATACATGCCCTGTAGGAATTGTGGCAGCAGGACTACTAGCCTGGATAGGTTCCATAGGATGGCCTGAACCTTGTTTCCGTTGGCTATGCAATGTAGGCCCAGTTGGCAGAACACTGCCTATAGGGGTAGGCTATGGTACGTGCACCATAGGGCCTCCTGGTGGTGGATGTCCTTGAGAGTTGACAACATTCGATGGCCCTCCAGGTGTAGCTGATTTTCTTCTTCTTTGACTTGTTGAGGTGATTGATCTATGTATGTGTTGCACGCATATGCTTGTACACAATCGCCTCTGATACATCAGAACCACTTGCAAACTTGGCTAGCTTCTGAAAATCTGTTTTCATGTTTGCATGTCTTATCTGCTTTTTTGATGATGGAGGCATCTCATCCGGTGGCTGGAAACCTGTGGCTGGTGCACTAGGGACAATAAGAGGAGTCCAACGTTGGAGAATGTAGCGAACATGTATGACATCAACCCCAAGATGGGTGAACACCTTCAAAATGTGGCAACAGAGCATGTCGTCCTTTTCCATCTTGAAACATTCGCACAAATAAGAACCCTGTGCAACTTTTGCCTCCACAAATAAGAACCCCAAGGTGGGTTTCCTAGTACTACTATTGACATCAAAGGGCAGCCACCACCAACTAATAACCATATAGTCGTCTCTTTGGAGTCGAAGGGTCATACTCTAGCTGGTAGATTGTACATGTCGTGCACTAACATCATCGGCCTCATTGGTCTTAGGAGGAAGCTCATTGAGATCAGGAGGCATCTCATTAAGATCTAACATGTCTATTTTTTGGAGGAAACTTATCAAAATCTGCATAAGTGGAGGAAATTCAAATCAATGCCAAATTAGTTGTTTCTCAACATAAGTTGCACAACACTACAGGACAATTGCATGCAGGAGTCAAGATAGTTGCACAAATTGTAGCTTTATTTAGCTGAACACGGACAAAAAGAAAGACCACACCTTAAGACTAAGATTGTTGAAGTTGCAGAAGATACACTACTTGGTTGTACAAGACTATAACATTGTTGCACAATGTCAGTTAACCTAGCTGCACAACTTATGTGTTTATGTATACTAAAAACACATAAAATAAGTGTTTTATATCCTTTCTCACATGGATTTTTTTATGTTCTGAATCCTTTTTAAATACAGATTTTGTTCTGATTGAGTTGTTGTGGACTTTATGCACATAACAACCAGGATTCACAAGAAGATGCAATGAACACCGTACCAGTCTCTCATTAATGAACAGTTCAAGTTTGGCTTTTGTATAGTAGTTAACTAGATGGATCGGTCTTTACTAGTTCAAGTGTGGAACCATTTACGTATGCTCTCAACTGCTTCACTATTTTTTTAATGCTTGTTGCACTGTGCAGTTCAAAAATTGGGTTACCACTGTTTGATTGGTTGCACAGTTTTACCTCATAAATTGCACATGTTATGTTGCACTTTATATTAAAAAAGTTGGCATATATAGATTCTGTTGTTGCATAGTTTTACTGCTAATTTTGCATAGGTACTTTTTGGCCATAGAAAGTTGTCTTATTGGTTTATGCATAGGGGAAATTTGGTCTCTTATTTTGCATTGTGCCATTTTTTGCCAAATTTGTTTTCAATTGTTGTAATATTTTTACCTTTTCATTGTTATATGTTGCACTTATAACTATAGTTTTTGGGCAGCAAGGCTACTTCAGTTGCATAGTTTCTAACAACTCATTCATTTGCACTTGGTTGTACAGAAGTTGGCTACCACGGTTTATTTAGTTGCATAGGTTTACTAGTAAATTTGGTCAAGCTTTTCCTTGACCTAGGCTCAGCAAAAAGTGAATCTAACTGAGTAGTTTTTGCACACCCAACAACACTTTTGTGGGCAAGATCTCAAGAGGAGGAAGAAGGGTAGGGAAGAGAAGGATAACTTACAGTTTTTTCTGCTGTTAAAATTGCTTCAGATTTCAACTAAACTCTCCCATGCCGATCTGCTATTCTTCCTCCATTAGAGAAAGCTATTTCGTGGGGAAGAGGTAGATCTGGGGCCGTTTGAGGGAGGAGGAAAGAGGCCACAACCTGATTAGGGGGCTTTGGGTGCCTTTATGTATAGGGAGCTGCCAAGGCCATCACGTGGGGGGAGGCTGGAGGCAAGGCTAGCGCACGGGTACCGGCTACGGTTGGTGGAGCTTTTCCTGGTGTGGGGGGACCAAAATTTTCCTTTTCTGTAGCGGGGGGACAAGCTGTTGCCTTTTCTGGCCGGTTGCTCGTGAAGACTAACCAGCCACCGGCCGCTCCCTAGACTCGTCCATGAATCATACCCCCTCCAAGACGATGTCCCCTTTCAGGGTTAGGCATTGAGAAAAAACACCAGAGCACTTGTCCTAAGACACACCGGTCTACAAAGCACGTGGACTAAACCTGATATCAAGTTTGTTAAAGTAAACACTAACGCTGCTATTTTAAGATGAAGGAGTGGGAGCTACTGCTGCAATACTAAAGGATGGAAAGGGAAGCTTTGATATAGCCCAATGTAAGTATATTGACCATGCATCGAATGCAACCACAGCAAAGGCGATGACAATGCATGATGGCATCTCTTTGCTAAATTCTTTGGGGTTTAACAGGGTAGAGGCGGAATCTGACTCACAGTTTGTGATTGATTTCTGCGTCGGGTAATCAAGATGGTGGGAAGAGGCTTCGGCGATTTTTGCAGAGTGAGTGGATGTTGCGTCAATAATTGGGATGGTCAACTATAAACATTAATTTCGTTCAACATATAAAGTAGCATGTGCTAGCTAAGTTTTCTTAGTGTAATATAGTGAACGATGTATTGCTTATTAATTTTTAATAAATCTAGCCATGATGACCTTTCCTTAAATAAAAACAAGCGACGGCGGGGGCCGTGACGGCGATTGGACTGTGGCGGCAGTGCGAATCAGTAGTTCTCCGACACTGTTCTGGTATAGATCCTCTCCTTGCCTTCTCTTTTCCCCCCTTTCCTTCCTTCCTCTCTCTCTCTCTCTCTCTCTCTCTCTTTCAGTCACTCCCGTGGGGAGAAGTCCCCATAATGGCGGGGAATGTCCAGGACGTTGAGATCCGGCGTTCGGGAACATAAATATATGGCGACTGGAAACAACAAGATCGCTGGCTTGGGGAAGCCTCTCTTATTTCTCTATGGGCTAGTTCCTTTGACTCAGTTCTTAAGAATCAATATCTCGAGAATCAAAATCGCAAAAGAACTCATCTCTGCCCCAGGAATTACCTAGAATCATCCTAGAATCGCAGTGCAATTTAGAATTGACGAAAATTGGTGATTCTGACAATTATGGCGAGTCCCTCAAAAGAAAATGTTTCATTTCAACAAGTACCCCTATTAGACAAAGTATTTACTACCAAAATGCCACTCGGGTCAGTCGAGAAAAGTCCCAAATATGGATCCGCTCGTGTTTGTAACCGCCACACTCCATCCCTAGCCACGAGTGACTTCAAGCAAGGGTGCGACGAATATTTCTCGCTTTAGCCGAGATGAGGGGATGCTCTTGTTGAGGATTTTTCCTCTCCTGCTTTGTATTGGCACGACCATTCACGCACACAAATAGTAAGAAAAAGAGTTGAGAAAAAGGGAGAACCAGGGTTCGATCCTTGGTCTCCAGGAGCGACCACGTGTGCTGCTACTATTCCGCACATGGCATGCTACTGATAAGTTGTATGCGTGCGTCGTACTTGAGGCGATTCAAGTCGATTTTCTTTGAGTTTTTTCTTTTTTTTTCTTTTCCTTTTCCTTCTCCGTTTTTCATACTTTTTTGCACTTTGTTTCTTCATGTTTTTATTTACTTCCTCCTTTTATTTTTTACTTTTTCTTTTGGTTATTATTCTAATTCTTTTGTATACGTCAACAACATTTTTCTAGTACACATCTAACATTTTTACAATACTTGTTCAACATTTTATATACAGGATCAACATTTATAAAAATACTTGTTCAACATTTTTTCAAATAAGTGTTCAACATTTTCAAATACTTGCTCAACATTTTACAAATACTTGTTCAACATTCTTATAGACATGAACATTTTCTTAAATATCTGTTCAACATTTATCAAATACCCGTTCAACATGTATCAAATATTGTTTAACATTTTTCAAATATTTTTCCAACATTTTTTTGTCATATATATAGGGATTGACTATTCGTTACCCATATTCTTCACCCTCATATCCTCACGCATCCTATAGTCACTGTAAGAACAATACATGTGAGGTAATATTATGGTATGTAGTTAAGGACATCTTAACATCCACCGTGAGAAACAAATATGCCATGCATTTAAGGTAATATTACAGCATGCATGTGTGAGGTAAGATAAGATTATAACACATCGGTGCGAATTCAACGCATGTGACGTAAGATTAGACCGTGTCGGTGAGGTAAGATTATGAGGTGCGTTTGAGGTAAAATTACAACATCCAACAAGAATCATGTCTTGATAGAGTTTATACCGGGGTGAAGAATTACTTATTCTTCACCTTTGTTCCCTGCCATCTCTATTTTCCTCTGTTGCTCTATGTTTAGAACTATGAAAAATTATATGCTTAGTTGTTTGCTAAACTGTATGCTAATTTGGATCGATGGCTACACGATGTTGTATGGATTGATGGCTGCTTAAAATAGTGATTTTTTAATGATGTTGGATGCATCGATGGTTGTATGATGTTGTATGGATTGATGGATGCTCACAACTAGGGGCGTCACAAGCATTTCATCACACAACTCATACAATAATCACCGGCTGGAATTTCTGAACGGATGATTCTGTGGGCACTTTCCCAAAATCAGATTCTAGAGAATCATTAGGCAAAAAGAATTGGCCCTATATATACGACTTCATGATTCTCTATCGATCGATTTTTCTGTAGTTCTTACGGAGATACTCTGTAGTATCATGGCAATGAAGATCAGCAACGACCATTCCTTTTCCCCATAAAATACTTTGTGTTTGGGTGTAGGCGTCGAACGCTGGGCAGGATACAACCACTGTTCAAGAGGGGATATCATTGCGGCGACGACATCTTTCTGGTGGACTTGTTTCCTCGGGCTCCGCCGTTGTGACGACGTCTGCTCTACCGTCAGCGCAGAGCTTGGGAGGTAGTCCAGACGGATCCAGATTCTGGTTTTCAACAATGACATCTAGAAGACGAAACATGTGTTGGGTTCGTGGTTGATGGATGTCAGGTATGGTTTTCTCCTTTGACGTCTTAGTCGTGGTGGGGTGCCAGATCTGGAGTTCGATGACGTGTCCGGGGTGTTGTCCCGATCTGATTCGTTTAACGGCAATGGCTTCACCTTTAGTGAGTCACCTTGAAGGTATGCAAAGCTGCATATCAGCGATGGAGCCACGTCGAGCTTGGGTCAAGAGGTGAGCCATCATTTTTTTCGTTGGTGACTGATGTGGTGGTGTCGTAGGCAGGTGATGGATGTTGGTGTCAAGCTCAACAATGTTTTGCTATCTTTTCAGTTTTATCATTGACGATCTTTACATGACTTGCAATTTGATCCTTACTAGAAGGATTGGACGCGCTTTGCTGTGTCGTTAGATTAAAAAAATCTAATCACTCTATTTCAAAATACAATGTGTATTATTTTTTTAAAATGTCAAACCTTTTAAATTTGATTAAATTTGTAGATAAATATCAAAATCTGTAATGCCACAATGTTGTGATTAGATTCATCATTAAATGAACTTTCATATTTTTTATTTAATATTTTGGATGTCTATATTTTTGCTCTCAACTTGATCAAAGTTGAAGAATTTGACTTTCTAAAAAACTAATATCCCTTACAATTTAAAATTAATGAAATATTTCGTTTGATGTGTGGGGCAGATGACATGGTGTGCTCCATCTTTATTGATAATTCGGTAATTTGATGGGTCTTTCGTGGTGTGATTCTATATTATATGCTAACCAACATTATATATGTGGGAAAAGTTCTACGTCGACGACTGCATAGACGTGATTGATATGTTTTTATATGTCGGTTGCTGTTGATTGATTTGAAAAAGTGTTGGTTCAGTCAAAATCGTAAACCGAACCCATAAGGAATCATAATGTATTTGTCTAAAGAATTGAAGGAAAAAGTTTTGAGAAATTGTTGATCCGGTCAAAACCGGGTGACCCAATTATAGTTGGAGTCTTGGAGACTTCAATTGAATGTGAACTCTTTAAAACTAAGGAGTATAATGTTATAGAGGTATAAATAAAATAATTAAATGAGAGAACTTTGAAAAATTGTTGTCCATGTCAAAATTAGATGTCACAATGTTAATTGAATACCTTAATTGAATGTGGGCACTTCAATTCTAGAAAGATTAGTGTTATAGTATATGACTAGCACATATGCCCGTGCGTTGCAACGGGGGAGACAATTCATATGAACTTAAATTTAGGAACAGGAGATGTGCAAGCATAACATATCAACTCATTAAGTAGTTTTAATTGACACACTCAATTATTCTAAGGACACTCCCGACTATACTTGAACTTATAATCATATGTATTAACCCTAAATCTAGATTGTGAATGTGCAGTCAATGAACCTACAAGAAAATATACCGTCTATCTCATGTTAAACAGTGTCGGATTGTAATTATATATTAAGTTATATCATACGCCCATAGTCTCATAATATACCATCTATCTCATGTTCATAGACAATTCCCCGTTGTACATCGAGAGTATTGGGGGTTAATTTCTTCTTTTTGAATTGTGAGTTAAATCCTTCCTGCCGTCTACAAGAAAATAGTTGTGTGTTCGTTTTTCCAGGGATAATAGGGACCAACTCCTCACCCACTATCGATTCATGGAGCGGTTTACTATTTTTTCATACAACTTACAAAGATATATAAACTGGTGAAATTTAGTGTAACAAAACGACAAGCGATTTAATAGGGTAATTAAATAAACCCACTCATCTAGATTTTGAAGGGCTCGGGGGCCAAAACTCTACGACCAAGAGACAACCCCGCATGAAGAATAAATGCATCTAATTGGGCCAAATTCATTGTTCTGACCCTTTTCGTAAACTTCAGCCGGATCTGACCCCGGTTCCAAACATTTTGTGGATCTGACCCTTTTGTTGGAAATATGCCCTAAAGGCAACAATAAAATGGTTATTATTATATTTCCTTGTTCATGATAATTGTCTACTGTTCATGCTATAATTGTATTAATCGGAAACCGTAATCATGTGTGAATACATAGACCATAACAAGTCCCTAGTGAGTCTCTAGTTGGCTAGCTCGTTGATCAATAGATGGTCACGGTTTCATGACCATGGACATTGGATGACGTTGATAACTGGATCACATCATTAGGAGAATGATGTGATGGACAAGACCCAATCCTAAGCATAGCACAAGATCGTGTAGTTCGTCTGCTAAAGCTTTTCTAATGTCAAGTATTGTTTCCTTAGACCATGAGATTGTGAAACTCCCGGATACCGTAGGAATACTTTGGGTGTGCCAAACGTCACAATGTAACTGGGTGGCTATAAAGGTATACTACGGGTATCCCCGAAAGTATCTGTTGGGTTGGCACGAATCGAGACTGGGATTTGTCACTCCGTGTGACGGAGAGGTATCTCTGGCCCCACTTGGTAAGACATCATCGTAATGAGCTCAATGTGACTAAGGAGTTAGCCACGGGATGATGTGTTACGGAACAAGTAAAGAGACTTGCCGGTAACGAGATTGAACAAGGTATAGGGATATCGACGATCGAATATCGGGCAAGTGTCATATCGGTAGACAAAGGGAATAGTATACATGATTAATTGAATCCCCGACATCGTGGTTCATCCGATGAGATCATCGTGGAGCATGTGGGAGCCAACATGGGTATCCAGATCCCACTGTTAGTTATTGGACGGAGAGGTGTCTCGGTCATGTCTACATGCCTCCCGAACCCGTAGGGTCTACACACTTAAGGTTCGATGACGCTAGGATTATAGGGAAATAGTGTACGTGGTTACCGAAGGTAGTTCGGAGTCCCGGATGAGAATCCCGGACATCACGAGGAGATCCCAGAATGGTCCGGAGGTAAATATTCATATATAGGAAGTGAGGATATGGTCACTGGAAGTGTTTCGGGCATCACCGGTAATGTACCGAGATCACCGGAAGGGTTCCGGGGTCCACCGGGAGGGGCCACCAGCCCCGAAGGGCTACATGGGCCAAGAGTGGGAGGGAACCGGCCCCTAGGTGGGCTGGTGCACCTCCCACCTCAGCCCAAGGCGCAGCAAGGGTGGAAGGGGGCAAACCCTAGGCGTGGAGGCCCCTAGGCCCACCCTAGGGTGTCGCCCCTCCACCCCTCTCTTGGTCGCCGCCGCCCCAAGGGCCATCTAGGGCCGGCCGCAGACCTAGGGTGGGAACCCTAGGGGTTGCGCCCTCCCTCCTCCTACTACTATAAATAGAGGAGGGTTTTGGGGCTGCTGTCATGCACATCTCTTTCTCTCTCGGCGTAGCCCTACCCCTCCTCCTCCTCGTCCTCCGTAGTGCTTGGCGAAGCCCTGCCGGAGTACCATGTAGCTCCACCGTTACCATGTTGTCGTGCTGCCAAAGCTCTCCCTCAACCTCTCCTCCCTCCTTGCTGGATCAAGTCGTAGGAGACTTCATCAGTCTGCACGTGTGTTGAATGCTGAGGCACCGTTGTTCGGCGCTTAGATCGGAATCCACCGCGATCTGAATCGCTGCGAGTACGACTCCACCAACCGCGTTCTAGTAACGCTTCCGGTTTGCGATCTTCAAAGGTATAAAGATGCACTTCCCCCACTCGTTGCTGGTTTCTCCATAGATTGATCTTGGTGACATGTAGGAATTTTTTTGATTTACTACTATGTCTCCCAACAATGGCATCATGAGCTAGGTCTATGCGTAGAATCTATGCACAAGTAGAACACAAGGTGTTGTGGGCATCGATTTTGTAAATTGTCTTTCCGTTAATAGTCTTATCTTGATTCGGCAGTATTGTGGGATGAAGCGGCTCAGAGCGACTTTACACGTATGCTTACGTGAGACTGGTTCCACCGCCTGACATGCACTTGTTGCATAAGGTGGCTAGCGGGTGTCTGTCTCTCCCACTCTAGTCGGGTCGGATTCGAAGAAAAGGGTCCTTATGAAGGATAAATAGAAATTGGCATATCACGTTGTGGTTTTGGCGTAGGGAAGAAACGTTTTTGCTAGAAACCTATAGCAGCCCCGTAAAAACTTGCAACAACAATTAAAGGACGTCTAAATTGTTCTTGCAGCATATGCCGTGTGATGTGATATGGCCAAAAGAATGTGATGTGATATATGTGATGTATGAGATTGATCATGTTCTTCTAATAGGATTCACGACTTGCATGTCGATGAGTATGACAACCGACAGGAGCCATAGGGGTTGTCTTAATTTATTGTATGACTTGCGTGTCAATCATAAACGCCATGTAATTACTTTACTTTATTGCTAATTGTTAGCCATAGTAGTAGAAGTAATAGTTGGCGAGACAACGTCATGAAGACACGGTGATGGAGATCATGATGATGGAGATCATGGTGTCGTGTCGATGACAATGATGATCATGGTGCCCCGAAGATGGAGATCAAAGGAGCAAGATGATATTGGCCATATCATGTCACTATATTGATTGCATGTGATGTTTATCATGTTTACATCTTATTTGCTTAGAACGACGGTAGCTTAATAATATGATCTCTCACTAAAATTTCAAGAAATGTGTTCACCCTAACTGTGCACCGTTGCTAAGGTTCGTTGTTTCGAAGCACCACATGATGATCGGGTGTGATAGGTTCTAATGTTTGCATACAATGGGTGTAAGCTAGATTTACACACGCAATACACTCACGTTGACTTGACGAGCCTAGCATGTACAGACATGGCCTCGGAACACAGGAGACCGAAAGGTCGAACATGAGTCGTATAGAAGATACGATCAACATGGAGATGTTCACCATTGATGACTAGTCTGTCTCACGTGATGTTCGGACACGGGCTAGTTGACGTGGATCATGTGCCACATGGATGACTAGAGATATGTCTATCTAAGTGGGAGTTTATTAAATAATTTGATTATGTGAACTTAATTGTCATGAACTTAGTCTAAAAATTGTCTTTACAATCTATATTGTAGATCCAATGGCCAACGCTAATGTTGCCCTCAACTTCAACGCGTTCCTAGAGAAAACCAAGCTGAAAGACGATGGAAGCAACTATGCGGACTTGGTGCGTAGCTTGAGGATCATCCTCATAGCTTCCAAGAGATTATATGTCCTTGATGCAGCGCTAGGTGAAGCACCCGTTTTCCCAGCAACTCAAGACGTTGTGAACGCCTGGCAGTCGCGTTGTGATGATTACTCCCTGGTTCAGTGCGGCATGCTTTACAGCTTAGAACCGGGACTCCAAAAGCATTTTGAGCGACACGGAGCATATGAGATGTTCCAAGAGCTGAAATTAGTTTTCCAAGCTCATGCCCGGGTCGAGAGATATGATGTCTCCGACAAGTTCTTCTGTTGTAAGATGGAGGAGAATAGTTCTGTCAGCAAGCACATACTCAAAATTTCTGGGTTGCACAACCGCTTGTCTCATCTGGGAGTTAATCTTCCGGATGACTCGGTTACTGACAAAATCCTCCAGTCACTCCGACCTAGCTACAAGAGCTTTGTGATGAACTACAACATGCAAGGGATGGTCTCTAAGTTGTACTCGATGTTGAAATCAACGGAGGTCGAGATCAAAAAGAAGCATCAAGTGTTGATGGTCAATAAGACCACTAGTTTCAAGAAAGGCAAGGGTAAGAAGAACTTCAAGAAAGACAGAAAAGCAGTTGCCGTGCCCGATAAGCAAGTTGCCGGCAAGAAGAACAAGAATGGACCCAAGCCTAAGACTGAGTGCTTTTATTGCAAGGTTACCTGTCACTGGAAGTGGAACTGCCCCAAGTACTTAGCGGATAAGAAGGCCGGCAACGTTAAAGGTATATGTGATATACTTGTTATTGATGTGTACCTTACCAGCGCTCGTAGTAGCTCCTGGGTATTTGATACCGGTGCAGTTGCTCACATTTGTAACTCCAAGCAGGAGCTACAGAATAAGCGAGACTGGCGAAGGATGAGGTGACGATGCGTATCGGGAATGGTTCCAAGGTCGATGTGATCTCTGTCGGCACGCTACCTCTACATCTACCTTCGGGATTAGTTTTAAACCTCAGTAATTCTTATTTAGTACCAGCTTTGAGCATGAACATTGTATTTGGATCTCGCTTGATGCGAGATGGCTACTCATTTAAATCTGAGAATAATGGTCGTTCTATTTATATGAGAGAAATGTTTTATGGTCATGCCCCGTTGGTCAAGGTTTGTTTTTGATGAATCTCGAACATGATGTTACACATGTTAATAGTGTGAGTACCAAAAAGTGTAAGATTGATAACGATAGTCCCACTTACATGTGGCACTACCGCCTTGGTCATATTGGTGTCAAACGCATGAAGAAACTCCATGCTGATGGACTTTTGGAGTCGCTTGATTTTGAATCATTTGACACGTGCGAACCATGCCTTATGGGCAAGATGACCAAGACTCCGTTCTCCGGAACAATGGAGCGAGCAAGTGACTAGTTGGAGATAATACATACCGATGTATGCGATCCAGTGAGAGTTGAGGCTCACGGTGGCTATCGTTATGTTCTCACCCTCACTGATGACTTAAGCAGATATGGGTATGTCTACATAATGAAACACAAGTCTGGAACCTTTGAAAAGTTCAAGGAATTTCATAGTGAGGTAGAGAATCAACGTGACAGGAAAATAAAGTGCCTACGATCTGATCGTGGCGGAGAATATTTAAGTCACGAGTTTGGCACGCACCTAAGGAAATGTGGAATGGTTTCACAACTCACGCCGCCTGGCACACCTCAGCGAAATGGTGTGTCTGAATGTCGTAATCGCACTCTATTGGATAAGGCACGATCTATGATGTCTCTTACCGACTTACGTTATCATTTTGGAGATATGCATTAGAGACTGCCGCATTCACTTTAAATAGGGCTCCGTCTAAATCCATTGAGATGACACCGTATGAATTATGGTTTGGAAAGAAACCTAAGCTGTCATTTCTGAAAGTTTGGGGATGCGATGCTTATGTGAAGAAACTTCAACCTGAGAAGCTGGAACCCAAAGCGGAAAAGTGTGTCTTCATAGGATACCCCAAAGAAACTGTTGGGTATACCTTCTACCTCAGATCCGAAGGCAAAGTATTTGTTGCCAAGAATGGATCCTTTCTAGAGAAAGAGTTTCTCTCAAAAGAAGTAAGTGGGAGGAAAATAGAACTTGATGAGGTAATTGTACCTCCACTCGAACCGGAGAGTAGCACAACACAGGAAGTTGTTTCTGTGGAGCCTGCACCAGCTGGAGAGGAAGTTAATGATGATGATCATGAAACTTCATATCAAGTTGCTATTCTAAGGTCCACTAGGACACGTTCCGCACCAGAGTGGTATGGCAACCCTATCCTGGAGATCATGTTGTTGGACAACGATGAACCTTCAAACTATGAAGAAGCGATGGCAGGCCCATATTCCAACAAATGGCTTGAAGCCATGAAATTCGAGATAGGATCCATGTATGAGAACAAAATATGGACTTTGGTGAACTTGCCTGATGATAAGCGAGTCATAGAAAATAAATGGATCTTTAAGAAGAAGACTGGCGCGGATGGTAATGTGACTGTCTATAAGGCTTGGCTTGTCGCTAAGGGTTATCGACAAGTTCAAGGAGTTGACTACGATGAGACTTTCTCACCCGTAGCGATGCTGAAGTCCGTCCGAATCAAGTTAGCAATTGTCACATTTTATTATTATGAGATCTGGCAAATGGACGTCAAAACGGCATTCCTTAATGGTTTCCTTAAGGAAGAACTATATATGATGCAGCCAGAAGGTTTTGTCGATCCTAAAGCTGCTAACAAAGTATGCAAGCTTCAGCGCTCCATCTATGGGCTGGTGCAAGCATCTCGGAGTTGGAACATTCGCTTTAATGAGGTGATTAAATCGTTTGGGTTTATAGAGGTTTATGGAGAACCCTGTATTTACAAGAAAGTGAGTGGGAGCTTTGTAGCATTTCTCATATTATATGTGGATGACATATTGTTGATGGGAAATGATATAGAACTTTTGGAAAGCATAAAGGCCTACTTGAATAAGTGTTTCTCAATGAAGGACCTTGGATAAGCTGCTTACCTATTAGGCATCAAGATCTATAGAGATAGATCTAAACGCCTCATAGGTCTTTCACAAAGCACATACCTTGACAAGATATTGAAGAAGTTCAATATGGATGAGTCCAAAAAGGGGTTCTTGCCTGTGTTACAAGGTGTGAGATTGAGTACGACTCAATGCCCGACCACGGTAGAGGATAGAGAAAAGATGAGTGTCATCCCCTATGCTTCAGCCATAGGCTCAATTATGTATGCCATGCTGTGTACCAGACCTGATGTGAACCTTGCCATAAGTTTGGTAGGGAGGTACCAAAGTGATCCTGGAGCGGAACACTGGACAACAGTCAAGAATATCCTGAAGTGCCTGAAAAGGACCAAGGACATGTTACTCATTTATGGAGGTGCCGAAGAGCTCGTCGTAAAGGGTTACGTCGATGCTAGCTTCGACACAGATCTGGATGACTCGAAGTCACAAACCGGATACGTGTATATTTTGAACGGAGGGGCAGCTAGCTGGTGCAGCAGCAAGCAAAGCATCGTGGCGACATCTACATGTGAAGCGGAGTACATAGCTGCTTCGGAAGTAACAAAGGAAGGAGTCTGGATGAAGGAGTTCATCACCGACCTAGGAGTGATTCCCAATGCGTCGGGCCCGATGACTCTATTCTGTGACAACATTGGAGCTATTGCCCTTGCCAAGGAGCCCAGGTTTCACAAGAAGACAAGACACATCAAGCGCCGCTTCAACTCCATTCGTGATTACATTCAGGAAGGACATATAGATATTTGTAAAGTAGATACGGATCTGAATATCGCAGATCCGTTGACTAAACCTCTCTCACAAGCAAAACATGATCAACACCCGAACTCTATGGGTGTTCGATACATTACAATGTAACTCGATTATTGACTCTAGTGCAAGTGGGAGACTGTTGGAAATATGCCCTAGAGGCAATAATAAAATGGTTATTATTATATTTCCTTGCTCATGATAATTTTCTATTGTTCATGCTATAATTATATTAACCGAAAACCATAATACATGTGTGAATACATAGACCTGAATACATAGACCACAACAAGTCCCTAGTGAGCCTCTAGTTGGCTAGCTCGTTAATCAATAGATGGTCACGGTTTCATGACCATGGACATTGGATGTCATTGATAACTGGATCACATCATTAGGAGAATGATGTGATGGACAACACCCAATCCTAAGCATAGCACAAGATCGTGTAGTTCGTCTGCTAAAGCTTTTCTAATGTCAAGTATCGTTTCCTTAGACCATGAGATTGTGCAACTCCAGGATACCATAGGGATACTTTGGGTGTGCCAAACATCACACCATAACTGGGTGGCTATAAAGGTGTACTACGGGTATCCCCGAAAGTATCTGTTGGGTTGGCACGAATCGAGACTGGGATTTGTCACTCCGTGTGACGGAGAGGTATCTTTGGGCCCACTCGGTAATACATCATCATAATGAGCTCAATGTGACTAAGGAGTTAGCCACGTGATGATGTGTTATGGAACGAGTAAAGAGACTTTCTGGTAACGAGATTGAACAAGGTATAGGGATACCGACGATCGAATCTCGGGCAAGTGTCATACCGGTAGACAAAGGGAATAGTATACGAGATTGATTGAATCCCCGACATCGTGGTTCATCCGATGAGATCATCATGGAGCATGTGGGAGCCAACATGGGTATCCAGATCCCGCTGTTGGTTATTGGCCAGAGAGGTGTCTCGGTCATGTCTACATGCCTCCCGAACCCGTAGCTCTACACACTTAAGGTTCGATGACGCTAGGGTTATAGGGAAATAGTGTATGTGGTTACTGAAGGTAGTTCAGAGTCCCGAATGAGATCCCGGACGTCACGAGGAGTTCCAGAATGGTCCGGAGGTAAAGATTCATATATAGGAAGTCAGGATTTGGTCACCGGAAGTGTTTCGGGCATCACCGGTAATGTACCGGGATCACCGGAAGGGTTTCGAGGTCCACCGGGAGGGGCCACCAGCCTCGGAGGGCTACATGGGCCAAGAGTGGGAGGGAACCAGCCCCTAGGTGGGCTGGTGCGCCTCCCACCTCAGCCCAAGGCGCAACAAGGGTGGAAGGGGGCAAACCCTAGGCGTGGAGGGCCCTAGGCCCACCCTAGGGCACTGCCCTCCTCCCCTCTCTTGGCCGCCGCCGCCCCAAGGGCCATCTAGGGCCAGACGCAGCCCTAGGGTGGGAACTCTAGGGGCTGTGCCCTCCCTCCTCCTCCTCCTCCTATAAATAGAGGAGGGTTTTGGGGCTGCCGGCACGCATATCTCTTTCTCTCTCGGCGCAGCCCTACCCCTCGTCCTCCGTAGTGCTTGGTGAAGCCCTGCCGGGGTACCACGCAGCTCCACCGTCACCACGCCGTCGTGCTGCCAGAGATCTCCCTCAACCTCTCCTTCCTCCTTGCTGGATCAAGTCGTAGGAGATGTCATCGGGCTGCATGTGTGTTGAAAGCGGAGGCGCCGTTGTTCGGCACTTAGATCGAAATCCACCGCGATCTGAATCGATGCGAGTACGACTCCACCAACCGTGTTCTAGTAACGCTTCCACTTTGCAATCTTCAAAGGTATGAAGATGCACTTCCCCCACTCGTTGCTGGTTTCTCCATAGATTGATGTTGGTGATACGTAGGAATTTTTTTGATTTACTACTACGTCTCCCAACACCTTTTCCTACCGCCACCCGTCATGGCGGTAGGGTTATATGTGCTACAGCCAGCGAGCTTGGCGGTAGTCTCCCGTTAGGCCAGACAGTTCCATATGCCCAGCTGACGTGGATGAGCACCCTACCGCCAGGGTCAGTGGCGGTAGGATGTAATAGCCTACCGCCAGAGGTCGTGGCGGTAGGATCCCTAGAGTAGTGAAAGGCTGGTGGGCCCACCAGCCACCCATTCACCCTCAAATCCCCCTTCTTCCCCAAGCTGAGCTCCTCTCCCCTCTCTCTCCCCCATTCTTGCGACCACCAAATCCATCTCCATTGCTTGAGTTTTCTCCAGTGGATCGAGGCCAAGTTCATCACTCAAGGTACCCCCTCACTCTCTTCTTTTTGGTTGGTTGGAATCATCTCGTTTGGTGGCATGCTTTACTTTTATGCAAACCCTAGTTCATGTCATTTTTTGTTTTAAATCCATGGATATTATGGATGATAGGTTTGTTTCTATGCTTTAGTATGACTAATTATCATGTTTTTAACACCGATCTATAGTTATTGTTAGGTATAGGGTTAAGGTTAGGGTTAGGGTTAGGGTTAGGCATTGTCATTAATTAGAACTTAGGGTTAATTAATGATAATGTGATATTATTGTTGTTGTTTCAATATAGTTAGGGTTCATATTATTGTTATTGTGATATTATTTTTTAGGGTTCATATTAGGTTGCCGTCCTATCCTCATTACAATTTTTCAATGCATTTAGATGGATATGCTTGTTAATGTACACCATTTGGATAAGGGGACATTTATGAAAGGCAATGCCGATGAAGGGGAAGAATCCATTGTTTTTGATTCAAGCCCATCTTATGAGGAGGTGGTTGTGAAAGTTAGGAAGGTGCTAGATTGGATTGATCCAAATGTTGATGTTAAACTCATTGGAAGGTATGATGTTGGAGTGGGGGTGAAGTCTCGATTGAAGAGTATGCATATCACCTCGGAATTGCATTGGAATCTTTACAAGGACAAAGTATTTGAACCGCAAGACAAATCTCTTGAATTGTTTGCCACCAAGGTTGAGCCTCCTTTGCTGAAAATTGACTTGAACCGACATGTCTCTTCCACAAACAGTGTTGCAAGGGTGGAGGTGTATGTCCCCAATTCTTCTAGCCAACCACCAAATGAAGCGGAGATTAATGATGGAGCCATGGTAATTCATGAGGAAGAGGTTCATGTTGATGCTGAAGCAGGCCATGTTGATGCTGAAGCCGGCCATGTTGATGTTTATGAGGAAGCCGAAGAGATTCATTATACTCCCATTGGAGACCTGGATGTGTTTGTGCATCAGCAAGACATGGATCGTGACCTCCCCTACCAACGTATGTATGGATATGACTCATATGACGAGGGTCCAACAGAGGAATTGGACGAGGATGGATTCACTGCACAAGAGAATGCAATTTTCAAGAAGGTTACGGGGAAGGAAAGATGCCCCCCATTGTTTCGTGATCTCACTCTTGCTGACAAGGCTATTGTTGATGGTGGCATGAGGCTGGGTTTGCTTGAACCAACACCGTGCCCGAAAATCGGTGACCCTAAACCCAAGGATGAGGACGAGAATGCTCATTTGAAGAAAGGCATCAAGTTCAGTTGCTTGGAAGAGTTCAAGATATGGTTGAGTGACTATGCTATCAGGAACCATAGGCCCATTTGTTGTTTGTCATTCCAACCAAAATCTATGGTACATCATCAAATGTGACAAATAAGGTTGCCCTTGGAAGGTTCTTGGAAGAAAAATTCAACAAACCGGGCAATGGGTGCTGAAGAGCTATGTGGCCACTCACACGTGCGTACCGCCGGAGAAAGCTGACCGAAGCAAGGGACACCGCCAACTCATGCCAGAATTTTAGGATACAAATTGTTGCCTCATGTAGCCCATGATCCAACCATGAAGGTGAAGTTTCTCATGAGTATGGTTGACGAACGATTCGGATACCCGATCAACTATGGGAAGGTATGGAAGGCGAAGGAAAATGCAATTAGGATGTTGCATGGTGATTATGAGGCCGCATACAATATTCTCCCAAGGATGTTGGGAGCAATCGCACATAGGAACCCTAGCATGTGCCATGCGGTGGAGGAAAATGATGAAGTGTTCACCGTGCGTTCTAGAGTTTTGGGCAATGCATCGAGGCATTCAAGCATTGTCGTCCGGTGTTGTCTATCGATGGCACATTCTTGACTGGGTAGTACAAGGGCACTCTAATGGTGGCAATGGCTCACTTGTCCAATGATAACGTGTTGCTGGTTGCATTTCCTTTAGTTCCTTCCGAGCATGACGACAACTAGGATTGGTTCATGAGGCATGTGAGAACCAAGGTGATTGGCAATAGGGAGGTATGCATCATATCGGACCGGCATCATGGAGTTCTCCAGGCGATAGTTGTGTCCATTCCTGGCCTCCCGAAGCTTCACCACCGATGGTGCATGAGGCATTTCATGGCAAACTTTTACCAGGCATGCAAGAGCAAAGAGTTTTGCAAAGACCTTACTCATGTGTGCACGGCATTCTCCTTTGATGCATTCACAAGCCGCTATGATAATCTTTTGAAGGCATTGAAAAAGAACCAAAAGGGAAGAGCATTCCTGACTAGGCATTATGAGGAAAAACAAAAGTGGGCACGCACTTTTGATGACGGAGGTTGGAGATACGGCGACATCACAAGCAACATGGTGGAATGCTTCAACAATGTCCTGAAGGGTGTTCGTTCTTTGCCCGTGACTGCAATATTGAAATACACCTTCTTGAATTTGAATGAGTATTTCCTTAAGCATTCCATATCAATGGCAAAATGGATAGGGGAGAAAATGGACTATCCAGATAAGGTTCATGATTGGCTGAAATTTCAAGCAGGCAAGTCTTCCCATCAACAAATCATAAGATTCAACGACAAAGATGGGATCTACCAAGTTGACGAGCCAGGTGGCACAACACGAGATGGTGTCACCTATGGCGGCGTTTCTTATGAGGTGCACCTCAAGGACCAGTGGTGTCAATGTGAGAGGCCTCACAGGTACCATTGGCCATCCTCGCACGTGATGATGGCTGTGAGGGCAAGGAACTTACAGGTTTCAGATGGACTTACCATACAACTACATCAGTTCATGTTGGAAGCCACGAGGTTGACATGGGCACCTCGGTTCCATCCTTTCCTTGACCAGTCATAGTGGCCGAAGTATGATGGCCCACATATCATGCCTGATCCTGCACTCATGGTATCTACAAAAGGGAGAAGAAGAAAGAAGAGGTTTAGGAGCGACATGGATGATATAGCTGGATATACTGGCATGGAACAATTTGGCAGCGGTCATTTCATGGAGCCTCCCGACACCAACAATTGTGGTCAATGTGACAACCCATGACAAAATAACAGGACATGCAACACTAGCACGAGTCAGACTGGTGGCCGTACAGGGAGTACTAGTGCTCGCGGAGGACGGACTACCGTTACAGGTAGTAGTGCAAGAGGAGCCACTAGGGGTGGTCGCGGAGGACGGACTACTGTTACAGGTAGTAGTGCAAGAGGATCCACTAGTGGTGGTCACGGAGTACCTCATGGTGTTAGACTTGGGGGGGGGGGTAGTGGTCGCGCTTCCGGTGTTACTAAGAGACAAAGGGTTGATAGAGGGCGGCCAATTGATGTGCTTCTAAACCCAGATGGTTGATAGAGTATAGATGGTAAATTTGTTATGTCATGTTCTAAAAAATTTGCACTTGTTGTCATATTAGTTGTAAAATCCATATATGTCACTAACAATATTGAAATGTATGCAGGCATGGCTTCATCCGGTTCCATCCCGAGGCCAGAGTGCGCTGACCGAGAGGACATGCCGAACAAGTGGAAGGAGGCAACCTTGGACAAGACAAAGGACAAAGATTTGATAACACCACCATGCTGGTGTGGAGACATTTGAAAGGTCAAGGTATCTATTGACCGAAAGAAGTCATGGACGGAAGGGAGAAGGTTTTTTGTGTGTCCCAACTATGCACATGATCGTAGACGTCCGACTAACGCCTATGACGTTCCTTCGGTATGTTTAATATGTTCCGGTGAATGTTTTCTTATGACGAGCGTTCCAATTTTATTACTAAAAAACAAACATGTCTTCTATGCAGTCACCCCCCTCTTTGCAAGTATTTCACGTGGATAGATGATGAAGTGCCAGAAGATGTCCAGAAGGACCAAAATGCAGACTGGGATCGGAGGCGCTGACTGTTTGAAGAATCTTTGCAGCGTGCCGATTACGAGGAATGTCTTGCTAAGGAGAAGAAGGAGCGAAACAAGCGTGAGGCGGAAAGGGCACGCAAAGAGAAGGAGGCTCATGACGAGGAGCGGGCAAGAAAGCTTGCAAGGGCTCGCGAAGTTTACGAGGAGGATAAGGCACGTTACAAGAAGGGAAAGGGGCCCATGTTTCCTTAGAGATCTTGCAAGGTCTCTGAAGCTTAGTTTAGGCAGATGTATTAGTGGGCTTGACCTCTAACGTTGAACTTGCGATGTTTCCTATTTTATTGTCTTGTTGTACTTTTAACTCTAATGTTGAACTCTTATTGTCTTGTTGAACTCCTATGGTCTTGGTCTTCTTGCAATGCTAGGTTAAGTTGTTGTTTGAAAGAAATAGTTGAAGAAGAAGAAGAAGGGCAATATAGGCCCCTACCGCCAGCAGCTATGGCGGTAGGGTGTACCAGCCTACCGCCAAGGTCCCTGGCGGTAGGATGTCCGGATATCTGGGAAATGCCTCGAATATCCGGACCTCCTGCTGTCCAGAATACACGAGTTTTCACCAAATATGGGCCGGATGTCCGGCACACCGTCGGATGTCCGGGACAAGCCTACCGCCAGTAGCTATGGCGGTAGGGTGTACTAGCCTACCGCCAAGGTCCCTGGCAGTAGGATGTCCAGATATCTGGGAAATGCCCCGGATATCCAGCCCTCCTCCTGTCCAGAATACACCAATTTTCACCAAATATGGGCCGGATGTCCGGCACACCGCCGGATGTCTGGGACCATCCTACCACCAGGAGCTATGGCGGTAGGCTGTACTAGCCTACCGCCAAGGTCCCTGGCGGTAGGGTGTGACACACCCCAGCAGACGGGCCTTCACTTGCAGGTCGGAACAACACGAATCCAAGATCCCAAGAGCATTTGAGGGTATTTGAGAGAAGTTCTCCAATCAAGTCATAGATCCAACACGGAGTTACATAATCTGACATTACAACACGGAGTTACATAATGTGACATACAACGCGAAGTTGCTCCGGAGTTCAAATGAAAAGGGTACAAATTGATACGATCATGGTAATGAACACTCCTGGTGCGTCTACATCCTAAACAGACCACCTACACGAGCATCAACCCTATCTGCTCCATCAGTTGTGCCCGGATAGCAAGTGAAAGTGTGACAACGAGCAGTATTGGATTCATCGTCGTAATCGTAAGCATCCAGCAGCTCTGTTAATATAGGGGTCCAATCTATCACCTTCATAATATGTATCTTGACAACATGCAGAACTGTTCGCTTCTCAAGTTTCAACTAACTACTAGGTGCTGAAATTGGCCCATCAGAGTCAGAGGTTGGATAATCCTGTCCTAGTTCAGGTTCTGGCAGCTCCACTTCATATAACTTGGGCACTTTGTTGGGATCTCTCATCCACGCCTCAACAACTAGGAAGCAATGATTAGTGGGCTTGACCATCTTAACGAGATCACTGCCGAGACTGCTAACGAGCTTACCAACAAACTCGACCTCCCATGCTTCTTGCAGTAGCCATCAAAGCTCAACCTAGTCAAGAATTTCAGAGACGAGGCCACGCCACCCATCCCCCGACGCCAACGAGTGAACTGGATCGTCTCCCGCCGGCGGTTAGCTTACGGGAGTGTTAGATGAGCATTCGAGTGTAGTCCTCGCCCGGCCGGAATCGTACAAGAAAATCCGCAGGAGGCGAACATACTTCAACCATGACATCATTGTGGGAGAGCCCGCATTGCAACTCCAAAGCAACAACCACCTGTGCAGGGGACACGGTAGGCCGGTGCCCTTCCACTGCTCCCACTAGGGCACTACCGCACAACTTTTCCCCAGCCCGATACATCCCTGTCGTGCGCTGGAGCACATAGCAACCGAACTCAGGCCTCAGCTTCGGCTCGCCGCGCATCCACTTCTCTGCCGAGAAGTACGCACTCCCTCCCTGTTCTCCGGCCTCCAGCTCTCTCGCTCGAACTGGTCCATCTAGAGATAGGTTGAAGTTAGTAGAAATGCAAATCACACAAGGATACAAGACGTACTAGTTCACAATCTCTACTTAATGAAATACAACACGAAGTCCTTCATGAGTTTAAATGATGAAGGTACAATACAAGTCATAATAGTTCAAATGACAACACGGAAGCAAATGGGTACATGTCATTGTAGTTCAAATGACAATAGGTTACATAGCATCATGCTAATCAATACCCCTATGGGTTGTCGTACGGTCCCGGGTTGCAGCAAATAACATCCGTTCTTTCTTTCACCCAAGCCCAACGTGAAGCCTCCTCTCGCATGGGTGAAAATGGTTGCCTAACTAACCAATTGACGACGCTGCCATGATTACACGTGTTAAACTGAGTATGGTCTGCCCTTGTTGTGCAGTAAGCAATTTGCATCGCAAGATCGCGCCTACAATCCTTTTCCACCTTTTTGAGGCTGGTTATCCCCTTCTATTTTTTCTTGATAAAATTTTCAGAAGCCGAAGCCTCCGTCCAAAAATAAATGTGTGAAAAGGCTTTCGAAGCCTTGTTCAACGCATCAACAACTTTGACCCACGTGTTCATCTTTTCCTCGATAAATTCGCGTTCAAGCATCATCGCCTCCTCAATGGTAGCCATAGCGTACACGAACGGTGCCATCCTACATTTCGACGATTGGCTAATAAGGTCATAGCAGCCATAACAGCAAATCCATATGACAAATTACTTAAGCCACTAACCTGTGTCATGACTACTAACCCTAATACTAAAGGCACTAAAAGTAAAAGTGCTTGAGTTATCAGGTCCATAGACTTGGCACACTATTATTCACATATAAAACATGAAAAGGAAAAATTCTGTAAAAAACAAACACAAAAATTACGAAAACAAGGGTTTACACTAAATCCAACAAGAAAGTCATATGAGATGATGGAATGCAGAAAAAAATTAGTGGGGGAGGGGGAGATACCTTGCCCGAGGAAAATAGCCCGGATCCACCGGACAAATCTCAAAGAACGAGGATGGATTTGGGGGGCCTTGAGGGCAGGATGGATGTGCAAGAGAGGGGAAGAGCTCGAGGAGGATGAAGCAGGCAGCAAATGAGTGGCTGGGAGTGGGTGGAGTAGGCCTATCCAGCCACTTAAATGGTCAAGGACCCTACCGCGAGATGTGCTGGCGGTAGGCTATAGTACCCTACCGCCAGGAAGGATGACGGTAGGATGTGCTACCCTACCGCCAGCCTTCCTGGCGGTAGGCTTCTTTGCTGTCCCAAGTACATGGCAGCAAGGTGCATAGCAGCAATTTCATGGAATACAGCAGGAAAATGCATCTTAACTAAGAGAGAGATATAATTCAACATGACCATAACACTTTAGAGTTTGATAGAAGTTCAATAACGAGCACATTAGAGTTTGACATAACAATAGAAGTTCAACAACAAGATAAACAAGTAGTTTCAAATTTGACATGATGAAAAAGTAAAAGTTCAACGTCCCGAACATAGTGACGAACTAAAAAGCCATCAACCTTCCACATCACATTCTTCCTCTCTTTGAGGCCCCCTTGCTAACAGTTTTCTTGCAGCGACTAGGCCCCTCTCTTTGAAACGGCTCCGGTGAAAGTATATCTGAATGAGGGCGTGCAACCCTCCTCCTTCGGGGAACCAGCGGTGCATCCGGCATCTGTGAGATGTTCATCTCCTCCGCCTCCTCCTCCTGTGAGTCCTCCTCTTCTTCGTCAGATTCATTGACATGTGTAGAAGATACACCGGCATGATGGCTAGAAGAAGCGGCAACTCCACTTGCCTGCATGGATGTGCTAGGAACATGCACATCGATGCTGGTAGGGGCTGCACACCCAAGCATGGTGACTATCCTTCGGTAGCGTGTTATGAAATGCTGCAGTGACAACATTTCAACTCATTTTATCGAAAGATAAACATTTGTGAAATAAGTAGTTAGACTGCTTACTTTCATAGTGTCCCTCAGTGCCGGCTCGGGCTGCTGGAGTGCGTTCGAGCCTTCGATGATACTTCTGTTAAGCTCACGAGTCTGAAAATAAAACGAGGTTAAATGTGTGCATGATTTCAAAAACATTCTCGAGATAAATTGAAGTCAAACGAGGTGAAAATACTTACTACTCGGGCAGTCATGGGGGCGTACTCTCTATGTGCACCTTGTGTACTTTTCACCATGATGTTGTAATCATCTTCCGCGTCACTGTCTTCAAGGGCTTCAGCGAGATCTGCGTCAGTCCACCTTGGTCTCAAACGCAACCGATAACACATTCTGTTGTCATACCAGGTCAGATGTGTTTCCTTGAATTCCCTCATATTAGACGGTGTCATATCGGTCTCCATGTAAGTTTCCCTCTCCATCCACATCTTGACATATGTTGCATGGTGTTGTCCCTAATCAATAACACTTTGATTATTCCGCCGGCTTAACCTACATACAACAAGAACCAACAAAGAATAAGAAACGAATGTATAGCGTTGGTTAAAAGAGCTTCAGTTATGTTACTCACTCGTGGAGCTCGAATCCACCCGTGCTTGCGTTCGCCGGTGGGGTGAGTTGCCTCGTACCAAATTGCAATGCCACTTGATGCAGTAGATGCCACTCGACAGCAAAAATGCATATGAGGGGGCACCTAATCCGCCAAAGATGGTGGTCCTCGTACACATCTGTTCAACGAAAAACCCCTAATTGTCTCGTAAGGACTCCAGTTAACCTATAAAAGATCTAGTTAGTCAATGCAATGTTTTCTATGATTAGCTGACATAAGATGATGGGTATATATACCTGACGATATGTGAGGTTGTCCATCTTGTTGATGAAGCTCATGTACAAGGACTTTTGCTTGCTCCCAAACATTCTAACTTTGTCCCAAGAGAATGCCACAATGGGGAGTCGAGAAGCAACTTGGTTCTCCCACCGTATCGGGTCTTCATCATCAAGGCCTATCCACGGGATCGGGTTTTCGGTGTCCCTTTCAGGACGTCCAACCGGGATACGCTCCCACATCCAAATAGATAGGGCCCAAATACATCCACCCATGCATGGTCTCGCGCTGGTTTTCCTACAGGCATCATCGAGCTGCAAACAAACATTTCATTCCTGGTTAGCTTTGCCAATATTATGATATACTACCATGATTGATGAGAGTTGCACTTACTTGACGGTACAAATAGGCGAGACCAGCTGACCCCCAACTGTAATGTTGGTCCCAATCGGCCAAGAAATCAATATACATCCAAGGAGCAACGTCACCGGATGTATCTCCGAAAACAACCTGTGTTAGGAGATGCCACACGTATGCTCATGCGTACTGCTCCACTATCTCCGGGTTGGCATCGGCCGGGCATCTGTACCTATTGGCCTCGAGCCAGGAGAATGGGACGTTGTTTGTCCTATTGTCTTTCTTTCCCTCTACAGAAAGAGAGGTAGAGCAGTCATCGATGAGAGCGTTAACCCTCGCATGCCAGTTCTTTTTGTCCACACGTCCGGTGAGAGTCTGATCCTCTATGGAAAGCCCTGTGATCATGGCGAAGTCCTCGAGCGTCACAGTCATCTCGCCACAAGGGAGATGAAAGTTGCGTGCCTCCGGCCGCCAACGATCAACCAAAGCCGTGAGAGCTGCATGGTTCATGATCGGCGGCACGCATTTGAACTGAAGGGCAAATGGTAGGAGGCTGGCACGCTCGAAGAATGGCTCATAGCGGTCGTCATATGCCATTTGGGTACCCTTCGTGTGACTCCTCATTCGAATGACCATAAGTGTCTATGAAAATTTAGCAATTATGTTAGCATGGTAATTTATCTAAGATACAATTACATGAAAATTATTATGGCTTCAATCATTACCTCTCCATTCTCGAGAGAATGGGCACAGTGCTTCTTGTCAAAAGCCATGTCAAGTCCCGTATACACACGCCCATTGGGCTCGGCCATCCTAACATAATATACAATTTTTATAATTGTTTGACATCTCTTTCATACATGAAAACCAAAGAAACTATTTTGAAGAAACTATGTCCTACAGGAATAATATGCATTCATATATATTTGAAGAAACTATGTCCTACAACAATAATGCAACATATGTGACAACAAATTTGCAATACTAAAAACTTCCATCATATCCATACATTCAATCATATCCATACAAGACCTAGGTAATGATTAGCATTCTTCTCATGCATTCATCAAGACTACATCATAGCATACTAAAAACATCAAACAAAAACAAATTTAAAAAAATCTCAAACACCTAGGGTTGCACCTAGTGGCAAAGATAACTACAAAAGTACAAAATTTCCGCGAAAAGTAATTGGAGAGATTGGAAGAGCTTACCGGCCTCTTCGTTTTGCCCCAAAGAACCACAAAAATGGTGTAACTCAGAGGGAGATCGAAGGAGGGGATCCGGAGGAGGAGAGAGGCGCCTCCGGCCTCTGTTCGTGAGAGGAGAGGTTGAAGAAACCTGTGATGGGTGGGTGGGGCCCGCCCAAAAGGCCATGGGAGGATACGATCTGGGGACCCTACCGCCACTGCCTCTGGCGGTAGGCTATTACAACCTACCGCCGCAGCCTCTGGCGGTAGGGTGCTCATCCACGCCAGCTGGGCAGACGGTTCCGTCTGGCCTGACGGGAGCCTACCGCCACGCTAGCTGGCGGTAGACTCTATAACCCTATCGCCACGACCGGTGGCGGTAGGAAAATGGTCAGATTCGCAATTTTTTTGGAGCCGGGGTCAGATCCGGCTGAACTTACCGAAAATGGTCAAAACAGTGAATTTTGCCTCTAATTGTGGCGAGTGACCGTGTGAAGAAAAATTGTTTCCTCGTAAATATTATATTTTGGCTGCCACGTGGGATGGTTGGGCCCGCATATAATGCACGAATTGGAAGAAAGAAAACCCATCACATTCATTGGCCGGTGCTCTATAACATCTTTGGGAGATGTTAAATCAAGCATTTTTCTCGAACGATCCTAAAATAATGAATGTACTGATTGCATCTGACTTAATAGTGATGGATGGAGGTAATAGACAGAAGTACGAGCAAGCCCAGTTTACTTACTTAAAGTTCCTTTTCCTTTTTAAAAAAATGTTCACAATCTTAAAAATATTTGCATTTTTTAAAAATAGTTCATTTTTAAGAAAAGAATCTGTTTTCCAAAAAATTCAAAAATAATTTGGTATTTCAAAATTTGTTTACTTCTTTTGAAAAAATGTTTGAAAACTCAAAAAAGTGCAAATCTTTCGCTGTAATTTTTAGACAAAAAAAATCGAAGATGTACAGTGGCTAGGGACGTTGTTAACTCACGGGAGGTCATGCTGTAATTTTTAGACAAAAAATCGAAGAAGTACAATGTTTTGCCAGAGTCGCCCCTTTCTTTAAGCGCCGCGCTGCACATCTGGCACTAAAGTTAGCCTGTCGTGTTGGCTAGGAGCGCGGGTGTAACAAGGTTGGTTTCGGGTTCGATCCCCTACGCACGTGAGGTTTTGAAAACAACCTCACGTTGTCCTTTTTTTTTTCAACTTCGGCGACCTTTATTACATAATAATCATGTCAGTTACAAGGAAGGGAATTAAGAAATCAGGAAGGTGCTCATGCCAAAACCCATTTAACTTCCCTCTATAACTAGCCCTGGCTAGCCAATGCGCTACCGCATTACTCTCTCTAGCACAGTGAACAATCGTCGCCCTGCCGAAGGAACTCAACACCTGTCGGCAATCATCAGTCAACACCGCAGCCGAAGCGCGGTACTCCGAAGGATCCGTCATAGCTTGCACTATCTCCTGTGAGTCAGACTCAACGACCAGTGAATAAATTCCCATTTGCTCTGCCAATCACAGGCCTTCCAAGAGTGCTAACGCTTCCATAGAGGGGACATCCATGGCATACTGTCGAATTCCTTATCCAATGAGCATGGCGAAAGACATTAGTCTAATGCTCATAACATAATAAACACAACGAATACCTCTTTCATAGGTATACATCCTCCATTTTAATATGACATCAGACATATGTTTTCGCTTGTCCTCTTTGTCGTTCTTGTCATCAGTGGTCGCAGTACCGGTCGTCACTGATTAAGGTTGGCCAGGTCCAATAGCTGAATCATTGAGCCTCCTTCGTATCGGACGAGATCAAGAGCGTTGGAAAAAAGATTTTTCGTATCATCCGGCTAACATGGAAAAGCATAATATATCTATATGTTATCATAAAAATTAAATAGTTTGTGTCACATAAAACATGAAATTTTAGTTGGACTCCTTAGACACTGTGACAGCGGGCATTGGGCTGAGCGAGGGTTGGTCGTGAAAACGCGAAGGAGAAAAAAGATTCCTTTCATATCCCTAATTAATTAATTGAACTAAAACACTACATCTGTGGCCATATTTAAAAAATTCACCCATCTTTATTATTAGTAGGCATAGATTAAAAAATGTTAGTACAGTACCTTCCAGTTTTTTTAAATAATGTTTTGATTTTTTTGTCTTTTCTAATTCAAAGTTTATTTTTTTTATTTTAAAAAAAGTTTGTAAATTCGAAAAAAAATTCAGTATAGTACCTTCAAGTTAAAAAAATTGTCCATGCTTAAATAAATATTCAGGTTTCAAATGAAATATATTTTTCTTTAGAAAATGTTCAAGTTTAAATATTTTGTTCACAAATTTAAAAAATATTCTAAGTTTTTTATGTTTAAAAAAATATTTGACTCTTTAAAAGTTGTCAATGTTTTGAAAAAATAATGTATTTTCTAAGTTTAAGTTAAAAAAAATATTTTTTTTAAATGTTCACAAATTCAAGATAAACAGCCACTATAGAACCTCCTAGTTCTAAAAAAATATCCATGTTTAAATAAACATTCAGGTTTCAAAGGAAATAAAAAACGATTTTGTTTCTTAGAGAAAAAATCGAGTTTAATTTTTTTGTCACAGCTTTTCAAAATATTCGTTTTTTCAAAAATAAATTCCATTTTTCTCTTAATATGTGGCTCGGTTTATACTAATTTAAACTGTTGCGCTGTAACTTAAGCAAAATGTGTTTGTTAGTATAGTGGTAGCAGTTCTTGGTGTGTTGCAAGAGCTTGCAGATTCGATTCCGTGTGGGTCATAATTCTTTTTCTTTGACAGTTTCCTCATCTCGGTTTGTACGTATTTTTTTGGCAGGATGAAACCAACAGAACAAGGGTGTTGACGGACGAAAAAACATGTGAGACCCATTCTAAACCAAAAGAGTCGGAGAATCCTTCTTTTAAGGAAAATTCTTACCTCACATCGGCTGATCTGCTCGATCTATCCGTCGTCCGCTCGTCCGTTGATCTTGCCTTGATCTGAACGGACGAGACCTTGCCTGTGCTTAACGGAGCAGCAAACTAGTCGTGAACCGTTTCCTGAAACTGAATGTTTTAGGAAAACAATCCCGAAGCTGGGGCTCCTCACTTGTCCACGCCGCGCCTCCGCCTCAGCCCCGACGACCTCGCCCGCCGTTTGCCTGGTGTCGTGCAGCCCTCGTCGGAACTGCAGCCGTTGCCATGTCCGCCCCGATCTGCTCCACCTTGTCATCACCCTGAGGCCCCGTCAATGCCCAGATCCGATGGGATCCGGCAGCCGCCGCACGGTCTCGTCCCGCACCGCCGTCCGACCTCCTCACGGCCCCGCCGACGAGCTCCCGCAGTCGTCATGGCTCCTGCACGAGCTAGTAGGAGGAGGAGCTCCCCCCACATCGCGCCCTCTAGTCGAATGGGCCGCATCCCCCGCCTCGGCCCAGCACCGCCTCGTGTGCTGGCCAGATCGCCTCGCCTCCCATGGCCAGGGGGCCAGCCGCCCGTCGCCCCGCGCCGCCGCATCCCAGCCCGCTCGCGGCCCCGCCGCCCTCCGTCGCCGGCCTGCCCGTGGAGAAATGGAAGGGGTTCGTCTCCAACAGGATTCGCAAGTGAGTTTCTGAAACATGACCTTTGTTACAAAAATTTCTTCCGCAACAGCAACGGTACCTATGTTGCATAAAGACGAAGAAAAAATTTCTATAACAAAGTGATTGTTTCTGGAACTCGCTCGTTTTGTTTTAGGAATTAATGGTTCCAAAATTTATTTTTGCAACAAAGCGATTGTTTCTGCAACTCGGCCGTCGTTTCAGGAAATATTGGGTGCCCGGCCAGAGCTGTGTGCGGATCGGACGAGCTGTGCACGTAGATCGAACGGTCGTTTAGGTTTATCCGCCGGTGAATGCGTAGCAGCCCCTTTTAATATTAGGTATAGATACAATATGAATTTTACAGGTATTACTGAAGAAAAACCACCTTCTCTGTCTGTCTCGCACTTCGCCGAGCGAGATGGCCAGCGACCGGGAGAGGCCGCACCGCCGCCCGTCGCCAGACCCTGTGGCGGTGCTCCGGGGCCACCGCGCCGCGGTCAGCGACGCCTGCTTCCACCACGCTCTCCCTCTCCTCTTCTCCGGGTAAACTTCCTCCCAACCCCTACACCCCTCTCTGGTCGCCCGTATCATCAGCCGCTTGCGATGAACCCTTTTGAATGTGGCTCTGCTGTGCTTTGATGCTCGGTTCATGTTCTTTGCTTTTCCTCCACCAGCGCGGCCGACGGGGAGCTCAGAGTCTGGGACACGGCAAGCCACCGCACAGTCTCCTCCATCTGGTAAGCCTGCTGCTTCTGCAGACTGCAGCGGCGGGTGTGGTTCGGTTTCTAGTGGTTGGGTGTGATAGCGTGTGATTCTGCAATCTACAGGGCTCATGGTGGCGCGGCTGGGGTGTATTCAATCGCTGCTGGTGCCGGACTTGGGAACACAATCATTAGGTGAGTGAATTGGGGTGAATTCTGTCAGGAGTGCTGGTTATTGGATATCTCAAACTTAGCTTACCATATTGCTAGTCGCTAGATAAGAAATTTCAGTACCATAACTAGTATAACCATGTCAGAGCTATATTTGAAACACTGTTGGTGAACCCATTTCAGGACTGTGTTACAGTTGCTGAGCATGGCTTTAGGGAAAACTATATATGCCTGAACCATCTAAGTGCATTCTAACTTCTACATAACTTTTACCGCATTGTTGAATGTAGATGGAAGAGATTTCCTTTGAGCATATTTCTTTCCAGTGGTGATCTTTTGTTGAATTTTGATCAATATCTATTTTTTGATATCGACTATACATGCTTGAACCGTCTAAGTGCCTTTTAACTTGTACACAGCTTTTATTGCATCGCAGAATTTAGATGTAAGAGATTTCCTGCGAGGCTTATTTTGATCCTCAATATCTATGCTTTTGATTTTGGCACAGCCAGGGAAGGGATGGTTTGTGCAAAGGCTGGGCAATTGAGGAAGCTGGGCTCTCACGGTATGACTTTCTGCATCTGCAGTCGCAAGATGCCAAGGGTTGTCATATTTCCTTTTCTGAAAGAAAGTTGAGAACTGTTTACGTCAAACATAAGCTAGGGCATGATCAGTCAGGAATAGGCTCCCACTTACTTAAATGCAATGAAATACACATGCACATAATCTTTCAAATATTACAAATCGAACATTCCATGAAGAATTGAAAAGAAGTCTTTACTCCCTCCATGCCAAATTAAGCGACTCAACTTTGTACTAACTTTGTACTAAAGTTAGTATAAAGTTAGTACTACAAAGTATAAAGTTATTACAAAGTTGAGTCACTTAATTTGGGACGGAGGGAGTACAAGACAGCTTCTGTCCCTGAAGGCAGAACAACTATCATTCCTGATGTTGACTCTCCTCTGCAAATTGTATTCTGTAACTGCCCTTTGGCCACCAGAAAATACAGCTGCTTATTAGATTTAGAGCCAGGGGCTGGGCGAAATAATATACCCGGGTAGGAGTGTAATAAGTATCGCTATCATACTAGGGTTCCTTATCTAATATGTTGAAAGTTTATTTAACTACCAAGGTCAGATAATCAGTGATGCTATTGATTTTATGGTCAAACTCAATGCAAGCACCCGCAATATCAGTTAGCAATGAGCAAAATCTAGATATGTTCTGAGTACCCTTTCATAGGAATTAAGCTATTCATGTTATGTGATAGTATTTCGTCCTGATTATAGCTTGAAAGCACAACCCTTATGGTGCTTTCCTGCTTTTTGACGGATGTTACGTTGTTGTAAACTTGTAATATGATACTTCTAAGTCCAAATGTATAACAATGGCCCTCATCCGTAAACTGTAGTGGCAACATTTTGAAGAACTTCTAAACAACCAGGTGATTTGTAGAACCTAGAATTATTCTTTTCTTATAAATATATCTGGACTCAACTATGAATGACCTAGACGTGTGGACACTTGTGATTTATTTTAGGGGATAAGACAACATGTACAGTGTTCATGTGGAAATCTTGAAGAATATATACTTTTTAGCAGTCTTTGTGGCCCGTGCGTGTTCTATGAATTTCATGGAATTTATAAATCTATTATTTGCAGGAGGCCCATATTTACAATCAAAACAAGTACATACCATTTCTGTAAGATGTCACTGGTTAAGGTTCCATCTTCTGCACATGGTACACAAACCAGCTTGAGTGGCTCAAATAGTGGCACTGAGCCGCAAAGAGTACCTACTGAAGATAATACAGGATCAGATGGTGTAAATCTTGCAGAAGGAACACAAGAATATGAACAAGGTAATGTGGGCCATTTTCGAATCCCATCACGTTTAAAAGCAGCAACAGCCTCTGAATCCTACATGAATTTATTAACTAGTGACTTATTATGGAAGTGTAAGCTTTTCGGTAATGGACAAATAAATAGAAATTTCATTCATTTATGTAGAGGAAAGATTGCAAAGGAAATGGGGTAAGATAACACTTTGCTGACTTTCAAATGTCACATCGTTTAGAAGAAGGATGTACTGTAAAGAAAATTGTGTCTGATAACTTCTTGTTTAGGCAAGCAGGCTATCTCTGCATTGTTGACTTTATTATGTATTTGCTAGGCAATTCCTTGGATGGACAAAATATATTGGCAATCGCTGGTCAAGAATCTTCTGAGGTTAGTTCCAAACTATGTTATCTTTTCACTAACTTAAGATCAATATATAAATTATTTGTAAACTATGAGAGGCAATTTCCTATGCATGGTGGATTGGTGGTAGCTACGCACGCATGGTGGCAGCTATGCACCCTGTGGCAGAAGTGTCTTTTTTGATCTTACGCACGCATGGGTGTCGTTTTTTTTATGGAATTGGCTTAAGATAATGCAATAAAGGAAGCCGGGCTGAACTTTGGTGTTTATGTGTGTGTGTTTATGTTGTTACTTCTTTTGTTGTCACTGCTTTCATGTTGAAACTTCAAAACAAAACCTACAGGTTGAACTTTGGGACATTGAAAATTCAAGGAAGATAATGTGTTTGCCCCAAAGATGTAGTGCTAATATGACAGGTCACCTTACCAAGGAAAAAGGTTTGTCCTCACTCTTCACCACTCCAGCTATAGTTGTTTGTTTTTGTTCAACAAAATACCATGGTGGATTGTACCTAGTATATGTATCTGGTGGTAACTTCTCGCCTAGTAGAACTGTGAACTATTTAGACTTGACATCAGAGTAGCCTCCACCATTTTTGTTGTTTCGATTTTTTTGTCTACCAGAAATCCAGAGTGTTTGGTTTGAGAATTGTCCCTCTTGGCCTAGATCCAGCAGCTCCACCTACATGGTCTGTTGATTCATTGTTCAGTTTTCATGGAAGGAAGTTATAAATGCATGCTTTTATCTGAGATATGTACACCTTGCAATTTGACCGACCTCTCTGGTATCACGAATGTAAGGATGTATATATGTGATATGGATCAATCCTTCTTCCATGGCATGAGACTCTCTGGCATCTTGTTTATTTATATTTCTTGTTCTGTTGTGGTTTTCTTGTTATTACAAGGTATAATGCATGGCTTTGTTTACAACTATATTGAATTAAAATAATAGTCTGCATCTGCAGGACAGCAATAAAAATCCCTTTTAATTGTTCTGTGTCATTTGTTTTTCCTGACTATTTATGCTTTCAAGTAATCGTTGAAAACTATAATTCTGTTGTTTGTAGGTCTATGCATGGCTGTGCAAGCTTTCATCCCGTGTGAATCTGGAGGCTATGTTAATGTTTTATCAAGGTATCCAGATCAACTTTTCAAAAACCCAATATGTTTGTAGCTAATATTGCAAGATATTTTTATATGCCATGGCCTAGTGGAGTATCTGAACAAAAACTATTAAGCTCTTTTCAGTTAAAAACTATTGAGCTCTTTCTTAGGTCAATTGTGGCAAATGGCTTAAACATGAATCTGGTCCTTTTATCAGATCCATGCTCTCTTTTATCCTCTGGCCTCTGTCCCTTTGTTTGGGAGTCTTGGCTAAGTGTTATGCAATAATCACACATAATAAAAAATGTCATAAGCTGAACACATCTCATGTTTTATCTGGATAGTAACAATCACGTGGAATGGAAATGGTATTCAAATGCTTAGCATGGTTATATTGCACATGAATCATCTTTCCACTCACATATTCGAGAGAATGATGTAAGATAATTCATCTCCCCTCTATGGCAGAAGTTATACTTGATCAAATTATTATTGCAAGTGTAGTGATTTATGTGAAGTGTACAAATGACTATATGCAGCATACAGATTTGTTCCTGTTTCACAATGTTAACCATAACCATTGTTGTGTGTATTCCATGGGGCATGTGCAGCACATAGTAAAATGATATTGTTGATGCATATTCATTCGATTAACTCACATGTAAAGATTTCAACTGTGAGTGTATGTCACATACACAATTGAATTGATTCTGTTGTGGAAACAACAAAGCAACTTTATCTTAGGGTTCAAGCATTTAGTATTATGGCATGAGTTTTTGACTAGTCACATTATGAACTGTAGTGATATCTCAATATAATCTCATGTCAATAGCTGGTACCTGAATATGGTAAATTGATCTCTAGTACTTGATACGCTAAACAATCCCATAGTATGCTTCTGGGGCAGGTTAAAGTGACATCAATATTTTTTTCAGAATGGAAAAAAAATTCTCAGCCTTTTTGCATGCATGCTGGACGTTCTCGCGGAAATTTCATTTTCAAAGTTCAAACAATATGTCATTTTCAACCCTGAACTACTGCCGAAATTCATTATTCAACCTTGAATTCTGAAACCGGCTGCTTCTAACTTTAAGCTGTCGAATCAGTTTATTTTACCCCCTTGACCCTATCCCAAACGGTTGTGCTGGCAGAGATGACACGTGACATCACTTTTACACTCAACTTAAAATATAGAAATCAGGATTCTTATAATAATAAAATTGCTTTTTTGGGGCACCCTGGAACTCTTTAGGAAATTTGGCAAATAGTTTTTTTTTTCAGATTTACTATTGATTCATTTTCAGTTTGACTATCAGGAAAAAACTTTATAGGAAATTCAGGATTTCATATTGACTATTAGAAAATGTTTAGCTACATGTCATCTGTGGAGCATTGAATCCGCCTTTTCATATTGAGTTTTGACTATTTATGACTTTTTAAAAAGTTCATAATTTTTCAACGGGATAGGGCCAAGGGGGTGAATTAAACTGATTCAAGAGTTCAAGCTTAAAAACAACCAGTTTGAGGGTTCAAGGTTGAGAAGTGTATGTGTTCATTTTATTAATAAACATCGCTTTTACGGCCACCAGTTATGAAGATGGAAGCACTCTCTGGTGGGATGTACGGAAGCCTGGGTCACCTTTATCTTCAGTGAAATATCATTTGGAATCAGGTCTCATGCTACACCCAGTTTTAATTCATTTGTGTAACTTGCCATTTTCAAGAGTAGTTAATTTTTATCTTCCTTTGATGGAATGAAAGAACATATGATCTAATAAGATTCAGTTGTGCAGCTGTATCCATTGCTATTGATGGTTTATGCACCGGTGGGATCTCAGGAGGTGCTGATAATAAAGTAGCCATGTTTGCCCTTGATCATGAGCAGGTGTGACATCAATTATTCTATGTTCTGTTCCTGCTATATAAGATATCCCTATCATGAAAATGCATGCTGTAAGTGCAAGTCTTGGTTATATACTTTTAGTAGCTGACAAACCCGAGTTCACTTTGTAATCTGTATTCTTCTCATATTCGAAGTTATGTCACTCTCAGTACAGTTTTAGTAATATTCTTAAGTATATCCTGACACAATCATACATCCAGAAAGTGCTTCTAACAATTTATGATTACGCTAGAGACATGTAAGAACTAAGATGTGCTTCCTGTGGGAAGGATTAGTAGGCAATACACTATCAATTAGGGATCGAGTCCTGACTGCCTGCTACTTGTAGAGATAATAACAAAATGTTCTGTTCCCGGGAAATTGCAAGGGTAAAAAAAATGTCGGCAGCCTTCTATCGTTATCTGGGGTGTAAAAATTTCATCTAGGTGAGGAAAAAATAGGAAAAGCATGTTTTTAAAGTTATCTCAGGATATCTTTGTGTTCATCAATTCTATGTAAAAATTTATGGCTCAGTGTTATGTATTATATCCTCTTTTCAGAAGGTTGATGAGTGCTTGCATATCCAAAATGACAGCTACATTGAGATGTCAGTTTATCAGACTTTTGTACTTGGATATTAGCCCAGATTTGGAGCAATATTTCCATGTGATAATTCATACATATGGTGCTAATTAGTATACTCCCTCCGTTCCTAAATATAATACCTTTTAGAGATTCCACTATGGACTACATACGGAGTAAAAAGAGTGAATCTACACTCTAAAATATGTCTATATACATCCATATGTAGTCCATAGTGGAATCTCTAAAAGGTCTTACATTTAGAAATGGAGGGAGTACTTCATAATTCAGACTCAATAGCTCGACATGTCAACTACTTGTGTGATTGTGATTTTTGCATTCGTTTCATCACAAGCATTAGCACTGGAGTGCTTACAGTTTCATTTAGGAATCAAGATAACTGAAATTCTTAATCAAAATGTAACTGTCTTGATTGCAGGGCACATTTTCTCTCAGGAATGAGATAGAAATTGAGCGACCTGGTATAGCGGGTATAGCGATTCGGCCAGACAACAAGATTGCAGCAACTGCTGGTTGGGATCACAGGTTTGTTCCCCCATTCTTAGCTTTTATCGCTGACCAGGTTATAGGTGAGACTCGTGGTATGGGAGACTCGCCTGATTGATTCCGCCAGGGAGCCGAAGCAGGGGGGGGGGGGGGATTCCACTACCGAGGGCTCTAGGGGAAATTTGGTCGTTTCCCATCTCTACTTTTTTTTCCTTAGCCCGCCCCCGCCGCCCCCTTTTCTCCAACGACTCCCCATGCTTCCCTATGTGCATCCCGGACAGCAGTGCTGGCTGCACTCATCGTTACAGCACCTATACCCGCCCCTGTGCTATGTAACCCAGTGCTGGAACTCAGCAGTGCAACTTGAATCAGAGTTGCAAGCAACATAGGCCATGCCACCTATGAAACCCAGCGTTCAACCTATGTAACCCACACTTGTGCTATGTAACCCAGTGTTCGCCTTCAGCATCATGGACTTGCTGTACATAGTTGACTCATGGGATTAGCAGAATAAACCACGTCGGCTGATGTAAGATTCGTCGACGAATCTTATGAACATATATACGAATCTTACGTTTGCTTTCATTTATATTCAAGGATCTCAAGACATATGACTTGACCGTGGTAGCACATGCATCTCATAACCAGATTTCATGCATCTCATAAGGAAAACCATCATCAGGTCCTTCTCTGATATCGTAACAAAATTTCATGTGCTTTTTTTTGTAAATTAATAATTTCTTGTATCTCATACATGGTTTGCACGTGTAATGTAGTATCACCCAGGCTTTTAGTATCACACACAAAACGTAGTATCGCCAGGGCATAAAAAATATTCTTAGCCTCTGGCTCCATCCCCTTCCTCTCAACGCTTGCCAGCTCCGTGGCGGTGGCCAGATAGGAGTAGTGATCGCCTACTCCACCATGGAAATCATGACACATCCATTTGATTAATTTAATATCGATTCCATTCAAGTATATTAACCTACCAATAAACAGTCCTATATTCAAATCAGATGCAGTATTGACTCAGGCAATCAGATCCACTAAGCCACTAAAAAGGTTATATTAGCATCTGAGTCTCATGAGTACCCTGAGTCTCACCTACACCCTGAGTCTCACGTAGAGCATGAGTATCACCTGTACCCCGAGTCTTACCTCTACGGTGAATCTCACATATAGTGTAGGGTTGCAGTTCAGCTTCTTGTCGGTTGTCGCACTTCCACTAGCGAAGGCTTGAGCACCGCCAGTCTTTCTGGAAACACTTTTTTAATTCAAAATTTTGAACTGAAAAGAGTGGTGTTTGTCACTACGCCAGAGGCAAAGTGTGTGTCACTAAGAACTAAACCATAAAAAACATTAGCCTGTAAAAGGGGTTCTTCATGTAGTTTCTAATACTTTCCAAACAGAGCCTGTAAAAGGGGTTCTCCATGTCAAACGCGCGATCACCTAGAAATACATAAAACAAAAGATACATTCAACCATAGTATCACCTCGGTAATGTAGTACCACCCAGGAAACCAGTGTCAGTCAGGAAGCTAGTATGACCCTGATATCGTAGATACTTTCAATCATAGTATCAGCAGGACGTAAAGAAATATGCTTAGCATCTGGCTCCATCCCCTAACTCTCAACGCTTACCAGCTCCGCTGGGTCTTATTCAAAATTGGTGTTCCACACCACGAACAGCAGAGCAAAAACAATGTCTTCATTTATCGTCTACATGCAAGCCATGTTGTGGAGTAGAATACAATAAATTATTAAATTTATGAAAAAAATGTGTATACAGTCTTATCCAAACTCAACGGCTTTGTGAAGGGTATCCTGCTGGACGAGGCACTGCGCCGCGAGTGCGACCTCCATGTAGACCACCGTTGATCAGCAAAGCTGATTATGTCGTGGCAACACCAGTTGTCCCTGATTACCAAATTGATTTAGTGCTGGCTGATTAGGGTTTCAGAGGTAATTGACACTTGCGTGCCCTCTGAGGGGGAAGTGCAAGACAGAGAAGAGACGTTACAACCTGTAGATGACAATAGAATAGGTGCAGAACAGAACATAGGCAGAGCATTATGTGCACAGAATAGGAGTTAAGCAAAGTTGTACAAGGAGTAGGCGATGTCTGCATGACAAGCATGCTTCTAGTTGTTTATCTGAGTTTGTAATCCTTGTATTTGTGTAATCTTTCAAGTGTTTTACATCATTGCAGGATTCGAGTGTATAACTACAATAAAGGAAATGCTCTAGCGGTTCTAAAGTATCACAGCGCTACGGTATGCAGCTTCGTTCAACTAAGTGCTCTTGGGTGGCCGCATGCATCGTTAGATGCAGAGGCCAGGGAATACCCTCCTTTTCGAAAAAAAAACTAAGTGCTCTTGGCATTCCCTTTTTGTATCTAGGGTCCCTCGATCAGTCAAAAATGTCAATTTCAGGCCTCCTGTTTACTTTAATAGGAATATGGGTCATGAGATCGATAATCAGCTCAATTACTTACCACAACTTGGTCAAATTCTGCTTGATGTGTAGTTTAAGTTACATGCTTCTTTTTTGATGGCAGTGTGCCGCGGTGACTTTCTCACATGACTGCAAACTGTTGGCCTCATGCTCGGCGGACACCACAGTTGCGTTATGGGAGCTTTATCCTCCGAAAAGACCCAGCGAAGTTCTCATCGCAACAGAGGAAGTTGAGAGATAGAATCTGATCATGGTGTTATATGATCACTATATCTGTAGCTTGGTGGAAAATCATATCTGTAGGCTTCAATAGATTGATTAAGAAATTTCCATACATGTAGAGGACATAGTAAACACGCACTCCCTCTAAAACGCTCTTATATTTCTTTACGGAGGGAGTACATGTGAAACTTTTGTGGGAAAAAGGATGTGATTATTTGCGGTCTGTAACATAGTTATCGTAACTCAATGTCACTTGTTGTGCAATAACTTATTTCTCCATGCTTGCAAATGTACTTTTTGTACGAAATCAAAGTTTGTAGAACTAAACTGTTATACGATGACCATGGCCTGGTAAGATAGTTTCCGGTTTGAGCGAGGTGTACTGTTAATTTACTCCGAGTGAAAGTGCATATAACCATCTTAAGAACTGAATGAAAATTCTGTTGGCTAGTAGTATTTGCTTACTTTTCTTCTTCTTTGGCAAGGAGGTAAAAGCTTGGGAGACTGCTATGTGCATCAAAATTCAAATGAGGTAGAGAAAGAAATGTTATGCTTTCGACTTTGATGCCGGGACATATCCAATGTTAGGGAGGGGAATACTGGTGGAATATCGCAGCATAAAACCCAGCCATTCTCAAGGCAAATTAGAAGTATATAATGCCTCAGATATAGAACTCAAGAACCTCCTAGTACATGAGTGCAGTCAAGCTTTAGCCGAACTGCTGCTACTAGTACGAAAATTTAACAAAGACCAGGCACATTAATTTCTTGTCCATAATAATAATATTACTACTGCTCTAGGGCGACGGCGTCGAAGAAGGCCGACACGCTGTCCGTCCCCTCCTGCTGCTGCTGCTGCTGCTCCGACGCGGCGCCGAAGGAGAAGTACTCCTTCGCTGCCTCCATAAGCGCCGACGCCACCTCCACCGTCGACGCAGCTCCGTTGTGCTTGTCGTCGTGGACGGCGGGCACCGCGGGCGCGAGGGTGCCGTCGAAGGGCGCCTCGCAGAAGGCCATCGTGGCCACGAACCTGTTCATGCCGGCGGCCGCCATCTGATCCGCTCGGCCGGCCTCCTGTCGCGCCAGCTCTGGCCTAGTCTGATGCGACGAGATCAAAGCCAATGCCCGGACGGAGGGTTCGCGTAGGTGTTTATAGCAAGCACGGCCGCGGCGGTGAAGTTCGTGCGTTGGAGTTCGTCTCTGGCTCGGACGGGATTAAGCGGGAAACCGGGAGGCCGAGAGCGTGAGGAAGCCGGAGTCGTTGTGCCGTACGGGGCCTCCTATGTGGCGCATGATGCGTCCGCCAGCGCCGCGACGCACACAGTGGTAGCCCGGCTGGGCCCATTAGCGTGCTGTACGTACTGGTTTGTGTAATTTATGAGATTTTATTATATAAACAGCCATCAAAATGCTTAAAATATCCAAGCAAAAAAAATGCGGAAAATATTGATATTCTTGTACAAAATTTTGAATTGGCTACAGTAGCGACTGGAAATTATATATGATATTTCATAAAATATTGCGTATGAATATACAATTGAATTATTGGTACCTAGATAGTCACTTGTTTCTATTGCAAGGCTCTTAGAGAAGATTAAAACCAATACTATGAATTGATGTAATTCTTAATTTACATTGGTTTTAGTTCTTCCATAGGCCTAACTTGAGATTTTACACCGGGCCACCAATTTCACGGACATGGCCTGCGCTATAGCATGAACAGTTTGAAATAACTGAACATTTTCTAAACGAGAATAAATTTTGAAATTTGTGATACATCCCAAACATTTTCTAAACACACTTTTTTTAATTTGTGCACAAATTTTGAAATGGGAAAAATAAATAAATTCCAATCATTGTTTTGAAAAATACGTTTTTAATTCTCAACATTTTTTGAAAGTGCAATTTTTCTGAACATATTTTGAAAACGGAAATATTTTTGAAATTTCATACATTTTATTTTGAAATTATTAAACAGTTATGAAAGCGACAACATTATTTGAATTTCTTAACAAATTTTGAAAACATGAAAATTCATTTTTCTGATAAATAAATAAAATCGAACTTGAAAAAAGGAAAAAGGAAAGAAAATGAAACAGAGAAAATCAAATAAAACAGAAAATAAAAAAGTAACAAAAAGGAAAACCAGTAAAGAAATCAACAAATAATAAAAACCAGGAAAAAAGGGCAAGAATTTTTAGCGCGTTCCTAAATAGGAAAACTTTGTTTTTACTACTCTAGCTATTGCGTACTTTGCTTATGCCACTCTAGAATTTGACATATCACTTTTGTCACTCTTAACTTTTGACAATACATCACAAATACCATTATGTGGCAAAAGCAATATTATTCATTTCACTTTTGCCACTCTTAGCTTTTGACAATGTATCACAATTGCCACTCTGAAATTTTTTGCTTTTACCACTAAATGGCAATTGTGATGTGTTTTCAAAAGCTAGGAGTGGTAAAAGTGAAATGTCAAATTCTAGAGTGGCATAAGAAAAGTGGGCAAAATCTAGAGTGGCAAAACAAAGTTTTCCCATTTCAAATCCAAATTGAATTGAAAGCTAGACCAAGTTATCATTTTCATACTTTAGTGTATTCAAGCTCATGAAAGGTTAACAAATTTGATTTGTCATTCAAACTTGTACATGAACTTGGCTATCCAAGATTCATAGACCAAGAGTATGTTGTTAAGATTCCTTTTACAAAATCTGGCAACCACAACTTGACATCACATACTCCTTATGTGATGAACCCTTATTGAAACTTCCATGTGAACCTTTATGTCACATGTATTGCAATTGACAACCACTATGTTGTTTCCAAACTCTTATGAGTTAAGACTCACACATCATCTCACGACACAACGACGACACTCACACCATGCACAACACTTGTTGTTTGTTGATTGTATTGTATGTTTGTTCATGATTGCTCTTTAGTTATGATAGATTGTACGGGGAGCGAGAGTAAGTTGATCAAGATTGTGGGATTGAATAGGCATTAACATAGGCAGGTCTTGATCACAACCTATGTTTTCTTGCATTGTAGATGATTTTCAACTAGGAATCCCTTATAGGATTTTACTTTATGCTTGATAGAACCCAATAGAATGATTGTAGGTTCATTATATCCTGACCTTGTAACCCACTGGTAGTTGCTTAGCTACTATAACGTGGATTGGAAAAACACCAATTATATTCCACCATACAACCGCATGGTTGACTAATTAACTATCACTTAATAATGAATCATCTGGACGGTGCTCCGGTATTGCTTTGGTGGCCGCGTGTTTAGTGGGCGACCACCCAAGCTCAAAGAGATTGCATGAGTTCAAAGTTGAGTAGCTTCCATATGTGACCATCAGATAATATGGGCCCTGTTTAGACCAAGTTGTGGGAACCCTCTTGTGGCAGACCAACAGATGTAGTTCCTGCATGTAGGATTGGACTCGGCCTGTCATTTTTGAGAGGGCGACTACTTCCCAAAAGTCTTGTCTTGATCTTCTACCTAGTTCACGAGTGAAGTTTAGTAGCAGGAAGGTGTGATTGGAAATCATGGGTAAAGTACACAAACCTCTCTAGAGTGTATAAAGCCGATCATGATTAGTCGTGTCCCCGGTTACGGACAACTTTTGAGCAAATCATCGGAGATTGTCAACTTGATCTCATCACCTCTCACTTCTAAAATCAATGGGTTGAACCAATGGGGAGTTTTGGTGTTGTTGCTCAGAGGACCGTGAGTGAACCAGGGTCTCTGGAGGAAAGTTTGGGATGATCGGGGTTTGTCGGGAGTCCACACGCTCGAATACTACTCACCACAACCGGAGTGTACCGGAAGAGTCCTATGATTATTAGAGTATATCATTATTACAAAGATAGGGACAACTGTTCTGCACAAAAGAAAACAACCACATCACTTTGCATGTTTATGTTCCATTCAACCAATCCCGGTGAAACTTGCCAATACATCCAACGTATTGACCCTTATGGTTGCAATGTATCATGTTGCAGGTTTACCGTATCTAAGGGAAGGTACAAAGTAGGGTTACGATGTTATACTCAACTCTTGCTTGTGAGTTGATGGACACCACAAGACTAGATGATTATCTCCGCCGCATGATTGTATTGTAATCTAGCCCATGGGCGAAGTGTTGGAAATATGCCCTAGAGGCAATAAATAAAGTGTTTATTATTATATTTCCTTGTTCATGATAACCGTTTATTATCCATGCTATAATTGTATTAATTGGAAACACATTACATGTGTGGGTAGACAACACTTTGTCCCTAGTATGCCTCTAGTGAACTAGCTCGTTGATCAAAGATGGTCAAGGTTTCCTAGCCATTGACATGTGATGTCATTTTATAATGGGATCACATCATTAGGAGAATGATGTGATGGACAAGACCCAAACTACAAACGTAGCATATGATCGTGTAAGTTTATTGCTACTGTTTTCTGCATGTCAAGTATATGTTCCTATGACCACGAGATCATGCAACTCACAGATACCGAAGGAGTGCCTTGTGTGTATCAAACATCACAAGATAACTGGGTGACTATAAAGGTGCTCTACAGGTATCTTCGAGGGTGTCTGTTGAGTTGGCATGGATCAAGACTGGGATTTGTTACTCCGTGTGACGGAGAGGTATCTCATGGCCCACTCGGTAATACAACATCACAATGAGTCTTGCAAACAATGTGTCTAAGTGTTAGTCACGGGATCTTGTATTACAAAACGAGTAAAGAGACTTGCCAATAACGAGGTTGAACTAGGCATGGAGATACCTACGATCGAATCTCGGGCAAGTAACATACCGAAGAACAAAGGGAACATCATACGGGATTAACTGAATCCTTGACATAGAGGTTCAACCGATAAAGATCTTCATAGAATATGTAGGAACCAATATGGGCATCCAGGTCCCGCTATTGGTTATTGACCGTAGAGTTGTCTCGGTCATGCCTACATAGTTCTCGAACCCGCAGGGTTTGCACACTTAAGGTTTGGTGACGTTTCGGTAGTATAGAGTTATGTATGGTGGTGACCGAAGGATGTTCGGAGTCCCAGATGAGATCCCGGACATCAAGAGGAGCTCCAGAATGGTCCGGAGGTAAATATTCATATATAGGAAGTCCTATTTTGGTCGCCGGAAAAGTTTCGGGCTCATCGGTAGTGTACCGGGAATGCCGGTAGTGTACCGGGAGGCCTCCGGGAGGGGTATTTCGACCCAAGAGGCTTCATGGGATGTGGGAGAGTGAATATCAGCCCTTAGTGGGCTGGTGGAAACTCTCACACAAGGCCCATGTGGCTGGAGAAGAAAACCCAATAGGAAAAGGTGAAAAAAAGGCAAAAAAGGAGCAATCCTAGTCCTACTAGGACTGGAGGAGGAGTCCTCCTCTCCTAGTAGGTTCGGCCAAACCATAGGAGCCTTGGCCCTTGAGCCAAGGCTCTCCTCCTCTCCTCCTATATATACTGGTGGGTTTTAGGGTTTTGTACCAGTTTTTTCAGCCACGTGCTACCCGTTCCTCCAGTGCATAGTTTCTCCTCTAGATCGGATTTCTGCAGTGCTTAGGCGAAGCCCTGCCGGAATTGCTTCACCACCATCACTGGAGCGCCATCACGCTGCTAGAGAACTCTTCTACCTCTCCGATCCTTCTTGCTAGGTCAAGACGGCGGAGATCGTCATCAAGCTGTACATGTGCTGAACGCGGAGGTGCCGTCCGTTCGGCGCTAGATCGGAAGGATCGTGATCAAGTTTGTGGGACGGATCGTGATCAAGTTCGCGGGATGGACCGTGATTGGATTGCGGGACGAATCGTGATTGGATCGTGGGACGCATGGCAATTTGGATCACGAAGACGTTCGACTACACCAACCGCGTTTCTTAACGCTTCCCGCTTAGCGATCTACAAGGGTACGTAGATCCACTCTCCCTCTCGTAGATGCTCGTCACCATGGATAGATCTGCGTGTGCGTAGGAATTTTTGTTTCCCATGCAACGTTCCCCAACATGAAGCAGGTGTGTATTTTAAAGCATTGTATCTTTGATGTAAATACTATGACATGTGATGTATTCTTGATATTTCGTCGACAACTGTGTGTGTCAGTTATTGATCCATGGACTGACACAGTAAGCTTAGGGATTCAGTCCCTCGTCAAGGACTTGGTCGCGGCAGTTACCAAACCTAGGGGGTAGCTCAAGGTAATCATGATCTGCAGAGTGTTAATAGGACAGAAGTGGTGATAATATATTTGTGAAATTGTTTCATAAATATTTGAAATAGTTTTGAGAGGATCAGAAAGCGTTCTAGGGTTGGAGACTATCAGACAATACCGAGTATTACTGATAAATAATATATTGGTGGAAAATGTCTCCGGAGATGTCAAATTAATAATAAAATACTTCTATAATAGTTATAATTGTTGGAAATATGCCCTAGAGGCAATAATAAAATGGTTATTATTGTATTTCCTTGTTCATGATAATTGTCTATTGTTCATGCTATAATTGTGTTAACCGGAAACCATAATACATGTGTGAATACATAGACCACACAATGTCCCTAGTAAGCCTCTAGTTGGCTAGCTCGTTGATTAATAGATGGTCACGGTTTCATGACCATGGACATTGGATGTCATTGATAACGGGATCACATCATTAGGAGAATGATGTGATGGACAAGACCCAATCCTAAGCATAGCACAAGATCGTGTAGTTCGTCTGCTAAAGCTTTTCAATGTCAAGTATCGTTTCCTTAGACCATGAGATTGTGCAACTCCCGGATACCGTAGGAATGCTTTGGGTGTGCCAAACATCACAACGTAACTGGGTGGCTATAAAGGTGCACTACGGGTATCTCCAAAAGTATCTGTTGGGTTGGCACGAATCGAGACTGGGATTTGTCACTCCGTGTGACGGAGAGGTATCTCTGGGCCCACTCGGTAAGACATCATCATAATGAGCTCAATGTGACTAAGGAGTTAGCCACGGGATGATGTGTTACGGAACGAGTAAAGAGACTTGCCAGTAACGAGATTGAACAAGGTATGGGGATACCGACGATCGAATCTCGGGCAAGTATCATACCGATAGACAAAGGGAATTGAATACGGGATTGATTGAATCCCCGACATCGTGGTTCATCCGATGAGATCATCGTGGAGTACGTGGGAGCCAACATGGGTATCCAGATCCCGCTGTTGGTTATTGGCCGGAGAAGTGTCTCGGTCATGTCTACGTGTCTCCCGAACCCGTAGGGTCTACACACTTAAGGTTCGATGACGCTAGGGTTATAGGGAAATGGTATACGTGATTACCGAAGGTTGTTCGGAGTCCCGGATGAGATCCCGGACGTCACGAGGAGCTCCGGAATGGTCCGGAGGTAAAGATTGATATATAGGAAGTCCAGTTTTGGTCACCGGAAAGTTTTCGGGCTCATCGGTAGTGTACCGGGAGTGCCGGGAGGGTGCCGGAGGACCCCCGGGAGGGGTGTGACGACCAAAGGACCACATGGGTTGTTAGATAAAGTGTGCCAGCCCTTATTGGGCTGGGAAAGACTTTTGCTAAAGGCCCATGCGGCTGGAGATAAGGAGATAAGGCAAAAAGGATTTAAAAGGAGGAGATCCACCTCCCTTGTGGGAGGTGGACTCTCCCTTTAATTCGGCCGGCCATCTCCTCTTTGGAGTAGAGGCCAAGCCAGCCCTCCACGTCCCTCCTCCTATATATACTTGAGTTTTTGGATGTTTTGAGACAGGATTTGATCTCTCTCTCTCACGGCGAAGCCCTACCTCTCTTCTTCCTCCTCCGCAGCGCTTAGGCGAAGCCCTGTCGGAATACCTTGCTACTCCACCACCACCACGCCGTCGTGCTGCTGTTGGAGCCCTTCCCCAACCTCTCCTTCCTCCTTGCTGGATCAAGGTGTTGGAGACGTCACCGGGCTGCACGTGTGTTGAACGCGGAGGTGCCGTCCGTTCGGCACTTGATCGGATCTACCGCGATCTGAATCGCTGCGAGTACGACTCCATCAACCGCGTTCTTGTAACGCTTCCGCTTAGCGATCTTCAAAGGTATGAAGATGCAATCTCTCCCCTCTCGTTGCTGGTTTCTCCATAGATAGATCTTGGTGAACGTAGGAAAATTTTGATTTACTACTACGTCTCCCAACAGTGGCATCATGAGCTAGGTCTATGCGTAGAATCTATGCACGAGTAGAACACAAAGCAGTTGTGGGCGTCGATTTTGTTAATATGCTTGCCGTTACTAGTCTTATCTTGATTCGACGGTATTGTGGGATGAAGCGGCCCGGACCAACCTTACACGTACGCTTACGTGAGACCGGTTCCACCGCCTGACATGCACTAGTTGCATAAGGTGGCTAGCGGGTGTCTGTCTCTCCCACCTTAGTCGGATTGGATTCGATGAAAAGGGTCCTTATGAAGGGTAAATAGCAATTGGCATATCACGTTGTGGTTTTGACGTAGGTAAGAAACGTTCTTGCTAGAAACCTATAGCAACCACGTAAAAACTTGCAACTACAAATTAGAGGACGTCTAACTTGTTTTTGCAGCATATGTCGTGTGATGTGATATGGCCAAAAGGATGTGATGTGATGCATTGTGATGTATGAGATTGATCATGTTCTTGTAATAGGGTTCACGACTTGCATGTCGATGACTATGACAACCGGCAGGAGCCATAGGAGTTGTCTTATATTATTGTATGACCTGCGTGTCAATCATAAACGCCATGTAATTACTTTACTTTATTGCTAAACGTTAGCTGTAGTAGTAGAAGTAATAGTTGGCGAGACAACTTCATGAAGACACAATGATGGAGATCATGATGATGGAGATCATGGTGTCGTGCCGGTGACAGTGATGATCATGGTGCCCCGAAGATGGAGATCAAAGGAGCAAGATGATATTGGCCATATCATGTCACTATATTGATTGCATGTGATGTTTATCATGTTTACATCTTATTTGCATAGAACGACGGTAGTAAATAAGATGATCTCTCAATAAAATTTCAAGAAAGGTGTTCACCCTAACTGTGCACCGTTGCTAAGGATCGTCGTTCTGAAGCACCACGTGATGATCGGGTGTGATAGGTTCTAACGTTCGCATACAACGGGTGTAAGCCAGATTTACACATGCGAAACACTTAGGTTGACTTGACGAGCCTAGCATGTACAGACATGGCCTCGGAACACGGAAGACCGAAAGGTCGAACATGAGTCGTATAGAAGATACGATCAACATAGAGATGTTCACCATGGATGACTAGTCCGTCTCACGTGATGATCGGACACGGGCTAGTTGACATGGATCATGTATCACTTGGAAGACTAGAGAGATGTCTATCTAAGTGGGAGTTCATTAATAATTTGATTAAATGAACTTAATTATCATGAACTTAGTCTAAAAATGTCCTTGCAAATTATGTCGTAGATAGCTCGCGTTGTAGCTCCCCAGTTTTATTGATACAATCCTAGAGAAAAGTAAGTTGAAAGTTGATGGTAGCAATAATGCAGACTGGGTCCGTGATCTGAGGATTGTCCTCATTGCTGCACAGAAAGCTTATGTTTTTGATGTACCGCTAACTGCACCACTCCCTCAAGCGTTGTCTGTAGATGTTGTGAACATATGACAGGCACTTTTTGGTGACTACGTGATAGTTCAGTGCGTCATGCATTGCGGCTTAGAATTGAGGCTCCAAAACGTTTTGAACATCACGGAACATATGAGATGTTCTAGGAGCTGAGATTGTGATCTCAGGCTCATGCCTATGTTGAGAGGTATGAGACCTCCAACAAGATTCTTTGTCTGCAAGATAAAGGAGAATAGCTCAATCGGTGAGCGTGTGCTCAGATTGTCTGGGTGCTACAATCACTTGAATCAAGTGGGAGTTAATCTTCCAGATGAGATAGTGATTAATGCAGTTCTCCAAGTCACTGCCACCAAGCTACTAGAGCTTCGTGATGAACTATAACATGCCAGGGATGGATAAGATGATCCCTGAGTTGTTCGTGATGTTTGACACCACGAAGGTAGAAATCAATAAGGAGCATCAAGTGTTGATGGTTAAGTGAAACCACTAGTTTCAAAAGGGGCAAGGGCAAGAAGGGAAAACTTCAGGAATGGCAAGCCAGTTGTTGCTCTAGTGAAGAAATCCAAGGTTGAGCCCGAACCCGAGACTAAGTGCTTCTGTTATGAGGAGAATGTTCGCTGAAGCGGAAAAACCCTAGATGCTTGGTAGATAAGAAGGCTGGTAATGTCGATGGAAGTATATTTGATATACGTGTTAGTGATGTGTACCTTGCTGGTACTCCTAGTAGCACCTGGGTATTGGATACCGGTTCGGTTGCTAAGTGTTAGCAACTCGAAATAAAAGCTACGGAATAAACGGAGACTAGCTAGGTGAGAGGTGACGATGTGTGTTGGAAGTAATTCCAAGATTGATGTGATCACCATCGCACGCTCTCTCTACCTTCGGGATTTATGATAAACCTAAATAAATGTTATTTGGTGTTTGCGTTGAGCATGAACGTGATTAGATCATGATTAGTGCAATACGGTTATTCATATAAGTTAGAGAATAATGGTTATTCTATTTGCATGGATAATGCCTTCAATGGTCATGCACCCACTCGGAATGGTTTATCGAATCATGATCGTAGTAGTACACATGTTCATAACGTTGGTACCAAAAATATATAAAGTTAATAATGATAGTACCACATACTTGTGGCACTGCCGCTAAATGTCATATTGGTATAAATCGCATGAAGAAACTCCATGATGATGGATTTTTTGACTCACTCGATTTCGAATCGGTTGAGACATGCGAGCCATGCCTCTTGGGCAAGATGACTGAGACCCCGTCATCCAATATGATGGAGCGGGCAAGTGGCTTATTGGAATTAATACATGTTGATGTATGTGGACCAATGAGTGTTGAAACACACAGTGGATATCGTTGTTTTTCTTTACCTTCACTGATGATTTGAGTAAATATGGGGATATTTACTTAATGAAATACGAATCTGAAATGTTTGAAAGGTTCAAGGAGTTTCAGAGTGAAGTTAAAGATCATCGTGACAAGAAGATAAATGTCTATGATATGATCATGGAGGTGAATATCTAAGTTACGAGTTTGGTATGCAATTTTAGACAATGTGGAAATTGTTTCACAGCTCACGCCTCCTGGAACACCATAGTGTGATGGTGTGTTCGAACGTCGTAGTCGTGCTCTATTGGATATAGTGAGTACTATGATGTCTCTTATCGTTTTACCACTATCATTATGGGGTTATGCATTAAAGACAAATCCATTCACTTTAATAGGGCACCATCTAAGTCTGTTGAGATGACACCGTGAGAATTATGGTTTGACAGAAGCCTAAGCTGTCATTTCTTAATGTTTGGGGCTGCGACGCTTATGTGAAAATGGGTTTTTCACCTAGCGAGCTCGAAGCCAAAGCAGACAAATGCATCTTCATAGAATACCCTAATGAGACATCGGGTATACCTTCTATTTCAGATCCAAGCGCAAAAGGTGTTTGTTGCTAAGAATGGGTCCTTTCTTGAGAAAGAGTTTCTCTCGAAAGAATTGAGTGGGAGGAAGATAGAACTTGATAAGGTTGTTGAACCTTTGTTTCAACCAGAGAATAGCGCAACACAGAAAGATGTTTCTGTAGAGCCTACTCAGTTGAAAAGGAAGTTAATGATGATGATCATGAAGCTTCGGATCAAGTCACTATTGAACCTCGTAGGTCGACAAGGACGCGTACTGCTCCTGAGTAGTACGACAACCCTGTCTTGGAAATCATGTTGTTGGACAACGATGAACCTACGAACTATGGAGAAGCGATGGTGGGCCCGAATTCCAACAAATGGCTAGGAGCCATGAAATCCGAGAAAGGATCCATGTATGAAAACCAAGTATGGACTTTGGTAGACTTGCCTGTTGAATGGTGGGTCATTGAGTACAAATGGATCTTTGAGTTAAACATAGACGCTAATGGTGAAATGTCACCGTTTATAAAGCTCGACTTGTCGCAAAGAAGTTTCCGCCAAGTTCAAGGAGTTGACTGCGATGAGATTGTCTCATCTGTAGCGATGCTAAAAGTCTATTAAAATTTTGTTAGCAGTTGCTGCATTTTTCGATTATGAAATCTGGCAGGTGGATGACAAAACAAGGTTTCCGTAATGGTTTCTGTGAGGAAGAGTTGTATGTGATACAACCAGAAGGTTTTGTCAATCCTAAGGATGCTAATAATATGCAAACTCCAGCGATCCTTCTATGGACTGGAGCAAGCATGTCGGAGTTGGAATATATACTTTGATGAGGTGATCAAAGTGTTTAAGTTTATACAAAGTTTATGAGAAACTTGTATTTGCAAGAAAGTGAGTGGGAGCACTATAGAATTTCTTATAAGAATATGTAGTTGACATATTATTGATCGGAAATGATGTAGAATTTCTGGAAGAGCATGAAGGGTTGTTTGAAAAGAGTTTTTTCAAAGGAAGACCCAGATAAAGCTACTATTTTATTGAGCATCAAGATCTATAGGGATAGATCAATTCGCTTGATAAGTTTTTTCGACGAAGACATACCTTGACAAGTTTTTGAAGGAGTTCAAAATAGATGGGTCAAAGAAGGAGTTCTTGACTGTATTCTAAGGTGTGAAATTGAGTAAGACTCAATACCTGACCACGGCAGAAGATAAAGAAAGGATGAGTGTCATCTCCTATGCTTTAGCCATAGGCTCTATATAGTATGCCATGCTGTGTACCGCACCTGTGTGTGCCTTGCCATGAGTCTGTCAAGGGGTACAAGAGTAATCCAAGAGTGGATCACTGGACAATGGTCAAAGTTATCCTTAGTAACTTGAGAACTAAGGAAATATTTCTCGATTATGGAGGTGATAAAGAGTTCATCGTAAAGGGTTACGATGATGCAAGCTTTAACTCCAATCCGGATGACTCTTAGTAGAAATCTGGCTACGTATAGTGGAGCAGCCATTTGGAATAGCTCCAAGTGGAGCGTGGGAGCAGTATCTACAAATATGACATGGAAAGTTTGCAAGGTACACACGGATCTGAATGTCGTAGACCCGTTGACTAAAAACCTCTTTCACGAGCAGAACATGAACAAACCCCAGAACTTATTGGGTGTTAATCACATGATGATATGATCACATGGTGATGTAAGTGTTAATCACATGGTGATGTGAACTAGATTATTGACTCTAGTGCAAGTGGGAGACTGTTGGAAATATGCCCTAGAGGCAATAATAAAATGGTTATTATTGTATTTCCTTGTTCATGATAATTGTCTATTGTTCATGCTATAATTGTGTTAACCGGAAACCATAATAAATGTGTGAATACATAGACCACACAATGTCCCTAGTAAGCCTCTAGTTGGCTAGCTCATTGATCAATAGATGGTCACGGTTTCATGACCATGGACATTGGATGTCATTGATAATGGGATCACATCATTAGGAGAATGATGTGATGGACAAGACCCAATCCTAAGCATAGCACAAGATCGTGTAGTTCGTCTGCTAAAGCTTTTCAATGTCAAGTATCGTTTCCTTAGACCATGAGATTGTGCAACTCCCGGATACCGTAGGAATGCTTTGGGTGTGCCAAACGTCACAACGTAACTGGGTGGCTATAAAGGTGCACTACGGGTATCTCCAAAAGTATCTGTTGGGTTGGCACGAATCGAGACTGGGATTTGTCACTCCGTGTGACGGAGAGGTATCTCTGGGCCCACTCGGTAAGACATCATCATAATGATCTCAATGTGACTAAGGAGTTAGCCACGGGATGATGTGTTACGGAACGAGTAAAGAGACTTGCCAGTAACGAGATTGAACAAGGTATGGGGATACCGACGATCGAATCTCGGGCAAGTATCATACCGATAGACAAAGGGAATTGAATACGGGATTGATTGAATCCCCGACATCGTGGTTCATCCGATGAGATCATCGTGGAGTACGTGGGAGCCAACATGGGTATCCAGATCCCGCTGTTGGTTATTGGCCGGAGAAGTGTCTCGATCATGTCTACGTGTCTCCCGAACCCGTAGGGTCTACACACTTAAGGTTCGATGACGCTAGGGTTATAGGGAAATGGTATACGTGATTACCGAAGGTTGTTCGGAGTCCCGGATGAGATCCCGGACGTCACGAGGAGCTCCGGAATGGTCCGGAGGTAAAGATTGATATATAGGAAGTCCAGTTTTGGTCACCGGAAAGTTTTCGGGCTCATCGGTAGTGTACCGGGAGTGCCGGGAGGGTGCCGGAGGACCCCCGGGAGGGGTGTGACGACCAAAGGACCACATGGGTTGTTAGATAAAGTGTGCCAGCCCTTATTGGGCTGGGAAAGACTTTTGCTAAAGGCCCATGCGGCTGGAGATAAGGAGATAAGGCAAAAAGGATTTAAAAGGAGGAGATCCACCTCCCTTGTGGGAGGTGGACTCTCCCTTTAATTCGGCCGGCCATCTCCTCTTTGGAGTAGAGGCCAAGCCAGCCCTCCACGTACCTCCTCCTATATATACTTGAGGTTTTGGATGTTTTGAGACAGGATTTGATCTCTCTCTCTCACGGCGAAGCCCTACCTCTCTTCTTCCTCCTCCGCAGCGCTTAGGCGAAGCCCTGTCGGAATACCTTGCTACTCCACCACCACCACGCCGTCGTGCTGCTGTTGGAGCCCTTCCCCAACCTCTCCTTCCTCCTTGCTGGATCAAGGTGTTGGAGACGTCACCGGGCTGCACGTGTGTTGAACGCGGAGGTGCCGTCCATTCGGCACTTGATCGGATCTACCGCGATCTGAATCGCTGCGAGTACGACTCCATCAACCGCGTTCTTGTAACGCTTCCGCTTAGCGATCTTCAAAGGTATGAAGATGCAATCTCTCCCCTCTCGTTGCTGGTTTCTCCAGATAGATCTTGGTGAACGTAGGAAAATTTTGATTTACTACTACGTCTCCCAACAATAATTCTTTTATATTTAATTTAATACCAATGGGCCTTAAGAGGCCAAGAGGTGGAAGGCAACTTGGGCCACATGGGCCCAAGTGGGGAAGGCTCCCCCTAATAGGAAGGAGGAGGACTAATTAGAGAAGCCCCCCTCCTCTTTGTTGGCCAAGGGAGAGGGACTCCCCCCTTGTGGCACCCCTCCTCCTCCCCTAAATCTATATATACTAGAGGTTTTGCACCCTTTGAGACACACAAAGTTTTGTGGAGCCTCATCTAGTTCCCTAGTCCCATTTCTAGTTGATTAATTAGTGCTTGGCCTAGATCCTACAATCCTCATAATTAGAAGCTCAATGTGGTTCTAATATCCTCCCTCTAATTCTCTAACGACGATTTGCGCTGGATGGTGATGCGCTACCGGATCATGAAGATTGTACGAGTGCAACTTGTAGAGAGGTTGTGCTTTCAGTCTTCCGTTCGAGGGATTGTTTGTGGGTGATTCACGGAAATCATTCATCTATGGTTTGAGGGACTCCAAGTACGATCAATAATGGCTCGTCTTCTTTCACTACAACTCGGAGTCAATAACGATTAATATCTAAACCATCAGTGCATCTTCATAGTGTTCCTGGTTGATCGTATGGCTATATTTTTGTTTTCTACGATGTTTCCCAACATCTCTGTCCCTCCCGGGATCTGACTGCGCGATGCCAACCATCAAGACACAGAGAGATGAGATCTTTGTGTGACTGCCACCTTAAGGAAAGTGGACAGTTGTCGAATGTCATTTGAGAAAACTCCACCTTAAGGATCTGACCGCCCGGACATTGTCAATTGAGGTGCGAAGTATCCGGAGATTGCTAGGACCTCCAACTACAAAGTTTTTATATATACCGAACCCTTCAAACGATTGATGGGTTAGGCTGTTAGGGTGCTGATGCCGACAGTTATCCGCCAATGCCTACTCGCGAACCACAAGGTTGTGTTTGAGTTGAGCCAGTCGGATGCTTTCCACCAAAGTCTCCTGGTGAGGGAGTCCTGGACTAAGGGGTCCCAACCGAGGTGGACTAGTCCATGGGCCAGGCTGGGGGCCTACCCTAGAGGAAGGACTTTGGAGGCCTTGTGATGAAACGTGAGCATCTCAGATTCTATTGAAGACTTGGCGTACGCTCCAAGAAGAGGAGATTTCATTCGACATGTAATCCATAGATGGTAACCGACATTCATGTAGCCCTAGATACCCCCAGTGCCTATATAAACCATGGGGTTTAGCCCATAGAGGATACACATATACACAATATCAAAACCCCTAGGGTTTAGCTCATAAATTCATGATCTCAATGTAGATCAACTCTTTAATCACTACAACATCAATACAACAAGAGCAGGACATAGGGTTTTACCTCCATCGAGAGGGCCCAAACCTGGGGAAAAGCCTCGTGTTCTCTGTCACCTGTTACCCTCGATTCGATCTCACAACTTGGGCCCCCTACCCGAGGTCTTTCGGTTTTGACACCAAAACCTGGCGCACAGCCTCGAGGGCCTTGTCATCACGTGAATCACCAGAGATAGGAGTTTTAAGGAGCCTCTCGGCTGCCTCATTATGCTCCCGAGCGAGACTGTCATCAACTACGTCACCATCGACTACAACAAAAGGATCGATAGTTGCCCGCATGTGTTGACCCACAAGTATAGGGTATCAACCATAGTCCTTTCAATAAGTAAGAGTGTCGAACTCAACGAGAGATAGAAGGAAATGACAAGCGGTTTCAACAAGGTATTCTCTGCAAGTGATGTGAGTAACAGTGATAGATAGTTTTGTAGCATTATAATTTGTAACAAGTAACAAGTAACAATAGTACCAAGTGTGCAACAAGGTGTCATCATCCTTTTTATAGCAAAGTACAAGCCTAAAAGTTCTCTTATACAAAGTAAAGCGCTCTCGAGGACACATGGGAATTGTCATCTAGTCATGTTTATCATGTTGAGTTGATTCGTGTTCGTTACTTTGATAATTTGATATGTGGGTGGACTGGTGCTTGGGTGTTGTTCTTACTTGAAAAAGAAACCCACTTATGATTACCTCCTCTCACAAGCATCCGCAACTAGGAAACAAGAATTAAGATAAATCTAACCATAACATGAAACATATGGATACAAATCAGCCCCTTATGGAATAACTCATAAACCAGGGTTTAAGTTTCTATCACTCTAGCAACCCATCATCTAATTTTTACTACACAATGCTTTCCCTCATGCCCAATTATGGTGAAGTGTCATGTAGTCGACGTTCACATGACACCACTAAAGGAAGGAACAACATACATATCATCAAAATATCTAACGAATACCAACTTCACATGATTAGTTACAACCAGACTTCTCCCATGTCATCGGGAACAAAAGCAACTACTCACAAATCATCAACATGTTCAAGATCAGAGGTATAATGAATATGATAAAGGATCTGAACATATTATATTCGACAAATTAAACTAACAAGCATCAACTACAAGATGTAATCAACACTACTAGCAACCCACATGTACCAATCTGAGGTTTTGAGACAAAGATTCATGCAAGAGATGAACTAGTGATACTTGTGATCAGCGTTGGGTTTTTCCCCAAAGAGGAGGGGAAGATGCAACACTGTATAGTGATATGTCTCCAACGTATTGATAATTTTTATGAAGTATTCATGCCATGATTTCCTATGTTTACAATAATTTTATATGGTTTTGATGCACTTTATATGATTTACCGTGGTGTTGTTTTTGTGCAGAAAATGGAAGTTCTCGGAATTGCCCGATTTTTTTGTGATTTTTTTCTTTAGGAAACAAGCAATATTGGAGCGAAGAACCACCGAAGGGGAGCCACCCTTGGGCCACAAGCCATCAGGGTGCAGTCATAGGGGGGTCGCGCCCTGCTATGTGGTGGGGCCCGCATGGCTCCATTGCGCGTGATTCCAACATTGAAAAATCCTATAAATCCCAAAAACCCTAGAAATAAACAGAGACTCTCCACTCCACCATCGCAACTATCTGTATTGAGGAAAAACCAATATGGAAGCATTCTAGTACCCCGCCGGAGAGGGAAACCCATCACCAGTGACCATCTTCATCATCTCGATGGAGGCCATGATGAGGAGGGAGTAGTTCACCCTCGGGGCTGATGGTATTGATGAGAAACGTTGCATGGGAAACAAATTTTTTCCTACGCAGATGCAAGATCTATCCATGGTGATGAGCATCTACGAGAGGGAGATTGAATCTACATACCCTTGTAGATCGCTAAGCAGAAGCGTTAAGAAACGCGGTTGATGTAGTCGAACGTCTTCACGATCCAATCACGATCCGTCCCGTGATCTCATCACGAACCGTCCCACGATCCCATCGTGGTCTTTCCGATCTAGGGCCGAACGGACGGCACCTCCGCGTTCAGCACACGTATAGCTCAATGACGATCTCCGGCTTCTTGATCTAGCAAGAGGGAACAGAGAGGTAGACGAGTTCTCCGGCAGCGCGATGGCGTTGCGGCGATGGTGGTGGAGTAATTCCAGCAGGGCTTCGCCTAAGCACTGCTGAAACCGATCTAGAAGAGAAATTACGGACTAGAGGAGAGGGTAGCACGTGGCTCAAAATCTATGCGCAAAAACCCTAAAACCTCTAGTATATATAGGAGGAGTAGAGGAGGAGGCTTGGCCGCAAGGGCCATCCCTTTTGGCTTTGGCCGAAGTGGAGGGAGGAGTCCTACTTCTCCACTCCTAGTCGGATTAGGACTCCTTCCTTATATTAGCCTTTTCCCACCTTTTCCACTTTGGATTTCCTTCCCAGCCGCATGGGACCTATGTGGGACTTCGGACAGCCCACTAAGGGCTGGTACTCATCCTCCCACAGCCCATGTAGCCTCTTGGGTCGAAATACCCCTCCCGATGGTCCCCCGGTACCCTCCCAGCACTCCCGGTACACTACCGATGAGCCAGGAACTTTTCCGGTGACCAAAACAGGACTTCCTATACATCAATCTTTACCTACGGACCATTATGGAGCTCCTCGTGAAGTCCAGGATCTAATATGGGACTTCGAACAACCTTAGGTCACCATCATGCATAACTCTATACTACCGAAACGTCACCAAACCCTAAGTGTGCAGACCCTGCGGGTTCGAGAACTATGTAGGCATGACCGAGACACCTCTACGGTCAATGACCAATAGCGGGACCTGGATGCCCATATTGATTCCTACATATTCTACGAAGATCTTTATCGGTCGAACCTCTATGTCAAGGATTCAGTTAATCCCATATGATGTTCCCTTTGTTCTTCGGTATGTTACTTGCCCGAGATTCGATCATCGGTATCTCCATACCTAGTTCAAACTCGTTACCCGCAAGTCTCTTTACTCGTTTCTGTAATACAAGATCCCATGGCTAAAACTTAGTCACATTTCTTGCAAGGCTTATTGTGATGTTGTATTATTGAGTGGGCCCTGAGATACCTCCCCGTCACACGGAGTAACAAATTCCAGTGTTGATCCATGCCAACCCAACAGACACCCTCGGAGATACCTGTAGAGCACCTTTATAGTCACCCAGTTACGTTGTGATGTTTGATACACACAAGGAACTCCTCCGGTGTCCGTGAGTTGCATGATCTCATGGTCATAGGAACAGATATTTGACATGCAGAAAACTGTAGCAATAATCTGACACGATCATATGCTACGTTTATAGTTTGGGTCTTGTCTGTCACATCATTCTTCTAATGATGTGATCCTGTTATCAAATCACATCTCATGTCCATGGCTAGGAAACCTTGACCATCTTTGATCGACGAGCTAGTCTATTAGAGGCATACTAGGGACATGGTGTTGTCTATGTATCCACACATGTATTTGAGTTTCCGATCAATACAATTATAGCATGGATAATAAACGATTATCATGAACAAAGAAATATGATAATAACCAATTTATTATTGCATGTAGGGCATATTTCCAACAGGTATGTACTAGTACCTATGTGTTCAATCTCTCTCTCTCATGTTCTTAAGACGACATGATGTTGATGTATCATGGGCTTTGTTAATATAGTTGGATCATATGATGTGTTTCCCTTGCTATCTTGTTGTGATGAATTGAATCTTTCCTTTTGAGATCTCTTTAGGTTGGATTGAATATTGGATTTGAGAAAACTTGATATATGTCTTGCATATGGATATCCGTATTGACAATGGAGTGTTCTATTGATTCACTTGATGTATGTTTTTGTACTCAACTTGCAGATTCCCTAGGTGGCACTGGGGTAATCTATGCATAGGGGTTGATACACGTTCTTGTCCTACGTTCTCCAATAGAAATCTTGGAGTGCTCCTTGAAGTTCTTTGTGTTGGATTGAATATGATAGATCTGAAATTGTTTGATGCATGTCGCATAATTTACCCATGGATACTTGAGGTGACACTGGAGTATCTAGCTGACGTTAGGGTTGATTGATATGTATCATTGGTGTTATTTACTACAAGCACTATGGTTGTCTGTGACACTTATAGGAATAGCCCAAAAGATTGATTGGAAAGGATAACTTTGAGGTAGTTCTACTACCTACACCAATTTCATCTTATTATTCTCCGCTAGATAGGAACTTTGGAGTGATTCTTTTTTGCACGTTGAGGGATGATCATATGATTCAACTATGTTAGCATTGTTGAGAGATTGCACTAGTGAAAGTATGAACCCTAGGACTTATTTCCAAGCATTAATATACCATTTCTCTCACTGTTTACTAAATATTACATTGCTGTTTATCTAGTTTCAGATTACAAAAACCTATATCTACCATCCATATTGCACTTGTATCACCATCTCTTCGCCAAACTAGTGCACCTATACAATTTACAATTGTATTGGGTGTGTTGGGGTCACAAGAGCTTTCTTGTATTTGGTTGCAGGGTTGTTTGAGAGATACCATCTTCATCCTACACCTCCCACGGATTGATAAACCTTAGGTCATCCACTTAAGGGAAAATTGCTACTATCCTACAAAACTCTGCGCATGGAGGCCCAACATGAGTCTACAAGAATAAAGTTGTGTAGTATACATCAAGCTATTTTCTGGCGCCGTTGCCGGGGAGGTGAGTGCTTGAAGGTATATCTTTAGATATTGCAATTAAATCTCTTAGTTTCTTGTTTTTCACTAGTTTGGTTTTATAAAAGAAAACTAAAAAAATGGAGTTTAGGTTGCATCAATTGTTTCATCTTTTTAATGTCTTCCGTGAAAATGATTGTTCGGAAAATTGTGCTTAGTTGGTAGAGGAAGAATTTATGAAAATACATAATGTTCCTTGAATGATTAGCATGATTTCAATGTTGCTAGTATGAATTCTCTAAATATCCATAATGCTAATGATATGCAAAGCCACAAGCTTGGGGATGCTATGTTTGGTGAAGACGAAATTTTTAGTCCCCCAAGTTTTGATGAGAAAATTTATTATGGTGATGGCATGCCTCCCATATATGATGATTATTGTGATGACATGTATGCTATAAAGATTCATAGTAACTGTAAGAGCAGATTTCTCCATGTTTGCATAATTGATGACAATCCCTATGGACTAATGGTTTCCTTAAGTTATATTCGAAGGATTTATCCATAGGCACTTCTTGAAGTACATTTGTTGGTTTCAAGGAGTTTATATGGTGATCAAGGTGGTATTCAAGGTTTTCCAAATATTGGTCATAGAGAAGATAAGATAAAAGGTTGATCAAGACTAAGTCAAAGAGTGAATCAAGTTCATAAACACAAAAGGCATACAAGATGTACCGAGAGGGATCAAGTGATCCCATGGTATGGTAAGCATTATCCATTACGCTTTGTGTACTAACCCATGTTCCCTATGAGTGTTCTTTGTGGGGTTAGGTATGTTTCCATGGGCTAGCATCAATAAGAAGATCCCACACAATCCATGGAGGATAACATCAAGTGGTGATCGTCATCAAGGTTGCGGTGTGCAAGTTCAAGTGAAGCATCACAGAGAAATCATGCTTGAAGCTTGGCTTCCATTGTGGTGACAATGGACTTGTGAATATGTGCCAAAGAATGGGTCACCCATAGTGGAGTATGGGGGACCAATCTACTAATCTTCATCAAGCCGACGCAATCAAGAAAGGTGGTCCATCCTGAGGAAGTCAATATCGTCATCATCTAGCTCAAGTGGACCATGCGCAAGGCTAAGGTTTAACCTTGATAGGGATATATATTTTACCAGTCTCATAGTGGTAGTTGGGAGACTGGGTTATAGGACAGATAGTCGTACTATCAATGGGGCTCTCAAGTGAGTATCTTGATTGTATCGTTCGTTGAGAGCTCAAACCATTGCATTCTTGGCATCATCAGCTTTCTTGGTTCTTAGTTGGGATTTCTCTTTGAGGTTTCTTGAGCTTATGGTCAGCTTCATGACAAGCTCAAGTTCAACAAAAACGGAGTCCATATGCATCTTCTATGATGTTTTCGATGTTGGAGTTTTTGCCGGTTCTTCATTGATAGAGGTTTCACATCTCTATACCTTTGGAATTTTTATACTGTCTCTTCTTAGGGTAGTACTTGTTGTGTGCTATCCAACAAGCTTGAGTTTGCTCAATTCGGAGCTCGTATGCAAAAGTTATTGCAGTTTCAGTGCCAAAGCTGTTTTTCTCTGAACAAGCAATAGTACTGATTGGTAGCACGGTAGTACCTCCTGGGCGGTACTTCTGCTATGTACTACCGCCGTCACTACCGCTTATATTTGCCTTCTGGAGCCTACAGGGGACTCTAGCCATTTTCAGCAGAAGTACCGCTCTCCCCACAACGGTAGTACTGCTCGAGCGGTACTACTGCCCTCGAGAGCCGCTCGAACTACCGCTTACTTTTTTAAGCGGAAGTTCCGAGCGGTACTGCCGCCCTGAGGTTCCGTGTCTTCTTCTGCCTAAGTTTTTATTCTGGCATTTGGGGATTATGTGAGCGGAAGAACCGCTCCCTCCAGAGCGGTACTACCGCTTTGTTGTTCCAAGATGGGTATAAGCGGAAGTACCTCTCCCCTGAGCGGTACTACTGATATGTCTCCAACATATCTATAATTTTTGATTGTTCCAAGCTATTATATTATCTGTTTTGGATGTTTTATATGCATTAATATGCTATTTTATATTATTTTTGGGACTAACCTATTAACCTAGTGCCCAATGTTGGTTTGTGTTTTTTCCTTGTTTTTGAGTATTGTAGAATAAGTATATCAAACGGAGTCCAAACGGAATAAAATTCTACGATGATTTTTCTTGGACCAGAAGGAACCTAGGAGGCTTGGATAAGAGGCCAGAAGACCTACGGGTGGGCCACAAGCCACCAGGGCGCGGCCCTGGGGGGCGCCCCCTGGCTTGTGGGCCCCCCCATAGATCCTCCAGCCCTAATTCTCTGCGTATAAATTCAGAAATATTCTCCCAATACCAAAGAGATCCACGATAATACTTTTCCACCACCGCAAGACTCTGTTCTCGTGAGATCCCATCTTGGGACCTTTTTCGATAATCTGTCGGAGGGGGATTCGATCACGGAGGGCATCTACATCAACACCATTGCCCTTCCGATGATGCGTGAGTAGTCCACCTCAGACCTTCGGGTCCATAGCAAGTAGCTAGATGGATTATTCTCTCTCTATGTTCTTCAATACCATGTTCTCCATGATCTTCATGGGGATCTATCCAATGTAATACTCTTTTGCGATGTGTTTGTCGAGATCCGATGAATTGTGGGTTTATGATCAGATTGTCTATGAATATTATTTGAATCTTCTCTGAATTCTTATATGCATGATTTCATATCTTTGCAAGTCTATTCGAGTTATTGGTTTGGTTTGGCCAACTAGATTGGTAATTCTTGCAATGGGAGAAGTGCTTAGTTTTGCGTTCAATCTTGCGGTGTCCTCACCCAGTGACAAAGTAGGGGTAGCGAGGCATATATTTGTACTGTTTCCATGAAGGATAAATATATGGGGTTTTCAACATATTGCTTGAGTTTATTCCTCTACATCATGTCATCTTACTTAATGCGTTACTCTGTTCTTCATGAACTTAATACTCTAGATGAAGGCAGGAGTCGATCGATGTGTGGAGTAATAGTAGTAGATGCAGAATTGTTTCAATCTACTTGATACAGACGTGATGCCTATGTGCATAATTATTGCCTTGGATATCGTCATAACTATGTGCTTTTTTTTATCAATTGCTCAACAGTAATTTGTTCACCCATCGTATTATTTTCCTTCAAGAGAGAAGCCTCTAGTGAAACCTATGGGCCCCAGGTCTATTTTCCATATTATATTTTTAGATGTATAAACCAAAAATACCAAAAATACCTTGCTGCATTTTTATTTACTTTTACTTTTAGTAATCTTTTATATCTATCTCTATCAGATCTTATCCTTGCAAGTAACCATGAAGTTATTGACAACCCCTTTATAGCGTTGGGTGCAAGTGTTTGATTGTTTGTGTAGGTGCATAGATTGGGGCCTTGCTTGTACCTCCTATTGGATTGATACCTTGGTTCTCAACAGCTGAGGGAAATACTTGTCTACTTTGCTGCATCACCCTTTCCTCTTCAAGGGAAAACCAACGCAAGCTCAAGAAGTAGCAAGAAGGATTTCTGGCGCTGTTGCCAGGGAGGATACATAGCAAGTCTACATCAATCCTCCCAAGTACCCATCACAAACTCATCTCTTGCATTTATATTATTTGCCATTTGCCTCTCGTTTTCCTCTCCCTCACTTCTAAAATGATTTTCAGAAAAAAACAAAAAGATTTGCCTTTTTATTCGCCCTTCTTTCGTTCGTCTTTTCATTTGCTTCTTGTTTGCTTGTTTGTTAGATCGTTTGCTCGTCTTTATGGCTCAACCCAAAAGTGTTGATCCTTATCCTAGGAAGTTGGAACATATTGGTATTAATGCTAAAAGTTTCATGTCGCTCCAATTTGACCATAATAGTTTCTTTAAGAACGAGCTTAAAGAACAAAAGGCTATGCTGGAATACATGAATAAAGAACTTGATGATATGTCTAAGGAGTTTTATGGTTTGAAATCTTGGTTTGCTCATCTTGAAAATTCAGTAGGCCAAATTTCTGATAAACAATCTACCTTAGTCAATAAAATGGCCGTGAAGCCAGAATCTTTTAATAATGATGAAGATCTTAAAGTGATTGTTGTGACTCCTATTGAATCTTTGTTTTATAATATAAATCTTGATAAAGATGGAACTGGAGATAAGTCAACTTTAGTTAAAAGTCGTCCCAATGATTCGGAGTTCATAGATCTTAATGCTAAAATTGATAAAAGTGGGATTGAAGAGGTCAAAACTTTAAATAGAAACGAACCCACTCTTTTGGATTTCAAGGACTTTAATTATTATAGTTGTTCTTTGATTTATTATATTTCCTTGTTGCAATCCATGTTGAATTCTCCGCATGCTTATAATCAAAATAAAGCTTTTACTAAACATATCGTTGATGCTATGATGAAATCTTTTGCAGAAAAACTTGAGTTGGAAGTTTCTATACCTAGAAAAATTTATGATGAGTGCGAACCTACTATTAAGATTAAAATTAAAGATTATGAGGGCCATGCTATGTGTGATTTGGATGCTAGTGTTTCCACGATTCCGAAAACTTTATGTGATGTCCTAGGTTTCCATGAAGTTGATGATTGCTCTTTAAATTTGCATATGGAGGATTCCACTATTAAGAAACATATGGGAAGGATTAATGATGTTCTTATTGTTGCAAATAGGAATTATGTGCCTGTATATTTCATTGTTCTTGATATAGATTGCAATCCTACCTGTCCTATTATTCTTGGTAGACCTTTCCTTAGAACGATCGGTGCAATTATTGATATGAAAGAAGGAAACATTAGATTCCAATTTCCATTAAGGAAAGGCATGGAACACTTTCCTAGAAATAAAATAAATTTACCTTATGAATCTATTATGAGAGCTACTTACGGATTGCATACCAAAGATGACAATATCTAGATCTATTGCGTTATGCCTAGCTAGGGGCGTTAAACAATAGCGCTTGTTGGGAGGCAACCTGATTTTTTTTGTTTCTGTTATCGAGTTATTTACACATTATTACCTCTGTAGTAATTGTGTTTTGGTGTTTTAATTAGTGTTTGAACCAAGTAAGACCTTTGGGATGGTCTACGGTGACTATTGATTTGATCTTGCTGAAAAACAGAAACTTTTGCGCTTAGTCCAGGAATTTTAAAAATTCACCAGACTGAAGAATGAGTCTTAAAGTTTTACATAAGATTTATATACAATTTTTCCAGATTTTTCTAAATTTTCAGAATTTTTGGAGTTACATAAGTATTCAAAGTTTACAGATTGCTACAGACTGTTCTGTTTTTGACAAATTCTGTTTTCTTTGTGTTGTTTGCTTATTTTGATGTATCTATGGGTATGAACCATGGAGAAGTTGGAATAAAGTAGATATTACACCAATATAAATAAAGAATGAGTTCACAGCAGTACCTAAAGTGGTGATTTATTTTTCTTGTACTAACGGATCTCACGAGTTTTCTGTTGAGTTTTGTGTTGTGAAGTTTTCAAGTTTTGGGTAAAGATTTGATGGACTACAGAATAAGGAGTGTAAAGAGCCTAAGCTTGGGGATGCCCAAGTCACCCCAAGGAATATTCAAGGACACCAAATGGCCTAAGCTTGGGGATGCCTCGGAAGGCATCCCCTCTTTCGTCTTCAATCCATCGGTAAATTCACTTGAGGCTATATTTTTATTCACCACATGATATGTGTTTTGCTTGGAGCGTCTTGTATGACAAGAGTCTTTGCTTTTTAGTTTGCCACAATCATAATTGCTGACGGGGTTATTACCCCTGGGTAGGACAATGCAACGGGATTCTCCTCCCCGCCTCGACGAAAAAGTATGCGACTGGCTATCCATAGCTGGCTGGAGCGCAGTCGGCTGTGGCGATCACCGGCTGGCTCATCGATGGCTGGTCAAGGTGCCGGCTTGACCCCCGGCTAGCTGGGCGCGACCGGCTACCTCCGGGTCGCCTCCTCCGTTGACCCTAGGGTGGACAAGCAATGTCCCGTCCCTCTGCGCACGGGTACGGCGACACGATGTGACCGCCACGACGGGCGCCATTGTAGCCACAATGGCCACTGACGCACGGGTGCGCATGGCTACAGTACGGCCGTCCAGGCCGCTAACCTTGGCGACCGCGACCGGGCGAGGGAATAGTGCCGGCATGCCCCCACCCACTCGATTACTTGCCCCGGCGTGGCTACAGTGCAACCGTCCGTACCGAAGACTTTGGCCGGCCGACACTAGACGACGCCTATCGGGCGGCCCATGCCGTGGTAGGTGGGCGAGGGTCAATCGCGGAGCCGGCTGGCGGGCCCCAGCAGGCGATGGGACCGCACAACTGGTGGACCCTATAGGCGATGAGACAGCTCGAAGGGCGGGACCCCCTGGTCAGCCGGAGAGGCTGCCAGCCGGGTCCCCCCACTTATGTACCTCAAGAATATTGTAAGCCGGGGGGTTGGCCTATAAAACCCCCTGAGCCCCCCATGCAATGGGGACGACAAGTCTCACGCACACACCTACGGGATACTTCCCACATTCTCACACTCGGTAGTAGAGGAAGGCGAGCCGGCTACTCCCTCTTCCTCCTCTAGACTCAGCTCGAGGAGCAACCCTGTAAACATACCCATCCATCAAACTAGACCAAGCAGGACTAGGGGTATTACCTCCCACGGAGGGCCCTGAACTTGGATACATCGTGTGTCACCGCCGCTTGTACCTAATCCCGCTCCCGGAGTCCGCCGGCGTCCTCCGGCGCCAACCACCTACAATAAGCCTACCCATGGCATCTGTCGTGAGAAAATGACGGCAGTTGGCGCCCACCATGGGGCCATACGCGGAGCCGACCGGATTCATGCTCCGGGCGGGACCCCTCGCCATTCCCTGCCGTCACCGCACGTCCAGGCGAAACCATGGGCTCGTGGGGCTTGCTCTGGAATGCCCTGTGGGCAGCTTCATCGACCTCGTGCTCGACATCGACGCGCTCACCGAGCACTTCGGCAGGCTCAGCCTTGCCGAAGCTCCGGCCATCGACGAGTACCCCAGGCGGGTGCTCGTATGCGGCGGTCCGCCCATGGCTGTGGGCACACTCGCTGCGAGCCAGTCCAGCGGCTCCCGCGATCGTGTGGGGGCAATGGCCATCATCTCCTCCACCTCCTCCGGACGTGTGCGGGCCGAGGCTGACGCTACCGCGGCCCGCGTCGGCACCTCCGACCCACTCGGTGCGGCCCTTTGGGGCTTGAGAACCCCTATTGCCCCGACGGCAAACCACAACGCCGCCGCGACCGAGCTCGAGCTGGCTCACCGCCTCTTGTTTGAGGACACCAGTGCCCTCGTGGCCACGCGGTGCCGCATGGAGGCCGCCCAGCGGGAATACGCTTCCACCTATGGTCTCACCCAAGCTGGCACTGAGCCCAGGTGGCGTGGGGCTGTGTGTGACCGTGGCCGCGTGGTCGCCGAAATCTTGGGCGGCAAGATGCCCGTCTACGACACCCCCGCAGCCAACCTGCGGGCCACCAAGGTAGTCTACGAGGATTTGGCTACCTTGGAGGGCGAAGAACATGCCGCCCGCGAGCGTCACATCAAGGACCTCATCGACGCCGCTAACGCGCAACAGCATCTGCTCACGGCAGGCACCGCCGCCTCCGAAGGCCCCCGGCCCGAGCGTGAGGGCACGGGGACTGCTGGCCGTCAATCGGCTCAGCATTCCTGCTCGTCTCATGTCTCTGGCCGCCGGGTCGAGGCAAGAGACCCCCGGCCTGCTCAGCTGCCGGGGAACGAGCAGCTGACTGTTAACAGTCAGTGCACCAACAACCTGCCTCGTAGCGGCCGCCACCATGAGGCGCCGGCAGTCGGCAACCGGCCCAGCCGCGGGCACACTCCACTCCTGTGGCGTGAGCCGGAACGGTCGGTTCCGCCCGTCATCCACCCCGAGCTCTCGGCCCGGCTTGGACCGTGCGTCCCCCGCAGCGAGAACGATGCCCGCACCCGCATCAACCAGCTCGCGCAGTCGACCCTCCTCGAAGAGGAGGGCTCGATTGGCCCAGCCTGTTTTGGCCCTCAGATCCGCAACGAGCCGTTTCCAACCGGCTTCACGCTCCGCCAAGTCACCCCGAAGTACAACAGGGCCGCCAAGCCCGAAGACTGGTTGATCGACTACACCACCGCCGTCGGCGTCGCCAGGGGGAACAAGCACGTAGCCGTTTGCTATGCTCCCCTCATGTTGATAGGCTCGGCCCGTACCTGGCTCAACAGCTTGGCGGTCGGCAGCATCAACACCTGGACGGACTTCGAGGAGGCCTTCGTACGCAACTTCAACGACACCTACAAGCGGCCTGGCTGCCCCCGTGAACTAGCCATGTGTGTTCAGGGACCGGAGGAGTCCCTCCACGACTACCTCACCCAGTGGACCGAGCTCCGCAACTCCTGCGAGGGGGTGCATGAGGTGCAGGCCATACAGTACTTCATCGAAGGCTGTCGCGACGGCACCCCCATCAAGCACAAGCTTTTGTGCTCCGAGCCGGCTACACTTGTCGAGCTCATGACCGAGGTAGACAAGTACGCCATGGATGGCTGATTCAACCATTCAGGTTAAGACGACACTACCCACTAAGGCGACGACAACACCTGTAATGTCCTGGCCGGCTGCCGACAATCGACAGCTGCAGAACAACAAGCACAAGAATGACCAGCCGAACTCCCGTTATGGGAGCCGGTAGGTTGCCACCATCAAGGAGCAGGAGCCGGCTGCCCAGTCTTCCAGCCAGCGCCAGCACACTGGCAAGGCTGCCTGCCAGCCGAAGCTCACCTTCGAGCAGATGCTCGACCTCCCCTGCAAGAACTACTCAGGGGCCAAACTCTCTATGCACACGCTCCGACAGTGCAGCTTCTCACGGCGATTGGCATAGGGGGACGGCCTTTCAGCTCCTCCCGCGCCGCCTGCCCGCGCACCGGCCCCGACCCCGGCTGCTGCCCCGGTGCCGGCTCCGGCTCCGGCCCAAAACGACGATCGCCTACATGACGAGTTCCCCAACCAGGACGGTTGCTACGTCGTCTTCACTAGTGAAGAGACGAGCAAACATGCTCAACGCCAGCTCCATCGTGAGGTGAACGCCACCATGCTGGCAACTCCCTAGTTCATGCGCTGGTCGGAGAAGCCGGTCACCTGGAGCCAAGCAGACCACCCCGCCATAACGCCGAGCCCCAGCAGCTACGCCTTGGTCCTCGACCCCACCATTGCCACCGAGAAGTGCACCTACCGCTTATCACGGGTGCTGGTAGATGGTGGCAGCAGCATCAACATCCTTTACCTCGACACGATGCGCAAGCTGGGGCTGAAGATAGAAGACCTACAGGCGAGCCGGACGGTCTTCCATGGCATCGTGCCTGGGAAGTCCTGCTCCCCTGTCGGTAAGATCACACTTGAAGTCCTCTTCGGCGGACCCAGCCACTTCTGCCGCGAGCCGGTGCTGTTCGAGGTCATGGACCTCGCAAGTCCCTACCATGCACTGTTGGGCCTGCCGGCCCTCGTCAAGTTCATGGCGGTCCCCCATTACGCCTACCTTAAGATCAAGATGCCGGGCCCCAAGAGAATCATCACCATCACGGGTGACTACAAGATGTCGCTCGAGTGTGCTCGAGACGGCAGCCGGCTGGCCGAGGCCCTGGAGATAGCCGAGGAAAAGTGGCAGCTCGACCGGCTCGTGGCCCTTGCTGCCAGCCAGCCGGCCGTGCTGGCTCCTCCCTCGCATTATGTCGGCGAGGCCTCCTTCCAGCCGTCCAAGGACACCAAGCAAATCCCGCTCGACCCGGCCAACCCTACTCAGTGCGTTACCATCGGCTCCCGCCTCGACAACAAATAGGAAAGCGAGCTCGTCGACTTCCTCCGTGAGAATCAGGACATCTTTGCGTGGTCCCTCAAGGACATGCTGGGTGTTCCGAGGTAGTTCGCCGAGAACAAACTACACGTCTGGCCGGACGTCAAGCCGGTCAAGCAACCCCTACGCCGTTTCTCCGAGGAGAAGCGGCATACTATAGGAGAAGAGATCACCGGACTTCTCACAGCCGGGTTCATCATGGAAGTTTTCCACCCGGACTAGCTGGCCAACCTAGTCCTGGTGCTGAAGAAGAACAAGACCTGGCGCATGTGCATTGACTACACTAGTCTAAACAAGGCATGCCCCAAGGACCCATTCACCCTGCCACGGATCGATCAAGTCATCGACTCCACGGCCGGCTGCGACTTAGTGTCCTTCCTAGATGCCTACTCCGGCTACCACCAGATCAAGCTGGATCCGGAGGACCGGCTCAAGACCCCCTTCATCACGCCCTTCGGGGCCTAATACTATATCACCATGTCCTTCGGCCTGAAGAACGCAGGCGCCACCTTCCAGCGGTGCATGCAGAAGTGCCTCCTGCCTCAGATAGGCAGGAACGCCCACATGTACGTCGACGACATCGTCGTTAAAAGCAAGAAGCACTTCAGCCTCCTCGACGATCTCTGGGAGACCTTCGCGAACCTGCGCGAGTACAAGATCAAGCTCAACCCGGAGAAATGCTTATTTGGCGTCCCCACCGGCCAGCTCCTAGGTTTCTTCGTGTCCGCCCGCGACATCGAAGCTAACCCAGAGAAGATCAGTGCAATCGAGCGCATGCCCAAGCCGACCCGGCTCCGCGACGTCCAGAAGTTCACCGGCTACCTCGTCTCGCTCAGCCGGTTCATTAGTTGGCTGTGGGAGAAAACCTTTGCCCTCTACGGGCTCCTTCGCAAGATGGCTCTGGTCGAGCCGGGTCACACCAAGAAGCCATGGATGTTCGATTGGCCCGACGAGGCGGACGAGGACTTCCGCGGCCTCAAGAAGGCTCTCACCCGCGCGCCCATCCTGGCCGCGCCTGCTGAGAAGGAACCCTTGCTCGCCTACATCATGGCGGCCACTCACGTCATCAGCGTCGTCTTGGTGGTCGAGCGACCGGAGGAGGGCAAGTCCCTGCCGGTCCAGCGCCTCGTCTACTACCTCAGCGAGGTCCTCTCCGTGTCTAAGCAGAACTACCCCCACTATCAGAAGATGTGCTACGACATATACTTTGCCACCAAGAAGGTCAAGCAGTACTTTCCAGGAGCATACCATCACCGTGGTGAGCACGGCCCCACTCGGCAAGATCATGAGCGGATGGGACTCCGCCGACCGGATCGCCAAATGGGTCATCACCCTCGCCGACCATGAGATCCGGTACGAACCACGTACCACCATCAAGTCGCAGGCGTTGGCCGACTTCCTCATCGACTGGGCGGAGACCGAGTTTGTGCCGCCTCCCCCAGACTCCACGCATTGGTGCATGCATTTTGAAGGCTAAAAAATGAGGACCAGCCTGGGTGCTGGCATAGTCCTCTCCTCCTCGAAAGGTGACCAGCTCAAGTATGCCCTCCAAATCCACTTCGCTGCCTCCAACAACATGGCCGAGTACGAGACCATCGTCCATGGCCTCCAGCTTGCCAAGGAGATCAACATCAGGCGCATCCTATGCTTCAGCGACTCTGACCTCGTGGTACAACAGGTCTCTGGCGAATGGGACGCCAGGGATGCCAACATAGCCAACTACCACTTCCTCATAGAACAGCTCACCGGCTCCTTCGAGGGCTGTGAGTTCCACCACGTCCCACGGGCAGACAATGAGGCGGCCGACGCACTGCAAAGATCGGCTCTACTCGGTAGGCCATTCGAGCCGGCGTCTCCCTCGAGCGACTGCTCAAGCCATCGATCAAGCCTTCCCTAGAATCAGAATCCATCTTCATGCCGGTAGACGCTGCCGGCCCATCGATGGCTCCGGCTGCCCCCTCGGCATCTTCGCCTCCGGCTCCATCGACTCCGGCTGCCTTGCCAACACCAGTCGAGCCGGCTGCATCCGGGGCAGTCGGCTCCGACGTCGTGGCTGTCATGATGGCAATCGACGCCGTCATGGCCGTCCCTGACCCGGGGGCTAACGAGCCGGCCCCAGGGGCTGGCGAGCCGGTCCCGGGGACTAATCATTCAGGCCAGGGGCTCCCGAGACGGCCCCCGTCTTGGCCCCTTCAAGGGCCTAGCCCATCCCAACATTCCTTCTACGTGGCGAGCTTCCCTCGGACGAGGCCACATCAAGGCAAATTCAATGCCAGGCCTCGGCTTACAGCATCATCAACAACGAGCTCGTCCATCGCAGAACTACCGGTGTCTTTGAACGGTGCGTCGAGATGGAAAAGGGTCTGGAGATCCCCGACATCCACCAGGGCGAGTGCGGGCACCAGGCCGCCTCCAGGACCCTGGTGGCCAGGGCTTTCCACCATGGCTTCTTTTGGCCCACCGCTCTTGAGGCGGCCAAGAAATTGGTCGACGAGTGCGAGGGCTGCCAGCACTTCAGCACGCAGAGCCACCTACCGGCGTCGACCCTCTAGACCATCCCCCTCTCATGGCCCTTCATTATCTGGGGGCTGGACATGGTGGGTCCCTTCAAGACCGCACGAGGAGACATGACACATCTACTGGTGGCCATCGACAAATTCACCAAGTGGATCGAGGCACGACCAATCAAGAAGCTGGATGGCCCCACGGCCTTTCGGTTCATCGACGATATCATGGTTTGCTATGGCGTCCCCCACAGAATCATCACCGACAACGGCACAAACTTCACCAAGGATGTGCTTGCGCGTTTCTGCTCTAAGCAAGGCATCGGGCTCGACCTGGCCTGTGTCGCTCATCCATAGTCAAACGGCCAGGTTGAGAGGGCAAACGGCCTCATCTTGTCCGGCATCAAGCCTCGGCTCGTAACACCGCTGGTGAGGTCAGCCGGCTGCTGGGTTGACGAGCTGCCGACTGTCCTTTGGAGTCTCAGGACCACCCCCAACCGATCAACCGGCTACACGCCCTTCTTCCTTGTGTACAGTTCCGAGGCGATCATCCCCACCGACATCGGGTTCGACTCGCCTCGGGTCACCCTATACACGGAGAAGGACGCAAAGGAGGTAAGAGAAGCCAGCGTCGACTTACTCGAAGAAGCCTGCGAGCTGGCCTTGAGCCGGATGGCAATCTACCAGCAGAAGCTCCGGCACTACCACAGCAAGCGGATCCGGCCGCTCTCCTTCCGTGAAGGGTACCTGGTGCTCAGGCGGATCCAGCGAACAACCAGACAACACAAGTTGTCCTCCCCATGGGAGGGCCCGTTCATCGTCAGCAAGGCGCTGCACAACAATGTGTACTACCTAATAGACGTCCAGAAGCCGCAAAAGCGCAAAAGAGACGCCTCCGACGAGGAGACCGAGCGCCCATGGAACGTGGTGCTCCTCCGTCTGTTTTACTGCTGAAAAGACCAGTGTATGTATGTATCCCTCCCCTTTTGGGATTATGAATGCAATGGGTGCCCCAGGTCAGCTCTTGGGGCACGCTCTTTTCATTTCCCTCAAAGGTCTCCTCACTCACCGGCTCCCTGACCCGGCTCCCGGGCCCGGGGGCTCGCCGGCTGGTCCTAGGTTGCCTCTCCCAAAAATTGACCAAGTAGTGTGAGCTGAGCAAGCCCTCCCACCCCTCCTAGCTACAGATCCGTCTCCTGCCTGTCTGGCTGACGGGGCATCGAGGCAGCAAAACTTAGCACACACGAAAGCTCGATTGCAAAGGGGATGCCGGCTAGGTCCAGCCGGACCACCGCCTCGCCTCTGCCACTCAACTTACCCAAAAAAGCTATCACGGTTCCTAAGTTCAGAACCGGCTTCCTCGAGGCAGACGCCCCGACCCAGCTACAGACCGGCTCCCGGCTATTGGGCTGGTGGGGCCGAAACCAAAGGGGAAATGGGACAGAACATACGAAACCAAAGGGGCAAAAAGGGTAAGGACGAGCAGGCACACGCAATAAGGCAAACACATCAAACATTCAGAATACGAATTTTAAGATGAAAGAGGCCCACTACCATCACGGTTCATTACATTACATCCCCACTTGGTGGACTCAAGTCTAACATGCAGGAAAGATAACAAAGGAAAAAAAGATAAGACGCCCGGGGCTCAGGGCACCGGCGTGTCCCCAGCCAGTGCATCGCTGGGCGGCTCGACTCCCGTCCCAGAGGTGGTTGTGGCCTTCGGGTCGGCTTCCTTGGCCTTCGAGGTGGCTTCCGCGGTCCCAACCGTCTCACCGCTGGAGTCTTTATGTGACAGCCCAAGTACTGTCCCTACCCTTTTATGGCATTGTACCAATGTGACGTTGTTGCCATGAGCTTAATGAAATGTTTTTGCACCTTGTCATACCATGTCTTGTTATTGCATTCATGCATCATGCATCATTTCGTTCATCATGCCATGCTTGATTCTTATGTGACCTTGTGTGGTTGGTTGTGATCTTGTGTTGTTGGTTGTGGTTGGAGTATGTGGTGCATCTCCTTCTTCTTCCCCCTCCTTGTTCCTTTCAAACAACCCCTCTAAATAACCTTTTCCTTCCTTGTTATTTTAGCAGCAGATTTAAGTTGCTATTTTAATGGTTTAAAAATGTTCAAGAGGTGGCCTATAATGTTTTAATATTGCGTGTGTTGTTCTTTTGATGTTTTGAGCTTTATGTATTTGAGGTTTTAAATAACCAGGGGCTGTTGTTTAATAAACCATTTAATTTATTTGCTCTAAAAATCAACTAGCTAATTTTATAAAAAATAGGTATTATTTCTTTGTATGTAAAGTATTTTGGTTTTGCCTTTGGGGGTCTTGCTTTGCTAATTGTTTTAAATAAAAGAGGGAACCCTTTTGCTTTTCTGTTTTAGTAGAGAGAGAGAGAGCCCAACAAGTGGCTTGGCCCACTTCTTCCCAGCAAGCGCAGCGCAGCCCAGCGAGCCCAGCCTTCGTTCCTTTGTTCCTCCCCATGTAAGTCAACCATGCAGCTTGTCCACGTCAAAGGTGCGACGATTTGACGCCCCACGGGAGCCCTAGCTTCCTATATACCGCGTCCCTGGTGCCCTAGGTCCCCCCCTCGCTCCATTTCATCCTCCTTCTCCCCTGCCGCCGTCAGATAAGCATAGCCAAACCGCGTCTACTCCATGGCCTTCATGCTCTGGCCGAGATCGAGCTGGTGCTAGGGTAGCCCTCCGCGTCATCTCCTTCCTCCCCAACGGCGTGGGATCAAAGCCCCGGTCACCCCTCTTCTTCCTCGACGCCTAGAGACGCCGGCCCTTCCTCCTCATCGTCGACCTCGCCGTCTTCTTCCCCTGCAGCCCTGGATCACGAAGTCGCCGACTTTCTTTGCTTCGTCTCCGCCGTCTCAGCGTGTCCCCGACTGTGTCTCTGTGTGCTAGGTAAGGAGGTACGGCCCCTCCTTCCATGCCCCTCTCCTTCATCATTGTTAGACGCTTGTGCGCGTAGAGACGTTCATGCCAACTTCGTGCCTCCGTGCTCCGTCCTTAGATGTAGTGTATGCGTACTATTTTGTTGTGCTTTTGTTCTTGCTCCTCGTGTGCCGTAACGTTGCCCCTCGCATGTAAGCTGTTCACGTGCACCCCCGTAGTCAGTTTCTAGCTCCGGTGGTCACTGGAGGGATCGCCGGTGACGAGCCCGTCGTAGTGCAGAGGAAGTGTAGATTCGTCAGTTTCGCGTGCATAGTCAGGATAAGAAGGGGCATGCCCTCTATAGCCAGATTCCCCCCTCCTAGCCCAGTGGTTGTGCCCACGAGTCTCTACCAGGGAGACCCTGGTTCGATCCCCGACGGGTGCAGTACCCCTTTTTTTTGCTGTTTATTTCTCTTGTGCACTGTTTAGATAAATGTATGTGAGTGTATGTCCCTGGTTAGATGCGTGTGTTTTATTTATCTTTTCTGTTAGGTTTTAATATAGATGTATGTGTGTATTTATTTGAATGTGGTGTGTGCACATACATTCTTGGGCATATGTGTGGGCACACGTTTGTGTGTGTGTGATGAACACCCACACCTATATGCTTATGTGATGCTTGTGTGTTTTGTTCCATGGTTAGATAGTGTTTGTACTTATATTCCCTTCTGGAACATGTCCAAATCTGGACTTGCCATTTCGGCAACTTCTATATTAGGAACTATATGACTTATAACTCATGTGTGATTTCTAGGGTGATTTTTGAGCTAGCTTTGAGCATTGTTATTTCATGCAAGTATATGAGTATGACACATGATTTTGGGGTAGAAAGACCAAAGGAATCCATTGGTTCAATCGTATTTCACTTTTGAGCAAGTTCATAAAACTATCATTTTCTGCTGTGATGCTACCTTGTCATTTTTGCATGAATTAATCCTGCTTGCTTTGGGGCATGTGCCAACATGGAAGTGCTAGTGTTTTATGTCTATTATGCCATGGTATTTTTATTTGACATGAGAATCACCCATATAAGTAGGAAACTTGCTAAAAAGTAGCTAACTTGATGTTACTGTTTTCACCATACTAAATATTTCCAAGTAGGAAAGGTTGTCATCTTGTGATATGTTGAGAATTAGCTCATGCTCAGTGCTAGTATTTCGAAGTAGATGTTGTCTACTACCATCCTGTTAATTTTCATGCCAAGAGGTGGTCTCTAAAACCTTTAACTTCTATTGTCAACATGCTACCAGACTAACTCAGATTCCAGCAAACTGTTATTTTCATTAAGTCCCAGAAAACTGTTTCATCATGCCAACTTGATAGCTTCATGCTTATTGATGTGTGCCTCCTTTCCAGATTGTGTAGTTGGATAATTTGATAAGCATGTTATGTAGTTTCTGTCAATGCCTTGTTTGTGGCTATAGGATTCCTGTAGCTCAAGTTGTGGGCTGTGTAAGTTGCTATGTTGTTGTTTTGTGGCAGATTGTTTGTTTTATTGTTTTGTGCCTTGTGGGAGCTATAATCCATGGAATTGATTGGTCTATGAGTGTATTGTGGTTGGTTTTTCATTACGTAACCAGTGGCTACCTTGGAATGCCAAGAATTAGCCCATGGCCTTGTTGTCTTGTGTTTTGCCTTCGTACCTTGTCGTGAGCGTATCGTGAGAACCGTAACTCCGTTTCTTATGTTCTTCATATGCATTTTCATCGTTTTCACATGATGCATCCATATTTTCCATGTTCATGCATGTCTAAATAACTTAACATGAGGTTCTGTCAAGATTCATAAATAACCAACCCTTGCATGTGAAACATGACTAGTTTTGAATTGCCATGTTTAATTCTTCATAAATGAATCATGCATCATCTTGGTTGTGCATTGCACCTTGGTTGAATGTTTATTCATACTGTTTCTTTTGGGTAGACACGAACGTTGAACCTGAGTATGAAGAGCCAGACGAGTACTACTACAAGGATCCCGCTATTTGTTCCACTGAAGAACCAACATGCAAGATGATCGTACCCGAATCCCGATACTATTTTTGCTTGCTAGTTTCTCGCTCTTATCATTACAATTGCGCTACCTATCACTTGAATATCAGCCTCCTAATTGCCATGATAGCCTCTAACCCTCCACATCCTAGCAAACCTTTGATTGGCTAAGTTACCGCTGCTCAGCCCCTCTTATAGCGTTCTTAGTTGCAGGTGCAGGTTGTTCCATGTGATAACATGGATTTGGCATATCACAATATTATCTGTTATTTAATTTAATACACATATATATCTTGGTATTGGTGGAAGGCTTGGCCTTTTGCTAGGTGTTTTGTTCCGCTGTTACCGCCATAGTTCTTGATTACCGGTGTTATGTTTTCCATATTTTGCGCTCCCAACATGCTCGGGGTTGTTATGGGGACCCCCTTGTTTATTCGGTTGAGATTAAAACTTGTCTGGCAAGACCTAACATTGGTACTACATTTGCTTAAAAACTTAATAAAATTGCATAGGGCTTTGCAACCTCGTGGATAATTAATCAACCCCCGGGCCAGTGCTCCTCATGAGTGTTGGTCCAACCCAGAGTAGCTTACTAACGCCGCCCGGGGCAACTCGGTTATTGGCGTGGTAACAATCGCTCATCCGTCGTGTCCTGAGAACGAGATACATGGCTCTTATCGGGTTCGTCGACATGTCGAGAGGTCTTGCTGGATTTGTTTTACCTTTATCGAATGTCTTGCGTGTGGAGTCTGACTTTCTTCGGGTTATCTCGAGGTGTTGGAATTCCTTTGGAGTTACCTATGATGATCACAAGATCCATGGTCGAGGCTATTCTCGCGGAGTGTGGTTATTTGTGATGGACTAGTTGGAGCACCCCTGCAGGGTTAAATCTTTTCGAGAAGTCGTGCCCACGGTTATGTGGCAACTTGGATATTGTTTAACACCCGGTTATAGTTAAATTGAAGTAAACTCTAATAAAATACACCTACCATGTGAGTAACTGTGATCGTCTCTTCCCATGAACATGATCCGAGAGAGAACACGGTGGGGTTATGATTGACGTAAGTAAGTGTTCAGGATCTCATAGAGATCATACTAGATTCGATCGTTCATCGTAGGCCACTCATATTTATTTTCATGTTGCGTAAGTGTAGCCACCATATATGCTTAGTGCTGCTGCAAACTAAACACATACCCCTTTCCAACCTTAAGCTTGAATAGTCTCGGTACCCGGGCACATGATTGCTGAGTCCTTGTGGCTCACAGGTTACTACAATGCTCCAGGTACAGGTGAAAATGAGTTCGTGCAAGATGATCTGACCTAGCTCTAGTGAGAATATGATGAGGAAAGAAGCAGGATGTACGTGACTTACCATAACGAGTAGGGGTCCATGGTCGTGATCTTTGGGATAGCGAGATAGTATCATTTGCATCCGTTTTATTGTTTGATTTCGTTCGTAGTCAGACCCTGTCTTCATCTTGATGATTTGATCTCTGTGTGGATTTGTAATTTAGTATGTGGCGAGTGTAAGCCAACTTGTATACTCATCTCTTTTGTAATGTATGATGCAATGATTCTATACTTGCGAACGACAAGATGCGCCTCTATCCCTTGTGAGGTCCTCCTGCCTTAAAATGGATAGGCGCGCATCTTGGGCGTGACAAGTTGGTATTTAGAGCCATACGACCGTAGGAGCCTTTGCTTGATCGAATTTGGCCGAGTCGAGTGTAGTAAAATTATTTTGAGTCTAGTTATATCGGAGAGTAGGATTCTTTTTATTCCTCTTCTATGCTCTGGTGAGGTATCCGACTTAGGAATTTTGATTCTACTCCTCTTCCCGCTCAAATATTTTTTAGGATCACGCGGGTATTTTGGAGTCTATATGATATTGACGTGATAGGGTTCTGTCTTGGTGCCTCCTATCTGACTTATTTCTTCCGGGGAGTCGAGCTCCAGGGAATGTTGGCACATCGTTATCATTCAGCTTCCTTGATATCTCAGGACGGAGAACGTTCAGAATTACTTCAATACTTGTCGTGGTGAGATAAGGTCGGAGTCACCCAATACTGGGGAGGCGTCTGGGGTACCACCATGGTTTAGTATCGTTGTGAGTTCGAGGATTCGAGTTAGATGAATTTGCGAGAGCCTATGGTTATGTGTTGATGGATGGATATAGTTGGGGTGTAGGATTGCTAGTTGTGTGAGATATTTCCTCCTTGTATCCCCCACACCGGATTGCATAACCAGAAAGTTTTCGGAAGTTCTTAGGTGGGAAATCTTGTAGTCATCTAGGATCTTCTTCTTCAGATGTATGTGGGCATATACATTTGGTCCGAGCACTTAGCTCAATACTTTTGTGTTATTGCAAGTGGCTTCTAATATCTGATGATGTTATCATAAACCGAAGAAGCATTCTTACTAATTTTTCAGTAGGAAGGTTGTGATGTTATTTGTTCAATTTCTTTCAGGAATTTGATTCAGCTTTTGATTCATCTTATCAATGCGGTGCTGATGTGTTTTGTCCATCTTCAGGATGGCTCCATCAACTCGCAACAATCCGGGTCGTGATGAAGAGCAGGCTGATGTTCCACCTCCACCACCACCCCTACCGCTGCCACCTCCACCTCCTCCTCCAGAAGCTTGGCAAGCTATGATGGCCGTAACCAATGCGAACACTCAGATGTTCCTCAGGCTGTTGCAAGAAAGGGAGCAGGGTCAGCAAGGTTTTCAAGGGAATGTTCAGAATCAACCTCAGTTTGCGACGCTCAATCAGTTCCTTGCGAACCAGCTCAAGTCTTTCACCTGTTGTGAGCAGCCTTTTGATGCTGATGATTGGCTTCATGATATAAGTAAGCATTTTGAGTGCAGCAATGTCAGGCCTGAGGACTTTGTCAGATTTGCAGCTCAAGGGTCAAGCAGCTGATTGGTGGCAGCAGTACAAGGATTCCAGGGCGATCGTGTTGTTACTTGGGACGATTTCCATCATGACTTCAGGGCTCATTACATTCCGACAAGCTTTGTCGAGGAGATGTGTGAGAAGTTTAGGCACCTGAAGCAGGGAAGCAAGTCTGTCTATCAGTACAACATCGAGTTCTAGAATCTAGCCCGCTATGCTAAGCAAGATGTTCCAGATGACAAGGCTATGATCTATCAGTTCAGAGGTGGTCTCAAGGATGAGCTTATGCCAGGTCTAGTTCTTCAAGAGCCTCGTGAGTTTGATCAGTTCTACAACATGGCTTTGAAGGTTGAGGCAACTCAGCTCAAGTTGGAGAACTCAAGAAAGTGTTCAAGGGATTCATATTCGTCTTCTACCAGCTCTCAGATGGTTCCTAAGCAGCAGAAGTATTGCCAAATCCTCCTCCGTTTCGTCCTCCTCAGCAGCAGAAGCAGTTCGGTGGTCGTGGTTCTTCCCACCCACCCAACCCAGGATTCCAGCAGAGACCCCAGGTGTCCTAGGCAGTTCTTGTTCCTCCTCTAGGCAATGTTCGTCCACTTTCTGAGCTGACTTGTCACAAGTGTGGCCAGAAGGGTCACTATGGAAACAAGTGCAACCAGCGGCGTCTTTTGCCTCCTCCTCCTGTCAAGCCTCCAGGCAATGCTATGGTGAAGCATAATCCCAAGTCAGTCCGGGTGAATATGGTGAATGCATCTGAAGCAGAGCAGTCTCATGATGTGATTATGGGTAATCTCTTAGTTAATGATATTCCTGCTAAAGTTTTGTTTGATACTGGTGCATCGCATTCATTCATATCCAAGCCTTTTGTCGCTATGCATGAGTTTTCAGTGGAGCATTTAGCTAGTCCTTTTCGTGTGGTCTCTCCGGGCATGCACATGAGTTCACATATGATTGTTCCGGATGCTTCTATAAAGATGGGCAATTATTCTTTTCTGGCTTCTCCCATTGTTCTCGGTAATTCCGACATTGATCTCATTTTGGGCATGGACTTCCTGGCTATGAACAAAGCTCATATTGATTGCAACGCAAAAGAAGTCAAGCTGACTCATCCTTCAGAAGATGTGATTATTTTCGTGGCTCGCGATGACACAATCCGTCTCTTTGCTCTTAATGAGAAGGGTGAAATCTCGGCGATTTCTCAAATTCCGGTGGTGAATGAGTATGAACATGTCTTTCCAGAAGAATTGCCAGGAATGCCTCCGCGCCGACCAGTCGAGTTCGTGATTGATCTCGAGCCTAGAACTAAACCGGTCTGCAAGCGGCCGTATAAACTTGGCCCCAAAGAGTTGAAAGAGTTGAAGAAGTAGCTAGATGAGCAAGAAAGTCTAGGCCTGATCAGACCAAGTTCTTCTTCATGGGGTCGTGGTGTTTTGTTTGTTAAGAAGAAAGATGGCACGGATCGTCTTTGTCTCGACTACTGTCCTTTGAACAAGAAGACAATCAGAAACAAGTACCCACTTCCCAACATCAATGAGTTGTTTGAACAACTGAAAGGTGCCAAGGTTTTCTTGAAGCTTGAATTTTGCATGGGTTATCATCAGATTCACATTCGCGAAGAAGACATTCCTAAGACCGCTTTCAGGACGAGTTTGGCTCTTATGAGTACACCGTCATGTCGTTTGGTCTTGCTAATGCTCCTCCAACCTTCTCAAGGATGATGAACTTCATTTTCTCTCCTTTCAAGAATGAGTTCGTCTTGGTCTATCTGGATGATATCCTTGTGTTCTCGGAGTCAGAAGAAGAGCATGCTGAGCATCTCCGCCTTGTGCTTGACAAGTTAAGAGAGCATCAATTCTATGCCAAGTTTTCCAAATGTGAGTTTTGGCTCAATGAAGTGGTGTACCTTGGTCATGTGATCTCTGCCGAGGGAATTAAAGTGCACCTTGAGAAAGTTGACACAATCTTGAAGTGGGAACCTCCTCAGAATGTGAAGCAGCTTCGGAGTTCCTCGGGCTTGCTAGCTATTGCAGAAGATTCATGGAGAACTTCTCTCAAATTGCTAAGCCTCTGTCCAATCTCCTTCAGAAGAGTGTCAAATATGTTTGGTCTCCTGAGTGTGATGTGGCGTTCAATATGCTCAAGCAGAGACTGGCTTCAGCTCTAGTTCTTATTCCTCCTGAGCAGTCAAAGCCTTTCCAAGTATTCTGTAATGCTTCTCTCCAAGGTCTTGGTGGTGTTCTCATGCAAGACAAGAAGATTGTTGCTTATACCTCGCGTCAGTTGAAGCCTGCCGAGAAGAACTACCCCACTCATGATCTCGAGTTGGCGGCAGTTGTGCATGCTCTAATGACTTGGAGGCATTTGCTGTTGGGTAGACCAGTTGAGGTGTACACCGATCACAAGAGCTTGAAGTACATTTTCACTCAACCCAATCTCAATCTTCGGCAGTCTCGTTGGGTGGAAATGCTTGAGGACTTCAATCCAAGCATTGAGTATACTCCTGGGAAAGCAAATGTCATTGCAGACGCACTCAGCCATAAGGCGTACTGCAATAGTCTCATCCTGAAGCCTCTTCAACCCGAGATTTGTGAAGCCTTCCGCAAGCTCAACCTTCAGATGATTCCGCAAGGATTTCTTGCAAATCTTCAAGTTTCTCCGACTCTAGAAGATCAGGATCACCAAGCGCAGCTTCTTGATGCTATGGTGAAGAAAGTGAAGAAAGGCGTGGCCAAGAGCATTCCGAAGTATAAGTGCTTTCACGTTGATGACAAAGATACCTTGTTCTTTGACGACCGTCTTGTGGTTCCAAAAGGTGATCTCAGAAAGGTTATCATGGACGAAGCACACAATTCTCTTCTATCCATTCATCTAGGAAGTTCCAAGATGCATCAAGATCTCAAGCAAACCTTCTGGTGGACTCGCATGAAACGTGAAATTGCTCAGTTCGTGAACGAGTGTGATGTTTGTCGCAGAGTGAAGGCGGAATATCAACATCCACCAGGTCTTCTTCAGCCTTTGCCTATCCCAGAGTGGAAATTCGATCATGTGGAGATGGATTTCGTCACTGGGTTTCCCAAGTCCAAGAGGGGCAAGGATGCCATCTTTGTGGTTATCGACAAGCTGACAAAAGTTGCTCATTTCCTGCCAGTCAAAGAATCTATCTCGGCAGCTCAGCTTGTAGAGTTGTATACGTCAAGGATAGTTTCTTTGCATGGTATTCCTCAGCTCATCTCTTCTGACCATGGAAGCCTCTTTACTTCCAAGTTTTGGGAGTCCTTCCAGACTGCTATGGGTACCAAGATCCGTTTCAGCACTGCGTTCCATCCGCAGACTAGTGGTCAAGTTGAGAGAGTCAGTCAGATCCTTCAAGATATGCTCAGAGCCTGTGTGATTTCGTTCGGCATGAAATGGGAAGACTGCCTTCCATATGCTAAATTCTCATACAACAATAGCTTTCAAGCTAGCTCAGGCAAGACCCCTTTCGAGATTCTCTACGACAGAAAGTGTCGTACCCCGCTTAACTGGTCTGAAACCGGTGAGTGTCAGGTTTTGGGCAATGACATGATCACTGAAGCAGAAGAAATGTGTCGTGTCATTCGTGAGAACCTCAAAGCAGCTCAGTCCCGACCGAAGAGTTATTACGATAACAAACATCGGGATGTTTCCTTTCAAGTGGATGATCTAGTCTATCTCAGAGTCTCTCCCATGAAGGGCACTCAGCGATTTGGAATTAAAGGGAAGCTAGCTCCTCGTTTTGTTGGTCCTTTCAAAGTTGTTGGCAAGAGAGGTGGACTTGCATATCAACTAGAGCTTCCTCCAAATTTTGCGAACGTGCATGATGTCTTCCATGTTTCTCAGCTCTGGAGATGCTTCAAGACTCCTGAGCAAACCGTTGACCTCCAAGACATCGATCTCCAAGAAGACCTCTCTTATCGTGAGCATCCAGTTGGAATTCTTGAAGAAACTGAGCGTAAGACACGCAACAAGTCTATAATTCCTCAAGGTGAAGTGGTCTCATCATTCTGACAAAGAAGCTACTTGGGAATGCGAGGATCTTCTCCGTTCCGAATTTCCAGACTTCTTTCGTTCCTAGATCTCGGGTCGAGATCCTCTTGTAGTGTGGGAGAGTTGTGACAGCCCAAGTGTTGTCCCTACCCTTTTATGGCATTGTACCTATGCGACCTTGTTGCCATGAGCTTAATGAAATGTTTTTAAATCTTTTCATACCATATCTTGTTCTTGCATTCATGCATCATGCATCATTTCATTCATCATGCCATGCTTGATTATTATGTGACCTTGTGTGGTTGGTTGTGATCTTGTGTTGTTGGTTCTGGTTGGAGTATGTGGTGCATCTCCTTCTTCTTCCCCCTCCTTGTTCCTTTCAAACAATCCCTCTAAATAATCTTTTCCTTCCTTGTTATCTTAGCAGCAGATTTAAGTTGCTATTTAAATGGTTTAAATTTTTTCAAGAGGTGGCCTATAATGTTTTAATATTGCGTGTGTTGTTCTTTTGATGTTTTGAGCTTTATGTATTTGAGGTTTTAAATAACCAGGGGCTGTTGTTTAATAAACCATTTAATTTATTTGCTCTAAAAATCAACTAGCTAATTTTATAAAAAAATAGGTATTATTTCTTTGTATGTAAAAGTATTTTGGTTTTGCCTTTGGGGGTCTTGCTTTGCTAATTGTTTTAAATAAAAGAGGGAACCCTTTTGCTTTTCTGTTTTAGCAGAGAGAGAGAGAGATCCCAACAAGTGGCTTGGCCCACTTCTCCCGAGCGAGCGCAGCACAGCCCAGCGAGCCCAACCCCCGTTCCTTTCTTCCTCCCCATGTATGTCAACCATGCAGCTTGTCCACGTCAAAGGTGCGATTATTTGACGACCCACGAGAGCCCTAGCTTCCTATATACCGCGTCCCCTGTGCCCTAGGTCCTCCCCTCGCTCCATTTCATCCTCCTTCTTCCCCCGCCGCCGTCAGGTAAGCATAGCCAAGCTGCATCTACTCCATGGCCTTCATGCTCTGGCCGATCTCGAGCTGGTGCTAGGGTAGCCCTCCGCGTCATCTCCTTCCTCCCCAACAATGTGGGATCAAAGCCCCGGTCACCCCTCTTCTTCCTCGATGCCCATAGACGTTGGCCCTTCCTCCTCATCGTTGACCTTGCCGTCTTCTTCCCCTGCAACCCCGGATCATGAAGTCGCTGGTTTTCTTTGCTTCGTCTCCGCCATCTCAGCGCGTCCCCGACCGTGTCTCCGTGTCCTAGGTAAGGACGTACGACCCCTCCTTCCATGCCCCTCTCCTTCATCATTGTTAGACGCTTGTGCGCGTAGAGACGTTCATGCCAACTTCGTGCCTCCATGCTCTATCCTTAGATGCAGTGCATGCGTACTATTTTGTTGTGCTTTTGTTCTTGCTCCTCGTGCACCGTAACGTTGTCCCTCGCGTGTAAGCCATTCGCGTGCACCCCCACAGTCGGTTTCCAACTCCGGTGGTCGTCGGAGGGATCGCCGGCGATGAGCCCGTCGTAGTGCAGAGCAAGTGCAGATTCGTCAGTTTCGCGTGCATAGTTAGGATAAGAAGGGTGCATGCCCTCTATAGCCAGATTCCCCCTCCTAGCCCAGTGGTTGTGCCCACGAGTCTCTACCAGGGAGACCCTGGTTCGATCCCCGACGGGTGCAGTACCCCTTTTTTTTGCTGTTTATTTCTCTTGTGCACTGTTTAGATAAATGTATGTGAGTGTATGTCCCTGGTTAGATGCGTGTGTTTTATTTATCTTTTCTGTTAGGTTTTAATATAGATGTATGTGTGTATTTATTTGAATGTGGTGTGTGTGCACATATGTTCTTGGGCATATGTGTGGGCACACGTTTGTGTGTGTGTGATGAACACCCACACCTATATGCTTATGTGATGCTTGTGTGTTTTGTTCCATGGTTAGATAGTGTTTGTGCTTATATTCCCTTCTGGAACATGTCCAAATCTGGACTTGCCATTTGGGCAGCTTCTATATCAGGAACTATATGACTTATAACTCATGTGTGATTTCTAGGCTGACTTTCGAGCTAGATTTGAGCATTGTTGTTTCATGCAAGTATATGAGTATGACACATGATTTTGGGGTAAAAAGACCAAAGGAATCCATTGCTTCAATCAGATTTCACTTTTGAGCAAGTTCATAAAACTGTCATTTTTTGCTGTGATGCTACTTTGTCATTTTTGCATGAATTAATCCTGCTTGCTTTGGGGCATGTGCCAACATGGAAGTGCTAGTGTTTTATGTCTATTATGCCATGGTATTTTTGTTTGACATGAGAATCACCCATATAAGTGGGAAACTTGCTTCAAAGTAGCTAACTTGATGTTACTATTTTCACCATGCTAAATATTTCCAAGTCTGAGAATCTGCAGTTATTTTTATGTCATGAAGGGTGGTTGTCATCTTATGATATGTTGAGAATTAGCTCATGCTCAGTGCTAGTATTTTGAAGTAGATGTTGTCTACTACCATCCTGTTAATTTTCATGCCAAGAGGTGGTCTCTAACACCCTTAACTTCTGCTGTCAACATGCTACCAGACTAACTCAGATTCCAGCAAACTGTTATTTCCACTAAGTCCCAAGAAACTGTTTCATCATGCCAACTTGATAGCTTCATGCTTATTGATGTGTGCCTCCTTTCCAGATTGTGTAGTTCGATAATTTGATAAGCATGTTATGTAGTTTCTGTCAATGCCTTGTTTGTGGCTGTAGGATTCTTGTAGCTCAAGTTGTGGGCTGTGTAAGTTGCTATGTTGCTGTTTTGTGGCAGATTGTTTGTTTTATTGTTTTGTGCCTTGTGGGAGCTATACTCCATGGAATTGATTGGTCTTTAAGTCTATTGTGGTTGGTTTGTCATTACCTAACCAGTGGCTACCTTGGAATGCCAAGAATTAGCCCATGTCCTTGTTGTCTTGTGTTTTGCCTTCGTACCTTGTCGTGAGCGTATCGTGAGAATCGTAACTCCGTTTCTTACGTTCTTCATATGTATTTTTATTGTTTTCACATGATGAATCCATATTTTCCATGTTCATGCATGTCTAAATAACTTAACATGAGGTTCTGTCTAGATTCATTAATAACCAACCCTTGCATGTGAAACATGACTAGTTTTGAATTGCCATGTTTAATTCTTCATAAATGAATCATGCGTCATCTTGGTTGTGCATTGCATGTTGGTTGAATGTTTATTATTGCTGTTTCTTTTGGGTAGACGCGAACGTTGAACCTGAGTATGAAGAGCCAGGCGAGTACTACTACGAGGATCCCGCTACTTGTTCCACTGAAGAACCAATAGGCAAGATGATCGAACCCGGATCCTGGTGCTATTTTCGCTTGCTAGTTTCTCGCTCTTATCTTTACAATTACGCTACGTACCACTTGAATATCAGCCTCCTAATTGCCATGATAGCCTCTAACCCTCCACATCCTAGCAAACCTTTGATTGGCTAAGTTACCGCTGCTCAGCCCCTTTTATAGAGTTCTTAGTTGCAGGTGGAGGTTGTTCCATGTGAGAACATGGATTTGGCATATCACAATATTATATATTATTTAATTTAATACACATATATATCTTGGTATTCGTGGAAGACTTGGCCTTTTGCTAGGTGTTTTGTTCCGCTGTTACCGCCATAGTTCTTGATTACCGATGTTATGTTTTCCATATTTTGTGCTCCTAACACACTCGGGGTTGTTATGGGGACCCCCTTGTTTATTCGGTTGAGATTAAAAATTGTCTGGCAAGACCTAACATTGGTACTACATTTTCTTAACAACTTAATAAAATTTCATAGGGCTTTGCAACCCCGTGGATAATTAATCAACCCTCGGGCCAGTGCTCCTCATGAGTGTTGGTCCAACCCAGAGCAGCTTATTAACACCGCTCGGGGCAACCCGATGGTTGGCGTGGTAACCATCGCTCATCCGTCGTGTCCTGAGAACGAGATACATGGCTCTTATCGGGTTCATCGACATGTCGAGAGGTCTTGCTGGATTTGTTTTACCTTTATCGAATGTCTTGCGTGTGGAGTCTGACTTTCTTCGGGTTATCTCGAGGTGTTGGAATTCCTTTGGAGTTACCTATGATGATCACGAGACCCATGGTCGAGGCTATTCCCACGGAGTGTGGTTATTTGTGATGGACTAGTTGGAGCACCCCTGTAGGGTTAAATCTTTTCGAGAAGCCGTGCTTGCGGTTATGTGGCAACTTGGATATTTGTTTAACACCCGGTTATAGTTAACTTGAAGTAAACTCTAATAAAATACACCTACCGTGTGAGTAACCGTGATCATCTCTTCTCATGAACATGATTCGAGAGAGAACACGGTGGGGGTTAGGATTGACGTAACTAAGTGTTCAGGATCTCATAGAGATCATACTAGATTCGATCATTCATCGTAGGCCACTCATATTTATTTTCATGTTGCGTAAGTGTAGCCACCATATATGCTTACTGCTGCTGCAAACTAAACACATACCCCTTTCCAAACTTAAGCTTGAATAGTCTTGGTACCCGGGCGCATGATTGCTGAGTCCTTGTGGCTCACAGGTTACTACAACGCTCCAGGTACAGGTACAGATGAGTTCATCCAGGATGATCTGACCCAGCTCCAGTGGGAATATGATGAGGAAAGCGGCAAGATGTACGTGACTTACCCAGACGAGTAGGGGTCCATGGTCGTGATCTTTGGGATAGCGAGATAGTATCATTTGCATCCGTTTTATCGTTTGATTTCGTTCGTAGTCAGACCCTGTCTTCATATTGATGATTTGAACTCTGTGTGGATTTGTAATTTAGTATGTGGCGAGTGTAAGCCAACTTGTATACTCATCTCTTCTGTAATGTATGATGCAATGATTCTATACTTGCGAGAGGCAAGATGCGCCTCTATCCCTTGCGAGGTCCTCGTCCCTTAAAATGGATAGGCACGCATCTTGGGCGTGACAAGTTGGTATTCAGAGCCATACGACCATAGGAGCCTTTGCTTGATCGAATTTGGCCGAGTCGAGTCTAGTGAAATTATTTTGAGTCTAGTTATATCGAAGAGTAGGATTCTTTTTACTCCTTTTCTATGCTCTGGTGAGGTATCCGACTTGGGAATTTTGATTCTACTCCTCTTCCGGCTCATCCCGCATGGTGGACAGCCGGTCCAAGTCCACACCATGGTACCATGAAGTTACGAATCGAAGCGCCGTCTGTGCCCCGGCTCACGTCGCTGACGCCTTCCAGACTTCGAACCGGGCCACGGCACGCTCCAGCCACAAGGCCACACGGTTCTCTAGAGCCCCTCCACGGCCCGTCCACAAGGAGGCCATGATCTCCTTGCCGCCCATCTTCAGCCGCTCCATGCTCCGCTCAAGGTGGATCAACCGGTTTTCTATGGTGAGCCCAAGCTCCACCATCTCCCACACGGCGTCCTCCTCGATGGAGCGCCCGCACGCCCAGAGACACTCCTGGTGCTCCTTAATGACATGCTCAGTGCGACGCTGGGTTTCCGGGAAGCGCCCTAAAGAAGAAAGGGAGGAAGGAGAGAAAGGCGAATCAAAAACAAGAACCAGCAAGGAAAAAGGCAACCGGCTGAAAAAAGAAAATCGGACACTCACACTCGATGAAGTCATCCACCTCGATGGCAAAGTGGAGCGACGAATCCTTCTCCGATGCCAACGCCGCCTCTGCCTTGGCGAGGGAACCCTTAAGCCCCTAGAGCGTCCTCTCAAGGCGGGCCACCTCACCTTGAAGGGCGGCGGTCCGCTGGGCGGCGTCAGCCGCCGCCTCCCACGCCACGTCGGCCTTGAGGCGGTCCTGGGCCGCCTGCCCGTCCACCAGCAGTGCGGCCAGCCGGTCCTTCTCCTGAGTGACCGCCTGGACGCTTTGCGCCAGCCGGTCCCGCTCGGAGACGGCCCCGGTCTTCTCCTCCTGGAGGGCGGTCATCTCATCTGCAAAGCAAAGCGGGTATCAGCCGGTCATTCCACGCCCGCCACGGCTGCCAGGCAGCCAGCCCGACTCCCGGGGGCTTCATGCCCCACACACAAGACTTGACATACCTTGCACCCGCGCCAGCTCCTCCTCCAGCTGGTAGAAGCCGTGCTTGCCGCGGTCGTGGATGGAGACCACCTCCTCAAACAACTTCTGCCGCTGGGAGTTCCCCTCCTTCCACATGAAGCCAAAATCAAAAGGCGCTCAAAGAGATCCGGCTTGGCTTCCTGTCAGCCGGTCAGCCGACCTGCATCTCGGGGGCTACACCCAGTGGGTGCGCTCGCGCGCCCCCACTGAAAAATTCGACAAAGACAACAACGCTTACCTCCGCGTGCCGCAGGGTGGTGACGACTCAAGGTGGCAAAGGGACGGGGATGACCGGGGATGACTCCACCATCCCCTCCCTGATCCCCGCCAATCCCCATATCCACGATCCCCGTGAAGCTTCGTGGGGACAAAACACCCCCCATCCCCATCAATAACGGGTACCCGGTACGCGTCGGGTATCCATGGGGATCTCAAGACTAACTGGAATAGGTGAGATTGGAGACGGCATGGTTGTTGGGATAGGTGAAGAATATAATTGTGTGAAATATCTAGGTATTAATCTATATATTATGCATTTTTAGTATGCATGACATAGTTTTTCGGGTATCCATCGAGTCCATAGAGGGGATTTCATCCCCATCCCCGCCCCGCGAGACTAACGGGTACCCACCAAACAATATCCATGGGGTGAAGTTATCCCCCATCCCTGCTCCATGATGGGTAAATCCCCGTGGGTACCCATCCCCACAGGGAATATTGCCAGCAATGGTGTCGACCACCTTTGAGAACCGGCCTAGCTCCGAGCGGCACTGATCCAGGACGCTCCCCGCGCGCGGGGACCCGGCCGCCTGTCAGGGGAGCCAGAAGGGTTGGGACGCGTGCCAACGCCTCCTAGTCCCGGAGCACGTCCTGCATGGACCTCCGGACCCGGCCGCCGTTACCACCCGTCCCCATGCTCGCCACGGTGCCGGCCACCCGGGGAGGGTTGATGACGTCAAGGGCCCGGGAATCGGTCCCCACTGCCCCCCCCCCCGAGCGACGCCAGCGCTGCCTCCTCCTCCTGCCGACCCGACGCGACAACTTTGACGGGTGGCGCCTCCGTCTCCATGGCCGGCGCCTCCGGCGCTGCCTTTGACGCCGCCTCCGGTGCGTCGACCCGGGCTGACTTTGCCGCAGGTGGCGTCACCTCCGGCACCTCCAGCCTGGTCACCTCGGGGCCGGCTCCATAGCCGCCGCCCCCGCTCGGGACGCCTCCTCCGCGGACGGAGGCATACGGGTCTCCATAGCTGCCCCTCGCGGCTCGCTCGACGGGGACCTCGACAGACGGGTTGACTCCGTCGCCGAGTCCGACGCCCGCGCGGGGTCCGCGGACCTCCTCCGCCTCCCGCCATTCGAAGTCCCGGAATGCGAGGCCCCGCCTCGCGTTCCATACTTTGAGGCTCACAGCTCCGTGAGCCTCCTCTTCCCCTCCCGCTGCGTGGCCACGTGCTCGCGGGCCAGCCTGCCGGCGGCATCCGTCGGGTTTACCACCGAATCCACTTCATGGAGCTCGATGGGGTACCTATGATGCACAAGGGTCAAACACCCACCGGCCCGCGACTCCGAAAGAAACACACGCAAGGGAACATAAGACGCTTACCTGGTGATGACGGGCAAAGCCCGCTTGGTGCACGCCGCCGGCTTCTATGCGGCCACCTTCACCCGCTTATGGACAGGCGGCGGGGCCACCGGCTCCTCCTGAGCCAGCCTCTTCGCCCGGCTGGCGGCTCCAGCCGCCGGGGCTTCAGCCGGCCGCTCCTCGCTCCGCCCGCGTCGGCCCTGCTAAATTAAGGGGGTAGGCGCGTTCAGGATAATCACATCGTCATTATCGTCATCGGTCCAGTCCCTGATCGTGGGACCCATAGGGAACTCACTGGCTCCGTTGGGATCCCCGGCTGCGCCGGACCCTCTGGCTCCGCTGGGCCCGCCAGCTCGCAGGTCGGCCGGCTCATCGACCCCTCTCGAGGAGTCAACCCCCTCTTCAGGCGGGCTTCCTAGCTCGTAGTCTTCGGAGTCGGAGTGGTCGCGCTCCGCCTTGAAGATTTGGGGGTGTGGGCCGTCCGATGTGTTCCGTCACACCAATAGCTGCGATTAGCATGGTGAAGTAAGGTCCGTTGCCGGCTGCCGGCTGGAAAGAATCGAATGAAAAGAGCCACCTCGACAAAAACGTACCAGGGGAGGATGGTTGATACGGTCGTACGGCTCCATGCCGAAAGTCCACGATGCTGATGCCAGCTTGAACATCGTGATGGCGTTCACCCGTGTCACCACCTGAGCCGGCGTCAGGTCGACGATCGTCAGCCGGCTGGGGTCCCGATGGCCGAACATGTCACAAATCCGGTGCGGCCTCATCTGGAGAGGCAACACCCGGTGCGAGATGAAGGCCGCCAACAGATCGGAGATGACCAACCCATCAGCGCTCTTCAGCTGCACGAGCCGGTCGAGCTCCGCCAGAGCCACTCTGTGCGGGGCGGCTCCCGGCCAGTTCGCTCTGGAGGACTGCACGTTGACGAATGCTGGCAGCCGAATGTAGTGCGGATGTGGGTCGGCGTGAAGAACGTCCGATTCCACCCCTTGACAGAATCGATGAGGGAGAAGGGAGGGAAGCGCGCGGTGCCACGGTAGCACACCGCCGTGCTCCCGCAGGCATTGCTCTTCAACGTCTTGAGGTAGAAGATAGAGTTGAAGAGGTCGAGGTAGGGGAGAACTCCCAAGTACCCCTCGCACTGCGTCACGAAGCCGGCGAGGTAGAGGATGGCGTTGGGGACGAGGTGGTGCGGCTGAAGGTCGAACGTATCCATCAACAACCGACAGAAGAGGCTCACCGGGAGCCCGAAGCCGCGGGAGAAGTGCCACACGAAGACGATGAATTCCCCTGGCTAAGGTGCTGGCACCACCTCGTCGCCCGGCGCGCAGGCAATCACACACTCCGCCGACGGCAGCATGCACACACGGCGGAGGTCCGCGATGGCCTCCTCGGTGCCAACAAACCCAGCCCAGCTTCCATCGCGCCCGTCGGCCATTGCAACGGCGGTATGGCATGCGGGCGTGGTCGCAAGCGAGAGGAGCAATGGTGCGCAGAGAGACGAAGGAGGCAAGCGGGCAAAGGGGGTGCGAACACTTTCGCCCTGTGCCCTTCCTCCCCTTTTAAATGGGGAGGCCACGACCGGGGGATGTGGGGATTAACTGCGCCCGCTCCCCCGGAATCTTCGCGCACGAGTGGGCGGCTCGGGCCGTAACTACCGCTTCGGGGTGCAGAGGATCCTGGCTTGCGCCCTGAGGCCTACTGGGCTATGCCCGAGGCCTAGCGGGCTAGGCCCAGGGTGATGTCTCATCTGCCCATGTGCACGGGGCCCACAACATCATTACCCGCCACGTGGCATGCGTCAGGCTGGCCCAGGTCCCGGGGCGACACGCCGAAACCCGAGGCGTCGGGTCCAACTGCCGACCCGGCTGGCCTTTCGGCTTCATGCTAGAGGCGGGTACCGATAGGGGGAAGCCGCTGGCTCACCTCCGTTTGTTGGACGCGGGACCCCGTCGGTTTCGGGGACTACTGACGGGGTTATTACCCCTGGGTAGACCAAAGCAACGGGATTCTCCTCCCTATCTCGGGGAAATAGTATGCGACCGGCTGTCCACGGCCGACTGGAGCGCAGCCGGCTGTGGCGATTGTCGGCTGGCTCACGGACGGCTGGTCGAGGTGCTGGCTTGACCCCCGGCCAGCTAGGCATGACCGGCTGCCTCCGGGCCGCCTCCTTCGTTGACCCTAGGGCGAACAAACAACGTCCCATCCCTCTGTGCACGGGTACGGCGACGTGACGTGACCGCCACGACGGGCACCATTGTAGCCACAGTGGCTGCTGACGCACCGGTGCGCATGGCTATAGTCCGGCCGTCCAGGCTGCTGACCTTGGCGACCGCGACCGGGCGGGGGAACAGTGCCGGCACGCACCCGCCCACTAGATCACCTGCCCCGGCATGGCTACAGTGTAGCCGGCCATACCAAAGACTTTGGCCGGTTGGCGCTAGATGACGCCTCCCGGGTGGCCCGTCCCACGACAGGTCGGCAAGGGCCAATCGCGGAGCTGGCTGGCGGGCCCTAGCAGGCGACGGGTTCCGCACAGCCGATGGACCCTACAGGTGACGAGACGACTCGAAGGGCGAGACCCCCTGGTCAGCCGGAGAGGCTGCCAGCCGGGTCCCCCCACTTATGTAACTTAGGAATATTGTAAGCCAGATGGTTGCCTATAAAACCCCCCGAGCCCCCATGTAACGGGGACAACAAGTCTCATGAACACACCTATGGGATACTTCCCACATTCTCAGACTGGGTAGCAGAGGAAGGCGAGCCGGCTGCTCCCTCTTCCTCCTATAGACTCAGCTCCAGGAGCAACCCTATAAACATCCATCCATCAAACTAGACCAAGCAGGACTAGGGGTATTACCTCCCACGGAGGTCCCTAAACCTGGGTACATCATGTGTCACCATCGCTTGTACCTAATCCAGCTCATGGAGCCCGTCGGCGTCCTCCGGCCCCAACCACCTACGATAAGCCTACCCATGGCATCTGTCGTGAGAAAACGACGACACTTGCTGCACACATATTTTGAGAGAGACACACATGAGCTATGAATTTATTAGAATACTCTATGTGCTTCACTTATATCTTTTAAGCTAGGCAATTTTGCTCTAGTGCTTCACTTATATCTTTTTAGAGCACGGTGGTGCTTTATTATATAGAAATAATTGAACTCCCATACCTCACTTATATTATTTTGGGAGTCTTTAAACAACATGGTAATTGCTTTATGTTATGAATTTAGTCCTAATATAATGGGCATCCAAGAGGCATACAATAAAAACTTTCATATAAAGTGCATTGAATACTATGAGAAGTTTGATTCCTTGCATATAGTTTTGAGATATAAAGATGGTGATATTAGAGTAATGCTAGTGAGTAATAATGGATTGGTAGAAATACTTGTGTTAAAAGTTTGTGATTCCCATAACATGCACGTATGTGAACCGTTACACAACGAAGTCGGAGGATGATTTGTTTATTGATTGTCATCCTTTGTGTGAGGGTTGGGAGCGCGCGATGGTTAACTCCTACCAACCTCTCACCTAGAAGAATGCATCTAATACTTTCCTTCGATAACTAATAGACTTTTGCAATAAGTATGTAAGTTCTTTATGACTAATATGAGTCCATGGATTATACGCACTCTCACCCTTCCACCTTTGCTAGCCTCTCTAGTACCGTGCAACTTTCGTTGATGAATTAAACCCACTATATACCCTTCCTGAAAACGGCCACCATACCTTCCTATTATGGAATTTCCATAGCCATTCCGAGATATATTGCCATGCAACTTCCACGGTTCCGTTTATTATGACACACACCATCATTGTCATATTGCTTTGTGTGATCGTAAGACAGCTAGCGTGATGCTAATGTCATTTGCTATGCTAGATCATTGCACATCCCGATACACCTCCGGAGGCATTCATATAGAGTCATATTTTGTTCCAAGTATCGAGTTCTAATTCTTGAGTTGTAAGTAAATAAAAGTGTGATGATCATCATTATTAGAGCATTGTCCCATGTGAGGAAAGGATGATGGAATCTATGATTCCCTCACAAGTTGGGACGAGACTCCGGACATTAAAAAAAGGGCCACAAATTGTGCTCTCTTGGACTAATATTTTCATCTAGTGTATTTAAGATAAAGTCCATAGAGAGAGTTGTGCTGGATAAAAGGAGTGTGGAGAGTATCCCCATGAAGAATAAGGTGAAGGAATAGCATTGGAAAAGCTTCAAGCAAAGGACTCTACATTTTACCTTTTGTGAGAAATCACTTTGACACTACAGGAATCAAGGAATTTGTCGTTTGCTATGGCTGACGGCAAAGGGCAGGACCCCGGATGGCAAAGGCCTTTGCTGTCCGTCAGCAGACGACGAACATTACAGCAAAGAAAAGTCCTGTAAAGAGGTCCTTTGTCGTCCGCCTTGTGCCCACGGAGGGCAAATAATCTTTTGTTGGAAATATGCCCTAGAGGCAATAATAAATTAGTTATTATCATATTTCCTTGTTCATGATAATCGTTTATTATCCATGCTATAATTGTGTTGATCGGAAACTCAGATACATGTGTGGATACATAGACAACACCATGTCCCTAGTATGCCTCTCGTAGACTAGCTCATTGATCAAAAGATGGTTAAGGTTTCCTAGCCATGGACATGAGATTTCATTCGATAATGGGATCACATCATTAGGAGAATGATGTGATGGACAAGACCCAAACTACAAACGTAGCATATGATCGTGTCAGTTTATTGCTACTGTTTTCTACATGTCAAGTATATGTTCCTATGACCATGAGATCATGCAACTCACAGACATCAGAGGAGTGCCTTGTGTGTATCAAACGTCGCAACGTAACTGGGTGGCTATAAAGGTTCTCTATAGGTATCTTTGAGGGTGTCTGTTGAGTTGGCATGGATCAAGACAGGGATTTGTTACTCCGTGTGACGGAGAGGTATCTCAGGGCCCACTCGGTAATACAACATCACAATAAGCCTTGCAAGCAATGTGACTAAGTGTTAGTCACGTGATCTTGTATTACGGAACGAGTAAAGAGACTTGCCGGTAACGAGGTTGAACTAGGTATGGAGATACCGACGATCGAATCTCGGGCAAGTAACATACCGAAGAACAAAGGGAACATCAATGGGATTAACTTAATCCTTGACATAGAGGTTCGACCGATAAATATCTTTGTAGAATATGTAGGAACCAATATGGGCATCCAGGTCCCGCTATTGTTTATTGACCGTATAGGTGTCTTGGTCATGTCTACATAGTTCTCGAACCCGCAGGGTCTGCACATTTAAGGTTTGGTGACGTTTCAGTAGTATAGAGTTATGTATGGTGGTGACTGAAGGTTGTTCGGAGTCCCGTATGAGATATCGGACATCACGGGGAGCTCTGGAATGGTCCGAAGGTAAAGATTCATATATAGGAAGTCCTATTTTGGTCGCCGGAAAAGTTTCGGGCTCATCGGTAGTGTACCGGGAGTGCCGGTAGTGTACCGGGAGACCATCGGGAGGGGTATTTCGACCCAAGAGGCTACATGGGCTGTGGGAGAGTAAATACCATCCCTTAGTGGGCTGGTGAAAATCCCACACAAGGCCCATGAGGCTGGGAAGAAAAGCCCAAAGAGAAAAAGGTGGAAAAAGGCAAAAAATAGGGTGAATCCTAGTCCTACTAGGATTGGAGGTGGATTCCACCTCTCCCACTTGATTTGGCCGACCCAATTGCTGGTCCTTTGAGGGACAAGCCTCCTCCTCTCTTCCTCTTATATATACTAGAGGTTTTAGGGTTTTTTGGCACCAGATTTTAGCCACGTGCTACTCGTTCCTCCAGTGCATAGTTTCTCCTCTAGATCGGATTTCTACAGTGCTTAGGCAAAGCCCTGCCGGAATAGCTCCACCACTATTGCCGGAGCGCCGCCATGCTGCCGGAGAACTCTTCTACCTCTCTTCTCCCTCTTGCTGGATCAAGAAGGCGGAGATCGTCATCAAGTTGTACGTGTGCTGAATGCGGAGGTGTCGTCCGTTCGGCGCTAGATCGGAAGAACCGTGATCAAGATCGTGAGACGGATCGTGATGAGATAATGGGACGGATCGTGATGAGTTCATGGGACAGATCGTGATCAAGATCATGAGACGGATCATGATGAGATCGCGGGACAGATCGTGATGAGATCGTGGGACGGATCGTGATGAGATCGCGGGACGCTCGGTGATTTGGATCGCGAAGCGTTCGACTACACCAACCACGTTTCTTAACGCTTCCTGCTTAGCGATCTACAAGGGTATGTAGATCCACTCTCTCTCTCGTAGATGCTCATCACCATGGATAGATCTGCGTGTGCGTAGGAATTTTTTTGTTTCCCATGCATCGTTCCCCAACAGTGGTACCAGAGCTAGGTCTATGTGTAGATGAGATCTCGAGTAGAACACAAAAGTTTTGTTGGCGTTGATGCTTAGATTGCTTCCTCTCTTGGTCGGTTTTTGGTTCAGCGGTATTGTGAGATGAAGCAGCCCGGAACAACATTACTCGTACGCTTACGAGAGATCGGTTCCCTCAACCGCAACTTGTTGCATAGATGGCTTGCGGGTGATAGTTTCTCTCACTTTAGTTGGATCGGATTCGACAAAGGCGGTCCTTGAGAAGGTTGAAAAGCAACTAGTGTATCACCGTTGTGGTTTTTGCGTAGATGAGAATTGTTCTTGCTAGATACCCGTAGCAGCCACGTAAAACATGCAACAACAATTAGAGGACGTCTAACTTGTTTTTGCAGGGTATGTTGTGATATGATATGGTCAATTACATGATGTGATATATGTGATGTATGAGATGATCATGTGATGTATAGATTATCACGACTTGCATGTCGTTGAGTACGGCAACCGGCAGGAGCCATAGGGTTGTCTTTAATTATTATATGACTTGCATGTCAATCATTAAGCGCTATGTAATGCTTTACTTTATCGCTATGGTAGCAATAGTAGTAGAAGCATGTTGGGCGCGACAAACCCCGATGGCGACACGTTGATGGAGATCAAGATGATGTAGATCATGGTGTCGTGCCGGTGATGATGGAGATCATGTCGGTGCTTTCATGATGGATATGAAAAGCACAAGTTCATGGCCATATCATGTCACTTATGATTTGCATGTGATGCTAATCCTTTTATGCACCTTGTTTTGCTTAGGACGACGGTAGCGTTATAAGGTGATCCCTCACTTAATTTCAAGATAAATTGTGTTCTCCCCGAGTGTGCACCATTGCGAAAGTTTGTCGTGTTGAGACACCACGTGATGATCGGGTGTGATAGACTCTAGGTTCACATACAACGGGTGCAAGCCAGTGTTGCACATGCAGAACACTCGGGTTAAACTTGACGAGCCTAGCATGTACAGACATGGCCTCGGAACACAAGAGACCAAAAGGTCGAACATGAGTCATATAGTAGATATGATCAACATAATGATGTTCACCATTGAAGCCACCTAAACTCACGTGATGATCGGACTTGAGTTGGTGAATTTGGCTCATGTGTCACTCAGATGACCTGAGGGATGTCAATTTGAGTGGGAGTTCTTAGGTAATATGATTAATTGAACTCGTTATCATGAACATAGTCAAAGTGTCTTTGCAAATTATGTTGTAGATTACTAGCTCACGCTGTAGCTCCCTTCTATTTTTATTTGTTCCTAGAGAAATAGAGTTGAAAGATAATGGTAGCAATATTGTGGACTAGGTCCGTGATCTGAGGATTGTCCTCATTACTGCACAGAAGGCTTATGTCCTTAATGCACCGCTCGGTGCGCCAACTCCTCTAGCATCGTCTGTAGATGTTGTGAACATCTGACAAGCATGTTTTGATGAATACTTGATAGTTTAGTGCGTCATGCATTACGGCTTAGAATTGAGGCTCCAAAACATTTTGAATGTCACGAAACATATGAGATGTTTCTATGAGCTGAAATTAGGATCTCAGGCTCGTGCCCATGTTGCGAGATATGAGATCTCCAACAAGATTCTTTGCCTGCAAGCCGAAAGAGAATAGCTCAACCATTGAGCATGTGCTCAGATTGTCTGGGTGCTACAATCGCTTGAATAAAGTGGGAGTTGATTTTCCAGATAAGACAGTGTTTGATATAGTTCTCCAAGTCACTGTCACTAAGCTACTAGAACTTGGTGATGAACTATAAAATGCCAGGGACAGAAATAATGATCCCTGAGCTGTTCGCGATGTTTGACACCGCGAAGGTAGAAATCATGAAGGAGCATCAAGTGTTGATGGTTAGTAAAACCACTAGTTTCGAGAAGGGCAAGGGCAAGGAGAAAACCTTCATGGATTGCAAGTCAGTTGCTGCTCCAGTGAAGCAACTCAGAGTTGAACCCAAACCCGAGACTAAGTGCTTTGATTATGAGGAGAGCGGTCGCTGAAGCGGAACAACCCTAGATACTTGGTAGATAAGAAGGCTGGCAACGTCGACAGAAGTATATTTGATATACGTGTGATTGATGTGTACCTTGCTAGTACTCCTAGTAGCACCTGACTATTGAATACCGGTTCAGTTGCTAAATGTTAGTAACTCAAAGTAAAAGCTACGAAAGAAACGGATAACCAACTAAGGGTGAGGTGACGATGTGTGTTGGAAATGTTTCCAAGGTTGATGTGATCAACATCGCACGCTCTCTCTACCTTCGGGATTAGTGACGAACCTAAATAAATGTTATTTGGTGTTTTGCGTTGAGCATGAACATGATTAGATCGTGTTTATTGCAACATGATTATTCATTTAAGTTAGAGAATAATGGTTATTTTGTTTACATGAATAATACCTTCAATGGTCATGCACCCAATGAGAATGGTTTGTTGAATCTTGATCGTAGTAATACACATGTTTTTATGCCAAAAGATACAAAGTTAATAATGATAGGACCACATACTTGTGGCACTGCCGCTAAATGTCATATTGGTATAAAGCGCATGAAGAAACTCCATGCTGATGGATCTTTGGACTCATTCGATTTCGAATCGGTTGAGACATGCGAACCATGCCTTTTGGGCAAGATGACTAAGGACCCCGTTTTTCGGATTGATGGAGCGGGCAAGTGGTTTATTGGAAATGATACATGTTGATGTATGCAATCCAATGAGTCTTGTAACGTGCGGTGGATGTCGTTATTTTCTTACCTTCACTGTGTCCAGAAGCCCAGTGAAACCTTAAAGGTGTTCGTCCAGTCGACCGATTAGGTGTTGTCCTTAACCCCCACAAAACAGACGACAACTCAGTTACCCATGCACCAGCAGCATGATCCAAATCGCGCATGAGACGAGGCTTCAGACCTTGCAGAATGAGACCATTAGCTCGCTCAACTTGCCCATTGGTTTGAGGATGTGCAACGGAAGCGTAATCCACTCGGGTGCCTTGGGAGTTATAGAATCTCCTGAATTCTTCCGAGTCAAAATTAGTGCCATTGTCCGTGATGATGTTGTGGGGAATGCCAAACCGGATAATGATCTCCCTCATGAACGTGACCGTCGTGCGGGAATTCAACTTCTTGATGGGCTTGGCTTCAATCCACTTGCTGAATTTGTCGACTGCTACCAACAGGTAGGTGAATCCTCCTTTTCCGGGTCGGAAAGGACCAACCATGTCGAGTCCCCAAACCGCAAACAGCCAGGCGGGTGGAATTGTCTTCCGAGCAGATGCTGGCTTGTGTGACAAGTTTGCATAGTACTGATAGCCCTCGTAGTGATCAACAATGTCCTTAGCCATTTCATTAGCTCGTGGCCAATAAAAACCAGCTCGGTATGCTTTAGCGACGATCGCCCTTGAAGACGCATGGTGACTGCAAGTTCCCGTGTGGATTTTGTCTAGAATCATTCAACCTTCCTCAGGTGAAATGCAGCGCTGGGTGACACTAGTCACACTTTCTTTGAATAGCTGATCTCCCATCATAGTGAAAGCCTTGGACCTACGCACAATCTGTCGAGCCTCTGCTTCATCCTTAGGGAGCTCTTGTCTGAGGATATAGGCAATGTATGGTACAGTCCAGTCGGGAATGATAACTAGCACCTCCAGGACCAGGTCAATCACAGCAGGAACATCAACTTCAGTCGAGTCAGAGGAGCTTAAAGCTTGTGGGGGATCTTTGGTGAAGGGATCCTCTTGAATCGAAGGAGTGTGCAAATGCTTTAGGAACACTCCACTGGGGACATGCCGTCGAGTGGAACCAATCTTAGATAGCTCATCAGCTGCTTGATTTTTCAGTCGAGGAACATGGTGAAGTTCCAGACCTTCAAATTTCTACTCTAGCTTTCGGATTGCATTGCAGTATTCAGTCATAGCAGGTTTCCTAACATCCCACTCTTTCATCACTTGATTCACCACTAAATCCGAGTCGCCATAAACCATCAGGCGCTTGATGCCGAGTGAGATAGCCATGCGCAACCCATACAAAAGTGCTTCATACTCTGCCTCATTGTTGGAGGAGTCAAAGTAAATTTGCAAGACATAGCTGAGCTTGTAGCCTCTAGGGGATATCAAAACAACGCTAGCACCGGACCCACTCAACATTTTGGAGATGTCGAAGAACATTGTCCAATGCGTCGAGTGAACTTGGATGGGCTGTTGCTGTTTGATCCACTCGGCCATGAAATCTGCCAATGCTTGGGACTTGGTTGCCTTCTTGGCCTCGAATCTGATGTCAAAGTGTCCAAGCTCAATTGCCCATTTAGCCAATCGACCTGATGCGTCGTGATTATTGAAAATCTATGATAAAGGAGCATCACTGACGATTGAGATCGAATGGTCTTGGAAATAATGTGCCACCTTCTTCGCTGATAAGTAAATACCATACACCAGCTTCTGATAATGAGGATATCTCTGCTTTGAGGGGGGCAAAACTTCCGAGACATAATAAACTGGCCGCTGGACCTTATAGGCTTTACCTTCCTCTTCTTGCTCGACAGTCAGCACTGTACTGATGATCTGATTTGTGGCCGCGATGTATAGGAGCAAGGGCTCTTTGCTGGCAGGAGCGGCAAGCATCGGCTGGGTGGAGAGCAGGGCTTTGAGCTCAACAAACGCTGCTTCAGCTTCAGGAGTCCAGTCGAATGTGTTGGATTTCTTCATCAACTGATACAGGGGCAGAGCCTTCTCACCAAGACGAGAAATGAATCGACTCAATGCTGCCAAGCATCCTGTGAGCTTCTGAACGTCGTGCACTTGCACGGGAGTCTTCATACGGGTAATGGCACTGATCTTCTCGGGATTGACATCAATTCCTTGCTCGGAAACGAGAAAACCGAGTAACTTGCTGCTAGGGACACCGAAGGTACATTTGGCCGGATTCAGCTTTATGTCGAATCGCCACAGATTGGCGAACATCTAGGCCAAGTCAGCGAGCAGGTCGGAACCTTTGTGGAACTTGATCACTATGTCGTCCATGTACGCCTCGACATTCCGAGGAATTTTGCCAAGTAAACATTTCTGACTCATGCGCATAAAAGTAGTGTCGGCATTCTTAAGACCAAAAGGCATGGTGATGTAGCAAAAGCACCCAAACGGGGTGATGAAGGCTGTTTTTATTTCATCTAGGCCAAACAGACGGATCTGATGGTACCCAGAATAGGCATCCAAAAATGATAATCGCTCGCACCCTGCTGTCGAGTCAACAATTTGATCTATGCGGGGGAGCGGAAAATGGTCTTTTGAACACACCTTATTGAGATGTTTGAAGTCAATGCACATGCGCAACGACTTATCTTTCTTGGGCACCATCACAACATTCGAGAGCCACTCGGAGTGGTAAATCTTTCGAATGAACTTGGCTTGCAAGAGACGGGCCACTTATTCTCTGATTGCCTTGCGCTTCTCCGCCGCGGACCGATGCAAATTCTCCCTGACAGGCTTGGCTTTCAGATCCACTCGCAGACGGTGCTCAGCCAGCTCCCTGGGAATCCCCGGCATGTCAGCAGGCTTCCATACAAAGATATCCCAGTTCTCACGGAGGAACTGGATGAGCTCGGTTTCCTATTTGCTATCGAGTGTTGTCAAGATATTCGTCGGGGCAGCAGTTGGATCCGTCGGGTGGATGTGCACCTTCTTCACTTCCCCTGCCGACTGAAATGCCGACTCGGAAGCCGGCTTTTTTGCACGGAGCAAATCAGCAGGGTCAGCGGTTTTCTTGTACTCCTCCAGCTCGACCATGGCCATCTGTTGATCGACGATCTTGGACCCTTGCTGGAGACACTCTTCGGCCCGCTGTCGATTGCTGGTGACCGTGATCACGCCTTAGGGCCCGGCATTTTCAGCTTGAGATGCACGTAACATGGTCGGGCCATGAAACGTGCATAAGCGTGTTGACCCAAAATGGCATGGTAAGCACTCTTGAAATCCACGACTTCAAACGTCAACTTTTCTTTTCGGAATTTTTTGCTATCTCCGAATGCGACATCCAATGCTATCTGGCCGAGTGACTTGGCCTTCTTTCCTAGGATGACCTAGTGAAAATGCATGCTACTTTCGTTGAGAAGGGACATAGGAATGCCCATCCCCTTCAGGGTATCCGCATGCATAATGTTCAGGCCGCTGCCGCCGTCCATGAGGACCTTTCTGAGTCAAGTCCCCTGCACCACCGGATCAACTACCAGAGCCTGTCAACTGGGTGTGGCCACATGAGCAGGATGGTCAGTCTGGTCGAATGTGACAGCATACTAAGACCATTTGAGGTAGGTGGGGGTGTCGGGCACAACCATGTTGATCTCTCTATTTATGACTTTGAAACGGCTCTTGCTCTTGACATCAACAAAGATCACCAGTGTAGCAGTGACATCCAGGAATGTTTCCTTTTCTTCATCTTCATCTTCTTTTTCAGGAGATTTTCCACTCGACTAGTCTCCCTTGAACTGCTGGATGAGGGTTTGACACTATCGAGTGGTGTGCTTGGGCAAAATCAGGTTGCCTTCTGCATCTTTCTTCATGTGAATCACACACGGCTGATCCAAGATATCGGCTCCTGGCTGACCCTTCCCCTTCTTGGGGGCATACTGAGCTTTGGCCTTGCCCTTGTTCTTTGATTGAGTCGCTAGTGCTGCCGCCTCTGTCGGAGCTGGGTCTTCAGCCTTCCGCTTTTGTTTCCTATTGTTGCCGTCGCCAGACTCATTGGCGACCACTTTTCCTTTGCCGCTATGGAGGCAGTCTTCTTCCTCGCCATTGGCATAGAGAGTGGCAATTTCCATCATCTTGTTGAGTGAAATGTCACCAGTGCACCCGAACTTCAAGTGCAGCTCTCTGTATCTCACACCGGCCTGGAAGGCACAAACAGCCTGGTGTTCCGACACATTTTCCACCGTATGATGCAGGGTGGACCATCGCTGAATATAGTCCCTTAAGGTTTCACTGGGCTTCTAGACGCAGTGCTGTAAGTCAACCAGACCTGCGGGGCGCTTGCAAGTGCCCTCAGAGGTCGGGACAAACACTCGGGCAAGATCTTCCCAACAATGTATGCTGGAAGGAGCCAATGATTCAACCAAGCTCGAGCTGGACCATCCAACATAAGGGGCAGGTGCTTCATTGCGACATTGTCATTCCCGCCGCCAATCTGCACAGCCACTCGGTAATCATCTAGCCAAGTCTCTGGTTTTGTTTCACAGGAAAACTTTCCGATCCCCGCCGCCATTCTGAAGTTGGGGGGAATCTCCACAGAACGTATAGCTCTACTGAAACACTCTGGACCAGACACTCCAGCTGAGCTTCCACTCGGGACATCTCTGTCATGTCCTTCTCTATAGGCTCTGCTCTTGTCGATCCGCTTCTAAAGAAGGTAGGCGCGGGCATCAAAGTCCGCGTCCCACTCATCACCGAAGGAGTGCCTGTCGTCCTGGCGCCGGGGCACGTACGGACCACTCCGCGGAGAAGTGGGCACTCGACGGTGATCTTCGCGGTGATGCTGATCTTTGTCTTGCCCTTCATGAAAACCGCCGCCTCCACGATGCAAGGGCGATCCAGGACTGTGTGCCGACTGAACGGCCTCTGCCTTGGGTGAATTGTTGTGTATCTTGTGACGGGACTGAGAAACTGCTGAATTCTGATGTTGTGCTGCATCCAACAGCGCTCTGATCTGCAACAGCCTTCTACCAGCCTCTGACCGGGATGGCTAAATGGAATCTGCTATCCTAGCAACAACAACAACATTAAGCATAGGAGTTCGGTATACCTTAATGCCATCGTGAGATCCACTCGGGAACAGCTGTCACTGACGTCGACTGGGGCGCGGCGGGCGCCGACGGACACGCTCGTCGATCTCTGCCTGGAGCTCTTCCAAACGAACACGCGCAGCCTCCAAAGCATGGGCCTCGGCGATCGCGCCGATGATGGGGGTATGAAGGACCTTCTCATCTTGACGCGATTGCACATTTGACGGGCCTCCAGCCTCGTGCTTGCCACGACCAAAGCCAGGTGGTGAGCTCTAGTGAGAGCCCGCCATCAAGACCTCCATTGCGGGATCGCAGCTCTCGCACTCGGAAGGCACGTCAGACGAATCGGAATCCGACTCGAACACGCCATGAAGGGACTCGGCAGGCTTGAGTGCTGCAACTTGCGAAGAAGCTTGACGCGCCGCTGCGTGTTCGACCCACCGTTGGAGTTGTGAGCGGCCGGACTGCTTGCGACCGTGAATGGCGAAAGGAGCCAATGCGTAGGGGGTCAATGGCTGACATAGCAACACGCCACACAGACTCGCGTGAAAATGCGTAGCCCCGTGGACCAGGAGCGCCTTGACATCGAGAGGCACCTCCTGGAGCCATGCCGAATCGTCGGCGATGAAAGTGAGCGCTCCGAAACGGATCTCGTGGCCCAGAGCAAAAACACCATCGGAAGACATATCGAAGGATGAAAAACGCAACCTCGCCGGAAGTCGCTTAGACGCCTGCCCCATGGTGGGCGCCAACTATCGTGGGAATGAGCCTGACAGTAGATGGTAGGGGTACAAATGGAGAGGGCAGAGTCCTAGCTACAACGAGGGTGTACACACAGATGTATGAGTTCAGGCCCCTCTCGTGGAGGTAACAGCCCTACGTCTCAGTGCTCGGGAGATTTATGTCGAGTGGAATGTTGAGATTACAATAGTTTCTAACCCTTGTGCAGGAGGGGAGGGGCGGCTTATATAGAGTTCGCTGCCCCTCATAATGTCCCCGCATCAAAGGGTCTGGTCGTGGGGTGTAAAGTCTGCCGTTACAGGTAACGTACGTAGTAAAAGCTATTAAGGGCCATTAAGCCAGCGTCTCCCTGTTGGGCTCTCGATGATGGCTCTTGGTCTTCTGGCATCGAGTTAAGCGAGGTCTATCAAGTTACACGTGACTGCCAAGTGAGAGGAGGAGCTCTGAATGGATTACTGTCGAGTGGTCTTGGACGTCTCCAGGGATCCACTCGGAAGTTCATGCTTGATCTTCAAGTCCTCCCATGTAGTGTCCTTAGGTAGGGTAGGTCGGCCTTGCATAGGAACCTACCCTAGGTACATATCCTCATCATGTGCAGACCCTGCGGGTTCGAGAACTATGTAGACATGACCGAGACACCTCTATGGTCAATAACCAATAGCGGGACCTGGATGCCCATATTGGTTCCTACATATTCTACGAAGATCTTTATCGGTTGAACCTCTATGTCAAGGATTCAGTTAATCCCGTATGCTGTTCCCTTTGTTCTTCGGTATGTTACTTGCCCGAGGTTCCATCGTCGGTATATCTATACCTAGTTCAATCTCGTTACCGCCAAGTCTCTTTACTCGTTACGTAATACAAGATACCGTGGCTAACACTTAGTCACATTGCTTGCAAGGCTTGTTGTGATATTGTATTACCGAGTGGGCCCTGAGATACCTCTCCGTCATACGGAGTAACAAATCCCAGTCTTGATCCATGCCAACCCAACAGACACCCTCGGATATACTTGTAGAGCACCTTTATAGTCATCCAGTTACGTTGTGACGTTTGATACACACAAGGTACTCCTCCGGTGTCAGTGAGTTGCATGATCTCATGGTCACAGGAACATATACTTGACATGCAGAAAACTGTAGCAATAAACTGACACGTCATATGCTACATTTATAGTTTGGGTCTTTTCCATCACATCATTCTCCTAATGATGTGACCCTGTTATCAAATGACATCTCATGTCCATGGCTAGGAAACCTTAACCATCTTTGATCAACGAGCTAGTCCATCAGAGGCATACTAGGGACATGGTGTGGTCTATGTATCCACGCATGTATCTTAGTTTCCGATCAATACAATTATAGCATGGATAATAAACGATTATCATGAACAAGGAAATATGATAATAACTAATTTATTATTGCCTCTAGGGCATATTTCCAACAGTCCCCCCTTTGCCGTCGGTGGGCAGACGACAAAGAGTAATCAAAATGCCCGTTTTCTTTTATTTTATATTATAACAATTTTCACAGCAATATATGATATATATATATATATATATTTCACAGAAATAATGTTATTGCTATACTGATAACCATATTAAAATAAGTTTCATCCATACATGCATACATATTATGCAAGTTTCATCCGTACCAAACCATATTACAATAGTTTCATCCATACATCCATAGTTTCATATCCATATGTAGCAAGTGTCACATTGTTCATCGATACAAAATAAAAAAATACAAGTAACCCAAGCACTCCATCAATGCAAACTTCCGTGAAGTGAATGTAATCAACAAAATGGGAAATAAGAAAATTAAAAGAAGAAGACTAGATGAAGAAGAGAACTAAGTAAGCTTATTATGTCATTTATGAGAGAACTTAGCTAAGTATAGGTCATTTTTGATAAAATAGGCCATTTGGGAGCTAATTTAGCTTACTACGTCATTTAGGAGGGAACTAAGCTAACTATATGTCATTTTATAGCAAACTTCGTTAAAAATAGGTCATTTTGGAGTTAACTATGCTTATTATGCCATTTTGCAGCTAACTAAGCTAATTATAGGTCATTTAATAGATAAGTTGGGTAAAATAGGTCATTTTGGAGCTAGGTAAGCTTATTATGTCATTTAGGAGAGAACTAAGCTAAGTATAGGACATTTTTGATAAAATAGGCCATTTTAGAGCTAATTTAGCTTACTATGTCATTTAGGAGGAAACTAAGCTAAATATTTGTCATTTTAGAGCTAACTTAGGTAAAAATAGGTCATTTAGGAGCTAACTATGCTTATTATGCCATTTTGAAGCTAACTAAGCTAATTATAGGTCATTTAGTAGCTAAATTTCGTAAAAATAGGTCAATTTGGAGCTAGCTAAGCTGATTATGCCATTTTGGAGCTAACCAAGCGAAGTATAGGTAATTTTTGATAAAATAGGCCATTATGGAGCTAATTTAGCTTACTAAGTCATTTAGGAGGAAACTAAACTAACTATATGCCAATTTAGAACTAAGTTAGGCAAAAATAGGTCATTTAGGAGCTAACTACGCTTATTATGCCATTTTGGAGCTAACTAAGCTAAGGATAGGCCAATTAATAGCTAGGCTAGGTACAATAGGTCATTTTGGAGCTAGGTAAGCTTATTATGTCATTTAGGAGAGAACTAAGCAAAGTATAGGTCATTTTTGATAAAATATGCCATTTTTGAGCTAATTTAGCTTACTATGTCATTTAGGAGGAAACTAAGCTAACTATATGTCATTTTTGATCAAATAGGCCGTTTTGGAGCTAATTTAGCTTAGTATGTCATTTAGGAGAAAACTAAGCTAAATATATGTCATTTTAGAGCTAACTTAGGCAAAAATAGGTCATTTAGGAGCTAACTATTCTTATTATCCCATTTTGGAGCTAACTAAGCTAATTATAGGTCATTTAATAGCTAACTTTGGTAAAAATAGGTCATTTTGGAGGTAGCTAAGATTATTATGCCAGGTTGGAGCTAACTAAGCTAATTATAGATCATTTTATAGCTAACTTCGGTAAATAGGTCATTTTGGAGCTAACTAAGCTTATTATGCAAGTTTGGAGCTACCTAAGCTTATTATGTCATTTAGGAGGAAACTAAGCTAAGTATAGGTCATTGTAGAGCTAACTTGGGTAAAATATGTCATTTTCGAGCTAAGGTGAGGTAAATAACCCTCATTATGTGGTTATTAAGCAAAACACTAGAAAAAACATACCATTCTTGTCAGCACGGAGGTGAAGCACGGTGGCTCTGGCTTGTTTCACCTAGAGAAGGCTGCCCTATAGAAGGGTCGTGCGATGCGTTTCGGGAGATATTCTGCACCAAACATCATTTGCAATGTGTCGTTAGCATGATGACACTCAAAAGATCACTACATTGAAATGAAACTCACCGTCCCCGCCGTGTTAATGACTGGCATCGCCGGAGGGGCGTGGCCGGTCTTCTCGCACATAGACTGTACATTTGGTTTCGACAAGTCAAACTTTTTAGTATTAATGAAACGAACATTAAAATGCAAGAATTTACAAACATGAAGAAGAAACTTACCATGAAGAGATCGTACATGGCCCTTTTAGACACATCGTTTCGTGCCCTCTCTGCCCCCAACAATGAAGTCATCCTCTTCTCCATCTCCTTCATCTCCTTATCCTTCACCTCAAAAAGCGCCTGCGTTGCCTCTCTCTCTTTCAGAATAGCAGCCTGCAAGACAACTCAAATTTTAGCATTGTAATCATATTGGTTCGCACACACAACGTAATGTGAAAATATAGTTGAATCCATTAAACTAACCTCGATGGCGAGCTCGACTGACCGTGGACGAGGTGTTATCTCAGGACAGGAGCTCGTTTGGCGTGCCTTTATCTGCCAGAGAGTGCTAGGACAACGTATAAGGCCATCTCCAATGGCGATCGAGCCATGGGGCCTCCTGTTGCCAGCTATCATCACCAGCTCTGGATCAATAGGCCCCTGGCTCGTGTTAAATTCCTCCCCTTTCCTCGCCTTCCTGTGATCTCTGTACTTCACGAGCTTGTGGTGGGAGGAGATGTTGGTGAAGTTTTCGAGATGATCGAGGTCAGACTCAGAGAATTCCTTAGCCTTCTTGTACGACGCAGTATGGACCATCGCATAGAGGTCGTACATCTCTGGCACCTTCGTCTTATTGTGACACGCCTAAAAGATAGAGAGAGGAAAAAAGTATTAGTAAAGGGCTCAAGCTAGCATTAAGAATGAATTGCATGAGTCATGAAGCAAACCACATACCCAGTTCTCACCAAACTCATTTAAGTTGATGCTCCCTTGATGCTGTGGCACACCAACCATTTTGCCACGCCTCTCCTTGGCATTGTTGTGGCTGGCCTCCCACTTTTTGGAGCACCACTGATCCGCCAAGGCCTCCGAACAATCCATCTTATCCATACACCATCTCGGGGGCACCTAAGTAAATAAAGAGAAATTTGAGCGCTATGCATAAGAATCAAATCAAGGAAACTAACTACAAGGCCTTAATAATATGTAATTACCTTCATGTAATGCTCCTTATCCATCTTAGAATCGCGGCACTTCGTCTTTTCCTTCCTAATACGTCGCGAGGCGTAGTAGTCTCGAACAACCTACACCCGAGCCTCGTGCCGCTAGTTTTGAAGTAGGTGGCAGCATTCGGTTTCGATAACCTTTGCCGCGGCCTCCTCGTATCCCTCCTCACACATATAGAAGGCCCGCAAACGAGACAACACTGATTAGTACAATACCTAGATATTATTGATTTTTAATTGTGTAAAGGAGAAATTACCCAGAACTGTCTGATCACCATGTTGGCCCTCACGTGGCACAAAACACTGTCGATCTCCACCTCCAGCGGGGCCGGGGCACCCAAGTAGTGCTCCCAGGTCATTCCTACCTCTCAACCCCGACCGGGTAATGTAACAAACCCCGGGAAGTTTTGCCGGCAAAGCACACCAAGGACACTATTGGGCTTGCGGACACCCTAGGCAACAATCCAACCCCTGCAGTATGACAAATTAAAGCCAACACATTAGATATTTGAGAAAATGTGAAGGCAAAAGGATAAATAAGAGTAAATGAACTTACCTATCCCCATTTGGCTAAATCGACCACCTCTGCTCGCGGGTCACCGACATGGGCGGCACCTCCGTAGTACCATGCTGGTAGACGGTGGCCCCCTGTGGGGACCCCGACTCATAAGTCGTGATCACCAAATGTACGTGCAGAGTGATCCCAGAGATCAATGCTCACTGAACACACAGAAACTGAATAACAAGAGTCTTACATTCAATACATACCGGTTTACTCAAATACGGCCTTCATGGCCAAGTCTTCATATGATTGCAGCGGAAATCTTCAATGATAGCATGAACCCATGCCATCTGCCTTAACCCTACAGGCATTCTGACTGGGAAGCGTCCAAGCTCGCATGCTCATCACCAAGGTAATCTTCATCATAACCTGATCTTTCATGCCTGACCAATAAAATAACCAGTGGCAAGCCAATGAGTACTTTGAATGTACTCGAAAGCAACCCATGCTTGGAACAAGGCAATAACAATGTATGATATAGCACTAATAGGTAAGTTTTGCAGAAAGCTAGTTTTGAGTGCAATGACATGATCAAGTGACTTAAGTAAGCATGCACCAACCATAGCCAGGTGTTCATAAGAACACGTCATAATCATCATCATAAGTAGGGGGTTGGACGTCTCAAGTTCAACCATCACACCAAGTCCTCAGACTTTTCTCATGTACCATGTGAACATCTCATGTTCAGTCATCATGCCACGTCAACCGACTCGACTCAAGTATCATCCTGGTCACCACACACACACCAAGTTTGCGAAAACATCTGGACGTGGCATAAGCAGCACCACCCAACTGTCCTTGACCATGGACATGGCTATTCGAATAGTTTTACACTCTGTAGAGGTTGCACACTTTACCCACAAGACTCGGGGAACTTCCGTGTCATCCACGACTCACGGTATATAACATACCCGAGGTAAGCACCAGAACAATGCCTTTCCCATGGTGATACTAAACAAAGAGTCCACTCGTTGGTGCCATCCCTCATGATATACACCACTCGTATCATCCATGAAGGCACGCAACGGTGTGCCCGGTGCTTGTAAAGACAGCGCATGACCTTCCACTCTAGGACGACCCCGTCTCAAGAGTGACCACTTCACTCTTGCCACTAGTAATGCGGGCTCCTTGCTAGCACCAACCATAGTAATCAACAAAGCCCCATCCCATAAGGGGTATCATGGTTGCATATGTAAGGTTGGGACGGTCGACAAATCTTAAACCCTCTGTTTTTTGAAAACACACCCTCATCTTGTTCCAGCACATCACTTCTTTATCAAATGGTCACCCATCTCATCATCATCTCCCTCGGGCATTAGTGGCACCCGACGTTTTTTTTAAAAGGTCTTTGAAATCACTACTTCCTTTTCATCAATATGCATAAGTCCCATCCCTCTTGCGTAGCATCTATTAGCATCCTATCTACACCCACCCGCACAACCCTCATAAGGTGGTAGGGTCATGCACGATGCAAGTGTCAACGACAAAGTATCGGAATCATCCCACTAAAGTGGGCACCACATCATCATGATCAATACAACAAAATGAAGTGTTATATGCCATGCAATAAAAGGGTTCATAGTGATCATGGTCAAAGGGCTGCTTGCCTGGCTTAGCAATGTCTTCGAGGTCTTCACACGCTTCTCGTCCACTCTGAGCATTCCATCTACTTCGTCAACTATCATTGGAAACAACCGTAACAACAAGCAGAGAAATAAAAGTGCTCTATAATTAGGAGTTTTATTTTTCTTGGACACCTCTGGTCACAAGAAAAATAACCAAGTAGGTTTTGGTGGATGTGGGTCAAGGGGGAGTTTTGAATGGTGGGAATGATGGAAATGATGATCCTATAAGATGTCCACAGAAAAAACTTAAAAAATGGGTGGAGGCACTCATCAATTAGGGCATGATTTTAGAAACATGTGGAAAGTGGTTTCACTGGATTTGGAGTTGGTATGAATTTCCTAGGGATTTGCAAAGATGAGATAAATAGAAAAGTGGGTTATTTAGTGGATCCAACAGAATAGGTGCATGGTAAAAATGTTCACCTTGGCTAGAAACATAGGGTATGATACTTAGAGTACCTATAAATTGGAATTACTCCATTTGGAGATTATATGGAAGCTCTGGGAATTTTACAAGGTGGCTCTCCAGTAGTTCAAATTTAAATTTAAATTTGAACAGTATAGAGAAGTTTGCATAGATATATTTTTGGATAGAAGAAGATTTTAGGAACCTCAAGGATTTTGAATCACCAGATTTGGAGTTAAGATGAATTTATTATGAAATTTACAAGTGTGAGGAAAAATAAAAAAGAAAGGGAAAAAAAGGAATATACCCTTTGGGTTAAACTGCGCACGTGTGCTGAGCCAGGCTTGGGCCGTCCTAGTGGCTTGGCCTGGCGGAGGGATGGGCCGACGTCGAAGGTGGACCCAGGGGAATACGCCTTCCCCTGGAGAAGGCCTTACCACCGCGCCCCTGCCTCCACTTAAGCCACGACCCGACCGGTGGGCCGCTGCTAGGTGGGGCCTTCCTGGCAGGGTCATCCCCTCCTCCCGCCCGAATCAGGGGAGAGCGGGGGAGGCGAGACCGAGCGCCCACCGGCGTCGTCCCAGCGGCTCCGGCCACCTCCGGCGGCGCTCCGGCAACCGGGGTGCTCAGGGCGCCCTACCGCACCCGCGTGGGAGGTCTAACAGCCCAGGGGAGGCCGTCCCCGAGCGCTGTTTTGGCCATGGCGGAGGGCACCGACGGCGATGATGGGCACGCGCCACTACCATGGAGGGGAGGAACAGGGAGCATGGGGGAAAGGGCGGCAACTCAGGGGGATCTATGGACGCTTAGGAGGGAGAAGGGAGCCAGAGCTGCTTGGGTTTCTCCCGAGGCCGAGGCGGTAACCTCATGACCATGAGAGGGCTTCCGGAGCTTGGGATCTCTAATGCGTTGGTTCGGGGGTCCCTGGGAGAGAGGGGAGCGTCCGGGGAGTGAGAGGGAGCTCGAGGAGGGGTAGAAATAGGGGGGGCGACGAGGAGGAGCTCAGGAGCGCCTAGATGCCCTCGGGCGCGGCGCGCACGCGCGTGCCAGAGCTCCCTTGGCTGCATTCTGGCATCGAGGAGAGGCGTGGAAGGTCGAGAGGAGGCTATTGGCATGCGGGGATGCCCTGCCGAAGCTTGTTACGAGCTACCTGACAATGTATGTCGGCAGAGCGCTGTAGCTGCATGCCAGTAGCGTGGTCACCATGTCAACGCATGTCCAGGGAGACCTTTTGGTCAGCCAAACATGTTTGGCATGCAAGGAATGCATGATATAGGTCACTGGTAAATTTTCAAGGGGAATGGAGCTGGTTGCAATGGGTTTTTACTGGGGCTAAGTTTGCAGCAGCAAAGTGGAGACTCATTTAAGGTTTTTTACCGTAGGGCATTGGGGAAAAATCTTTGTCTAGTGTACCTAGCCATGGAAGGACTATACACCCACCAGTTTTCAGATCATGGAGATGAGAGAGAAGGTACATGTAGTACAAAGCTACATTTACTGCCATAATGTAGGTTTAGATGGACTGCTCACACTTTCCACATGAGCCTGCCATAGCTGGGTTTGGTTTGATGCATAGTTATGCAAGTGAGGTTGTGGAAAAGGTTGGGGTCATTAGCATGATTAGAAGGGAAGGAGAGTTGCTGACATGGTAAAGAGAGAGGGAATAAGAGAGAGTTACCCCCCAAATATTTGACCAGTAGCCAAGGCAAAGTTACTGGAGGTAGAAGAGAGATATAAAATGTTGTGGTAAAAAGTTGGGGGCAAGGGGAATCTTTTTGGGCCCACTTTGCTTGTCCGCAAGTTTATGGCTAAAGGTGTTTGTGCTGTGATTGGGCTAGGCAGGGGAATCGTATGACCTTGATATTTACCAGGGGTAAATGGTAAGTCCATTTGGTCCCGATCACAAGTTTTGAGATGATTTGAAGAAAGTTGATAATGTAAACTTGGTAAACCCTAGAAAGGGACAGGAATGGATTTCTATAGATCAGATCATGCAATTCTATTCCCCTTGATGCACCACTTGATCTAGCATCATAATTTGGGTAATAGAGAATGCCACAAAGTTTGGCATCAATAGGAGATACTTCACAATGTAAAGTTGCTCAAATTTGGCTCTGGACAAGAATGGTTTTAGGATATTTTGGTGAACCAAAACAATTGGGATTGAGAGGAAACTTGGCACGATGACCACATATATCATACGTGACATGCTAGAATTTTCCTGGGTTTATTTGAGAGTATTTCTGATAGAAATATTTCAAATGCTTGGAATATGCAGAAATGGTTTTGAAGGGTCTTGTCCAATATTTTGAACATGACCATGTGTTCAAACTCTTATATATGGAAAATATATGTCCATTAAGTTTTCCTAAATTTTCTCAAATATCTTTAAAGCATTTAAATAATTTTTTTCCTATAAAAGACCATTTCTGGTCTTAAGAAAAAGCCTTTAAATAAAATATGAAAATAATCTTTTAAAATAATATTTTGTGGTTTTGGGAAGTTATATATAGTAGGTTCCAAATAAAGCTTTTGGGGAAAAAAGGAACCACCCAATTTGGGGACTTGTAGTGCAAATCTCAAATCAGGGGGTTTTGCAAACCTAATTTGAATAAAACCTATCTGGTCAAAATAATATTTTGTAAAAATATAATGAAGTCCTATTCACATGGCATGATCATTGGATAAGAGTGGGTATCAAGGAAAAGAGTTTTGAGAGTAGGAGGGATTTTATGAATATAGAGCACTAGCAAGCAATCACACAATCAGCAATCAAGTCAAGCATAACAAGCACACAAAAGTTTTAATTGGCCCTGATTTTTGACTCATGATAACTTAGTCATGAGGCAAATCATAGGGTGCGACAGACCTACCCCCATTACAAGAATCTCGTCCCCGAGATTCCTAGGCTAGGTGTGGGAAGGATGCGGAAATTCATAGGCGAGGTAGTCTTCACGTTCCATGTTGTTTTCGCTCCAGCGTGGTTGTCCTTATGGATCTTGAAGTGCCTAATGATATGTCTTCGAGTGCAGTTTTGATTCGGTCTAAGGGTGATTGGGATTCTCATAGAATGCTAGGATCGCCTAATGGTTAAGGGTTTGGTGGACGAGGTTGTCACAGTGCCTGGCTTGTGTGTGTATCCCAAAGTTGGAATACCTGGCCAAGTGGTGTGCGTGTGTGCTGGTCGTAGGACTGCTCGCGTTGGTTAGTGACATCTAGATGCCTCACGTTAGAATAGAAGGGTTGGGCCTTGGTATAGCTTCTTGTTGGCAGGGAAGTCCTTATCTTTCTTAAAGCAGGAGGTCTTCAGTAGTAGGTGGTCTCCATCCTTGAGAGTGCTGAGGTGCGTCGTCGTGGGCTTCTCATCGAGATCTTCTGCTTCAGTAAGCTTCCCAGGTAGATTCTTCATTCTTCTTTGGTCATTTGTCTTCATCTTCATGGATGCACATTTTTGGAGGGTCTTTGAGTGTTTGGTCTACTCATCTCTCCGTGGCAAGGTCTACGCTGAGTCTCGTCCCTAAGACTGAGCTTAGAGACTTGGTGTCAAAACGGGTTCTACCATCTGGGAAGGTTTCAGTGGGGTTCTAGATAAGTCGACTGTTCAGAGTACAGATCAACCATCTAATCCCCAAGTTCTAAGTCTTGGCAAGCGGGGTGATCTACCTTTGATAGGTGGCTTACCATGATCGAGTCAGGATTTACACCCTAGATTGGACCAATAAGGGGCTGGTAACGAAGTCATGACAGTCGCCCATTCTATTCCAGGCATCTGAAGGGAGTAGGGACGTCATGCTCATCGTACACTTCCAAGGTGGTGGAGTGAGAGGTGTTATCAAATTCTCAGTTCCTTCCTAGTCAAGAACTGATGGATGACCAGTCATAACAAGGGGTTCTTCAACCCTCTTGTTGTGCAAGGGATTCATCACGCTTGGATGTCGGTGCTGCTTGATATAATCTAGTTGATGTAGCCGGCAGAGGAGTGGAGGTTGACTTCTTTTTGCTTCTTCTTCGTCATGGTCATGGCTTCGCAATCGCAATGGTCCTTCATCTTGCTTGGGCAGGAAAGTCTTCTTCTGTAGGGAGGGTGTTTCAAGGAGTCCAACTCCTTCAAGGTGAGACCTTATACTTGAGAGGCATGGCAGTTAGTGTTCCTGGGGCTGATCCAAACTGGACTAAGGTGTTCCTCCTCTTATTGGGTAAATAAGTATGTTGTCCCAGAGGACAACAACCTATTTCCCGAAGTATCACATAAACACATTGCTCATGGGATACGCGAGAGGAGCGGGCATTTGTCCCGGATGGTCACTAGCCCAGGGGTTTGTGGTCTACCGTGATCCATTCTCAGTGTCCACCTTCCTTATGGAAAGGGTGGCTGGTGGTCAAGGTGGAGTGTTGACCGTAGTCTTATAACTAAAAGCCAAGAAATATGGTCACTTCCGACCTTGTTATGGATTGGTAAAGCTTCAGGGTTTCAAGGAGCTTAGGATGTGAGCTAACGTCTATCATCTTATCCTAAGCACAACTATTTGATGCCAATGGTGCCGCTTATTACTCCAAACAAAACCACCCTGTATCCTTGAAGGTATCATCTCACATAAGTCAACCCCAATATTACACACACTACTCATATCTCCAAGGCTTTGAGAGAAAGGACTATGCTAAAAATCTCATATGCATACTATAGCTAACTCACATCTATCCCTATATAAAAATCCTCGGGATAATTTACAAGCCGCTAAGCTTGATCACGACACTACCAATCCAAGTGTCTTACTGACCCATCCATGGTCTAAGGTTGGCATTAGTATGCTAAGAAAACATGTAATAAACCACTCCAAGATCTTGTTTCCTTCCTATGAATCCAATTTAATTGGTCCAGGAATATCATCCACTATTACGTGATCCATTACTGCTACAAATCCAGCATTGATGGTGTCCAACATAATCTCCTCGAGTTCATATAATCCACATATCATTGCAAGGACTATTGTCATGAAATTCCAATCTCATGTCCAACTATACTCCAAGGTCGAGCTTATATAGATCCCTAAATTATCCCTAACATCATCCGATTCCTTCTACTATCATCCACCAAGAAATATGGTGTCATTATCAAGATCATTGGACTAATCCAAGTTACTCCGAACCACGTGGTTTAGTTGGACTAAGGTGTTCCTCCTCTTATTGGGTAAATAAGTATGTTGTCCCAGAGGACAACAACCTATTTCCCGAAGTATCACATAAACACATTGCTCATGGGATACGCGAGAGGAGCGGGCATTTGTCCCGGATGGTCACTAGCCCAGGGGTTTGTGGTCTACCGTGATCCATTCTCAGTGTCCACCTTCCTTATGGAAAGGGGGGCTGATGGTCAAGGTGGAGTGTTGACCGTAGTCTTATAACTAAAAGCCAAGAAATATGGTCACTTCCGACCTTGTTATGGATTGGTAAAGCTTCAGGGTTTCAAGGAGCTTAGGATGTGAGCTAACGTCTATCATCTTATCCTAAGCACAACTATTTGATGCCAATGGTGCCGCTTATTACTCCAAACAAAACCACCCTGTATCCTTGAAGGTATCATCTCACATAAGTCAACCCCAATATTACACACACTACTCATATCTCCAAGGCTTTGAGAGAAAGGACTATGCTAAAAATCTCATATGCATACTATAGCTAACTCACATCTATCCCTATATAAAAATCCTCGGGATAATTTACAAGCCGCTAAGCTTGATCACGACACTACCAATCCAAGTGTCTTACTGACCCATCCATGGTCTAAGGTTGGCATTAGTATGCTAAGAAAACATGTAATAAACCACTCCAAGATCTTGTTTCCTTCCTATGAATCCAATTTAATTGGTCCAGGAATATCATCCACTATTACGTGATCCATTACTGCTACAAATCCAGCATTGATGGTGTCCAACATAATCTCCTCGAGTTCATATAATCCACATATCATTGCAAGGACTATTGTCATGAAATTCCAATCTCATGTCCAACTATACTCCAAGGTCGAGCTTATATAGATCCCTAAATTATCCCTAACATCATCCGATTCCTTCTACTATCATCCACCAAGAAATATGGTGTCATTATCAAGATCATTGGACTAATCCAAGTTACTCCGAACCACGTGGTTTAGTTGATCTCGAGCACCTATTAGAATCACCTATTTAAATCCAAGGTTTACATCTAGTAAGATTTTCCTACTAGTTACTCTAGTCACCATCATATCACCATCAATCCAATACCTACATTACTTGCCAAAGTCAAGTCACTGATCCACCAAAAGTTTCAGCATGTGGTCATATTTTTCCTACTAATCCAGTTTGCTCAAGGAAGAAGTAAGTTATGCTACTCTATCAATCTTGATCCACCAAGTTCGTCCACCAACATTAAGCCTCGTAATCCACCAAAGGGTCTCAACTATTTCCTCAAGACATCTATTATGCCTAAATCAAATCATTGTCCAAAACTAGTATATCCTCAGAATGACCCTTCCTATGGCATCAATGTTCTAGTGCTAGCGTAAGAATGAGGGATGTTTGTTCACTATGATCACTAGCTCCATAATGAACCCAGTGCAAGGTAGGGGCTATTGAAGCTAAATAAGTGCTTTGGCAAATCCGTGTGTTAAACACATGATTAGAGACTTGTGCTATGGAGCTTGTGAGGTCTAGGTTGGGCAAGGGAGGGGTTTCCAACCTTGAGGCAAAAGCATAACTCCACGGGGATGCGTCTGGTTGAGTGGGTTGTAGTCATAGTCCTTAACGCTAGCTGCCCTTCGAGCTAGATCCTCGGTGGATCTTGTTTTGACGGTCTTCAGTTGACAAGATTGGGGCGAGAAAGTAGCATTGGGAGGAGTGCCTAAGGGGGAGTTATAGTGCAAGTGCAATCAAACAAGTGCTAAGAAGAGCAAACACAAACATCAAGGTAAGGTAGGTGATATAGTCGCGCATTTGTTGCCTAGGGCAAAAGTGTGACTTACACCAAAGCCCAAACAGGAAAAACAAGCAACACACATCACGGTTCCATTCGAACCATCATACGGACTCGACTTCGCATAGGGGACACACGACCTATCCTACCCTAGGGGTTCTCGGACTCAATAGTCGTGCTTGCTTCGTGTCTTGGAGAGGATTCCGCTAAGTCTTCTGGGTCTTCTTCAGGTGTCGCTATGTCTCCGGTTGTTTTTCATCAAAACGATTCTGGTTGCACCTGAGTGGTCCTTGACAACTTCGGGTCTGTTGTGTTGACGACGAAGGTGAATCTTCACGGCAGTTGTTGACGGGTCTTCTGGTGTCCTTGTGGTCGAGACAATGCCTTCTTGTCGTCTAATGCGTCGAGCATTCCAGGTAGGCAACCTTTTACGCAATGTCGTTAACAAGGCATGGTAGAGTTGTATCCTGTCGGTCACGTTGACGATATCATCGGCACTAAGAGCGGGGAATGATGAGAACCATTTTCCTACTCACTATAGTGAGGCAGACCAGATGGCGAGGTTCTCATACACCGGTGGTTACCGATAGAACAACGAAAAGGACAGGGTTGCTCTATTAGCGATGCGTTATCATGACATTGCATGTGTTGTGCCTCGGTCATCGAAGGCCAGGGTGGCATCATCCCGGGGGCTGTGTCGAGGGTGTCACTAGCACCTAAGCCTTGACATCCTCATCCTTAGAGAAGGTGTCTACTGTCGGTAGCTCCTTGTCTAGTGTCGCCAACTTGGGTCCAAGATATGTCGGCAATCGTCTCGCAGGGTGGCTCCCTTCCAGGTTAACCACGAGGATTACAAGGAATCCCGTGGTTAGGGGCACGAGGGTAGTAGTGACCATTTGCAAAATTTTGAAAAGTAGACGAGGAGAGCCAAAAAGAAAAATGGTGGAAGTGCTAGCCACAATCCTTCAGTTTATTTGAAAGCTTAGAAGAGCTAAGAAATATGATAGCCTTTGCAAGTGTTTTGAAGGGTTTGGGAAAACAATTTTGTCCTAACTAACATCCATGCTAACTAAGGGCTTTCTACAGTTAGGATGGCACTCATACCAGCTCTGTGGGGACCCCAACTCATAAATCGTGATCACCGAATGTACGTGCACAGCGATCCCAGAGATCAATGCTCACTGAACACACAGAAACTGAATAACAAGAGTCTTACATCCAATACATACCAGTTTACTCAATTATGGCCTTCATGGCCAAGTCTTCATATGATTACAGCGGAAATCTTCAACGATAGCATGAACCCATGCCATCTACCATAACCCTATAGGCATTCTGACTAGGAAACGTCCTAGCTCGCGTGCCCGTCACCAAGGTAATCTTCATCATAACCTGATCTTTCATGCCTGGCCAATAAAATAACCGGTGGCAAGCCAATGAGTACTTTGAATGTACTCGCAAGCAACCCATGTTTGGAACAAGGCGATAACAATGCATGATATAGCACTAATAGGTAAGTTTTGCAGAAAGCTAGTTTTGTGTGCAATGACATGATCAATTGACTTAAGTAAGCATGCATCAACAATAGCCAGGTGTTCATAAGAACACGTCATAGTCATCATCAGAAGTAGGGGGTTGGACGTCTCATGTTCAACCATCACACCAAGTCCTTAGACTTGTCTCATGTACCGTCTGAACATCTCATGTTCAGTCATCATGCCACGTCAACCGACTCGACTCAAGTATCATCCTAGTCACCACACACACACACACACACACACACACCAAGTTTGCGAAAACATATGGACGTGGCATAAGCAGCACCACCCAACTATCCTTGACCGTGGACACGGCTATTCGAATAGTTTTACACTCTGCAGAGGCACACTTTACCCACAAGACTCGGCGAACTTCCGTGTCATCCATGACTCATGGTATATAACATACCCGAGGTAAGCACCCGAACAAGGCCTTTCCCATGGTGATACTTAACAAAGAGTCCACTCGTTGGTTCCATCCCTCATGATATACATCACTCGTATCATCCATGAGGGCATGCAACGGTGTGCCCGGTGCCTGTAAAGACAGCGCATGACCTTCCACTCTGGGATGACCCTGTCTCAAGAGCGACCACTTCACTCTTGCCACTAGTAATGCGGGCTCCTTGCTAGCACCAACCATAGTAATCAACAAAGCCCCGTCCCATAAGGGGTATCGTGGTTGCGCATGTAAGGTTAGGACGATCGACAAATCTTAAGCCCTCTGTTTTTTGAAACACACCCTCATCTTGTTCCGGCACACCACTTCTTTCTCAAGTGGTCACCCAGCTCATCATCATCTCCTTCGGGCATTAGTAGCACCCGACAGTGTTTTCGAAAGGTCTTTGAAATCACTACTTCCTTTTCATCAATATGCATAAGTCCCATCCCTCTTGCGTAGCATCTATTAGCATCCTATCTACACCCACCCGCACAACCCTCATAAGGTGGTAGGGTCATGCACGATGCAAGTGTCAATGGCAAAGTATCGGAAGCATCCCACTAAAGTGGGCACCACATCATCATGATCAATACAATAAAATGAAGTGTTATATGCCATGCAATAAAAGGGTTCATAGTCATGGTCAAAGGGTTGTTTGCCTGGCTTAGCAACATCTTCGAGGTCTTCACACGCTTCTTGTCCACTCCAAGCATTCCATCTACTTTGTCAACTATCATTGGAAACAACCGTAATAAGCAACACAACAAGCAGAGAAATAAAAGTGCTCTATAATTAGGAGTTTTATTTATCTTGGACACCTCTGGTCACGAGAAAAATAACCAAGTAGGTTTTGGTGGATGTGGGTCAAGGGGGAGTTTTGAATGGTGGGAATGATGGAAATGATGATCCTATAAGATGTCCATAGAAAACATTTTTATAAAAATGGGTGGAGGCACTCATCAATTAGGGCATGATTTTAGAAACATGTGGGAAGTGGTTTCACTGGATTTGGAGTTGGTATGAATTTCCTAGGGATTTGCAAAGATGAGATAAATGGAAAAGTGGGTTATTTAGTGGATCCAACCGAATAGGTGCATGGTAAAAATGTTCACCATGGCTATAAAAATAGGGTATGACACTTAGAGTACCTATAAATTGGAATTACTCCATTTGGAGATTATATGGAAGCTCTAAGAATTTTACAAGGTGGCTCTCCAATAGTTCAAATTTAAATTTAAATTTGAAAAGTAGAGAGAAGTTTGTGTAGGACATATTTTTGGATAGAGGAAGACTTTGGGATCCTCTAGGATTTTGAATCACTAGATTTGGAGTTAAGATGAATTTATTATGCAATTTACAAGTCTGAGGAAAATAGAAAAGAAAGGGGGAAAAGGGAATATACCCTTTGGGTTACACTACGCACGTGCACTGAGCCAGACTTAGGCCGGCCCAGTGGCTCGGCTTGGCGGAGGGACGGGGCAACATCGAAGGCGCACCCAGGGGAATACGCCTTCCCCCGATGAAGGCATTACCACCGCGCCCCCCCCCTCCACTTAAGCCATGGCCCGGCCGGTGGGTCGCTGCCAGGCGGGGCCCGCCTGGCAAGGTCGTCCCCCTCCTCCCGCCTGAATTAGGGGAGAGTGGGGGAGGCAAGACCGATCGACCGCCGGCGTCGTCCCGATGGCTCCGGCCACCTCCGGCGGCGCTCTGGCCATTGGGGTGCTCGGGGCGCCCTACCGCACCTGTCTGGGAGGTCTAACATCCCTAGGGAGGCCGTCCCCGAGTGCTGTTTCGGCCATGGCGGAGGGCACCGACGGCAATCATGGGCACGCGGCACTGCCGCGGAGGGGAGGAAGAGGGAGCATGGGGGGAAAGGGAGGCAACTCCGGGGGAGCTGGTGATGCTTAGGAGGGAGGAGGGAGCCGGAGCTGCCTGGGTTTCTCCCAAGGCAGAGGCGGTAACCTCATGGCCATGAGAGGGCTTTCAGAGCTCGAGATCTCTAATGCGTTGGTCCGGGGTCCCTGGGAGAGAGGGGAGCGTCTGGGGCGCGAGAGGGAGCTCGAGGAGGGGTAGAAATAGGGGGGCGATGACGGGGGAGCTCAGGAGCGCCTGGATGCCCTCGTGCAAGGTGAGCACGCGCGTGCCTGAGCTCCCTTGGCTGCATCCTGGGGTCGAGGAGAGGCGTGGGAGGTCGAGAGGAGGCTATTGGCGTGCAGGGATGCCCTGCCAAAGCTTGTTACGAGCTACCTGACAATGTATGTCGGCAGAGCACCGTAGTTGCATGCCAGTAGCGTGGTCACAATGTCAACGCATGTCCAGGGAGACCTTTTGGTCGGCCAAACATGTCCGGCATGCAAGGAATGCACGATATAGGTCACTGGTAAATTTTCAAGGGGAATGGAGCTGGTTGCAATGGGTTTTTACTAGGGCTAAGTTTGCAGCGGCAAAGTGGAGACTCATCTAAGGGGTTTTTACTATAGGGCATTGGGGAAAATCTTTGTCTAGTGTACCTAGCCATGGAAGGACTATACACCCACCAGTTTTAAGATCATGGAGATGAGAGAGAAGGTACATGTAGTACAAAGCTACATTTACTGCCATAATGTAGGTTTACATGGATTGCTCACATTTTCCACATGAGCCTGCCATAGCTGGGTTTGGTTTGATGCATAGGTATGCAAGTGAGGTTGTGGAAAAGGTTGGGGTCATTAGCATGATCAGAAGGGAAGGAGAGGTGCTGCCATGGTAAAGAGAGAGGTAATAAGAGAGAGTTACCCCCCAAATCTTTTACCAGAGGCCAAGGCAAAGTTACTGGAGGTAGAAGAGTGATATAAAATGTTGTGGTAAAAAGTTGGGGGCAAGGGGAATCTTTTTGGGCCCATTTGCTTGTCCACAAGTTTATGGCTAAAGGTGTTTGTGCTGTGATTGGGCTAGGCAGGGGAATCCTATGACCTTGAGATTTACCAGGGGTAAATGGTAAGTCCATTTGGTCCTAATCACAAGTTTTGAGATGATTTGAAGAAAGTTGATAATGTAAACTTGGTAAACCCTAGAAATGGACAGAAATGGATTTCTATAGATCTGATCATGCAATTCTATTCTCCTTGATGCACCATTGATGTAGCATCATCATTTGGGTAATAGAGAATGCCCACAAAGTTTGGGATCAATAGGAGATACTTCACAATGTAAAGTTGATCAAATTTGGCTCAAGACAGGAATGGCTTTAGGATATTTTGGTGAACCAAAACAATTGGGATTGAGATGAAACTTGGCAAGATGACCACATATATCATATGTGACATGCTAGAATTTTCCTGGATTTATTTGAGAACATTTCTTGTAGAAATATTTCAAATGCTTGGAATAGGCAGATATGGTTTTGAAGGGTTTTTTCCAATATTTTGAACATGACCATGTGTTCACACTCTTATATATGGACAACATATGTCCACTAAGTTTTCCTAAATTTTCTCAAATATTTTTAAAGCATTTAAATATATTTTTCCTATAAAAGACCATTTCTGGTCTTAAGAAAAATCCTTTAAATAAAATATGAAAATAATCTATTAAAATAATCTTTTGTGTTTTGGGAAGTTATGTATATAGTAGGTTCCAAATAAATCATTTGTGGGGAAATGATCCACCCAATTTGGGTACTTGCAGTGCAAATCTCAAATCAGGGGTTTTGCAAACCTAATTTGAATAAAACCTATTTGGCCAAAATAATATTTAAAAAAAATATAATTAAGTCCTATTCACATGGCATGATCATTGGACAAGAGTGGGGACCAAGGAAAAGAGTTTTTAGAGTAGGAGGGATTTTATGAATATAGAGTAGTAGCAAGCAATCAGAAAATCAGCAATCAAGTCAAGCATAAGAAGCACACAAAAGTTTTAATTGGCCCTGATTTTTGAGTCATTATAACTTAGTCGTGAGGCAAATCACAGGGTGTGACACCTCCTCACCCTGCTCCTCGTCGCTATCAGCATGGCCACTTGGCTCGGGCTGACCCAGATCAGGCCACGTATCCCATTGGGTCTCTTGGGACATACCCTCATCCCTGCTTTGCTCCGGAGTCTCTTGGAATGAAGCCTCTGGGATACTTGTCTTGTGGGTCGAAGGCTCGTCGACCTGAGGCTCGTCGACCCGAGGCTCATGAATCAGAGTCCGTGTAGCCTCCACCTCAAACGGGTCACACCCTAGCAGTCCTGTGCTTGGGTGAATCAGTTGGGGGTGGCGGCGAGGAAGACGTGGTAGCCACCCTACCTCTCCCGCGGCCACGTGTACCTTTAGTATCTCTCCTCTTCACGGGGGGTCGACCTCCTCTCACGGGGGCCGCGGTCGTCGACGAAGCGTCCACTCCATGTAAAGTAGAGAGCAACGCTCTTCGGAGAGACGGGGCAGGAATGGGAGTACCCATCCCACAACCCGCCAACGAAGAAGGAGCCTCGGAGTGCTCTCGACCCTTTCCCACCATCTTTCAACACCTGCCATGATAAAGAATAAATGAAATTAGTACAACATAAATACCAACATGAGTAATAAAATGTATATAATTTAAGTGTATCATCATCATAAATACCAACATGAGTAATAAAAATTGAATACCTAACATGAACTAAAAATTTATATATGTATATAATAATAGTTGAATACCTGACATGAACTAATAATAATCTTGATCGTCAATATATGCTTTGGGATTAATAAATGCATTATGATCATCACTATCATCAATAAATACATCATCATCATCACTATTAGGAAGAACATGTGGAAGGCCTCCATTATGTAATCAGTCAAGAAGTGGCAAGTCATCTGCAGCAGTAACCTCTTCTTCTTTCGGCTCTTCCTTTTCTGGCTCACGGGTTAAGACGGATTCACTGTCGATGTCTACTTCAATGTTCTGGGGTGCAGTAGAGCGGTTCTCGAAACGATTTTTGGACATACGTGTTTCTTGGAAGAATTCTCCTTCATATGTGTCTGGGTTAATGTGAGGTTCGTAATCCTCTTCATTAAGGGTAGGTAGTCTAAAACTTGGCGGCACTTCATAAACGACATCCCAACCTTTCAGATTTGGATCAGTTTGGCAGGCCCACGATATATAGAAAACTTGTGTCGCCTGTTGAGCCGTAATATAGACATTGGGAACATCTAAATGGGTGCTTTGGTTGATTTCGACTAACCCTATATGTTCATGAGTCCTTCTAGTCTCCTTCGGCTGAAACCAATAACATTTGAAGACTATGACAGTCGGTGGGTTTTCACCATAGAATATAAGTTCATAAATTGCTTCAACTCTTCCATAATACTCGGTACCTCCTTCGCCGATAGCAGAGACACAACAATTTGTAGTCTTTAGGTCAGGCATAGATAGCTCTTAGCCAAAGGTACGAAAGTGATACCCGTTGATGTCGTATTTGTCAAATGAACGGACCCTATAGTCAAAACCATTAGCGACTTGTCTCAACTCGGCGTCCATAGACTCTGCATCAGCCTACAAGTTTAATACGAAAGAACGGATGCATTAGCCACAAATTAGACCAAGAAATCAAATGGTCCATTAATGGTAATTAATTAACCTTTGTTTGAACCAAGAGATGAAACCGAGATAGTTTCCTCCATGCTTTGCCAGAAGCTCATACTCTTCGACGTAATTCTTTTTGATGACCGCTCCATCTGAGAATTCGGCAATGTATCGACTATATCAAATATCCGGGAATAAGAGTAGTTCAAAGGAATTAGAAGTTGCGGAACAATAATTTACCAAGTACTTACTCGATGTACGGCCGCACTTCTGTTAGGTTGTTGAAGATATACAATGAAATGGTCTGCCATTCTTCGACATCCAACGATTTCCCTTTCGAAGCACCGGCTGGTGCGAGCTTCCCTTTGAATAGGCTGAGGTTGGATTGACTTTTTTTAGGATCGCCATCATTGTATCGAGGCTTCGGGTTATGCAAATGATGATTTTTTGTCTTTGTAATGTGTTGTCACGAAGTTTGCCGCCTCCTCAGTAATGAATGCTTCAGCCATCGATGCTTCAATTCTACATTTATTTTTACATTTAGCTCGAAGCGTCTGCTGCATCCTCTCAGTTGAGAAGCACCATCGATTTTGAATGGGCCCCCGAATCTTGCCTCGGCTGGGAGATGCAAAATCAAATGCTACATTGGATTAAAGAAGCCCGGTGGAAAGATCCTTTCTAATTTGCAAATCAACTCCGGCACTAACTCTTCCATTTCATCTAGCACACCAGGCGATATTTCTTTCACATAAAGAGAATGGAAGAAATAGCTCAGCTCTTCCAGTACTAGCCATTCATCCTCAGGGATAAAGCCACGCAACATCATCGGCATTACCTGCTCAAGCCATATGTGCCAATCATGACTCTTGAGACCAAATATTTTCAATTTTTCAAGACTCGCTCCCCTCTTTAGACTCGCAGCATACCCATCGGGGAACATCAACCGCATTTTCACCCATAATAGCATTTCCCTCATAGCTGGCCTTCCAAGATTGAACCATGCCTTTGGCTTCGCTACGCTTTGCTTTCCTTTCCGTTGTCCAAGTTTTGTAACGGTCTATCACATAGAGCCTCCTGGTCGATTCTCTCCTTAGGATTATCCTTTGACTTCCCCTCTATGCCGAACAATTTACCAAAAATGTCCTCCACCATATTCTTTTCGGTGTGCATCAGGTCGATGTTGTGTGGGCAAATGAGGTCTTTGAAGTAAGGAAGATCCCATAAGCATGACTTGTGAGTCTAGGCATGTTTCGTATTATACCCTTTGAAATACCCTGGACGCAAGGGATCGGGCTCAAGAGCGTTTAACTGATCAAGGGTCTGTTGGCCTGTCAAGGCAGGTGGTGCAGTGTTTTTTACAAATCTACCTTTGATGAAATTCTTCTTGTATTTTCTGAACTTATGGTCAGGATCTAGGAACTGTCTATGCATGTCGAAGCAAGAAAACTTGCGACCCGCCTGCAGTCAATGGAACTGAAGAGCTTCCTTGCATGTGGGGCACGGGAACCTTCCATGCACACACCAGCCAACGAATAGCACATACACTGGATAGCCATGCGTCGAGTACATGTACCACACATGCATTTTGAAGTTTTTTTTGGTAGCGGCGTCGTATGTCTTGATCCCATTATCCCAGGCTTCTTGCAATTCATCCTTAGGCGGCTACATGTACACATTCATATTCTTCCCCGAATATTTGGGCCCTACAATTATCAACGTGAAGAAATTTTTTCTTTCTTTTCATAATATCTCCGGGGGAGATTGAGTGGAATGAAAATTACAGGCCAACAACTGTATTGCGCTACCGTCATACCATACACATTGAACCTATCCGTGTTGATGGCAACTCGAGGATGCCTTGGATCTGCCGATTTATCCTTATGTAATGCATCGAAGTGCTTCCACGCAAAAGCATCTGAAGTGTGTACCAACATCTTGTTCTGATCCACATCTAGTTCGGTTCTTTTTCCTGATTTGTGCCATGTCATCTGTCTGGCCGTCTCTTCGACCATGAAAATACGTTGAAGTCTTGGTATGATTGGCAGATACCAAAGAACATTAGTGGGGATTTTGATTTGAATCTTCTCACCCATACCATTGTCTAGCACAATATACCTGGAAGAATTGCAAATGGGGCAATAGTTCAAGGCCGCATACTCAAGCCTAAGTAAGGCACAGCCATTCTCACAGGCATGTATCTTCTCATAGGGCATCTTAAGTACACGGAGGATTTTGTATGACTGGTACAGGTTTGCAGGCAGTACATGGCCTTGGGGTAGAAAGCGTCCAAATAACTTCATCATCGCGTCATAGCATTCTCTACCTAGGTTGAATTGAGCCTACAGAGCCATTACTTGCGCGATGACATCCAGCTGACAAAGCTCAATATGCTCATGGAGAAGACATTTTGAAGACTCCAACATTTCATAGAAGGCCTTTGTAGATTCCTCCATCTCATCGTCTGAATCCCGAGCATCATCAAATTCTTGCACCATGTCTTCGATATCGGTACCATGCTCATCGGTGCGACGATGAACCACCTCAGCTCTGGCACGTTGGTCAGACCCACCATGAAAAGTCCACATCGTATAATTAGGCGTAAAACCGCACTTATGTAGGTGTTTACCCATTTCAAACTCTGTCTGCTTTTTAAAGTTGTCGCATTTTGGGACAGGGGCACCATGTTTTTTGCTGGCCATTTGCAAATGCGGCTCTCACAACCCCCCTGGTTTTTGGTAACCATTCATTGGTCATATCTTTTTGACTAGGGTGACCAGTGTACATCCAAGCACGATCACCCATCGTCTTCTCCTTCTCCTCCACGAAAGCATTGCACATTTAAATCTACGTGATCAACAAGAATGTTGAACCCCGATAGAAAAATCTATATATATAACTAATACTTTTCCACATATATTTTGTTCTTTTTCTCGTCTATATCTCCTTCTCCTCTTCTTCTTCATACATTCTTCTTCTCCTCTTTTTCTTCTTCTTTCTCCTCTTCTTCTGTTTTCCTCTTCTTCTCTTCTTCTTCTCCTCTTTTTCTTCTTCTTTCTCCTCTTCTTCTTCAACTCTTTTTCTTCTTCTTTCTCCTCTTCTTTTCTTTTTCCTCTTCTTCTCCTCTTCTTCTTTCTCCTATTTTTCTTCTACTTTCTTCTTCTTCTTCTTCTTTTCCTTTGTCCTCTTCTTTCCCCTCTTATCCTTTTTCCCTCTTCTAATTGTCTAAACCTCAACCTAAACAAAATTAACACTAAACTAAATTTAACTAATAGTAGGACTAAAATTTAACAAATGCTAGACCTAACTAAATAAGGTAAGTAACCTTAATTCCTAAAATCTTACTAACTACAACTAAATTACATTTTTTACATCTTCTACAACTAACTATAGCTAATTAAATAACTACAACTTACTAATACTAAAACAGAACATAAAATTTACTAAAACAAAGAAAAAAAATGAAAAAACAGAGAGGGGGAGGGGTTCACCGGAGTGGGGGAGGTGGAGCCGGCGTTGGTGGAGGTGGAGGAGGCAAACACTGGAGTGGGGGCATGGCCGGGGCCGGCCAGAGGCGGCCAGGGGAGGGCCAGCCGGGGGCGGGGCCAACCAGGGGAGGCGAGGCCGGGGGAGGGGCCGACCAGGGGAGGGGCGGTACGGGGGCGGGGCCGACCGGGGGAGGGGCCGACCAGGGGAGGGGCGGTACGGGGGCAGGGCCGACCGGGGGAGGGGCAGCGTGGGGGAGGTGGCTGGTGGCGGCGAGGGGGCTGGCGGCGGCGGTCGCAGGGGGAGGAAGGGTGGACTGAGGGAGGGAGAGAGTGAGAAAGAGAGGAGTGGGGGCGGGGACGACCGTTAGTAGGGCATCTCCTTTGCCGTCTGCCCCCAGACGGCAAAGAGAGCCACGACAGATGGCAAAGGATCCCTAGACGACAAAGATTCCGTCCGTTTGGACCTTGCCAGGCCCAAGGTCCAGTGGGACCCACCTTAGCTCTTTGTCGTCTGCCCTGGCTCTCTTTGCCGTCTGGGGGTAGACGACAAAGAACTGACACATGGCAAACAGTGCCTTTCCCGTGTGCCAGTTCTTTGTCGCCTGCTTTGTGATAGTAGACAGCAAAGAGCATCTTTGCCATGTGTCAGTAGATGGGCCTAGCACATGGCAAATAAATGAATTCCAGTAGTGTGAGTCCATAGGAAAGCCAATACTATCAAAAGGGGGTAAGGTTTTTTTGGTGAACAAAATGCTCATACGTGCACAAGTGATAGTCACCAATACACCCACAAGCTCTTCCAAAAATTTTTGTCCAAAGCCAAAAATCCAAAATTGGTGGAACCAACACTTTCCACTCGGTGCCACCGATTCTCAGCCTCAAACAGACCCAGCCAAACCCTAGCATTTCGGTGCAACCGATTCCATTTCGGTGCCACCGAGTTTGGATTGCCAACTTCCTGTTACGCAAGTTTACAAAATCGGTCCCACCGAGTTTTGTGAATCGGCATCACCAAGTCTGGCAATCTGACCGTTGGTCACCTTATCGGTGCAACCGAGTTGTATGTATCGGTCTCACCGAGATTCAAAAGTTGCTACCTTTGAGGCAACTCGGTACCACCGAGATTAACACGTCGATGTCACCGAGTCTGACTTTTTAGGTGTAACGGTTGGATTTTTGGAGATGAATACATATACCCCCTCCACCACCACTCTCTCGAAAGAGAAGCACTCCAGTTCCCCACTCATATCTACTAATTTTCTAAGAGGGAGAGAGCCACCTACTCATGTGTTCAGATCATGACATTCCATTCCTACCATATGAATCTTGATCTCTAGCCTCCCCAAGTTGTTTTCCACCCAATCAATCTCTTCCACCATAGACAAATCTGTGAGAGAGTGATTGTGTGTTGAGGAGTCTACCATCTTGAAGCACAAGAGCCAGGAGTTCATCGACATTATCGAGCCTATTACCTTTTGGAGGGTGGTTCCTCCTAGATTGGTTAGGTGTCGCTTGGGAGCCTCCTATTTCGTGTTGTGGAGTGAATCAAGATGTTTGTAAGGGCAAGGAGATCGCCTACTTCATGAAGATCTACCCCTAGTTAGGCCAGTCCTCTATGGACGTAGGCCATCATGGTATAGTCAAGGTTGCTTCTTCGTGGAACCCTCCGTGGGTAGAGCCCTCCGTGGACTCTCGCTACTATTACCCTCCGTGGGTTGAAGACTCCATGAACGTGGATGTACGATAGCAGCACCTATCGGAACCATGGGGAAAATCTTTGTGTCCCTCATGCGTTTGATCTCGCTATCTCTACTCCTTACTTTCATGTGCAATGTCTTTACTTTCCGCTACTATACTTGATGACTTGCATGTGTAGGGTGTTCTAGACTTGATATATATGCTAAAACTGCCAACCCTTGAACTTGTGCTTGAGGTAGTTTTAAATTACTGCTAGTAGTCTATTCACCCCCTCTAGACATACACTTCTAGTGATCCCGCAGTTGGTATCAGAGCTTTGGTCTCCATTGCTTCGGTTTCAATACCATGGAGGAAGATGGATGTGTCTAGTGTGGAGAGTTTCTATTGTAGAGTGCCGATTCTTGATGGAGAGTACTATAGTCGATGGAAGAATGCCATGTTTGATCTATTTGACAAATTCCATTTTAGAAAAAATATTCAAAATCCCTATGTGCTCCCCATTGATGAATTGCATCCCACACACGAAGAGGAAATTAACATGCTTGGTAACCTTAGAACTGTCAATCTTATTGTTAGAAGTCTACCAAGATTCGTGCTTTCTCAATTGAAGAACTTTGCATGTGCATATACCTTGTGGACTGATTTAGAGAAACAATATCCAAATCTTTCATTAGGTAATCTTGATGAAATTCTTCATAAAACTGTTGCTTTTCACAAAATGAAGCCTAGTGATCCAAATTTGATAATGCCTATTTGAGCTCTGTGATCTTATGCGTGCTAAAGGAGATATCACAACTATTAACAAGATTATTATTGAAGCCATTCGCATTCATAAACTTGAACATTGTCATGGTTATGATTCTAACAAATCTCTTGGTTTTTATGACGAGGAGATTCCACAAAATGATGACAATGAAGAACATGGCTACTATGAAGAAGACAAGTTGTTCGACATCAAGCATGAAAAGATCATGAAGAATCTAAGTCTAATGGAAAACTTCAAGGATTACATGTCCGGTGGAAAAGAGTGGATTCTCGACAGTGGATGCACGGATCACATGACTGGTGATAAAGACATGTTCCAAGAGATCACGCCTAATCAAGGTCCTCGAAGGTACGTGACCTTTGGAGACAACTCTAAGGGTAAGGTACTTGGCCTTGGTAAGGTGGCCATATCTCATGATAGCTCCATTCAAAATGTGATGCTTGTTGACTCCCTTGGCTACAATCTTCTTTCCGTATCTAGACTAGCAGAGGTATTTACCAAAGTATATTGCCAAGTGTTTTGATTTGCTAATCATAAAAATGTCTTTACTGGTATTCGTAGAGGTGATCTATACATTGTTGATTTCACTAAAAAGGCTCAACCTCGTACTTGTCTCAATCCAAAATCATCTAAAGGTTGGCTTTGGCATAGAAGGCTTGGACATGTAGGCATGCACAATCTAGATAAGCTTATCAAGGGCGGTCATATTCTTGGTTTTAAAGATGTTATGTTTGACAAAGATAGACTTTGTAGCGCTTGTCAAGCAGGAAAGCAAGTAGGTGGAAGTCATCCGGTCAAGAACATCATGACCACTAGGAGACCACTCAAGTTACTTCATATGGATATCTTTGGTCCCAATGCTTACAAGAGTCTCGGTGGAAACTCTTATGGTCTAGTTATAGTTGATGATTTCTCCAGATTTACGTGGGTATTATTTCTTGATGATAAGTCGCGGGTACAAAATATATTCAAGAACATCGCATGCAAAGCATAAAATCAGTTTGAAGTGAAGATCAAGAAGGTTCGAAGCGATAACGGATCAGAGTTCAACAAAACCCATGTGGATACCTTTCTTGATGAAGAGGGTATCTCACATGACTTCTCGGCTACGTACATGCCTCAACAAAATGGAGTTGTTGAGAGAAAGAACCAAACCCTCATTGAGATGGCAAGAACGATGCTTGACGAATAAAAGATGCCAAGACACTTTTGGGCAGAAGCCGTGGAAACAACATGGCATGCCACAAACCGACTATACTTGCACAAGCTTCTCGATAAAACGGCATACAAACTTCTTACTGATAACAACCCCAAGTTGCATACTTTCCAGTATTCGACTCCAAGTGTTACATTCTTGATAAGCATCGTCGTGCTAAATTTTCTCCCAAATCTCATGAAGGTTTCCTACTTGGTTATGGCTCGAACTCTCACACCTACTGTGTCTACAACAATTTCACTCGAAAAGTTCAAGAGACGGTAGATGTCAAGTTTGATGAGTCTAACGGTTCGTAAGTCGAACAATTGCAAAATGATGTAGGTGATAAAGATCCTTCGGAAGCTATCCAATATTTTCACATCGACAAGATTCGTCCCATGGAGGTGAAGGAAAGTACTTCATCAACCCAAGTGGAAGCTTCTACTTCGGATCAAGGCTACCTACAAAACAACATGGAAGCATCCACAAGCGGTACATGACAAGATGAAGAGGAGGAGGAAGTACATCATGAAGATCCACCACAACCTCCTTCACCACCACCTCAAGGAGATGACCATGTCGACTACAATGGAGATGAAGGAGATGATGATGAAGAAGAAGCTCCACCAACTAAAAAGCCCAAGCTACCCCGAGTTCGAGCTCAAGTGACCAAGAACCATCCCCTAAACCAAATCTTTGGTGATATACAAATAGGGAGGATTGCTCGCTCTAAAACTCGCTTGGCTAACTTTTGTGAGCATTATTCTTTCATCTCTAGCATTGAACCCCTGAAGGTTGAACAAGCTCTTGAAGACGCAGATTGGGTGAACTCTATGCATGAAGAGCTTCACAACTTCAAAAGGAACGAAGTGTGGACACTAGTGGAGAAGCCCAAGGACGAGAAAAACATTATCGACACGAAATGGGAATTTCAGAACAAGCAAGATGAAGACGGTCAAGTCATTTGTAACAAGGCTCGCCTCGTAGCCCAAGGATATACGCAAGTCGAAGGTATGGACTACGGTGAGACCTACGCCCTCGTTGCTAGATTAGAAGCGATTCAAATTCTTCTAGCTTATGCTAATCACCATGATATCATGCTTTACCAAATGGACATTAAAAGTGCATTTTCAAATGCCAAGATAGAAAAAGAGGTCTTTGTTAAGCAACCACCTGGTTTTGTAAATCCTAAGAAACCTGACCGCGTTTACAAACTTCGCAAAGCTTTATATGGTCTTAAGAAAGCTCCTCGTGCTTGGTATAAATGCCTAACAAAGTTTTTATAGAAAAAGGATTTGAAATTGGTAAAATTGATGCAACCTTATTCACAAAGAGAGTTAATGGTGAATTATTTATGTGGCAAATTTATCTGGATGATATTATCTTTGGATCTACTAACCCACAATTTAGTGAGATGTTTGGAAGGTTGATGTCAGAGAAGTATGAGATGTCTATGATGTGTGAGCTGAAATTCTTTCTTGGTCTACAAATCAAGCAAACGAGAGAAGGTACATTCATCTCTCAAAATAATTATACCAAGGACTTAATCAAGAAGTTCAACATGCAAGAGTGCAAAGGTATGGAAACTCCCATGCCCACTAGCGGACACGATGATCTCACTAAGGAGGGTGAACCGGTTGATCAAAAGGTTTATCTACCAATGGTTGGTTCATTGCTTTATCTATGTGCCTCCCATCCCGATATTATGCTTAGTGTCTGCCTGTGCGCTAGATATCAAGCTGCTCCTAAAAATGTCATCTTAAGGCTGTAAAGCACATTGTGAGATACTTGATTCATACACCAAACTTTGGCTTATGGCATCCCAAGGGATGTTCTTTTAATCTTGTTGGATACTCTGACTCGAACTATGCCGGTGACAAGGTTGATAGAAAATCCACCTTGGGTACATGTGAATTTCTTGGTATATCTCTTGTGTCTTGGTCCTCCAAGAAACAAAAGTCGACATCTCTATCTACTGCCAAAGCTGAATATCATGTTGTGCGCAATTATTATGGATGACACAAATGCTTAAAGATTATGGAATCAATGTTAAAAATGTGCCATTAATTTGTGACAATAAAAGTGCTGTTAAGATTGGTCATAATCCCATGCAACATTCTTGAACCAAACATATTCAAGTTCGACATCATTTCATTCGTGATCATGTTGCCAAAGGAGATATCAATCTTAAGCATGTTCGTACTAACAAGCAATTGGCCGATATCTTTATTAAGCCACTTGATGAAAAAGTGTTTTGTCATTTTAGGAGTGATTTGAACATCATTGATGCTTCAAACTTGAGCTAAGCTCGCTCGGATGCATGCAAGGGGATGAGCTTTATTGTCTATTCCATTCTATCACCTTGAATATCAAATCTTGGAATCCTATGCTCCCTTGTCTTGCATCTAACACTTTTGTAGGTACTTGGAAGAACAACACTCCACAAGATTGCCATCAACTCATATCTTAAGCAATCTTGTCATCACCAAGTATCCGCAACCTTGCGTTGATGATGAAAGGAAGAAGACACCAAAACATATCCTTGACATATATCAATATATTGCTAAACCCCAATTAGTATCATGTCATTTGGATATATTATGTTCTTCCTTACATGACTAACCTTTGTAGGTGAAAAGTGAATGAAAACAACAAGGATTTCTCCCAACTCAAGATGACCTTCATCAACTTCGAGCATCCTCATCAAGTTCACCTACAAGCTACGTCATCAACATCACTCAAAGGTATGTAATCATATTCTTGATATAGCTTTACTCCAAGTCATGAGATAAAGCACCTCAAGTGATATGAAGACATTAAAATGCTTAATCGAAAAATGGTAACTCCATTTTGAGCTTAACGATGAGTATGACCTATGCTCAAGTATCCTTGCTTGACTCCTAAGTCAATATACTCTAATATAGGTGACCTAGTCACCGCTCATCATCTAGTCAACAATCTTGTTTGGTTCATTCTCTATTACACAATTTCATGGAACCATTCAAATCTTTCCACGTTTTGATACCTCTCTGTAAATTATCCGTCATTGGTACAAATCATTTGTTTTTCTTCCCTGATTTATTTTCATTTACAACTTTGTCTTTGGTTCAATTTTTCACATTTGCCAAGTTTCTGTTTTATGCCTTGGAGCCTCCGATTCAAAGAACTCGGTTCTACCGATTCATCATATAAGCTGCACAACATCATATCGGTATCACCAACAAATTTGTCTCGGAGCCACCAAATCTCTATTTTATTTCAGTCTGTGTTTGTATTTGTAAATCTTTGTGATCCTTCTATATTTTCTCAATTCTTTGATGATCCTTTATTATTATTTAAAAAGGGGGGAGAAATACATTCAAGGATCCCTAACTCAAAGGAGGAGAAGTTCTACGAATTCTCAATTTAACCTATGCGAGAGAAATTATTTTCAATGATTCCCTCATTTTTCTCATGATCTTCATATTCTATGAGTCCTACTTTCTATGACCATTGTTCTCAAGGATCCCTTCGTAATCAATGATCCTTGTATCTAACCCTGTGTCTGACCTTTTTGGAAATTTATGCCAACGGGGGAAAATATACAAAGCATCAAAGCTAAAGTGGGATATACATGCTTACGGAAAGGGGGAGATATAATTTAGGGGGAGAGAAGAGTATCAAAAGTTTACACTTATATATAAAAAAGGAGAGAATACCAAAGTAGGGGAGAAAATATGTTTTGGATAAAGATCTGTTTATTTCAATTGACTTTCTCATGTTAGAACTTTCTCACCCTATCCAATCGCAATATCCAAATGCTAAGATTCAGGGGGAGAGGATGTCCTACATTTTCATATATAGAGGGGGGGACTTCTAAATGATCTTGGAGACATATCAATCTTAAGTAATACTATCGTCTATATGTTCTCCACATCTTGGTATTGTTGAGTCTATTGCTTTTGATTGGTAGAATACTCTTGTGTTTCCTAAAATTGTTTTCTCAAGTGTATTTCTACTGGTAGAATGCTCAAGAACTCAAGGTAAGTATATGCATCATATTTTTTACCATGATGATCTCTTGCTTCTTGCACATATTGTTTGCAAGAGTGAATTCTTGATCAAGGATATACCCCATTCATATTCATTTGATGCATATAGCCAAGATACACATGACTTATCATATCCATTCTACTACATGTGTGTCCATGCATTCCAAAGCAACTATCCTTTAAAGGGATTGCACACATTTAGGGGGAGCAAGTCTAAGTCATGTGTCTCTCAAAGTCTTTGTTATATACATGCATATCTTTATTTGAAGCTTTGATTGTATGTTGTCATCAATTACCAAAAAGGGGGAGATTGAAAGCATAATGTGCTCCCTTGGTGGTTTTGATAATTCATGACAACATACGTCTCTTGGACTAATATTTTCATCTAGTGTATTTCAAATAAAGTCCATAGAGAGAGTTGTGCTGGCTAAAAGGAGTGTGGAGAGTACCCCATGAAGAAGAAGGAGAAGGAATAGCATTGGCAAAGCTTCAAGCAAAGGACTTTACATTTTACCTTTTCTGAGAAATCACTTTGGGTCCACAGGAAAGCCAATACTATCAAAAGGGGGTAAGGTTTTGTTGCTGAACAAAATTCTCATACGTGCACAAGTGATAGTCACCACATACACCCACAAGCTCTTCCACAAAAGTCTGTCCAAAGTGAAATATCCAAAATCGGTGCAACCAACACTTTCCACTCGGTGCCACCGATTCTCAGCCTCAGACAAACCCAGCCAAACTCTAGCATTTCGGTGCATCTGATTCCATTTCAGTGCCACCGAGTTTGGGTTGCCAACTTCCTATTACACAAGTTTACAAAATCAGCCCCACCAAGTTTTGTGAATCGGCGTCACCGAGTCTGGCAATCTGACCGTCGGTCACTTTATCGGTGCAACCGAGTTGTATGTATCGGTCTCGCCGAGATTCAAAAGTTGCTACCTTTGAGGCAACTCGGTACCATCGAGATTAACACATCGGTGTCACCGAGTCTAACTTATTAGGTGTAACGGTTGGATTTTTGGAGATGCCTATATATACCCCTCGACCACCACTCACTCGAAAGAGAAGCGCTCAGAACAGTTTCCCACTCATACCTACTGATTTTTTGAGAGAGAGAGACACCTACTCATGTGTTGAGATCATGTCATTCAATTCCTACCATATGAATCTTGATCTCTAGCCTCCCCAAGTTGCTTTCCACCTAATCAATCTCTTCCACCATAGCCAAATCTGTGAGAGAGTGACTATGTGTTGAGGAGTCTATCATCTTGAAGCACAAGAGCAAGGAGTTCATCGACATTATCGAGCCTATTACCTTTTGGAGGGTGGTGCCTCCTAGATTGGTTAGGTGTCGCTTGGGAGCCTCCTACTTCGTGTTGTGGAGTGAACCAAGAAGTTTGTTAGGGCAAGGAGATCGCCTACTTCGTGAAGATCTGCCTCGAGTTAGGATAGTCCTCCGTGGACGTAGTCCATCATGGTATAGTCAAGGTTGCTTCTTCGTGGAACCCTCCGTGGGTAGAGCCCTCCAAGGACTCTCACGGTTGTTACCCCCCCCCCCCCCCCCCCCCCCCGTGGGTTGAAGACTCCATGAACGTGGACGTACGTGCTTGAGGTAGTTTTAAATTACTACTAGTAGTCTATTCACCCCCCCCCCTCTAGACATACACTTCTAGTGATCCTGCCCATTCCATATCAAAAATTCTGTTTTTATCATTTACCTACTCGAGGATGAGCAGGAATTAAGCTTGGGGATGCTGATACGTCTCCAAAGTATCTATAATTTTTGATTGCTCCATGTTATTATATGATCTGTTTTGGATGTTTTATATGCATTAATATGCTATTTTATATTATTTTTGGGACTAACCTATTAACCTACTGCCCAGTGCTAGTTTCTATTTTTTTCTTGTTTTTGAGTATTGCAGAAAAGGAATATCAAACGGATTCCAAATAGAATAATATTCTACGATGATTTTTCTTGGACCAGAAGAAACCTAGGAGGCTTGGAGAAGAGGCGAGAAGACCTATAGGTGGACCACAAGTCACCAGGGTACGCCCCCTGGCTTGTGCCCCCCGGTAGTTCCTCCAACCCTAATTCTCCGCCTACAAATTAAGAAATATTCCCCCAATATGAAAGAGAGCCACGATAATACTTTTCCACAGCTGCAAGCCTCTGTTCCCGTGAGATCCCATCTTGGGGCCTTTTTCGGTAATCTGCCAGAGGGGGATTCGATCACGGAGGGCATCTAAATCAACACCATTTCCCTTCCGATGATGCGTGCGTAGTCCACCTCAAACCTTCGGGTCCATAGCTAGTAGCTAGATGGCTTCTTCTCTCTCTATGTACTTCAATACCATGTTCTCCATGATCTTCATGTGGATCTATCCGATGTAATCCTCTTTTGCGGTGTGTTTGTCGAGATCCAATGAATTGTGGGTTTATGATCAGATTATATATGAATATTATTTGAATCTTCTCTGAATTCTTATATTCATGATGTCATATCTTTGCAAGTCTCTTCGAGTTATTGGTTTGGTTTGGCCAACTAGATTGGTAATTCTTGCAATGGGAGAAGTGCTTAGTTTTGGGTTCAATCTTGCGGTGTCCTAACCCAGTGACAAAGTAGGGGTAGCGAGACACGTATTTGTATTGTTGCCATCAAGGATAAAAACATGGGGTTTTCATCATATTGCTTGAATTTATCCCTCTACATCATGTCATCTTACGTAGTGCGTTACTCTGTTCTTCATGAACTTAATACTCTAGATGCAGGCAGGAATTGGTCGATGTGTGGAGTAATAGTAGTAGATGCAGAATCATTTCGGTCTACTTGTTATGGATGTGATGCCTATATGCATAATAATTTCCTTGGATATAGTCATAACTATGTGCTTTTCTATCAATTGCTCGACAGTAATTTGTTCACCCATCGTATTATTTTCCTTCAAGAGAGAAGCCTCTAGTGAAACCTATGGCCCCCGGGTCTATTTTCCATATTATATTTTCAGATTTATAAACCAAAAATACCAAAAATACTTTGCTGCAATTTTATTTACATCTATTTAGTTTTACTTTTAGTAATCTTTTATATCTATCTCTATCAAATCTCATCCTTGCAAGTAACCATGAAGGGATTGACAACCCCTTTATAGCGTTGGGTGCTAGTGTTTGATTGTTTGTGTGGGTGCATAGATTGGGGCCTTGCTTGTACCTCCTACTGGATTGATACCTTGGTTCTCAACAACTGAGGGAAATACATATCTACTTTTCTGCATCACCCTTTCCTCTTCAAGGGAAAACCAACGCAAGCTCAAGAAGTAGCAACTACCGCTTGTGTACGAGCTTTGGGGGTAACGGTTGGATTTTCCCCCACCTATAAAAGGGGTCTTCTTCCCTATTGCTCTCTAACTCTTGAGCTCATGTTCTTCCCACATTTTTGACCTTCTTCGAGCTTGCTAACTCTCAATCCCTCCAATGATTCTTGCTAGTTCTTAAGGGAAAATAAAGAGGAGATCTAGATCCACATTTCCACCAATCACTTTCTCCTCTTTGTGAGGGGAATCCCTTGGATCTTGATCTTGGAGTTCTTCGTGTTGTTCTTTGTTATTCCTCTCATTTCCCCCATAACATTTGTTGTTGTGGTGGGATTTGAGAGAGAAGGACTTGGGCACTCCGTGTGCCCTTGCCATTGTATTTGGTGCATATGTTTGAGTTCTCCACGGTGATACGTGGAAGTAAGAAGTTGAGAAGCTTATCACTCTTGGGTTTTTGAGCACCCTAGATCTTGTTCCTCTTGGGTGCTTTGGCGCCCTAGATGATTAGTGGTGCCTCGGAGCTCAATCATTATGGTGCAAAGCTCCGGGAAAGCTTCGGGGTCTCCAATTAGGTTGTCGAGATTGCCTCGAGCATTTGAGGTCACCTCAGAGCCACAATCCATTGTGGTGAAGCTTCATGGTGTTGGTGGGAGCCTCCAATGAAGTTGTGGAGTATGCCCCAACCTTGTTTTTACGGGTTCGGTGACCACCCTGAATGGTCCCTTAGTGGAATCACGGCATCTTGCATTGTGCAAGGGCGTGATAAGATTACGGTGGCCCTAGTGGCTTCTTAGGGAGCATTGTGCCTCAACATGAGTCCGAACAGAGATTAGCATCTGCAAGGGTGTGAACTTCGGGATACATCGTTATCTCCATGTTCCTCGGTTATCTCTTACCCGAGCCCTTTACTTATGCACTTTACTTTGTGATAGACATATTGTTTCTTGTTATATATCTTGCTATCACCTAGTTGTCTATCTTGCTTAGCATAAGTTGTTGGTGCACATAAGTGAGCCTAGTTGTTTTAGGTTTTGTGCTTGACTAATTAAACGATAGTTTTATTCCACATTTGTTCAAGCCTAAACTGTAATTATTTTAAAGTGCCTATTCACCCCCCTCTAGGACACATCCATGTCCTTTCAGTAACCATGAAACTTTTCATCGTGATTTTAATATTCAAAGTGGTTATGTCAATCAAGTGTCTCATGATAGTTATTTTGTTGAGTTTGCTCCCACTATTTTGAAAGAAAAGAAATTTGCTTATCTGGATAGTGATGAAAATTCTATGCTTATGTATCATGAAAATAATTTTTTATGTGATAGTTATATTATTTAATTCCTTCATGATGCTACTGAAAATTATTATGAGGGAGGAACATATGCTTGTAGGAATTGCAATAATACCAAGTTTCCTCCCTATGTATTAATTTTTTTTGAAGATATGCTTGTTATGCCTTCCTATGCTAGTTGATTCTTTCTCCCATAAATTGTTTGACCAAAAAAATCCCTATCCATAGGAAGTGGGTTAGACTTAAATGTGCTTGCCATGTTTATGCTCTTTTGCATATTTCAAATTACTATTCTTACACGAGCATCATTGAAATCATCATGCCTAGCTAAAAGGCATTAAAGAAAAGCGCTTGTTGGGAGACAACCCAACACATTCAATTTATGTTTTTATGTGTTCACATGATTAAGCTAATGTATTAATCATGTTTTGTGTCTTTTATTTCAATAAAGTGACAAGTAAAGCCTTTGTGATAGTGTGGAAACTTGTTGGTTTGATTCTGTGCAAAAACAGAAACTTTTACATCTAGTGTAGAATTTATCTGATTTTACTGGAGTGTCAAAAAAATCTGAAATTTTTACACATTCTTTATATGAAAATTCTCTGCATTTTTCGATTGTTTCACAATTTTTAGAGTGAGGGAAGTATGGTGTTAAGTCATATGTTCACAGGCTATTCTGTTTTTCGCAGATTCTGTTTTGCATGCATAGTTTGCTTGTTTTAAGTGTTTCCCTAGCTTATGTTGCGTGATATAAATTATGAGAATGTTATAACATAGTAGGTATTATGTGAGAACAATTATGAATCTTTACTTGACAATACCTAAGTGAATGATCTATCTTTATTATACTAACCCATCTCACCAAATTTCGTTAAGTTTTGTGTGATTGAAGCTTCCAAGTTTTGGGTGAGATACCGATATGAGGTGAAAAAACACCAACAAGGACCTAATATTGGGGATTACAAAGGCACCCCAAGGTAATCTCCAAGGATGACTCAACTGTCTAAGTTTGGGGATGCCCCAGAAGGCATCCCCTCTTTCGTCTCCAACATTATCGGTACATCTTACTTGAAGCTATATTTTTATTCGACACATAATATCTGTTTTGATTGGAGCATCATTTTATTTTATTTTCTATGTTATATGTTATTTACAATATTGTTTTCCAATAAACATTTCCAGTCATTGTCTTTTTAGGATGCTTGAGTTACATGTTTCATATGTGTTGTCTAAAAGCAGAAACCTTTGTTGTAGTGTTTGAATTTTCATATTTTACAGGAATGTGGAAAGTTTCTGAAATTTTACACAGTATTTTGATATAAATTATTTACCTGTTATTAAATTTTCAAAATGTTTGAAGCTACATAAGTACACTTGTTTAATAGATTTCTACACGATGTTCTGTTTGGACAGATTGACGTCATAGTTTTGTTATCTACTTATCCTATAGTTCCCATAGCCTATATTGGTAGATATAAATTGTCAAAATGATAGTAAACAGTAGAAAATGTTTTAAAATTATTGTCCACCTTGTCTTGGCATTACAAGAAGTGTTGATTTTCTTACGTGTACTATCCTATCTCACGAGTTCTTGTGGATGAAGTTTTAGAGACTTAGGTGAAACCGGGATATGAGAGAATTGAACGAGATACAATAGCTGAAGCTTGGGGATTCCCAAGGCGCGCCAAGTAAGTATTTCAAGAAGTCTCAAGCACCTAAGCTTGCAGATGCTACGCATCCCACCTCTCTTCGCCAACAATTATCGGTTAGCCTATGTTGAGCCTGAAGTTTTATTTTTCCACATGATATGTGCTATTCTTGGAGTATATTTTTGTTTTATTTGTTGCTTGAATAAAAATATCAGATATGCAAATCTTTTGGTTTAGAGAGAGAGAGAGTCCTTACATAGCTACTTAATTGTTTGACCACTCATTGATCTTCACTTATATATTTTTTAGAGTAGTTTGATGTTTAATCTTGTGCTTCACTTAAATCCTAAGAGTGTGAATGAATGAAATATCATAAATCTGTAATTATCAATGTGATCCATGCTTAGTAGTAGTTTCAAATCTGGTTTATAAAGTAAAATCTATTGAAGTTTGACAATCACAATATTGGTCATACAAGCAATTCATGAATGATTAGTATAAGTAAGAGAATTTTCACATACAAATATATTATCTTGGACATGTTTTATGATTGTAAATACCCATTAACTATTTTCAACCTTGATCAAATAGTTGAAGTTGTATAAGGAAGACAATGTAATGGTTATGTTTGGATATATTTGCATAGAAGTTATATTGTTATGGATGGTCCAACATGTGGTGCTTGTTTAGAACCTTTTGCTAGCCAAAACTTCGTACTAAGTAGCAATACTACTTGTGCATCCAAACCCTTGAGCAAGGTTTCTTCCATGAGAGTCCACCATACCAAGTTTCTTCCATGAGAGTCACATCCAAAACCTATATATGGTATTGCACTGCCATTCCAAGTAAATTTGCATGTGCCACCTCTCAACCCTTCAAATAAACATCTGTTTTGTGTGCTCATACTGATCATGGAGCGACGGGGCGGTCAATATCTTCCATGCTAAGCGAGTTATTCTAAAGATGGGTGTTTATTCACTTGTCATTGCATGAGAGAGGCTGGTGAAAAAGATGCCAAGTCTTGCATAATAAAAAATGAATAAACAAAAACTCACCCTAGAAATTTGATAGTTTGGAGGGCAACCGTGGATTTGGCCAACCATGGAATGCATCTGAATGGTGGAGGGGGAATAAAAATTTAAATTCTGTTTAGGAACCGTCAATAATCTGATTAGCATGGAATATATTCAAAACTTTGTTGTGACGTTGACAGGAAAACACACCACTCAAAATTACATGTTCATCTCTGTTTTAAACAATGAGCTCTGGCACCTATGCAAATCCCTGCTTCCCTCTACGAAGGGACAATCTATTTACTTTCATGATATTTCCTATTCATGTTGAGTCAATTTATTATTCCAACCTCAGTCTATCAGTTGGCAAGCATCATTTGGTGGGGAAAGAACCAAACATATATATCCAATCAAATATATTTGATCATGATTCATTATTGTTGACAATTATCTTTATGGTAAGTGCGTTGGGTGGCAAAACATTAAGCCCCTATCTTTCTTCGCATTTGACGGATGTTATTTGTTCTAAAAATATGCCTTGAGTATTAGCAATCACAAAATACTATATGATAATTGAGTATGCGGATCTCTTACCTAGACTTGATGACGCATTGAAATCGTTTGATGACTAAGAACATATGTTGTTAAGTTTCAAGAGAATGCATTGTTTGAAGCATGACACATGTGAATTGATTGATACTCTATCATGATTATTTTCATGAGCAAAAGTTGCTGGTTATGATGCTATAAAAGTGATTGAAATTATCAATGATCAAGACTATTCACTAGTCTAGCATTCATACTTCATAAATTACTTCTTTTATCATTTACCTACTCGAGAACAAGCAAGAATTAAGCTTGGGGATGCTGATACGTCTCCAACGTATTGATATTTTATGAATTATTCATGCCATGATTGCCTATGTTTACAATACTTTTATAAGGTTTTTATGCACTTTATATGATTTATTTAGAACTAACCCGCACTGGCGCTATTTTCAGCAGAATTACCGCGGTGTTGTTTTTGTGCAAAAAATGAAAGTTCTTGGAATCGCCCAAAACTTGTTTGAATTTTTTTCTGGAGGAAGAACCACCAGAGGGGAGACACCCTTGGGCCACAAGCCATTAGGGCGCGACACAGGGGGGGTCACGCCCTAATATGAGATGAGGCCGACGTGGCTCCGTTGCGCGTGATTCCAATGCTGAAAAATCCTACAAATTCCATAAACCCTAGAAATAAAAGAGACTCTCTGCTCCGCCACCGTAACTCTCTGTATCGATGAAAAACCAATCTGGAAGCGTTCCAATACCCTACCGGAGAGGGAAAACCATCATCGGTGACCATCTTCATCATCTCGCTGGAGGCCAAGATGAGGAGGGACTAATTCACCCTTGGGGCTGAGGGTGTGTTCCAGTAGCTATGTGTTCAATCTCTCTCTCTCTCGTGTTCTTGAGATGGCACGATCTTGATTTATCACGAGCTTTGTTAATATAGTTTTATCATATGATGTGTTTCCCTTGCTATCTTGTTGTGATGAATTGCATCTTTCCCTTTGAGATCTTGTCATGTTGGATAGATATTGGATTTGAGAACACTTGATATATGTCTTGCATGTGGATCTCGTAGTGACAATGGAGTGTTCTATTGATTCACTTGATGTATGTTTTGGTACTCAACTTGCGGGTTTTCGTGGTGACATTGGGGTAATCTATGCATAGGGGTTGATACACGTTCTTGTCCTACGTTCTCCGGTAGAAATCTTGGGGTGCTCCTTGAATTTCTTTGTGTTGGATTGAATATGATAGATTTGAAATTATTTGATGCATGTCGCATAATTTAGCCACGGATACTTGAGGTGACATTGGAGTATATAGGTGACATTTGGATTGATTTATATGTATCATTGGTGTTATTTTACTACGAACTCTAGAGCTGTTTGTGACAATTATAGGAATAGCCCAAAAGATTGATCGGAAAGTGTTGGGGATATAACCCCATGGTAAAGACCCGCCCAGGAGGGGCCAGGTCATACCTGGCGGCTCGTTAGCATATGGGCTGGAAGGGGAAGATTGGGCTACACGGCGGCTCACCAGATGGGCTGAGACGGAGGCCCGGAGTCAGGAAGAAGAAGCAAGACCCGGGTGCGTAAGCCGCCCGAAGACTGCCTGCCAGAGTCGGCAAGGCGGCTCAGAGACAGAGTCAGACATGTTGTAAGAGTCGGTATGAGATTTGTGTAACCCGTGGTCTTGACCTCCTATATAAAGGCGAGACCCGGGGACGACTTAGACATAAACCAATCGATCGAGAGCTACGTCAAGCGAATACGCTCCCTTGTAATCGTTATTCCAATCAATATACACAAAGCAGGACGTAGGCTTTTACCTCATCTCGAGGGGCCGAACCTGGGTAAATCTGTGTCTTTCGTCCTGACCAACCCCTTTGAGTCCACCGCCTTAGCGATGGCCTTTAACCTAAGTCTTTGGACATCTGCCGTGAAAAAACCATGACAGTTGCCGCCCACCGTGGAGCCAGCATGCGGTGGTGTTGAGTTCTCAAAGGACTCTCTGCCAGTGATCGAAGGATACGCCATCGGCTAGATGACAAAAAGTCATCGCGGCAAGCTCTACATCGACGATTCAGGATGGGGGCCGAAAGCCGGCTCAATCGAGTACGGCTACCAGGTTCCCATTGGTAAGATGCACATGTTCATCGGCAAGCTGGACAGATCTTCACCCGGGTCGGACATCTGCACCAACCTCATCGAGCCAGCCCGGCGCGTCACACCCGCCCGTATTCAACCCGGGCAGAAGAGTGTTTTCGTCGGCTTTATGCAGGACAGGGGGATTCCTGTCGAGAGAAACCTTGGCTTTCTCAGATGAAGGATCTTCCAGTGAGGATGGGGAGTCAATCTATCAACTTCATGAAGGCGGGCTAGGGGGCTATGCCAATGGTGACAGTATTCTGGAGCCCTATGACCCGCCGAGTCGAGTCGCCGTGTTCATGGCGGGCCCGGCATCGGCTTCCAATGGTGCGACTTCTGGAGCGGCGGCTGGAGCGCCCCCCCCCCCCCGATGTGGAGCCTCCTAAGACGCCGGTTCAAGTTTTACTGGAGCTCATGGAGGAGCTAGCGACTCTGATGGCCACGGAGGTGATAGCCAAGAATCAGGCAGAGCGCAACGCCGAGATTAACCGGATCAAGGGACAGATGGCTCAGGCCTAGGAGGATATCAATGCAATGCAAGATCACATGAATGCTGAGTCAGATAGTTTGAGGGCAGAGGCTCTCCATTTTGATCTCGATCAGCGGGCATCGGAGACGGTTTAGCGTAGAAGGACTCAAGACAGACTACGTATTCAGCCTCGGAATCTTTTCAATACTCCTGGGGCAGGGCCAAGTACGTCGTCAATGGTGACCCGGGTGGCAAAGGCATCGCGACAGCTAGACCCGCCATGGAGGAACAGACCTTTGTTGCGGCATGTTGTGATGCCACCTGGCCATTACTCTAATCTGGTGGAAAATATGATAGCGGCAGCTGCCAGGCTTGACGCCATCCCCTTGGCTGAAGGAACGCTGTTTGCTGAAGAGGCAAGGAATGCGATTAACCTGTTGTAGACAATGGTGGCTCAGCAAGAGAGGTACACACATAGCCAGAGTCGGGTGCACTCCATGCTGGTTCATAGTCGTAGCTATAGTCGGCGCATTGAGTCGCCGGCGGTCTCCAGCAGTGAGCAGAGGCAGAACCCCCCCCCCCCCTATAACAACCCGCCTGAGATGGATATTCAATGGCCTATGGATAGGGGTCAGGCTCAGCAAGGATCAACACCGGTGATGGATTACCTGGAGGTCCCTGAGCTTGCACAGGCAACACCCGTCAGTGCTTCTTCCAAGGGATTTGGTGTGTAGTATCTCACAGCGGATTTGAGGAGTGCACGTTTTCCCAAGTACTTTAAGGGGCCATGGAAGGTGCCCAATTACATGGCGGATCTGCCCCCCGGAGGCTTGGATCAAAAGCTATGAGCTTGCTATGGAGATGTTGGACGTCAATGAGGCAGTTTGTGCGAAATACTTCGTCATGATGCTGGAAGGACCGGCCCGCACTTGATTAAAGGGTTGCCACCCAATACCATCACGTCTTGGGCCGAGTTGAAAGCACGCTTCATCAAGAATTTCAAGGGAACCTGCAAGCAACCAATGACGATTGTGGATCTGGATCTTTGTGTGCAGCAAGTAGGTGAGTCGGCCCATCATTGGGTGCGGCGGGTCTCTACGGTGATCCACTTGTCTAAGAATATTTCAGCGTCCCAGGCGGTTTTGATTTTAGAAAGGAACTGTCACTTTGTACCCCTGAAATAGAAGCTCGGGCGATTGAAGCCTACTTGTCAGGATATGGGTGAGCTCATGAAGGCTCTCACCAAATATGCGGATTCAGACACTACCAAAGACCCAGACTCCGATGATGAGAAGTCAGCTCAGGGTAAGAAGGGCGGCAATGGTAAGAGCCAGCAAGGAGGTGCTGGGAACGGCATCCAAGGCAAGCGGAAGAACCCGGATGGCAGGTCAAAGTTTGTGGCGAACACCAACGCTGGGAACGGTCGTCCTAGGGGCAACGGAAATTTTAGGTCGTCGTTCAATAGAGATAGGGCACTTGTGCCTTACAACTGGAAGAGGCGCTAAACAGACCTTGCCCGGCGCACAGCCATACGGATAAGGAGGCCACCCACACTTGGAAGGAGTGTAGCATTATGCGCCAATTTCAGGAGCAAAGCCTTCTTCAAAATCATAACAATGGTAACGGCCCGTCAGGCGCTTCAGGTCTGGGCAGCTCAGGAGCCGGCTTTGGGGCTTGCTGGTCAGGTTCAGGTTATCAAGGCCAAAACAATCAAAATCGAGGAAATCAAGGAAATCATCAGCAACACAACAATGGTGGTCAGCAACAGAATAACCACTTAGGATATCAAAGCAACCTAAAAAAACTTAGTGAGGTACAGTATCATGTCTACACTACGAACCTGGACAAGCGGGATCAGAAGCTGCACTAGAGGGCGGTTAATGCGGCCACGCCGGCTCTCCCACAATACTTAAAATGGTCAGAGTACCCGATTACGTGGAGCCGGGAGGATCACCCGCCACGGGTCGGCAATCCGGGTCATCTAGCTCTGGTGGTCACTCCTCAGGTTGGAGGATACAAGTTCACAAAAGTGCTCATGGACGGTGGTAGCATTATCAATATCCTATACTATGACACCTTCCAGCGGATGGAATTAACTGACAAGGCTCTAAAGTCGTCATCGACCATTTTCCATGGCGTGGTGCCCGACAAGTCGGCCTACCCAGTGGGGAAGATTGCCTTGGAAGTGGAGTTTGGAGATGAATACAACTACAGGGTGGAGACCTTGTGGTTTGAGGTAGTGAAAATTAAGAGCCCGTATCATGCTCTGTTTGGCCGGTCGGCTTTCGCAAAGTTTATGGCCAGGCCTTGTTATGTCTATCTGCAGCTCAAGATGTTGGCTCTCAACGGAACAATCACGGTCCATGGTGATCAGAAGGTAGCCATTGAATGCGAGGTAGGAGACGCGGCTTATGCAGAGTCAAGTTGTGCAGAGGCAGAGCTTAAATTTTACAAATATAACATTGACCCAGCAGATATGACTCCATTGAAGAAACCCAGTACAGAGTCTGAGCCACCCGTGAAGTTTGCGGAAGTTGACATGAAGCTGGTGTATTTTACTCCAGGTGACTAATCCAAGCAGATCGCTATCGGGGCTAACATGGACCCCACATAGGAAAGCGCGCTCATCAAATTCATCCATGAGAATCAGGACATCTTTCCATGCCGGGTGTACCGAGAGAGTTTGTTGAGCACCACCTTAATGTGGATCCTAAATTTAAACCGATTAAGCAATTCCTCTGTCGTTTCAACGAGGAGCGGCGTAAAGCGATTAGAGAAGAGGTAGTCCGGCTCTTGGCAGCGGGGTTCATCGTGGAAGTATTTCACCCAAAGTGGTTAGCCAATCCTGTGCTGGTGCTCAAGAAGAACGGCACGTGGCGTATGTGTATAGTTACACGGATCTTAACAACGCTTGTTTAGTTGACCTGTTTGCTCTCCCTCGTATCGACCAGATTATTGATGCAACGGTGGGTTGTGAGAGTTTATGTTTCCTGGACGCCTATTCAGGCTATCATCAGATCAACATGGGAGTTAAAGACCAAGAGAAGACCTCATTTATAACACCTTTTAGAGCTTTCTGCTATGTGTCCATGCCGTTTGGGCTCAAAAGTGCGCAGGCGACTTCCAACATTGTGTGCAGAATTGCCTTCACGGTCAGATTGGGCGCAATGTTCATGCTTATGTGGACGATATTGTGGTTAAGTCAAGGAAGAAGGGGACGTTGCTGGACTACCTGAAGGAAACATTTGATAACTTACGGGTCTATAATATGATGCTTAACCCGGCTAAATGTGTTTTTGGAGTTCCTACATGCAAACTTCTGGGTTTCTTGGTTACAGAACGACGTATCGAAGCCAACCCGGACAAGATAAAGGCCATCACATCACTAGCTAAGACGGCGAGCATCAATGATGTGCAGCGCTTGGCGGGTCGTATTGCCGCTTTAGGACGCTTCATCAGCCGCCTGGGGGAGAAGGCCATTCCTCTGTACCAGATGATGAAGAAGACGGATGACTTTGTTTGGAGTCAGGCTGTAGATAAAGCTCTTGAAGCGCTTAAGAAGCAGTTGGTTGAGCCGACGATCTTAGTCGCTCCGGCTGAGAAGGAACCCTTGCTCCTTTATGTGGTGGCTAACAATAGGGAGGTCAGTGTTGCGATTGTGGTAGAGTGCAAATAGGCAGGGAAAGAATATCCGGTCCAGAGGCCAGTTTATTATGTCCGTGAGGTGCTTATAGAATCGAAGCAAAGATACCCACACTGGCAGAAACTAATATACGGGGTGTTCATGGCAAATCTCAAGTTGAAGCATTATTTTCTTGGACACCAGATCACGGTGGTTAGCTCTGCTCCATTGGGAGATATAATTCAGAATCGGGAAGCCACTGGTAGAATTGCTAAGTGGGCGCTGGAGCTTGGGCCTCTCAATTTGAAGTATGCACCTCGCACAGCTATGAAGTCTCAGGCATTGGTGGATTTCATAAATGACTGGACGGAGTGTTGGTCGTCGGAGGAAAATCCATACAACATGTATTGGACGATTCACTTTGATGGATCCAGACAGTTGGAGGGCTCGGGGGCTGGAGTTGTCTTAACCTCCACCAAAGGTGATAAGTTTTGTTATGTATTAAGGCTGATGTTTCCTTGCACGAACAATGCAGCTGAGTACGAAGCTTTGCTTCATGGACTTCGCGTGGCCAAGAAGATAAACTTGAGCCGGGTTAGGTGCCTTGGCGACTCAGATCTTGTGGCACAACATGTGTAAGGCACATGGGATTCCAAGGACCCGCGGATGGCGGCTTATCGGCAAGAGGTAGATGTCGTCGCTGGTCATTTCAAGGGTTATCAGGTGGATCATATTGACCGTCTCAAGAATGAAGTGGCGGATGCATTATCAAGACTGGGCTCCCAATGTAAGTCGGTGCTGCCTAACATTTTCTTGGCCGTAATTTATCACCCGTCTGTTAAGCTACCTTCAGAGGAGGATCTGGCCATACCTGACCCGAAAGGGCGGCTAGTGGCGGCCTTACATGCTATTCCGTACTAGACGTTGTTGTACCTGGCATACCTGACCCAGGGCGAGTTTCCTGAAGATGAGACTCTAACACGGCAAATCATGACGCATTCTAAGTCCATGACCATCATTAATGGAGAGCTGCACAAGCGCAGCGTTTCCGGTGTCTTCTAGCGTTGTGTCTCACCAGAGGAAGGCAAGGAAATCTTATACGAAATACATGCTGGCGATTGCGAACATCACGTCGGGTCAAAGTCTTTGGTGGCTAAGGCTTTTCGACATGGCTTCTTCTGGTTGATGGCTCAAAAGGACGCAGAGGATCTTGTCGATAAGTGCGAAGGGTGTCACAAATTCGGAAGACGTGCTCATGTGCTGGCTCAGGAGTTATGGATGATACCAATCACTTGGCAGTTTGCAGTATGGGGGCTTGATATGGTTGGACCTTTCAAACGTCTAAGGATAAGAAGACCCACCTCTTGGTGGCAGTGGACAAATTCACCAAGTGGGTGGAGGTTGAGCCGGTCAGTAAGTGTGATGCGGCCACGGCGGTTCAGTTTGTCAAAAAATTGATCTACCGATTTGGATACCCTCATAGCATCATCACAGATAACGGCACAAATTTGTCCAAGGGGCTATGAAGGTGTTCTGCGAAAGCGAGCACATCCAGCTTGATGTTTCGACTGTTGCTCATCCATAGTCCAACGGTCAGGCAGAGCGGGCCAATCAGGAAGTCTTGAGAGGTATCAAGCCCTGGCTTATGGTTCCTTTATAGAGAACGTCGGGTTGTTGGGTTGAGGAGCTGGCGTCCGTCCTTTGGAGCGTCAATACTACGCCTAACAGGTCGACGGGTTACACCCCCATTTTCATGGTTTACAGTGCGGAGGCTGTGTTACCAAGCGACATACGTCATGATTCACCATGGGTGACAGCTTATGTGGAAGATGACAATGAGATGGCACATCAGGATGCATTGGATGCTCTAGATGAAGCGCGCGATCTTGCAGCAGCCCGATCGGCGATTTATCAACAGGGCCTGTGTCGCTACCATAGCCGCAGGATCAAGACCCGAACATTCCAAGAAGGCGACTTGGTGTTACGTTTAATTCAAGATCAGACGGATGCACACAATTTATCACCCCCATGGGAAGGACCTTTCATGGTTAGCAGAAATCTAAACAATGGGTCTTATTATCTCATCGACGAATGAGATGAGTCACGTACCTCCGGACAGGAAACTCACCGGTCATGGAACATCTCTCATCTACGACCTTACTATACTTGAGTCACCGACTCCTATCTTTGCACATACATACTTCATTTTATTTATGCTTCTCAAATAATAAAGTTGGCATCCCTGCAAGACGGGGCCTCTGTCGTTTTTCCTTTTTGCATTACAGATTTGTGCAAATATGAACACCTCTACATGGTCACTTGGGGGCTTCCAACCCACCGGGTTTAGCTTGCTCACGCTTTTTTCGGCTCTTCAGCCAAAAATAGCACCATCGTGCGACGACTTACAAGATGGCGGTCTACAAGATGGCGTCTTACAAATCGGCGGCCCACGCGATGGCGGCATGCAAGATGGCGAAAGACTTAAGGTCGCTCAAGAGGACGAGACGCCACGTTGCGAGCCGTTCAAACATGGGTGCACCACCTTACTAACGAAAGATTTAAGGTCACTCAAGAGGATGAGCCGCCATGTTGCGAGCCATTCAACATGGGTGCACTGCCTTATCAATGAAAGATCTAAGGTCACTCAAGAGGATGAGCCGCCATGTTGCGAGCCATTCAAACATGGGTGCATTACCTTATTAGTGAAAGATATAAAGTCACCCAAGAGGACGAGCCGCCATGTAGCGAGCCGTTCAGACATGGGTACCTGATAATCATTTGGGGGCTTTCAAGCTTCCGGGTTAAGCTTCAAACCCCCTCGATCGGCTCCTTAGCCACTGCAAGGCAGGTGTTGGACCCAAAGGTCACGAGGGGGTGAAGGTCGCCCCCCCCACCCCCGTCTCGATCGGCTCTTTAGCCACTGTAAGACGGATCACGGACCCAGAGCAAGTTCAAGAGTGGGTGAAGGTCGCCCCCCACTCTTGGTTGGCTTTTCAGCCATTGTAAGGCCGGGTTATACCTACTTGTATGTAGCTGCCGCTCGTCCAGGGGTGCAACAAGATGTGAACTCACCCCTTGCGAGGGCCTCATACAGAGGCGAGAGAAACTCTCTCATCTCCTACGTACTCTCCGCCAAGTGGCTCGTCGTACTCTTAAGCAAGTGACACCCTTAAGGTTCAAACGGCGGATTTAGGTCATGTGAGAAGTAGCTTATTGTTGGAAATAAGCCCTAGAGACAATAATAAAATGGTTATTATTGTATTTCCTTGTTCATGATAATTGTCTATTGTTCATCCTACAATTGTATGAACCGGAAACCGTAATGCATGTGTGAATACATAGACCACAACATGTCCCTAGTGAGCCTCTAGTTGGCTGGCTCATTGATCAATAGATGGTCACGATTTTATGACCATGGACATTGGATGTCGTTGATAACGGGATCACATCATTAGGAGAATTATGTGATGGACAAGACCCAATCCTAAGCATAGCACAAGATCGTGTAGTTCGTCTGCTAAAGCTTTTCTAATGTCAAGTATCATTTCCTTAGACCATGAGATTGTGAAACTCCCAGATTGTGACAGCCCGGGACCGACGCTCCAGAAGATTCCCCTGTTATTTCCATTCTCGCCTGTGTTTCGTTTGCTTGTTGCATTCATCATCACATCATTCGCATCATATGCATTGCATCATCACTCGTTTTTGAAAACTTGCGTCCGTTCGTAGTCGCCGGTTCTCTGTGTTCTTGCCGTTGCCCGTTCCGAGACCAGCCACACACGCACACCCCCGCGGCACCATTTAAAATAAAACCGTTTTAAGTGCACGCAAAATATTCTTGGATTGGGTCGAAACTTGGCGTGCGGTCTTGTTATAGTCTAGGTAGACCGCCCGTCGAATTTCGCCGCGTTCCGAGTTTGTTTGATACTCCGTCGGACAGACGTAGCAGTGAGGTTATCGGTTTTCGTCGGACGTGTCGGTGTTTTCAAACTTCGTGCCACGGGTCACCATTCTCTCTCTCTCTTCCCCACTTAGCCCCTCTGCACACCCACCGTAGACCCTCTCCGTTTCCGATCCGTCGAATCGACACCCCACGGTCCGAAAACGGACAGCGTCAGCTAACCCTAGCCCCAAAACCTATATATAGTCCCTCCCCCTTCCTAATTGGGCAGCCAACCCTAATCCCTCCTAGAATCCCATGCCAAACCCTAGCTTCTCCCTCCTCCAGCCGTCAGGCCCGCCCGAGCCCATCTGAGCCCGGGGAAGCTCATCTGGGCCCGTTCCCGAGCTCCTCCCGTGCTCTCATGGCAACTCCCATGGCGCCATGCCCGTGCTCCCGTGGATCCCGCACCGTCCTGTCGGACCTCGTCGCCGGACCCGCGTCGGGATTTGCCGCCCGTCCCTCTCCTCTTTTCCTTCCTTCTCCTTCCTCCTCTCCTCCTCTCGCTGACCCCGCCGGCCTCTCCCCTGCAGGTCGCCGTCACCGCCCCAAGCTCCGCCGCCGGCAGCCAGGATCACCGGGAACCGGTCCGCCCTTGCTGGATCTGGCCTTCCTTGGCCTCCTCTCGCCGCCTCCAGGCCGGCGCCATCGCCGGAGTGGCTAGCGTCGCCGCGCCATGGCATCGCTCCCGCTCGGGCTCGAGCATGGGACGAGCTCCCGCTCCCAGCCGCGCGTTGACCCACTCGTGCGCCCGCGTGGGCCGGCCAGCGCCCGAGCCGGCCCAGCCTCCCCCAGCCGGCCCAAGGGTGAGAAGTCCCCCCTTTTGTGTTTTTTTTAATTATTAGGCCCATTGCATTTTAAATGCCTATAATTAATTATCCATGCCTCGTATCGAAATATTTTGAATATGTAAAATGGTTAGATAATTGTGTAGATTAATTACATGTCATATTCATCCGTGTCAAAATATTTTAACTTGTTGATTCCATCATTTTGCATATTGGTCACGATATTGCATTGTCATAATTATTTAACCGTGCATCGAAATTAATCCAATCACATATTAAAAAAGTCCATCCCATTTGCACCGCATTTTCATGCATGATAAAATGTTGGCATGTTGTTTGCATTTAATTGGCATTAATAATTTGTTATAACGTGATTAGGCCTAATACTTGCATAATTAATTGTGATTAATTTTCTACATGAACCTATGCATATTATATATGTTTTCGGGGTAGAAAAATCCATGTGATTTATCTGTGCTTTTAGTTTTGCCATTTGAGCATTTTGTGTGCATATCATTTATACCGTGATGACTTTTGTCATTTTCGTGTGATTTAATCCGTGCATGATAACAAAAAAAATTGAACTTGAGATGTGCCCTTTGATATGTGTCCTAGCCCCTGGACATTTTGCTTGTCATAGAAATGCATGTTTAGGGCTTGTTTCCTTGTTGTCAACTTGCTATAAAATTCTGCTATTTTGAGGGTCCAAATAATTTCGAAGTCTGGAATCTGTTATATTTTGTTGCTGCCTTGCCATGTGATTTGCTAGTGATATATAACTCTTTTGTGGTAGGTGTAATGGAGTTATTTGTTGTTGATAATGTCCTTTAGTATGCTGTTAAGCTTCATGCCATAATATGATCTGTAGCATATAATTTTACTGCTGTCAATATGCCTTCATGATAAAAACTGCACTGTCAAAAACTGGTATTTTCACTAAGTCTGAAACTGTTTTCAAGTAGCCACCTTGTGAGCTTACTACCATGTGATCCATGCATGTTTTGTTTATGATTTGTGAAGATGAAATGAATTGTATGTTATATGCTAATGCCCCATGCTTAGTTTGTGCATTTTAGAATATTGTAGCTTTTTGTTTTCAGGTGTGCAAAATGATATCTTGCTGTTTTGGGCAGATTTCAACTAAAACTTGTTTTGGTGTTTGTGGTTGAACCGTAGCTTCGTTTTGGTCATGCCATATATGACACTTGTTTAAAATCTCATGTAGTTTAATAATAACTTGCTGCATTCATGATTTGTGATTGCATTTTCCATGCATTTGCATTCATGACATGTGCATCTTGTGTTGCTCATATCTTTTAGACCGTAGCTCCGTTTGAGATGTTCTATATATGTAAATCGACTAGAATGACGTGTAGATTGTCATGGTATACTTTATTCTACTGTTTAACAAATATAAAATATGATTAGTTCAGATCTGGACCAATTTCGAAATTAACATATGTGGTCGTTTCGGAAATGCTATAAGTTGTTTCCAGCCTCATTTAAGATGCCTAGATAGATAGTTTACTTATGCTTCACCTCTTGCCATGTTTAACAACATTTAATGTTGTCGTGTACCTAACAAGAGTGAACTAAATAATTCGAATGTGAAGTTTCGTCAATATGCAACTCATTGCATATTGAGCTTCACTTTAATGTGTAGAAGTTGATTGTTGTGATTTGTCATGCCTCGCATATTTAAACCGGACATGCATCATATTTGTTTGCGCATCATTTCATGCATATGTTGTGGTGTATCTTGTATTGATTGTTTGTTTCAGATTGCTTCTTCTCGATAGAGTTCCGAAAGCGTCCGGAGTGTGAGGAATCGTTCGACTACGTTGGCTCGTCTTCTTCATGGATTCGTTCTTCTTTCCGAGTGGGATCTCAGGCAAGATGACTCATTTCCTTGGATACCATTACTATCATTGCCATGCTAGATGTCTCGTTTTCTATCGCTATGTCACGCTACCTACCACTGTTTGATAAGCCTCCCAACATTGCCATGAAAAGCCTCTAACCCCTCCACATCCCAGCAAACCATTGTTTGCTATGTTGTTGCTTGCTCAGCCCTTCTTCTAGCTTTTTTAGTTGCAGGTGCAATTGCTTCCATGTGCCAACATGGACATTCTTTTGTTATATCATAATATTGCTGCTATTTAATTTAATGCACATATATACTTGGTAAAGGGTGGAAGGCTTGGCCTTTTGCTCGGTGTTTTGTTCCGCTCTTGCCGCCCTAGTTACTTGTGCACCAGTGTTATGTTCCATAAATGTGCGCTCCTAACATGCTCGAGGTTGTTATGGGGACCCCCTTGATTTTCGGGTTAGAATAAAGCTTGTCTGGCAAGGCCCAACATTGGTACTACATTTGCATAATAATTAATGAACTTGCATAGGGGATTTTCCGGACCCCGTGGATAATTAATCAACAACCCGGGCGAGTGCTCCTCATGAGTGTTGGTCCAAGCTAGAGCACTGTGCGGGGCCAACCTAGGGCAACTTGGGAGATTTCTATCAGGCCGCCATACACTAGCTTATCCGCCGTGTCCTGAGAACGAGATACGCGGCTCCTATCGGGATCGTCGACACGTCGGGAGGCCTTGCTGGATTTGTTTTACCTTTCTCGAACGTCTTGAGTGAGGAATTCTGATCTTCTTCGGGCTATCTCGAGGTGTCGGATTTTCTTTGGAATTGCCTAGGATGACCACGAGATCCGTGGTTGAGGTTATTCCTGCTGTGTGTGGTTAATTTATGATGGATGAGTTGGAGCACCCCTGTAGGGTTAAATCTTTTCGAGAAGCCGTGCCTGCGGTTATGTGGCAAACTTGGATACTTTGTTTAACACCCGGTCATAGCAAACTTGAAGTAAACTCTAATAAAATACACCAACTGTGTGCGTAACCGTGATTGTCTCTTCTCGTGAGTCCTTATCCGAAAGAGAACACGGTGGGGTTATGTTTGATGTAAGTAGGTGTTCAGGATCAGTTAGTGATCATTACTACTTCATGTCCGTTATGCGTAGACCACCATAATTTAATTTATGTGTTCGTAAGTTAGCCACTCAAATAAATGCTTAGTCGCTTGCTACAGCCTCACCACTTAACCATGCCTTACCTATTAAGCGTTAATAGTCTGGATACCCTTGGAAATGAGATTGATGAGTCCCTGTGGCTCACAGATTACTACAACAACAGTTGCAGGTACAGGTAATGCGATGATTTGACGTGAGCGCGTTGCTTGATTTGATTTGGAGTTATTCTTCTTCTTCTTCTTCAATCTTGGATGGGTTCTAGGCGGCATCCTGGGATAGCAAGGGTGGATGCCATTTTATCGTTTGATTTCGTCCGCAGCCGGACCCTGCCCTTATGTATGATGTCTGAGATGTTATTGTATTGATGTGACTCTGATGTAGCTTGTGGCGAGTGTAAGCCAATTCCATATACTCATCTCTTCTGTACATGTAGTTGTAATGATGTCCATTCTTGCGAACGCATCGAGATGCGCTTCTATCCCTGTCGAGGCCCTCGTGCCAAAATAAGGATAGGACCGCATCTTGGGTGTGACAAGTTGGTATCAGAGCCTGTACCGACCTAGGAGCCCCCTTGATTGATCGAACTTGGCCGAGTCGAGTCTAGCAAAAAAAATGTTTTGCGTCTAGTTATATCGGAGAGTAGGATTCTTTTTACTCCTCTTCTATGCTCTGGTGAGGTATTCGACTTAGGAATTTTGATTCTACTCCTCTTCTCGCTCAAAAAAAATTTAGGATCACGCGGGTATTTTGGAAACTATATGATGCCGATGTGATAGGGTTCTGTATTGGTGCCTCCTGACTGACTTGATTTCTTCCGGGGAGTCGAGCTCCGAGGGATTCTTGACACATCGTTATCATTCAGTTTTTTTGATATCTCAGGACGGAGGATGTTCGAAATTGCTTCAATACTTATTGTGGTGAGATAAGGTCGGAGTCACCCAGTACTGGGGAGGCGTCCGGGGTACCACCATGGTTTAGTATCGTTGTGAGTTCGAGGATTCGAGATTAGACGAGTTTGCGGACTTTCTTGAATTATGGTGTGGAAGGTTGCGGGTGCAGTTGCAGCTGATTACCTAGGGTAGGTTCCTGATTCTGCAACCCGAACCGCATAGACAAGAAAGTTTTTGAAAGTTCTTAGGTGGGAATTCAAGTAGTTACCTAGAATTATCTTTCCAACAAGTGCATAGTGGGTATGTATTTGTTCTGGCTTGTTTCATAAGCCTCATCCTTTGTTTTGTTTTGAATATGGTAATTCGAGTTGCTTCGATGTCAAGTGGTGAATTCATATCTTGCTAAGTAGTGTTCTCATATTTCTGTGGGAATGCTAACTCTTGTGCTCAATGAAGTTATCATATCAATTCTTTTCCTACCGGTGTGCTTCTCTTCAAGATATTATATCTTCTCCAATATTGAAAGATCAATTCTCATTTCGTTCCAGAGTTGTCTCATCTGTTCCAAGTTTTCTTTGTTTTTCCCGCCCTCCCGCCCTTTTTCTTCAATGATTAAATTCTCATCCAGGTGCCTTTCTCTTCATTGATGCTTCCGCTATCTTTTCTTCCGTTTTGTATCATGTGATTCTTGTGAATATTCTCAAGAGTTTCATTTCAAGATCTATCCTCATTCTTGTTCTCGTGGTTATTCTTCTCAGGTGATTCTTTATGAAGATGTTCAGTGCTCAAGTTATCATTTATTAGTATTCATCTTGTTTTCTTTTCCGGTGGTTCAATTCAAGTTCTTGGTGTTCATCATATCATTTTTCATTCCCTATTTGCTCTCCCATGTTGGAATTCTTATCCAAGCTTCTCTTGTTTATTCACCCCTCTCCATTCTATCCAGAGTGCTGAAGATATCTCAGAAGACATTCATTTTCATTCTTGTCCTTTTAAATTATATCAAGCATCTCTTATCTTCAAGTTCTTAATTGGTACCGGCGCAATCTCTCTTTTAATCAATTGTTTCATCGGAGTTTTCTTTGAGTGGGCCCATAACCCACAGGTTTTTTACCAGGATCCTACCTGACTCTTCTATTCTTTCCGGAGGTGCTCTCAAGTTCTTTTAATATGACATAAGAATGATTTCATCGGTCATATGCCTTCTCGAATATCGCTTCTAAATCATTTTCATTGTTGGCTCAACCTTTTCTTTATTCATTGTTCTGGAGTGACTCAGTAATTCTTGGTAGTGTTCTCGTCTTCTTTCTCATCATGGAAGACCGAAGGAGTGTTTCTCTTAATCTTTGCTCATTCTCTCGAAGATTCATGATGTCAGCTGGTTGCCATCATCTCAAGTTGTGTCCATTCATGAGAAAATTCTCCCATATCTATCCGATGCATTTCATATTGTTTTCATTTCTTGATCCTTCTGAAGGCCATCATTTCAGAAGATTTCTTCATTCTCAGCTTTCAGCTTTCATTCTCAAATTCGTCTCAATTGTTGTCCCTTCGTTCGTATCTCAATTGTTCCGGTCCCTTTTTCAGTTTCTCTTAGGGGATCTTGATCTCTTCATTCTCATGTGTCCTCTTTAGTTTCTAATTCTTTCCGGTGCTTCGTTCAAGTTTTCTATTAGGCGGATCATGCTCTCTCCATTGCCATGTTATATCATCCATTTGTAGTATCCTCTTCCATTTTGAATTCTAACCGGTGTTCTCATCCAAGACTTCTCCAAGTTTGTGATCTATCCCTCTTTCTTCAATATTTTTCAAGAAGAATAAGTGGTGTGTGAAATCCATTGTTTGTCATAAATTTAACTTGATGAAGGATAGTCATATCATAATTCTTATTCTTGCTTCATCCAAGTGATTTCAATCCTTTTTTCGGAGTTGTTCATGATATCAAATTCATTATCCCAAGTGGTCATCTTTCTTTTCCGGAGTTCCTAGTTTTGATCAAGTATCTTGTCGCTAAGCTCCATCTAATTCATAGCAAGGCATCAATCTTATTATTTTGCATCCTCAATTCTATCTATCATCCTTTCGTTTCAGAGTCCGGAGGTTCTTCATGGTGGTTCATCAAGATTTCTTCTTTTTCAAGTGTTCTTCAAGATTCTTGGTGAAGGTTCTCACGTGTTCTTTCTCTTGATTTTTTTAAGTTAAATTCCTTCTCCTTTGTCTTTTGAGATGGTGTTATTAAATTCTTGATTATGAGGATTCTCGAAGGTAAATTGTCAAGAACAAGATAAGTAAACCCATCTTGTTTTCTCGGAGTTATCTTGGGTTGGATATCACCTAAAGCATTTCCTAAGGATTGTTCCTATCATGGTGTCATAAATGATTCAAGTTTTCTCCTCCTCTTCTTCGTGAAAGAAGTTTTGCATATCTTGTTGCTCTCAATCAATCAATTGTTTTGTTGTGGCAGGTTGTCACCTCATAATTTTGAGTTGTTCTCCATAAGCCCATAACGAGCTAATTCTTTTCATTGTTAATTCTCATCAACTCCATTCAACCTATTCTATTCAAATTCATTTATGCTGGAAGTTGTCATTTTCTTTCAGTTCTCTTCTCTTCAAATATCAAGCTTCTATTATTTTGTTCTGGAGGCTTTGTGATGTTGCTCTCTTCAATCCATCGTCTTGTTGTTTCAAGATCATGTTCTTTCTCTACTTGTTCTTACCGGAGTGATGTCAAATCTTTTCATGATCCTTTTGTCTTATCAAAGTTTGATTCTATTCCAACCAAAGTTTGGTGCCTTCCTTTCAATTTGTTTCCATCATATCAATTATTCCTCTCTTTCCTACCGAAGTGCTGTCGAAATTTCTTGTGAATTCTTGCTTGTGCATCTTGTCATTCGTCATCTCTTTGCATCCTTCAAGATTCATTGCTTTCACTCGTTTGTCAAGAAGCAAATAAGTTTTACCTCTTTCTCTTTCTCTTCCCCTTTTCATTCTAGATCTCGGGACGAGATCCTCGTGTAGTGGAGGAGAGTTGTGACAGCCCGGGACCGATGCTCCAGAAGATTCCCCTTTTATTTCCATTCTCGGCTCTGTTTCGTTTGGTTTTTGCATTCGTCATCGCATCATTCCCATCATATGCATTGCATCATCACTCGTTTTCGAAAACTTGCATCCGTTCATAGTCACCGGTTCTCTGCATTCTTGTCGTTGCCCATTTCGAGACCAGCCACACACGCACGCGCCCGCGTCACCATTTAAAATAGAACCGTTTTTAAGTGCGCGCAAAATATTCTTGGATTGGGTCAAAACTTGGCATGCGGTCTTCTTATAGTCTAGGTAGACCGCCCATCGAATTTCGTCGCGTTCCGAGTTCGTTTGATACTCCGTCGGACAGTCGTAGCAGTGAGGTTATGAGTTTTCATCGGACGTGTTGGTGTTTTAAAACTTCGTGCCACGGGTCACCATTCTCTCTCTCTTCCCCACTTAGCCCCTCTGCACACCCACCGTAGCCCCTCTCCGCTTCCGGTCCGTCGAATCGACACCCGACGGTCCGAAAAGGGATAGCGTCAGCTAACCCTAGCCCCGAAACCTATATATAGTCCCTCCCCCTTCCTAATTGGGCAGCCAACCCTAATCCCTCCTAGAATCCCGTGCCAAACCCTAGCTTCTCCCTCCTCCAGCCGTCAGGCCCGCCTGAGCCCATCTGAGCCCGGGGAAGCCCATCTGGGCCCGTTCTCGAGCTCCTCCCGTGCTCCCATGGCAGCTCCCATGGCGCCATGCCCATGCTCCCGTGGATCCCGCGCCATCCTGCCGGACCTCGTCGCCGGAGCCGCGTCGGGATTCGTCGTTCGTCCCTCTCCTCTTTTCCTTCCTTCTCCTTCCTCCTCTCCTCCTCTCGCTGACCTCGCCGGCCTCTTCCCTGCAGATCGCCGTCGCCGCCCTAAGCTCCGCCGTCGGCCGCCAGGATCGCCGAGAACCGGTCCGCCCCCGCCGGATCTGGCCTTCCCTGGCCTCCTCTCGACGCCTCCAGGCCGGTGCCGTCGTCGGAGTGGCTAGCGCCGCTGCGCCATGGCCTCGCTCCCGCTCGGGCTCGAGCACGGGACGAGCGCCCGCTCCCAGCCGCGCGTTGACCCGCTCGTGCGCCCACATGGGCCGGCCAGCGCCCGAGCCGGCTCAGCCTCCCCCAGCCGACCGGCCCAGCCGGCCCAAGGGTGAGCAGTCCCCCCCTTTTGTGTTTTTTTTTAATTATTAGGCCCATTGCATTTTAAATGCCTATAATTAATTATCCGTGCCCCGTATCGAAATATTTTGAATATGTAAAATGGTTAGATAATTGCGTAGATTAATTACATGTCATATTCATCCGTGTCAAAATATTTTAACTTGTTGATTCCATCATTTTGCATATTGGTCACGATATTGCATTGTCATAATTATTTAACTGTGCATTGAAATTAATCCAATCACATATTAAAAATGTTCATCCCATTTGCACCGCATTTTCATGCATGATAAAATGTTGGCATGTTGTTCGCATTTAGTTGGCATTAATAATTTGTTATAACGTGATTAGGCCTAATACTTGCATAATTAATTGTGATTAATTTTCTACATGAACCTATGCATATTATATATGTTTTCGGGGTAGAAAAATCCATGTGATTTATCTCTACATTTAGTTTTTCCATTTGAGCATTTTGTTTGCATATCATTTATACCGCGATGCCTTTTGTCATTTTCGTGTGATTTAATCCGTGCATGATATGAAATAATTTTGAACTTCAAATGTGCCCTTTCATATGTGTCCTAGCCCCTGGACATTTTGCTTGTCATAGAAATGCATGTTTAGGGCTTGTTTCCTTGTTGTCAACTTGCTATAAAATTCTACTATTTTGAGGGTCCAAATAATTTCGAAGTCTGGAATCTGTTATATTTTGTTGCTGCCTTGCCATGTGATTTGCTAGTGGTCTAGAACTCTTTCGTGGTAGGTGTAATGGAGTTATTTGTTGTTGATAATGTCCTTTAGTATGCTGTTAAGTTTCATGCCATAATATGATCTGTAGCATATAATTTTACTGCTGTCAATATGCCTTCGTGATAAAAACTGCACTGTCAAAAACTGGTATTTTCACTGAGTCTGAAACTGTTTTCAAGTAGCCACCTTGTGAGCTTCCTACCATGTGATCCATGCATGTTTTGTTTTTGATTTGTGAAGATGAAATGAAGTGGATGTTGTATGCTACTGACCCATGCTTAGTTTGTGCATTTTAGAATATTATAGCTTGTTGTTTTCAGGTGTGCAAAATGATATCTTGCTGTTTTGGGCAGATTTCAACTAAAACTTGTTTTGGTGTTTGTGGTTGAACCGTAGCTCCGTTTTGGTCATGCCATATATGAAACTTGTTAAGAATCTCATGTAGTTTCATAATAACTTGCTGCATTCACGATTTGATATGTTTGTGATTGCATTTTCCATGCATTTGCATTCATGACATGTGCATCTTGTGTTGCTCATATCTTTTAGACCGCAGCTCCGTTTGAGATGTTCTATATATGTAAATCGACTAGAATGACGTGTTGATTGTCATGGTATACTTTATTATTCTGTTTAACAAATATAAAATATGATTAGTTCAGATCTGGACCAATTTCGAAATTAACATATGTGGTTGTTTCGGAAATGCTATAAGTTGTTTCCGGCCTCATTTAAGATGCCTAGATAGATAGTTTACTTATGCTTCACCTCTTGCCATGTTTAACAACATTTAATGTTGTCGTGTACCTAACAAGAGTGAACTAAATAATTCGAATGTGAAGTTTCGTCAATATGCAACTCGTTGCATATTGAGCTTCACTTTAATGTGTAGAAGTTGATTGTTGTGATTTGTCATGCCTCGCATATTTAAACCGGACATGCATCATATTTGTTTGCGCACCATTTCATGCATATGTTGTGGTGTATCTTGTGTTGATTGCTTGTTTCGGATTGCTTCTTCTTGATAGAGTTCCGAAAGCGTCCGGAGTGTGAGGAATCATTCGACTACGTTGGCTCGTCTTCTTCATGGATTCGTTCTTCTTCCGAGCGGGATCTCAGGCAAGATGACTCATTTCCTTGGATACCATTACTATCATTGCCATGCTAGATGTCTCGTTTTCTATCGCTATGTCACTCTACCTACCACTGTTTGATAAGCCTCCCAACATTGCCATGAAAAGTCTCTAACCCCTCCACATCCCAGCAAACCTTTGTTTGCTATGTTGCTGCTTGCTCAGCCCTTCTTATAGCGTTTCTAGTTACAGGTGCAATTGCTTCCATGTGCCAACATGGACATTCTTTTGTTATATCACAATATTGCTGCTATTTAATTTAATGCACATATATACTTGGTAAAGGGTGGAAGGCTTGGCCTTTTGCTCGGTGTTTTGTTCCGCTCTTGCCACCCTAGTTATTTGTGCATCGGTCTTATGTTCCATAAATAAGCGCTCCTAACATGCTTGGGGTTGTTATGAGGACCCCCTTGATTTTCAGGTTAGAAAAAGCTTGTCTGGCAAGGCCCAACATTGGTACTACATTTGGCTAGTAATTAATGAACTTGCATAGGGGATTTTCCGGACCCCGTGGATAATTAATCAACAACCCGGGACAGTGCTCCTCATGAGTGTTGGTCCAAGCTAGAGCACTGTGCGGGGCCAACCAGGGCAACTTGGGAGATTTCTATCAGGCCACCGTACACTAGCTTATCCGCCGTGTCCTGAGAACGAGATACGCGGCTCCTATCGGGATCGTCGACACGTCGGGAGGCTTTGCTGGCTTTGTTTTACCTTTGTCGAACGTCTTGAGTGAGGAATTCTGATCTTCTTCGGGCTATCTCGAGGTGTCGGATTTTCTTTGGAATTGCCTAGGATGACCATGAGATCCGTGGTTGAGGTTATTCCCGCTGCGTGTCGTTAATTTATGATGGATGAGTTGGAGCACCGCTGCAGGGTTAAATCTTTTCTTGAAGCCGTGCCCGCGGTTATGTGGCAAACTTGGATACTTTGTGTAACACCCGGTCATAGAAAACTTGAAGTAAACTCTAATAAAATACACCAACTGTGTGCGTAACCGTGATTGTCTCTTCTCGTGAGTCCTTATCCGAAAGAGAACACGGTGGGGTTAGGTTTGACGTAAGTAGGTGTTCAGGATCAGTTAGTGATCATTACTAGTTCATGTTTGTTATGCGTAGACCACCATACTTTAATTTATGTGTTTGTAAGTTAGCCACTCAAATAAATGCTTAGTCGCTTGCTGCAGCCTCACCACTTAACCATGCCTTACATATTAAGCGTTAATAGTCTTGATACCCTTGGAAATGAGATTGCTGAGTCCCTATGGCTCACAGATTACTACAACAACAGTTGCAGGTACAGGTAATGCGATGGTTTGACATGAGCGCGTTGCTTGATTTGATTTGGAGTTATTCTTCTTCTTCTTCTTCAATCTTGGATGGGTTCCAGGCGGCAGCCTGGGATAGCAAGGGTGGATGTCATTTTATCGTTTGATTTCGTCCATAGCCAGACCCTGCTCTTATGTATGATTTATGAGATGTTATTGTATTGATGTGACTCTAATGTAGCTTGTGGCGAGTGTAAGCCAATTCCATATACTCATCTCTTCTGTACATGTACTTGTAATGATGTCCATTCTTGCGAACGCATCGAGATGAGCTTCTATCCCTGTCGAGGCCCTCGTGCCAAAATAAGGATAGGACCGCATCTTGGGCGTGACACAGGTACCGTAGGAATACTTTGGGTGTGCCAAACGTCACAACGTAACTTGGTGGCTATAAAGGTACACTACGGGTATCTCCAAAAGTGTCCGTTGGGTTGGCACGAATCGAGACTAGGATTTGTCGCTCCGTGTGACGGAGAGGTATCTCTGGGCCCACTCGACAAGACATCATCATTGTGAGCTCAATGTGACTAAGGAGTTACCCACGGGATGATGTGTTATGGAACGAGTAAAGAGACTTGCTGGTAACGAGAATTAACAAGGTATAGGGATACAGACGAGCGAATCTTGGGCAAGTATCATACCGGTAGACAAAGGGAATTGTATACGGATTGATTGAATCCTCGACATCATGGTTCATCCGATGAGATCATCGTGGAGCATGTGGGAGCCAACATAGGTATCCAGATCCCGTTGTTGGTTATTGATTGGAGAGGTGTCTCGGTCATGTCACATGCCTCCCGAACCCATAGGGTCTACAGACTTTAGGTTCGATGATGCTAGGGTTATAGGGAAATAGTGTACGTGGTTACCGAAGGTTGTTCGGAGTCCCGGATGAGATCTCGTATGTCATGAGGAGTTCCGGAATGGTCCGGAGGTAAAGATTCATATATAGGAAGTGAGGTTTTGGTCACCGGGAGTGTTTCAGGCATCACCGGTAGCATACCGGGACCACCGAAAGGGTTCCAGGGGTCCACCAAGTGGGGCCACCGGCACCAGAGGGCTGCATGGGCCGCAAGTGGGAGGAAACCAGCCCCTAGGTGGGCTGGTGCGCCCCCCACAAGGGCCCAAGGCATAGCACAAGAGGGGAGGGGGCAAACCCTAGCCCAGATGGGCCTAAGGCCCACCTAGGGCACCGCATCTCCCCTCTCCCTCTCTGGCCACTGGCCAGATGGCCATCTAGGGCTGGCGCACCACCCTAGGGTGGGAACCCTAGGGGTTGCGCACCCTTGTCCCCTCCTCCTATATATAGTGGGGGTTTGGGAGGTTGCCAACACACATATTTCTTCCTCCCTCGGTGCAGCCCTACTCCTCCTCCTCCTCGTCCTCCGTAGACCTTGGCGAAGCCCTGCCGGAGAACCACACAGCTCCACCATCACCACACTATCATGCTGCCGGAGCTCTACCTCAACCTCTCCTTCCTCTTTGCTGGATCAAGGCATAGGAGACGTCATCGGGCTGCACATGTGTTGAACGCGGAGGCGTCGTTGTTCGGTGCTTAGATCGGAATCCACCGCGATCTGAATCGCTGTGAGTACGACTCCACCAACCGCGTTCTAGTAACACTTCCGCTTTGCGATCTTCAAAGGTATGAATATGCACTCACCCCTTACTCGTTGATGGTTTCTTCATAGATTGATCTTGGTGGTCGTAGGAATTTTTTTTGATTTACTACTACGTCTCCCTACAGTTATGAGCCTGGGGCACTCACCCCATTGCAAATTCTGGTCTGTTGCGCCCTTAACAGTTAATCTCGCCTAGAGACCCTGAGCTGTACAAGATTGGCTGTCACTCTTGGTAGAGACCTTGCACTGTTAGGCGGTTCAAAGCAACAGTCCCCCCAGAAGGGCCAGCAAATGAGTTTTAGAAAAACAAAAAACAAGGGCAAGCAAGACCATCATGCATTACATCACATATTGCATCATACATATTGCATCATACGTTAAATCATATATTGCATCATACATTGCATTCATGTTATAAGTCAGGCCAGAGCAAGATTGTGAAAGATGAAGCAAGGCTATATTTAGATCTCCGGGTTATGCTTTTCCAAAGCCGCCCATCCAAACATTGCAGCGTATTTTGTTTGTTTTTTGCAGGCTTTATGTCTAAAGATGAGTCGCTGTTAAGACATGAGAAGATTGCAAGATATATTACAAGGCTCTCCGAGAGCTCAAAAGATGAAGGGCTTAAAGTTTTGCACTTGTTCGGCTCAGCTAGACGGGTTACATTCAGTTGGGAACAAAGAGTTTAACTGGCCGGCGGGTCATCCTGCACCGGGTCTTCGGGCTCTTCGATCTGAAGATGATCCACATCCCAGTTGTAGTTTAGTAAGGCTTCGAATTATGCATCGTCAAAAAGTGGAGACGGATCAACGTCAGGGGCGAAGAGTAGCTTACGACGTGCATGTACTAAGTCTCTCGCTTCAAAGGTCGGGCAGCACAGCTGTTGGTTGTTCTCGTCATAAGCTGCCTGGTAAGGAAACAGGTCCGTCTCATCAACCAGTATGGAGGCAAGCCGCTTGGAGGCCTTAACGCACTTGGCATAATCTGCTTCGGTGAAGTCTGAGTCGTCGGCCTTCTTGGAAGGGAAGTCGTTCATCATCTCTTCAATGGTTAACTCCGGAGCGAAGGCCAGGGACCGGCTCAACGCAGCTATGGCCCCTCTCCTAGCGGCTGATTGCCTTATTTCATCCACTTGCTTGGGAAAGGTGGACAAGGTTTCTAGGACACCCTTCATAAACTTGGGGACATACTTGGCTGTCATCATGGCCTTGATAGTACAGAGGACGTTGATGTAGAGTTGCTCAGTCAGAGTGTAGATTGCTTTCAGTTTTAGTAGACTATTAGAGGATAGCTAGCGGCTTCTTTCTCCTGCAAGAAAGAGGTCAAAGTTATAAGCCGTTCGGCTGGTATTTCTGTCATAAAGAAATTTGTTAAGCCGTATGTTCTTACCAAAAATAGCGGCAATCATCTTGGATATGTGATCCTTGAGAGTCTTCAGTTCTGCTGATGCAAGTTTTAGCTGCTCTTTAGCATCGACATCATGTTTAAACAAGGCAGTTTGCTCAGATTCAGCAGTCTTCTTATATGCAGAGAATTCGACTTGAAGTTTCTCAAATTGTTCAACAGCCGCCCATAACTTCTCTTCTGCGGCGGCTCGGGCGTTTTATTGTGGGGTCAAGTTTTCCCTTAAGTCGGCATGTTCAAACTCGGCTATGTATAGCGCCTCCTGTTTACACGAAGTGGAAGGTCATAAGGATTAAGTCGCCAAAGTGGAGCTACAATTTGATACAAGTCCCAAGCAGATTGCAAGCAATATACTTGGCACTTGGGGGCTAATGTTTGTTTTCATTCTATGCCTAAAAGTGAAATATCTGGCTCATCATTATCATAATGCTCCAGACTTGGGGGCTACACAAGGCGAGCTTTCCAAATGTGGAAGATCCGACTCATCATTATCATAATGCTCCGGACTTGGGGGCTATAATTGGATCTATGACTGAGTATAAAGTACCAGCTTATATACAATTTAACCCGGTACTTGAGGGGTCACAGGTTAAGCTCTATACAGTATGATTGAAGGTTTGGAAGACCCAGCCTATTATTTGCAATATTAACCTAGTTCTTGGGGGCTATGTACGGGTATAATAGAAAGATAGGACATGAAAGATACCTCATGTTTTTTCTTCATCAAGCCAACAAGCTTGCTCTCCATGTTAGCCGGCGTGTAAGTCGTCTGTAGTCATCTTCTCCAAGACAGGCAATTCGAAGTCAAGCTTCTCGGGAGATCAAGTAGCAACTTTGCTGGAATGCCTTGTCAGAGTATGGTGTGTGGGAGATTGATAACCCGTCCCAGTGATGGTAACGTCAGGGAGAGACGAGTCTTCAACGGTAGGATTGGGTGGCTTAGGTTCAGCCGCTGGACTATCGGAAGCCGACGAATGATGACACGTCAACTCTGAGGGCGGGGGAGATTGCTCAGGTGTTTCTTTGTTAGCTTCAGAAGGTTTAGCAGGAGAGAGGGACGGCTCAGCAGGATCCGACTATTGAATGGTTGGTGCAACGGTAGACCCGCCTACTTTCCTACATTTGGCTTGTGCCCTAAAAGTGAAAAGAATCAACACAATACAAAGGTAATACAAGTAATGTACACACAGCAGAGGTGAAGACATACTCTGGGTTGACCTTCATGGGAGGAAGTTTGGAGGCGGTTGAGTCGCCATAAGAAGGAGGTGATTCCTACAAAGTTAAATCAATAAGATACAATAGTAAGACAACATTACACAAATACAAGACGGATATTGGGTTCCTGATAAGTATCTCAGCGGGGCGTTTCTGCGGCGCCGGGAAGTTAGGTAAGCCGGCCATAAGATCCCCAGAGCCGATGCTTCGGGTCTGACGCCGAGAGTTCTGATGTTGTTTTTTCAAGGAAAATTTGGGATCTAAGTAAGCGAGAGGATGCGAAAAAGGAACTTTTCGAACGACCTGTCGTATCTTCGCTTGTGGGAAGATTTCTGAGTCGGAAGAAAGATAAGTTACCTCAGGGGCGTTGGTGTGTCTCGTCTCTGTCTCCTCTTGTGTACAGTCATTGTCAATAAGTTGCATAAAAAGACAGCCAAGGGAATCAAGTTCTACCTCTGAGTTGTCAAGTTCAAGCAGGTTTTGAGCTGATGTTTTTGGCTTGCGGGCGGGTGTTACCCGCCTAAGACTTTTTCTTCATAGGGGGGGTGTATTTTTTCTTCCAAAAGCTGGAGCTGACCTATAGGTGAAGTCGCCAACAGAGTTAACGGTGCCGTATTTACAAAAGTCAAGACAGCGAGAAAGTAAATTTGAGAGACGCCCTTACATCTGGAGCCGGGTTTGCGGTGCAGAAAGGTTTTAACCTGACTGAACGGCAAGCTTCTTGGGATTCACGAGTAAGTCCTTTCACAGCAGAGGTGATGTTCTCTTCTATCAAGGGTGTGTGGTTGAAGCAGAGAGGATCATTTTCATCGCCTGTGTATTCACACATAAGCCAGTCACGTCGGCTCAGTGGTACGACCTTCCATGAGATCCAACAGCGGGTTAACTCCACTCCCGTCAACCCGTTTGCCAGAAGGGCTTTGATTTTGGTGAAAGCCGAAGCATACTTCGCTCGTGCCGCGGCCAACATCCGGTCTGGAAGCTCAGTAGAAGTACAGAGCCGGGTAGGTGTTGGGGGACGTAGTAGTAAATCAAAAACTTTCCTACGTGTTCACCAAGAGCTATCTATGGAGAAAATAGCAACGAGTAAGAGGAGAGTGCATCTTCATACCTTTAAAGATCGCTAAGCGGAAGCATTACAAGAACGCGGTTGGTGGAGTCGTACTCGTAGCGATTCAGATCGCGGTGGACTCCGATCTTAGCGCCGAACAACGGCGCCTCCGTGTTCAACACACGTGCAGCCCGGTGACGTCTCTTACGCCATGATCTAGCAAGGAGGAAGGAGAGGTTGAGGGAGAGCTCCGGAAGCACGATGGCGTGGTGACGGTGGAGCTGCGTGGTCTCCGGTAGGGCTTCGCCAAGCACTACGCAGAACGAGGAGAGGGAGGAGTAGGACTGTGCCATGGGAGAGAGAGATGCATGTCTCAAACAGCCCCAAGGGCACCACTATACGTAGGAGTAGGAGGAGGGAGGGCTGCGCCCTAGGGTTCCCACCCTAGGGGCCGACAGCAGCCTTAGATGGGACTTGGGCAGCGGCCAAGGGAGGGAGAGGTGGTGCGGCAGCCCTAGCAGCCCTAGGGTGGGCCTAGGGCCCATCTACGCCTAGGGTTTGCCCCCCTCTCTCCTTGCTGCACCTTGGGCCAGGTGGGAGGGGCGGACCAGCCCACCTAGGGGATGGTTCCCTCTACCTTCGGCCCATGCATCCCTCCGGGGCCCGTGGCCCCTTCCTGTGGTCCCGGCACGTTACCGGTGACACCCGAAACATTTCCGATAAGAAAACCTAACTTCCTATATATCAATCTTTGTCTCCGAACCATTCCGTAACTCCTCGTGACGTCCGAGCTCTCATTCGGGACTCTGAACAACCTTCGGTAACCACGTCCACTATTTCCCTATAACCCTAGCGTCGTCAAACCTTAAGTGTGTAGACCCTACGGGTTCGGGAGACACGTAGACATGACCGAGACACCTCTCCGGTCAATAACCAACTGCGGGATCTGGATACCCATGTTGGCTCCCACATGCTCCACGATGATCTCATCGGATGAACCATGATGTCGGGGATCCAATCAATCCCGTATACAATTCCATTTGTCTACCGGTATGATACTTGCCCGAGATTCGATCGTCGGTATCTCTATACCTTGTTCAATCTCGTTACCGGCAAGTCTCTTTACTCGTTCCACAAAACATCATCCCGTGGCTAAGTGTTTAGTCACATTGAGCTCATTATGATGATGTCTTACTGAGTGGGCCCAGAGATACCTCTCCGTCATACGGAGTGACAAATCCCAGTCTCGATTCATGCCAACCCAACAGACACTTTCGGAGATACCCGTAGTGCACCTTTATAGCCACCCAGTTACGTTGTGACGTTTGGCACACCCAAAGCATTCCTACGGTATCCGGGAGTTGCACAATCTCATGGTCTAAGGAAATGATACTTGACATTGGAAAAGCTTTAGCAGACGAACTACACGATCTTGTGCTAGGCTTAGGATTGGGTCTTGTCCATCACATCATTCTCCTAATGATGTGATCCCGTTATCAACGACATCCTATGTCCATGGTCATGAAACCATGACCATCTATTGATCAATGAGCTAGCCAACTAGAGGCTCTCTAGGGACACGTTGTGGTCTATGTATTCACACGTGCATTACGGTTTCCGGTTAACACAATTATAGCATGAACAATAGACAACTATCATGAACAAGGAAATACAATAATAACCATTTTATTATTGCCTCTAGGGCATATTTCCAACAGTCTCCCACTTGCACTAGAGTCAATAATCTAGTTACATTGTGATGAATCGAACACCCATAGCATTCTGGTGTTGATCATGTATTGCTCGTGAGAGAGGTTTAGTTAACGGATCTGCGACATTCAAATCTGCATGTACTTTGCAAATATCTATATCTCCCTCCTGAATGTAATCATGGATGGAGTTGAAGTGGCGCTTGATGTGTCTTGTCTTCTTGTGAAACCTGGGCTCCTTCGCAAGGGCAATAGCTCTAGTGTTGTCACAAAATAGAGTCATCGGGCCTGACGCATTGGGAATCACTCCTAGGTCGGTGATGAACTCCTTCATCCAGACTCCTTCCTTTGCTGCTTCAGAAGCAGCTATGTACTCCGCTTCACACGTAGATGCCGCCACGACGCTTTGCTTGTTGCTGCACCAGCTAACCGCCCCTCCATTCAAAATATACATGTATCCGGTCTGCGACTTGGAGTCATCTGGATCTATGTCGAAGCTAGCATCAACGTAACCCTTTACGACGAGCTCTTCGGCACCTCCATATACGAGAAACATGTCCTTTGTCCTTTTCAGGTACTTCAGGATATTCTTGACCGATGTCCAGTGTTCCGCTCCGGGATCACTTTGGTACCTCCCTACCAAACTTATGGCAAGGTTCACATCAGGTCTGGTACACAGCATGGCATACATAATAGAGCCTATGGATGAAGCATAGGGGATGACACTCATCTCTTCTCTATCCTTTGCTGTGGTCGGGCATCGAGTCATACTCAATCTCACACCCTGTAACACAGGCAAGAACCCCTTCTTTGACTGATCCATATTGAACTTCTTCAGTATCTTTTCAAGGTACGTGCTTTGTGAAAGACATATGAGGCGTTTCGATCTATCTCTATAGATCTTAATACCTAATATGTAAGCAGCTTCTCCAAGGTCCTTCATTGAAAAACATTTATTCAAGTAGGCCTTTACACTTTCCAAAAGTTCTATATCATTTCCCATCAACAATATGTCATCCACATATAATATGAGAAATGCTACAGAGCTCTCACTCACTTTCTTGTAAATACAGGGTTCTCCATAAATCTATATAAACCCAAACGCTTTAGTCACCTCATTAAAGCGAATGTTCCAACTCTGAGATGCTTGCACCAGAACATAGATGGACCGTTGGATCTTGCATACCTTGTTAGCATCTTTCGGATCGACAAAACCTTCCGACTGCATCATATACAGTGCTTCCTTAAGGAAGCCATTAAGGAATGCCGTTTTGGCGTCCATTTGCGAGATCTCATAATCATAAAATGCCGCAATTGCTAACATGATTTGGACGGACTTCAGCATCGCTATGGGTGAGAAAGTCGCATCATAGTTAACTCCTTGAACTTGTCGATAACCCTTAGCGACAAGCCGAGCCTTATAGACGATCACATTACCATCCGCGTCAGTCTTCTTCTTAAAGATCCATTTATTTTCTATGGCTCGCTTATCATCAGGCAAGTCCACCAAAGTCCATACTTTGTTCTCATACATGGATCCTATCTCGTATTTCATGGCTTCAAGCCATTTGTTGGAATCTGGGCCCGCCATCGCTTCTTCATAGTTCGAAGGTTCACCGTTGTCCAACAACATGATCTTCAGGACAGGGTTGTCGTACCACTCTGGTGCGGAACGTGTCCTAGTGGACCTTCGAATAGCAACTTGATCTGAAGTTTCATGATCACCATCATTAACTTCCTCTCCAACCGATGCAGGCTCCACAGAAACAACTTCCTGTGCTGCGCTACTCTCCGGTTTGAGTGGAGGTACAATTACCTCATCAAGTTCTATTTTCCTCCCACTTACTTCTTTCGAGAGAAACTCTTTCTCTAGAAAGGATCCATTCTTGTCAACAAAGACTTTGCCTTCGGATCTAAGGTAGAAGGTATACACAATAGTTTATTTGGGGCATCCTATGAAGACGCACTTTTCCGCTTTGGGTTCGAGCTTCTCAGGTTGAAATTTCTTCACATAAGCATTGCATCCCCAAACTTTCAGAAACAACAGCTTAGGTTTCTTTCCAAACCATAATTCATACGATGTCGTCTCAATGGATTTAGACGGTGCCCTATTTAAAGTGAATGCGGCAGTCTCTAATGCATATCCCCAAAATGATAGCGGTAAGTTAGTAAGAGACATCATAGATCGCACCATATCCAATAGACTGCGATTACGATGTTCAGACACACCATTTCGCTGAGGTGTGCCAGGCGGCGTGAGTTGTGAAACAATTCCACATTTCCTTAGGTGTGTGCCAAACTCGTGACTTAAATATTCTCCGCCACGATCAGATCGGAGGCACTTTATTTTCCTGTCACGTTGATTCTCTACCTCACACTGAAATTCCTTAAACTTTTCAAAGGTTTCAGACTTGTGTTTCATTAAGTAGACATACCCATATCTTCTCAAGTCATCAGTGAGGGTGAGAACATAACGGTAGCCATCGCGAGCCTCAACGCTCATTGGACCGCATACATCGGTATGTATTATCTCCAACAAGTCAGTTGCTCGCTCCATTGTTCCGGAGAACGGAGTCTTGGTCATCTTGCCCATGAGGCATGGTTCGCACGTGTTAAATGATTCAAAGTCAAGAGACTCCAAAAGTCCATCAGTATGGAGTTTCTTCATGCGTTTCACACCAATATGACCAAGGCGGCAGTGCCACATGTAAGTGGGACTATCGTTATCAACCTTACACTTTTTGGTACTCACACTATGAACATGTGTAACATCACGTTCGAGATTCATCAAAAATAAACCATTGACCAGCGGAGCATGACCATAAAACATTTCTCTCATATAAACAGAACAACCATTATTCTCAGATTTAAATGAGTAGCCATCTCGCATCAAGCGAGATCCAGATACAATGTTCATGCTCAAAGCTGGTACTAAATAACAATTATTGAGGTTTAAAACTAATCTCGATGGTAGATGTAGAGGTAGCGTGTAGACGGCGATCACATCGACCTTGGAACCATTCTCGACGCGCATCATCACCTCGTCCTTTGCCAGCCTCCTCTTATTCTGCAACTCCTGCTTGGAGTTACAAATGTGAGCAACTGCACCGGTATCAAATACCCAGGAGCTACTACGAGCGCTGGTTAGGTACACATCAATAACAAGTATATCACATATACCTTTAACATTGTCGGCCTTCTTATCCGCTAAGTACTTGGGGCAGTTCCGCTTCCAGTGACCGGTACCCTTGCAATAAAAGCACTCAGTCTCAGGCTTGGGTCCATTCTTGTTCTTCTTCCCAGCAACTTGCTTACTAGGCACGGCAACAGCTTTGCCATCCTTCTTGAAGTTCTTCTTACCCTTGCCTTTCTTGAAACTAGTGGTCTTATTCACCATCAACACTTGAAGCTCCTTTTTGATCTCGACCTCCGCTGATTTCAGCATCGAGTACAACTCAGGAATGGACTTCTCCATACCCTGCATGTTGTAGTTCATCACAAAGCTCTTGTAGCTAGGTGGGAGCGACTGGAGGATTCTGTCAATAACCGAGTCATCCGGGAGATTAACTCCCAGCTGAGTCAAGCGGTTGTGCAACCCAGACATTTTGAGTATGTGCTCACTAACAGAACTATTCTCCTCCATCTTACAACTGAAGAACTTGTTAGAGACGTCATATCTCTTGACCCGGGCATGAGCTTGGAAAACCAGTTTCAGCTCCTAGAACATCTCATATGCTCCGTATTGCTCAAAACGCTTTTGGAGCCCCGGTTCTAAACTGTAAAGCATGACGCACTGAACAAGGGAGTAATCATCACAGCGCGACTACCAAGTGTTCATAACGTCTTGGTCCGCTAGGAAAATGGGTGCGTCACCTAGCGGTGCATCAAGGACATACAATCTTTTGGAAGCTATGAGGATGATCCTCAAGCTACGGACCCAATCTGCATAGTTGCTTCCATCATCTTTCAGCTTGGTTTTCTCTAGGAACGCGTTGAAGTTGAGGGTGACATTAGCGTTGGCCATTGGATCTACAATATAGATTGTAAAGACAATTTTAGACTAAGTTCTGATAATTAAGTTCACATAATCAAATTATTTAATGAACTCCCACTTAGATAGACATCTCTCTTGTCATCCAAGTGATACATGATCCATGTCAACTAGCCTGTGTCCGAGCATCATGTGAGACGGACTAGTCATCCATGGTGAACATCTCCATGTTGATCGCATCTAATATACAACTCATGCTCAACCTTTCAGTCTTCTGTGTTTCGAGGCCATGTCTGTACATGCTAGGCTCGTCAAGTCAACCTAAGTGTTCTGCGTGTGTAAATCTGGCTTACACCCGTTGTATGCGAACGTTACAATCTATCACACCCGATCATCACGTGGTGCTTCGGAACAACGATCCTTAGCAATGGCGCTCATTTAGGGTGAACACCTTTCTTGAAATTTTATTGAGAGATCATCTTATTTACTACCGTCGTTCTAAGCAAATAAGATGTAAACATGATAAACATCACATGCAGTCAATATAGTGACATGATATGGCCAATATCATCTCGCTCCTTTGATCTCCATCTTCGGGGCACCATGATCATCGCTGTCACCAGCACAACACCATGATCTCCATCATCGTGTCTTCATGAAGTTATCTCGCCAACTATTACTTCTACTACTATGGCTAACGTTTCGCAATAAAGTAAAGTAATTACATGGCATTTATGATTGACACGCAGGTCATACAATAAAATAAGACAACTCCTATGGCTCCTGCTGGTTGTCATACTCATCGACATGCAAGTCGTGAATCCTTTTACAAGAACATGATCAATCCCATACATCACAATGCATCAGATCACATCCTTTAGCCATATCACATCACAAGGCATATGCTGCAAAAACAAGTTAGACGTCCTCTAATTTGTAGTTGCAAGATTTTACGTGGCTGCTGTAGGTTTCTAGAAAGAACGTTTCTTACCTACGCCAAAACCACAACTTGATATGCCAATTGTTATTTACCCTTCATAAGGACCCTTTTCATCGAATCCAATCCGACTAAGGTGGGAGAGACAGACACCCTCTAGCCACCTTATGTAACAAGTGCATGTCAGGCGGTGGAACCGGTCTCACGTAAGCGTACATGTAAGGTTGGTCCGGGCTGCTTCATCCCACAATACCGCTGAATCAAGATAAGGCTAGTAGTGGTAAGTAAATTAACAAGATCGACGCCCACAAAAACTTTGTGTTCTACTCATGCATAGATTCTACGCATAGACCTAGCTCTGATACCACTGTTGGGAGACGTAGTAGTAAATCAAAAAAATTCCTACGTGTTCACCAATATCTATCTATGGAGAAAACAACAACAAGTAAGAGGAGAGTGCATCTTCATACCTTTGAAGATCGCTAAGCGGAAGCGTTACAAGAACGCGGTTGGTGGAGTCGTACTCGTAGCGATTCATATCGCGGTGGACTCCGATCTTAGTGCCGAACAACGACGCATCCGCATTCAACACACATGCAGCCCGATGACGTCTCCTACGCCTTGATCCAGCAAGGAGGAAGGAGAGGTTGAGGGAGAGCTCCGGCAGCACGACGGCATGGTGACGGTGGATCTGCGTGGTCTCTGGCAGGGCTTCGCCAAGCAACACGGAGAACGAGGAGAGGGACGTGTAGGGTTGCGCCGTGGGAGAGAGAGATGTGTGTCTCAAACAGCCCTAAGGGCAGCACTATATATATATATAGGAGGAGGAGGAGGGAGGGCTGCGCCCTAGGGTTCCCACCCTAGGGGCCAGCGGTAGCCCTAGATGGGACTTGGGCGGTGGCCAAGGGAGGGAGAGGTGCTGCGGCAGCCCTAGGGTGGGCCTAGGGCCCATCTAGGCCTAGGGTTTGCCCCCCTCTCTCGTTGCTGCGCCTTGGGCCAGTTGGGAGGGGCTCACCAGCCCAACTAGGGGTTATTTCCCTCCACCTTCGGCCCATGCAGACCTCCGGGGCCCGTGGGCCCTCCCGGTGGACCCCCGGAACCCTTCCTGTGGTCCCGTTACGTTACCGGTTACACCAGAAACATTTCCGGTAAGCAAAACCTCACTTCCTATATATCAATCTTTGTCTCCAAACCATTCCAGAACTCCTCGTGACGTCCGGGATATCATACGGGACTCCAAACAACCTTCGGTAACCACGTCCACTATTTCCCTATAACCCTAGCGTCATCGAACCTTAAGTGTGTAGACCCTATGGGTTCGGGAGACACGTAGACATGACCGAGACACCTCTACGGTCAATAACCAATAGCGGGATCTGGATACCCATGTTGGCTCCCACATGCTCAATGATGATCTCATCGGATGAACCACGATGTCGGGGATTCAATCAATCCCGTATACAATTCCCTTTGTCTACCGGTATGATACTTGCCCGAGATTCGATCGTTGGTATCTCTATACCTTGGTCAATCTCGTTACCGGCAAGTCTCTTTACTCATTCCACAACACATCATACCATGGCTAACTCTTTAGTCACATTGAGCTCATTATGATGATGTGTTACCGAGTGGGCCCAGAGATACCTCTCCGTCATATGGAGTGACAAATCCCAGTCTCGATTCATGCCAACCCAACAGACACTTTCGGAGATACCCGTAGTGCACCTTTATAGCCACCCAGTTACGTTGTGACGTTTGGCACACCCAAAGCATTCCTACGGTATCCGGGAGTTGCACAATCTCATGGTCTAAGGAAATGATACTTGACATTGGAAAAGCTTTAGCAGACGAACTACACGATCTTGTGCTAGGATTAGGATTGGGTCTTGTCCATCACATCATTCTCCTAATGATGTGATCCTGTTATCAACGACATCCTATGTCCATGGTCATGAAACCATGACCATCTATTGATCAACGAGCTAGCCAACTAGAGGCTCACTAGGGACATGTTGTGGTCTATGTATTCACACATGCATTACGGTTTTCGGTTAACACAGTTATTGCATGAACAATAGACAATTATCATGAACAAGGAAATACAATAATAACCATTTTATTATTGCCTCTAGGGCATATTTCCAACAGTAGGATGGTAACCCGGCAGGGGGGTTTCACCCTCTAGAGACATGTCTCTGCAATAGAACCAAGTTCTGTTCCAATCTTTGGGATGGGTTGGCATTTTAACAGCTGGGTAAACCAGATCTCTTCTTCTTTGGTTGGAGACTCTGTCAAGCTCCAAGCTTGGGCCGGCCGCCACTTCTGTTTGGCGGTTGACATAGAAAAGGTCACGGAAGAGATCGACGCACGGCTCTTCTTGAAAGTAAACTTCACAGAGGACTTGAAAGTTGCACAAGTTGGATACAGAGTTTGGGGCAATGTCTTGAGGATGCAAATTAAAGAAATGGAGGACATCTCAGAAGAACCTAGATCCGGGCGGGCTGAAACCACGCATAAGTTGGTCGGTGAAGATAACAACTTCACCCTCTTGTGGGATGGGTCTCTTCTCTAGCCCCGGAACCCGCCAATGAATGACGTTTTGAGCCGGCGATGTTCCCACCTCTACAAAATCCTGTAGGAACTGTTCATTGACTCCAGAGTTGACCCAGTCACAGGATGAAGATGCTCGAGACATGACGGTGGGTCAAGGCTATGAAAAGGGGGCAAGACGCGGCGGGTCAGAAAGTGACTAGACAACCAAGATGACTGATGAAATTAAATGATGTGCCGTTAAGCCGCCGGTACAATTTATCGGAAGAGCCAGAGATTTGATGGCAGGTTAAGTGAACAAGGCCATGATGCAAAAATTGCAAAGGATGTACAAACAGGTTTTGCATATTATACTGAAACTGCAAGATCTACAGGCAAGGAAAAAATCAGATTTAATTCAACCCTAAAAGGGAGAGAAGGAAGAACGAGCAGTTTAGCGTAGGAAAAGGAACAGAGTGTAGATCTAGGCCGGACTACTGTTGGTTTTGCACGGGTGGCCGCGGTGGATAAGCAACATCACAAGATCTAAAGGGTTGTTCATCAGTTGGCATTATGAAGAAGAACAGGCATGCTAATGGGGTCCGATGAACTCGACAAGATTCAAGTGGGAAGCTACAGATCTAAGGGAGGACAAAAAACATACCTTAAAGATGCGGCAGAAGCGGGCAAGAGTCTGGAAACGTTCAGGTTGATGCAGCGGGCAAGTTCGTTGACGGCGACAGGACTCCATCGCCACGACGGAGCTCAGGAGCGCTGGCGTCGAGAGGAAGAAGAAGAGTAGTGGCGGCAGAGAAAATGAAAAGACCCCCTCGTGGCCCTATTTAAAGGGGTGGAAGGCCAAACGGGGCTCGCGGGAATGAAGGCGAGAGATGATCACTGACAGAGACGGACGCCTCAATTTTCGAGCCGGACGTTTAATGAGAGGATCTACGGCATATGTCACGGAATCTTTTCGACATGTATGAAGGTGACGTCATGGCGGGTTATGTGTTTTCCCTTTCAGGTGACAAGGGTGTGAGACTCGCCGCTGGGTAGAAAGTGGAGATTGATATGAGCAAGCTCAAATCAGTCTTGGGCCTAATGTTGGGGATATAACCCCGTGGTAAAGACCCACCCAGGAGGGGCCGGGTCATACCTGGCGGCTTGTTAGCGTATGGGCTGGAAGAGGAAGATTGGACTACACAGTGGCTCACCAGATGGACTGAGACGGAGGCCCGGAGTCAAGAAGAAGACGTAAGACTCGGGCGCATAAGCCGCCCAGAGATAGCCTGCCAGAGTCGGCAAGGCGGCTTAGAGATAGAGTCACACACATTGTAAGAGTCGGTATGAGATTTGTTTAACCCGTGGTCTTGACCTCCTATATAAAGGTGAGACCCGGGGACAGCTTAGACAGAAACCAATCGGTTGAGAGCTAGGTCAAGCAAATACACTTCCTTGTAATTGTACTCCAATCAATATACACAAAGCAGGACGTAGGCTTTTACCTCATCTCGTGGGGCCGAACCTGGGTAAATCCGTGTCTTTCGTCCCGACCAACCCCTTTGAGTCCACCGCCTTAGCGATGGCCTTGAACCTAAGTCTTCGGACATCTGCCGTGAAAAAACCACAATAGAAACGATAACTTTGAGGTGGTTATACTATCTACACCAATTTCATCTTACTGTTCTCCGCTAGAAAGGAACTTTGGAGTGATTCTTTGTTGCACGCTAAGGGATGATCATATCATTCAACTATGTTAGCATTGCTGAGAGATTGCACTAGTGAAAGTATGAACCCTAGTCCTTATTAACAAGCATTAATATACCGTTTTGCTCGTTGTTTACTAAATATTACCTTGCTGTTTTTATATTTTTAGATTACAAAAACCTATATCTACCATCCATATTGCACTTGTATCACCATCTCTTCGTCGAACTAGTGCACCTATACAATTTACCATTGTATTGGGTGTGTTAAGCACACAAGAGATTTCCTGTATTTGATTGTCGGGTTGTTTGAGAGAGACCATCTTCATCCTACAACTCTCACGGATTGATAAACCTTAGGTCATCCACTTGAGGGAAAATTGCTACTGTCCTACAAAACTCTGCGCTTGGAGGCCCAACACGGGTCTACAAGAACAAAGTTATGTAGCAGGCATCATATAGATAAGTATTTCTCTGAGTTAGAACTAAGGTTATCAAACCAATAGGAGGAACTCACAACTTCCGTCTTTAGCGCCTACACACAAAAGAGCAAACACTTGCACCCAACGCGAGCAAGAAGGTTGTCAATCCCCTTGAACTCGTTTCTTGCAAGCGGGTGAGTAATTAAGATGACAGTTTATAATTGTAAATTGCAAAATAAAAAGAAAATAATAAATGGCAGCACGATAATAGGAGCATTGGTAAATATATATATGTGAATAGACCCGGGGGCCATGGTGTTCGCTAGAGGCTTCACTCCTACATAAAGCATACAATGGGTAAACAAGTTACTGTTGGGCAATTGATAGAAAAACGCATAGTTATGCAATATTTATTTACGTCAATGGTCATGTGTATATAGGAATCACATATATAAACAAGTAGAAGGACTCTTGCCTGCATCTACTACTATTACTCTACTTCGAGAGCGCTTCTATGGTGGCCTCACTAGGTATTAACTTCATGCAAATAGAGTAAAGCATGGAGAATGATGACATGATGTAGACAAAGTAAACTCAATCAATATGAATGAACCCCATCATTTTATCCCTAGTGTAAGCAATACCAATATGTGTCTTGTCCCCTACTTTGTCACTGGGATATAGAGCACTACAAGATTGAACCCACTACAAAGCACCCCTTTCACTGAATATAAACCAATCTAGTTGGCCAAACTAAACCGATAGATCAGGGAGATTAACGAAGCTATCATGATCATGCAAAAAAGAATCAAATAAGTATTTAGAGATGACTCAAATATTTTATCATAAATAATCTGAACATAAATCCACAATTCATCATATCCCAACAGACACACCACAAAAGAAGATTACATCGAATAGATCACCACGAAGATTGCGATGAACTTTGTATTGAAGATCAAAGAGAGATAAGAAGTCATCTAGGTACTAACTATGGACCCGTATGTATGTGGTCGACTACTCACACATCACCATGGGAGCAGCAAGGATGATGTAGAGACCCTCCATGATCAATCCCCCCTCCGACAGGGCCCAGGAAAAGGGATCCAGAAGATTTCGTGGCGGAACAAAGACTTGCGGCGGTGGAAAAGGTGTTTCGGGAGATCCCCTAGGTTATTTTTAATATATGTGAATTTATAGGACAGAGTATAGGGTTGGGAGAGCTGGGGAGTGGACACAAGCTAACAGGGCGCGACCACCACCCATGGGCGTGTCCTGTCAGCTTGTGGAGCCCCCATGCGGCCTCCGGTCTTCTCCCAAAGCTTCCAGGTATTCTTTTGGTCTAGAAAAATCTTCAAAAAAAATTGGGCAATTGGACTTTTTTTGGTACTGTAAACCCGAAAAGCCAAAAACATGCAGAAAATAACAAGTGGCACTTGGCACTGCATTACTAGGTTAGTGCTCAAAACTAATATGAATCAACAAATAAATGCCCAAAAAGTATCCTAGAATGGTAATATTATAGCATGGAACAATCACAAATTATAGATACGTTGGAGACGTATCAACATCCCCAAGCTTAATTCCTTCTCATTGATACGTCTCCATCATATCTATAAATTTTGATTGTTTCATGACAATATTATACAACTTTCACACACTTTTGGCAACAACTTATATGATTTATGGGACTAACCTATTGATCCAGTGCTTAGTGCTAGTTACAGTTTATTGTGTGTGTTCTGTTTTGCAGAATATCCATATCAAACAAAGTCCAACCGTGATAAAAATTATAGAGTTTTTTTCGTAATATTTATGAGTTTTGAGAAGTGGAATCAATGCAAACGTAGTCCCACAGCCTCCACCCTCCACCAGGGCATGGCCTAGAGCCCAAACGCGGCCTGGTGTACTGTGCCCACCTGGTACATCGGTTGGATCTCTCCTTCGGGCGCAACGAAGCTAATTTTTGGATAAAAATCTCCTCAAGATTTCAGCCCGATCGGAGTTATGGATCTCTGGGAATATAAAAACAGTTTTCGGCCAGAAAACAGGAACTCGAAACAGAAGAGATCAGAGCGGGAGATCCAATCTAGGAGGGGCTCCTGACCCTCCGCCACCATGGAGGCCATGGACCAGAGGGGGAACTCTCCTCCCATCTAGGGGGGAGGCCAAGGAAGAAGAAGAAGGAGGGGGCTCTCTCCCCCTCTCTCCCGGTGGCGCCGAAACGCCGCCTGGGCAATCATCATGACGGCGATCTACATCAACAATCTTGCCGCCGTCAACACCCACTCTCTCCCCCTCTATGCAGCGATGTAACACCTCTCTTCCCCATTGTAATCTCTACTTAAACATGGTGCTCAACTCCATATATTATTTTCCAATGATATTTGGCTATCCTATGATGTTTGAGTAGATCCATTTTGTCCTATGGGTTAATTGTGGTATGATATTATGGATGTGGGTTGTATGTTGATATGTTGTTGTCCTATGGTGCCCTCCGTGTCGTGCAAGCATGAGGGATCCCCATTGTAGGGTGTTGCAATATGTTCATGATTTTCCTATGGTTGGTTGCTTGAGTGACAGAATCATAAACCCGAGTAGGTGGGTTCTTGCGTATGGGAGTAAAGAGGACTTGATACTTAATGTTATGGTTGGGTTTTACCTTAATGAACTTTGGTAGTTTCGGATGCTTGCTAGGGATCCAATCATAAGTTTGTTGGAAATATGCCCTAGAGGAAATAATAAAATGGTTATTATTATATTTCCTTGTTCATGATAAATATTTATTATCCATGCTATAATTGTATTTATTGGAAACTCGAATACATGTGTGGGTACATAGACAACAATGTGTCCCTAGTATGCCTCTAATGGACTAGCTCGTTGATCAAAGATGGTTAAGGTTTCCTAGCCATATACATGAGATGTCATTTGATAACAGGATCACATCATTAGGAGAATGATGTAATGGACAAGACCCAAACTATTAACGCAAGGTGTGAAGTTGAGTAAGACTCAATGCCCAGTGACTGCAGAGGATAGAGAAACGATGAGTGTCACCCCCTATGCTTCTGTGATAGGCTCTATCATGTATGCAATGTTGTGCACAAGACCCGATGTCATCCTTGCTATAAGTATGAACGGAAGGTTTCAAAGTGATCCGGGAATGGAACACTGGACGGCGGTCAAGAATATCCTTAAGTACCTGAAAAGGACTATGGAAATGTCTCTCGTTTATGGAGGTGATCAAGAGCTCATCGTAAGGGGTTATGTCAATGCAAGCTTTGACACTGATCCGGATGACTCTATGTCTCAAACCGGATATGTATGCATTCTCAATGGGGGAGTGGTAAGCTGCTGCAGTTCCAAGCAGAGCATGGTAGCTGATTCTACATGCGAAGCGGACTACAACTTTGCCTCGGAGGCAGCGAAGGAAGGTGTCTGGATGATGGAGTTCATGACAAATCTTGGAGTAGTGCCTAGTGCATTGGACACAATGACTCTGTTCTCTGACAACACTGGTGCCATTGCTTTGGACAAGGAACCAAGGTTTCATAAGAGGACCAGACACATAAAGCAACACTTCAATTCCATCTGCAATTACATCAAGGAGGAGGACATAAATATTTGCAAAGTGCACACGAATCTGAATGTCGCGGACCTTTTGACTAAACCTTTTACAAGGGCTAAACATGATCAACACCAGAATTGTATGGGTGTTAGATTCATTCCAACGTAAATCACATCGCGATGTGAGCTAGATTACTTACTCTAGTGCAAGTGGGAGGCTGTTGGAAATATGCCCTAGAGGCAATAATAAAATGGTTATTATTATATTTCCTTGTTCATGATAAATGTTTATTATCCATGCTATAATTGTATTGATTGGAAACTCAAATACATGTGTGGGTAAATAGACAAAATTGTGTCCCTAGTATGCCTCTAATGGACTAGCTCGTTGATCAAAGATGGTCAAGGTTTCCTAGACATAGACATGAGATGTTATTTGATAACGGGATCACATCATTAGGAGAATGATGTGATGGACAAGACCCAAACTATGAACGCAGCCTATGATCGTGTCAGTTTATTGCAATAGTTTTCTGCATGTCAAGTATATCTTCCTATGACCATGAGATCATGCAACTCACTCACACCGGAGGAGTACCTTCTGTGTATAAAATGTCGCAACGTAGCTGGGTGACTATAAAGATGCTCTACAGGTACCTCCGCGGGTGTCTGTTGAGTTGGCATGGATCGAGACTGGGATTTGTTACTCCATGTGACAGAGAGGTATCACAGGGCCCACTCGGTAATGCAACATCACAATGAGGCTTGCAAGCAAAGTGAATAAAGAGTTATCCATGGTATCTTGCATTACGGAACGAGTAAAGAGACTTGTGAGTAACGAAACTGAACTAGGTATAGAGATACCGACGATCGAATCTCGGGCAAGTAACACACCGAAGAACAAAGGGATCTGCATACGGGATTAACTGAGTCCTTGACATAGAGGTTCAACCTATAAAGATCTTTGTACAATATGTAGGAACCAATATGGGCATCTAGGTCCTGCTATTGGTTATTGACCGTAGAGGTGTTTCGGTCATGTCTACATAGTTCTCGAACACGTAGGGTCTGCACACTTAACATTTGGTGACGTTTTGGTGGTATTGAGTTATGTATGTTGGTGAACGAAGGTTGTTTAGAGCCCGGATGAGGTCCCGGACATCATGAGGAGCTCTGAAATGGTCCGGAGGTGAAGATTTATATATAGGAAAGTGGTATTTGGGCTCTGGAAAAGTTTCGGGCACTATCGGGAGTGACGAATGGGTTCCGGGGGTCCACCGAGAGGGGCCCACACACCCTAGGGGCCACATGGTCCTAGGAGGTGGCGCACCAGCCCCTGGTGGGCTGGGAAGCCAGCCGCTAGCAGGCCCTTGCACAAGGGGTGGGAGAGGCCAAGAGGGGAGGGAGTCCTACTAGGACTCCACCTGCCTTGTGGGAGGTGGACTCCTCCCTCTCTTGTGCGCCAAGGGCCCTAGGGTAAACCCTAGGGCGTCCCATCTACCCCCACTTCTTCCTATATATAGTGGAGGTTTTGAGGGCAGCCACCACCTGAAAAGCCACGTGATGCCCTCCTCCGTCTAGATCATAGTTCTCCTCTAGATTAGTTTGGTAAAAGCTCGGTGAAGCCATCCCGGATTAGTTCACCACCACCGCCACCATGCCGTTGTGCTGGCGGAGAAATCATCTACCTCTCCACCCTCGCTTGCTGGATCAAGGAGGTGGAGATCCTCATCGAGCTACGTCTCCAATGTATCTATAATTTTTGCTTGTTCCATGCTGTTATATTATCAATCTTGGATGTTTTACAATCATTTTATAGTAACTTTATAACATTTTTTGGGACTAACCTATTGACATAGTGCCAAAGTGCTAGTTGTTGTTTTTGCTTGTTTTTTACTTTGCAGAAAATCAGTACCAAACGGATCTCAAACACTACGGGAATTTTTGGAAAAAATTTATGGCTAGAAGAGCCAGGATGGGCCAAAGAGCAACAAGAGAGGGGGCCCAGGGTGGGCACCCTCCACCAAGGTGCGCCACAGGCCTCTGACGCGCCCTGGTGGAGGGTTCCCACCTTGGGAACCCCCTCAACCGACTATTCAGCCTATAAATTCCCAAATATTTGGAAAACCCTAGAGGAGTCGACAAAACACAATTTCAGACGCCGCAAGTTCTAGAACTGCTAGATCCAATCTAACACCATCACGGAGGGGTTCATCTTCATCATAGGTGCCTCTCCGATGATGCGTGAGTAGTCCACATAGACCTATGGGTTGGTAGGCAGTAGCTATATGGCTTCCTCTCTCTCTATGATTCTCAATACAATGGTCTCTTGGAGATCTATTTGATGTAATGACTTTTGCGGTGTGTTTGTTGGGATCCGATGAATTTCGAGTTCATGATCAGTTTCTATACATATTTGCATGATTACTTATAGCCTCATATTTCTTCTTCGAAACTTTGGTTATGTAGGCCAACTAGATCAAATTTTTTTGCCATGGGAAGAGGTTCTTTGTGATGGGTTCGATCTCGCGGTGTTCTTTCCTAGTGATAGAAGTGTGAGCAAGACACGCATGTATCTTTGCCATTAAGGATAACAAGATGGGCCCTATTCCTACATGAATAGATCTTGTCTACATCATTTCATCCTTATTATTCCATTACTCCATTTCTCCATGAACTTAATGCACTAGATGCATGCTGGATAGCGATCGATGTGTGGAGTAATAGAAGGAGATGCAGAATTGTTTTGGTCTACTTATCTTGGATGTGATGCCTATATAATGATCATTGCCTGGATATCACCATGATTATTTGATCTTCTACAAATTATCCAACAGTAATTTGTTCATCCACTGTGTGCTATACTCATGAGAGAAGCCACTAGTGAAACCTACACCCCCCAGGGTCTACTTTTCCAACATATTGCTTTCCGATCTACTATTTTTCCTTTTTGTTTTCAGATCTATTAATCCAGAAAAACAAAAATACCTTTCTACACTTTTTATTTACTTATTCTATTTTGTGTTCTTGCGAGATCTATTTGCCAAAACTATCATCACCTAATCTATCTATTTACCGTAGAGAGCTTGACAACCTCTCTTTTGCGTCGGGTTGCAATTATTTGTTATTTGTGTGGAGGTGTTGTTTACGTGGGTGCGTGATCTTTCTCTACGGATTGATACCTTGGTTTCATAACTGAGGGAAATACTTACCGTCGATGTGATGCATCATCCCTTCCTCTTTGGGGTTCCGACGCAGTCTCAAGCCACGTCATCAAACAACACAATTTTGGTTGTCCTGGCTGGACAACTCTTGCAACTGCTTACGAGATGGAAGCTTGGGACAGAGCCATGTTCTACCTTGACTACGATCGTGACGAGATCATGGTCTACTACAGGCCTGCTCGTAGCGATGATGGTTAGTTACTCCAGACTATGATCCTGAGGCCGCCCATCGAAATGTCGAAGTAGCATAGCTAGTATGCATGCATGCATGGCATATCTAATGTTGCTACCATCTCCAGTTTAGTTGAACTTGTGTACTTGTGTTATTTGCCTATTTTTGATACTTTTTTAATAATGTCAATAAATTTATATTGTTGAAATTAGATTCAGGTATTTGCATTGTACTGTTTAATTACTGTTCTAAAACTTTGATTATGCTGTCATTTTGGTTGGATCGTGCTGTTGTACAGATTTGGTTTAAATCTGAAAATGAAATTGTTGGCATCGCATTAACATGCAATGCCACTACTGAGGTATATTACTGCTGGCATTGTCCATGTGGCATGCCATAAACATGTCAAATATTGTTGGTGTCTTCTCCATCGCGAGCACTATTTTTTAACAGTGGCGCCATATTGGTGGTGTTGGGTGTCCACGCCAGCAAGGCCATTTTTTCCACGTCGTAGCAAAGAGTTTCTGCACTAGTATTCCATGCTATTATGTTATCATTCTAGGATACTTTTTAGGCATTTACTTGATGTTTTATATTATTTTAAGCACTAACCTATTAGCCCGGTGCCAAGTGCCAGTTGTTGTTTTCTGCATGTTTTTGGCTTTTCAGGAATACTGTATCAAACGAAGTCCAAATACCCCGAATTTTTTGATGACTTTTTCCGGACCAAAATAAGACCTGGAAGCTTCGGAGCAAGACTAGAGAGAACATGAGGTCCCCCCAAGCCATCAGGGTGCGCCCAGGGGGGTGGTCGCACCTTGGTAGCTTGGGGACACCTCCCCGCTCTCCTTTCCTTGATCTCTAGCCTATAAATTATGTATATTCTGAAAACCCTAGAGAGTATCCCGAGACACTTTTTTTGCCGCCGTAAGTCTTTGTTCCACCATGTGCCCATCTGGAGCCCTGTTCCGGTGTCCTGTCAGAGGGGGGATTGATCACGAAAGGCTTCTACATCAACCTTGTTTCTCCCATGGTGATGTGTGAGTAGTTCAACATAGACCTACGAGTCCTCAGTTAGTACCTACATGGCTATCTCTCTCTATGTTCTTGATTGCCAAGATCACTGCGATTCCCGCAGTGATCTATCTTATGTAATCAATCTCTATGGTGTGTTTGTTGGGATCCGATGAATTGTGGGTTTATGTTCAAATTATTCATGAAAATATATTGAATACTTGCTGGTATTTTATTTGCATGATTGGTATAGCTTTGTAATGCTCTCCGATCTATCGGTTTGGCTTGGCCAACTAGATTGATTTATCTTCAAGGGCGAGTTGTGCGTTGTAGTGGGTTCGATCTTGCGGTGCTCAATCCTAGTGACAGAAAGGGACATGACACGTACTGTATTGCTGACACTAAGGGTAAAATGATGGGGTTCATTCATATTAATTGGATTTACTTTGTATACATCATGTCGTCATCCTCCAAGCATTACTCCGTTTTTTCTTAATACTATAGATTCATGTTGGATAGTGGTCGATGGGTGGAGTAATACTAGTAGATGCAGGCAGGAGTCAATCTACTTGTTTATGGACATGATGCCTATATACATGATGATGGCCTGAATAAATATTGCATAACTATGTTTTTTCTATCAATTTCCCAAAAAGAATTTGTTTGCCCACCGTATGCTTTCTTCAAGAGAGAAGCCTCTAGCGAACACTATGGCCCTCGGATCTCCTCACAAATATAATTACAAAAACTCTAACTACCTCACTACATTATTTACTTTCTTTTTATTTACAATTTATATTTATCAAGTTATCTATCTATCGCCACTTATCGCTTGCAAGTAACGAGTTCAAGGGGGTTGACAACCCTCTTGCTCGTGTTGGGTGCAAGTGTTTGCTCTTTTGTGCGTAGGCCCTGAACACGGGAGTTCATGTGGTTCTCCTATTGATTCCATAACCTTGGTTCTCACTGAGGGAAGTATTAACCTTTACTTTGCTGCATCATCCCCTTCTCTTTGGGGAAAATCTCAACGCAGTTTACAAGTATCAGTGATGTCTTCTATGCAACTTTATTCTTGTAGAACCTGTTGGGCCTCCAAAAGCAAAGTTTTGTAGGACAGTAGCAATTTTCCATTATGTGGATGACCTAAGGTTTATCAATTCATGGGAGGTGTAGGATGAAGATGGTCTCTCTCAAACAACCCTGTAATCAAATACAAGAAATATCTTATGTTCCCAACACACCCAATACAATGGTAAATTGTATAGGTGCACTAGTTCGGCGAAGATATGGTGATACAAGTGCAATATGGATAGTAAATATAGGTTTTTGTAATCTGAAATTATAAAAACAGCAAGGTAACAGGTAGTAAAAGTGAGCATACACGGTATTGCAATGCTTAGAAACAAGGCCTAGGGTTCGTACTTTCACTGATGCAATCTCTCAACAATGCTAACATAATAAAATCATACGATCATCCCAAGGAATCAATCCAAAGTTCATATCTAGCGGAGAACATAAATGAAATTGTTGTAGGTAGTAGAACCACCTCAAAGTTATCCTTTCTGATCAATCAATTGAGCTATTCCTATAAGTGTCACAAACAGCCCTGGAGTTTGTACTAGAATAACACCATATGGTACACATCAATCAACTCTAATGTCATCTAGATACTCCAATGTCATCCCAAGTATCCATGAGTCAATTATACGATATGCATCAAATAATTTCAAATTCATCCTATTTGATCCACGCAAAAGAACTTCAAAGAGTACCCCAAGATTTCTATCATAGAAAGTAGGACAAGAACGAGTATCAAGTCATATGGTAGATTACCCCATTGTCACCACGGGAATCCGCTAGTTGAGTACCAAACCATATATCAAGTGAATCAATAGAACACCCCATTCTACCACAGGTATCCACATGCAAGACATACATCAAGTGATCTCAAATCCAATATTCAACCCGAAATGACAAAACCTAAAAGGGAAAGACTCAATTCATCACATCGAGATAGAGAGGGAAGAACACCATATGATCCAACAATATTAACAAAGCTTGTGATACATCAACATTGTGATATCTCAAGAACACAAGAGAGAGAAAGAGAGAGAAATCAATCACATAGCTACTGGTACATACCCTCAGCCCCGAGGGTGAACTACTCCCTGCTTGTCATGGAGATCGCCGGGGTGATGCAGATGGCCTCCGGTGATGATTGACCCCTCCGATAGGGTGCCGGAACAAGGCTCTGGATGAGATTTCTTCGGTACAGAGGCTTGAGGCGGCGAAGTGGAAGTTCTAGGTTAACTTCTAGGGTTGTTGGGATTTATAGGATTTTTCAGCGTTGGAATCACGCTAAACGGAGGCACAGGGTGGTCCCAAGCCATCAGGGCACCCCCAGGAGGGTGGTCGTGCCCTGTTGGCTTGGGGGCACCTGGAGGCCCCCCTTCTCTAGTTCTTTGTTCCAGTGTTTCTTATTTGTTCTAGGAAAAAATGTCAAAACGTTTTGGGCGACTCCGAGAACTTTTATTTTCTACACAAAAACAATACCATGGTAATTATGCTGAAAATAGTGTATCAAATTAAATCATATAAAGTGCATCAAAACCATATAAAAATATTATAAACATAGGTGAATATGGCATGAATACGTGATAAATTATTGATACGTTGGAGACGTATCACTTAGTAAAAGGGATCTAGGACATGTCAATGAGAAAGAAGAACAAAACCGGTAACGAGGAGACCTCAAGTAGATGACAATGTACCTCACCGCGGGTTTTGTAAAATACAGTGAAGCAAACAAAATAGCATATGATAACCAAAGGTTCACTCGAATAGCATTCTGTGTGAGTATAGGGTTAATATGGATGTCCATGGTTCTGCTATTGATCATTGAACGAAAGGTGTTTCGGTGATGTCTATATTTCACCGAACTTATAGGGTCACACACTTAACATTTAGTGGTTTTTTAGAAATTTATAGTTAAAGGAGAATGTACACCGAAAGAGTTCTAGGTTATTCTGAAAGTGTTTCGGATGTTCTCAGAAATGTTTTGGGAGGTCCCAGGGAGGTCCTGGGAACTTCTGGCAATGTCCAAAAGGTAACAAACATGCCGAATATATCCATAGGTTCACTGGTATGAGGACACCTCGGTTTGTCCAATGGGTAAGGCCCACGAGGCCTTAGGTCTGTGCACCAAGGGGATGTACGGAGGACAAGGGCAAACCGCCAGGGTTCTAACCTTAGGCCAAACGCCGAGGCCTGTGCCATTACCGACATCGCTAGGAACCATGGTGTTTCGTACCGGAGTTCGAGAAGGAGTCATCCTCTTGGTCTAAACCGACTTTGGGGAGGCTCCCTCCCCAAGTTGCGACCTCGAGCCTCCGCATATAAATGGAAGGGCAGGGACAATCCCTTGGACATATCAAATCTCTTGGAGGTGGCGCTGCTACTACCCCGGGCCTAGGTTCTCTCTCGCGTCTAGTTGATCTAGATGTTGACGCCGTTAGGCTAGTTAACCCTCTATTTTATCAGTGGTTCTTAACTCTGGAAACGAAGCTTTGTTGAACCACTACTTCGTTATGTGTGCAATCCGTAGAGGCATCATGCTTTTCGTGCTTGTTTGAGGGGTCGTTTGTGGGAAGGTTCGGGGGACTTCAAGTCCAATATACGCCAATTATTCTTCCGCTACAACTCAAAATAGGTAACGATCTGATCTAACATTGTATGCATCTTCATAGTGATCACGGCATCTTGATCGTAGGCCAATTTTTTTGTCTTCTACTATGTTTCCCAACATCTGAACCTCTTTGAGTCCCTCTTGGGTGTCTGCGCCATGGGAGCGCTTGGTGACGCAACAGTCGCATCAACCACTATATTTATTGGGGTTTTACTAGTTTCTAGGGTTAGAGCTAAAAGCTCTCTTCTCCTCTTTTGTCATGCCTCATCATCTCCAAATCAGAGGATGGCACTATCTCTCACCAATTTTGTATGGCAAGCTTTTTCTGACGAATAATGTCCAGCCTTCGCAATAGTTCCTCCTCATCAAGGTCATCCAACTTAGACGTGTCCTTATCTTTCTGGAGATCCTCTAAAATGATTATACTAATTATTCCCATAATCATGACGGCAACTACCTAATCAACCTCTACAACATGAGCATCTTTGAACACCAGCGCCGACTATCGATGCACTCCATCACCTTGCTCGGTGTGTAGGTAACCAATCATATCGCATAGAGCACACTAGTCAGGAAGCCTTTCATATTTGACTAGATGGATCTGCCTCTTTTCTTCCTCACCGTCGAAGTGTGGTTCTTTAGTGGTTTCCGAACATCAATTCGTATCTTTGCATAGTAAAAATTTCCTGAGGAGTTGGAACCCTCATCTACTGCCACAAATTCCCCCACCTTAGAGGCTAGGGGGTTTACCATAGAGGTCATCCCATCTGGCATATCATGAAGTTGGACCCAGATGCTGAAACAATTCAACTCAATCATGGAGGGTTTTGTGAAGCATCATAGGGTATGAAGTTTACAAGACAATCCATGAATGCCCATGCCCTCACCCCCTCCATTACTTTGGTCCAACCTTCTATGCATGAAAATTGAGCAGTGAATAAATCATTCCGAGGAGATCTAAAGTTTACTTCTCACGCCAAGTCCCATGTGTTCCACATCTATTTGTAAAACCAAAAAAATTGTACTCCTCATGGATGTGAATTTTGATCAGTGCCAACCATCGGGTAGCCTCTGAAGGCGGCTGCTCTTCTTGCTTGAAAACTACATCATGAAAACTTGTCCTTTACATCCCAATCGCTTCAGGATGTCCTCCAGATCCTTATTCTCTTGATCCATAGGACCGAAACCATCTAGCACACTCGACACCATGGCGACGACACAAGTACTCAAAACCATAGAAAGGTTTTGGTTACCGGTCAAAATTTCGAGATTTCCCATGGTTATCACGTATTTTGGTGCCCCTTAGTAAATCCCCATACCGAGCCAAAAATACCAAATTTTGAATTTCTTGAATTTAAATGCTCGATTTATAGTAAAGTAGGATATAATTGATGCCATGAAAGTTGGTTCTAGCGTGTTGGTAGCAACCTAGTTCTTGTTTTGAGAGGTCTCTCGTTCATTCACTTATTTGAATTCAAAATTCATTTACAAAATACGTATGAAATATACTCAGTAACCGTGTTAACCACATTTACCGGTCTCTCTCGGTAAAAATGCGGCATTCGGTAACCAAGAGAGACCACTAATGGGGTCACCTACTAATGGTAGGGTCATGGACCAGACATTCAGGACCCACCTCAGGCCCCACATGGTCTTTAAAGTCTCGGGACTATGGATCCATTCATATGAATACGCTGGGTCCACTTGGACCCACGGAGTCACTCGAACGTCCTCTAGTTAGTCGGCCAGACATCAGCACTCGAAAATGAGGAGGCGTGGACGACGTGGGAGCTACGACGGCTGAGGGACTTAACACCACACATGAAGTGTAGTCATAGCTACCGTTACCTGTAACTATCGTAGTTAGGGTTGTTGTTTCTAGCAACCTCCATAGTTACTTGCATTATTTGCCCTTGTAATAAAGCACGGCGGGTCCTGACGAACTCTATATAAGCCACCCCCGAACTCCTCCACAAGGGTTCATCATTCATTGTAATCATACACTCACAGAGAAAACACAAGCCTCCAGGCACAAGATGTAGGGTCTTATCTCTCCGAGAGGGGCCCAAACTCGCTAAAGCTGAGTGATACACTTGTGTCATAGCTAGGATATGTTCTCATTCCTATTCCCTAGTGCTATTGTCAGGATCGTTCCTTCGACACCCACCAAGGTGAGGAAGCGACACCAGGTTGCCCCGTGATCAGACCGAGTGGGATTCGCTAGCAGGAGGAGGGGAGTGGAGTCAATGATAGAGGGTAGGAGATCTCAAATTCCGACGGCGAGAGTAGGTAACCCTAGTGCGAGGGTAAAAACTGGACCGCTAACCTTGGGACGACCCGAATGCTCGACACCTTGTTGCATAGACCGACACATAGGAATTTTTCCAACTCCCATGTATTTTTTATGATGACCAATGAAAATCTATCGTTAAATATAAAAATCCAGATCCACTTACCCATCTCCTAAAAAACAAACAGAGGGGTCAGGACTGAAATAGGCATGGTGGTTGAATACAGTCAGTGGCTGCCCTGTAAACCAGTTGGACATGGTTCAGAAAAGCTACTCTCCATAAGGTTGCCCGTAATGAGGAGTATCATATACTAGTATCATGCTTATGAGGCTACTCATAGTGGGGAGTATCATGCATATGATACTATTGTATGATACTACCTCCATAATGCATAGTATCATAAAGTAGTATCATAGATGACCTCATTTATTGACATGCAAGACACATAGTAGCATAGCATTTAACATGATACGGTATCTACCTATGTTACTCTAACATTCTCTCTCTCTTCTTTAATTGTGTGCCACATAAGCATGTTTGCTAGTCCCAAGTATATGATACTAGCTATATTATTCCCACTATGGCCAGCCTGATACTAATGTATGATACTACTTCCATAACGCATAGTATCATAAGTTAGTATCTAGAATGCCTTATTAATTGCTATGCAAGACACAAAGTACTGCAACATTTAATATGATACCACATCCTCTCTTTCCTCATTTAATGGTGTGCCATATCATCAAAAAAGCCTAGTTGGCATGCATGATACCACTTATGATACTCCCATTACGACCGGCCTATTATAGCTAGTATCATATACTTGAGACTAGCAAACATGCTTATGTGGAACACAATTAAAGAAGAGAGAGAGGGTTAGAGTAACATAGGTAGATACCGTATCATGTTAAATGCTATGCTACTATGTGTCTTGCATGTCAATAAATGAGGTCATCTATGATACTACTTTATGATATTATGCATTATGAAGGTAGTATCATACAATAGTATCATATGCATGATACTACTATGCGATACTCCCCACTATGAGTAGCCTTACTCCCACTATGGCCAGCCTGATACTAGTGTATGATACTACTTCTGTAACGCATAGTATCATAAGTTAGTATCTAGAATGCCTTATTAATTGTTATGCAAGACACAAAGTACTACAACATTTAATATCATACGGTATCATAATATGATACCACATCCTCTCTCTTTTTTGAGGGAAATATTTGAGAGCTTTTATTCAACAAAGGCATTCTTGGGGCAGTCTGCCAACAGGCTGTTAACCAAGAACGAGGGAGTCCAGTCCAGACAACTGTCAGTCACCAAGAGTGAGCAAGCATGCTTTGCACACAAATGGGTCGGCAAGTTGGTTGCCCTTATTACATGTTGAATTAAAAAATAATCAAAGTATAAAGATAGCTCTCCAATTTCATCAAGAATCGGTGCCACAGCAAAACGTTCTGCATGACGAGAATTCCATAGATTCACCAAAGCCAAGCAATCAGTCTCCAATGTCACACGCTTGAGGCCTCGCAAATTGGTGAAAATGACTCCTTCCCGAAGGCCTAGTGCCTCCATGATCAATGGGTATGTCACCCCATCGTGTGGTTTGCACCACGAACCCAGCAGCCGAGACGCCAAGCGTGCCACTCCACCAGCTCATCCCTTACCCGAGAAAATATCAATGGCTCCATCACAATTGATCTTGACAATATCATCCTCAGGTGGCCGCCATCCATAACCTAGTAACATTGATGCTTGCTTCCTGGGTAGCTCCAAAAGTGGAAGGTCTTCTCTAATCTTTCTCACTGCATTGTCAGGGTCAATTTTCTCATGATCATGAACCCATCTGTTACGCGAATGCCAGATGGCCCACGTCACTGTAATAATCTTCGCCCTTTCTTCATATGCAAACTTGCTATCACATATGATATCCCTAGACCAAGTGTCGGGGTGGAGCCGTGGTAGATGAAACTCAAATAGCGCTTCTGCTTCATTCCAAAATCGTTTTGCATGTGTACATTGTATCAATGCATGCATCAGATCTTCTCCCATTGCAAGGCATACGTTGCATCGATCCAGTTCTTTGATATGTCTTTGCTTGAGAGTCTCTTCAACTGGCAGGATCTTATTCAGAACCCGCCACCAGAAGACTCGCATTTTAGGTATAACCTTCAGCTTCCATAAGGAATTCCATAGTTGTCTTTCGGTCTGTGAGGTACCCGTATCCGCCCCTTCCTCTTGAGCTAATCGCTCTTTGTGAGCCACAAGAGTGCAGTATGCTGATTTGACAGTATAGATTCCTGTGGATTCAAAGGCCCACGCTTGAAAATCCTCTCCTCCACCATTGCGTAGTGGGATGTTTAAGATTGCTTGGGCATCCAGTGCCAGGAAGGTTGCACGAACAAGATCATGTCGCCATGTCCAATTCACCCGATCAATCAACTCATTCACCAAAACAAGGGATGTGTTAGCTGGTTTAACCATAGGAGCCATCGAAGTAGTATCAGGAATCCACTTGTCCTCCCAGATGGAGATCGTGGAACCACCCCCCACCCTCTTGATCAGACCAAGCTCCAATGCTTTTCAGCCGGCAACAATCGCTCTCCAGATGGGTGATGTCGTCTTCGGGATTGTGGCAGCCATAAAGTCTGAATATGGGAAGTATCTAGTTTTTATAACTCGAGAGCACAAACTCTCTCGGTGTAACATAAACCTCTAGCCATGCATCCCCAACAGAGCAAGATTAAAGGCCTCGAGATCCCAAAACCCCATCGCCCCTACTTCTTTCAGGGTGGGTAGCTTCTTCCAGGAGAGCTAGTGCATCGAACTCCTGTCAATGTTACTGCTCTAGAAATACCTGGCCATGCAAGACGTAATCTTCTTGCACACCTTTTTTGTTAAGCAGAAGCAAGTCATATTGAAGGTTGGTATCACTTGAATGACAGATTTTAGCAGTATTTCTCGCCCCGCACACGCCAAATCTCTCTCTGAATAGCCCATCATCTTACTCCTCGCCCGATCACAAATATGCTCAAACGTGCCGCTAGTGATCCTGCCGACGGCAGTCGGTAGGCCGAGGTACCTGTCGCTGAAAGCTTCAACAAAAATACCAAGGCATTGTTTTTTTGAATGAAAGGGATTTCCCCCCTGCTCCATTTTATTAATGAAGCGGAAAGCAGTCTTAGCACATAATTCGAATTGAGGGCTTAGCAACGAGCAAACACATGCTCCTACCGAAAAGAAAAAGCCTCCAAACGTAGCTATTACTGCCAAGTCTCAGAACTACTCTTATTACAGGAAATAAGGAAACTTAAGAAAGGACACGAGCTAACACCCTACGACAGTCGAAGGATCACTCCAGGTGATGGGAAGAAGCTCCCCACGACATTTGTCCAATTCGGCGATGAATTGCCGAAGTACCGCTTCTTGTGTGATGTCGCAGAGTACAGCCCATTGGCGAAGAAAACTTCGTAGTTTCACAAGCACGCAGTTCAGACTTTTCCAAGAGCGACCTTGAAAGCAAAACTCATTTCTTAGTCTCCAAACACTCAACAAGGAGGCAGCCACAATCATATTCTGGACAGGTTTTTTCTTATGAATTTGCCATAAAACACAAACATCTTCAAAGCTGGAAATAATGGGCATGCAAAAAAAATAGCAAACAAGTTCCAAATGTATTTAGGAACCACACATTCAAAGAACAAGTGTTGCACTGATTCCTTTTCACCACAGAATAGACAAGTAGGATCATCAACAGTTCTACGCTTAGCCAAGTTGTCCCTTGTTAAAATTTTGTTATAGACACTCAACCAAAGAAGCACATGAATATTGTGAGGACATAAAATTTTCCAAAGTTTGTCTTCAATGGCGGAGGGCACACCTCCAAAGTTGATAGCATTGTAAAAGGACTTAACAGAGTAAACTCCTTTGGAATCCAACATCCAAATAGGAACATCAGGGTTGTTAGACATGGAAATATCATGGATAATATCAAGTAGTTGGTTCCATTTATTAATACCATCACTATCCACACATCTCCTAAATGTGAGCTTAAGGTCTACACCATCCCAAACTTGAGAGACAGAGCAATCAAGTTGATTGCAGATATAGAAAAGTTTCCAGAATTGAACCTTCAGGGAACAGTCCCCAGCCCAGATATCATGCCAGAATTTGATAATTCTACCATTACCTAATTTCCATTTGTAAAAGGTCTTGGAAGCATTTAAAGCCCAAGTTACACTCTTTCAGAAGGGAGATCAGTTATCAGGCTTGGCCCATAAGATATTAGGGGAGTTAATGTTATATTTAAAGGAAATAACATCCTTCCAAGGCGTTGTTTCGTCTGTTGCCTCCTCTCCTTCCTCATTTAATGGTGTACCACATCATAAAAAAAACTAGTTGACATACATGATACCGTTTATGATACTTTCATTACGATCAGTCTAATTTGTCCAATTCTATTGAATACAGGATGCCAAATGAAATCACACGCGTAGCATTTTGAAATGATCGGGATCTTCACTATTCGACCAACATGTTCTATGTTGGTACGTACTACCATGAATGAAATGACAGTTTGCATCGGGAGACAGATAGCATCAACTAGTGTGGCGCACGACGTGGAAGTGATAGGTACCATCAAATGATCCAAGGGTCAGCGCTTGCATTCATTCCCCGCCCACCAGGGATCTAAGGAGACACTGTAACATGGCCGTGGTCAGCGCTTTCACTGTTCGCAGCACTCCAAAGGATTCATATAATCGCTCGTTACTCGAGTTCGCCATGTCTCGGGCTGCCAATCGGTGTTAAGTGAAATGGGAGTTGATGATCCCCACAGTTTTGTGCTACTGGAGATCAAGGAAATCATCCATCGTGAGTCTGCCCCAAGTGAGCACATTGAGCTAAGCCAGATCTTGGACAAGAACTGAAGGTGAGTTTGCCAAACAAAAGAAGAACTGATGGATGGTGCCGACTGCGGACCACCGAGGATGTTGGACGCAGAAGCTGGGTCAGATGCCAACGAAAAGTCCGGTAGCTGCGTACCGCCAGAACTGTTGAGATCGCGGAGAGGTTCCTGCGCAGCCACTTGTGATGGCCAGTCGGTCCGTCAATTCTACAGTTCCACGCACGTGCAATGGGAAAGATTCAACACCGTTGTCCCGGACTTGTCCTGGACTCCTCTGAAGAGCATTCCGAGTGGCCGAACTGAACTCCGCCGTCTGGGACTCATTCAGAAACACGGGCATAGAGACAGCAAAGAACGAGCCACGCCGCCTCTTTGGTGACCACCACTCGTAGCTTCAGTTATTCACGCAGTGCCATGCCACCCGTACGTGTAAAACATTTGCTAATTGCCATGCCATGTATCCATGCGTCACACGTGTCTAAGCGGGATGGACGGGTGATTTGTTACTTATCCTTTCGACCACACGCTCTGTGCGTTCACGTCGTTGTCCACGTGAGGTGAGGTGAGGTGATGTGATACATCGGGGTTTGTTTTCAAAGTTTGTGTCGGAATACTAATAGTATCCCTTCGGTCTGTCTCAAAATTCTTTCTTAGTTTTGTTTAGAAATAAATGCATCTAAATATTAATACGTAACTAGATACATTCATATGTACACAAATTTAAGACAAAAAATTTAGGATAGAGGAAATATAATATAGTGCGTCCTTGATTTTTTAGTTTGAATTTTGACCATGAATTTGATTCACGAAACCGATTACGACGGGGTAAACCTTATACCATTGAATTCGTATTTTCGATATAAATGTAGTGGTATAGTTTTTACCCTGTCGTAATCGGTCTTATTAATTAAATTTATGATCAAATTCAGATTTTGAAAAATATAGACGCACTACTTTGTGAAACGAAGGATACTTTCAATCTATCCATCGTCTGGCACCTGGCGGTTGTTGGGCTTGATAAACTCTGCTGACCGGCGTGGGTTTGTGCGTGCGTGCTTATCTAATCGCGCGACCACGCGATTTATGTGTGGGTGTCGTCTGCTGCTGTCTCGACTCAATGTTTGCATTGTACAAACCACGGAGATTTACAGGCGTACTTATCTATAGCTACGGGTACGAATCATTTGCCTTGGACCCTTGGTTGCCACTAAACAGTAAGCCGATGTAACAAAACGTGAGCGACGTACGTAGACCAAACGCCAAAGACAGGGACCCTCTTGGATTGGAGTACCTAGAAAACAAAGCGAAATAGTCTGCATAGTCCATTTATTTAGAAATGTATAATCATCAGATCCAATCAGAAATCAAACCCGTCTCAAACGATTAGATGGGCGGCCCGATCGGTCGTCGATCGGTAAAAAAAAAACATTCAGAGCCTCAAACCGGCATCAAGCACACGCTATCCAACGTCTTTCATATCCAACTCCAATGTATGTCGGATATGGGCCGGCCAGGGCATACATGGGCACGTCCGCCACGTCAGTCCGACCCACCACCGATCCCAATATGTCCCCTCTTCGAACCCTAGCTCTCACTCCATTCTCTTCTCTCGCTCCGTACCCTACTCTCCCTTTACGATTTCGATCGAATCCGTCGAGATGTCGATCTCGGTCAGCCACTCCGGCTCCGACCTCGACATTGAGACGGAGCTGGCCCTCCGCATTACGCTGGTGCGTTCCAAGGTGGACACATAGGCAACTCCGGATCCGCACTGTCGCCACTCCCGCGTTGGCGTAGCGGGGATACCAAAGCTGGGCCCTCTCGTCCCGCGCAGTTCTGTGAGGGCTACACAGTTCGCTCCTCCCTCATGTCGCCCCCTTCCCCCGTGGGCCGCTGCTCCGCATGGGCAACGATGGGTTCTAGTGCCCGCTCCGTCGTCCAGCCCGTGCACATCGGAATCAGAGGCGCACACCGCCCGCCGCGAGAGGCAGCCGAGTAATCAGTGCGCCGCTACGGTGGGTTGTCGGCGAAGCCCGACAAGGACGAGCGGCTCCTTGCTAGGGTCTACCGTTGGTCGCTGACGACAGAGAAGACGGGTAGATTCCCCATGTTGATCTTAGTGTATATTCCCATGTCGACGCAGGGGTACTTTGTAGCAGCTGAATCAATAGGGCAATTGGAAAGAGATTTAGAGGCAGCTCGAGAATCTCAGTGGTACGCCGAATCCCAACATGAGGCCGGCTGCCGTATTTTGCAACGAAATATTGAGGAGAAGAACCGTCTTCAGGTGGAAAACAAACAACGGGCCGAAGAAATTGAGAGCTTAAAGACTCAATTAGCCCAGGCCCAAGAAGAAAACCATAAATTACAGAGGGGCATGTTCGGTAAGTGTATTTTAACATCGGACAATACTTCCTATATATGAAGTATAATGGGCATGCCTTGACTCATGTATAGGTCTCCTGTCCGAGCGGCCCGAAGAAGAGATCGGATCTTACCAGGGAAACCTTCTAAAGCAGTTGTCCGCCCTTCATGAGCGGGCTCGGAAGGCCATGAAGAGCATAGTGAAAGCATCGTGGCCTGCCAATCAAACTCCGGAGGAGATGACCGAACTGGTTGTTCAATTCAAGGGAGCCCGAAGTAGGTACGAGCTATGGAAGACATCAGCTTGCCGAGAGGGAGCACGAGAGGCGTGTGCGATGGTCAAGACCCGCTATACCGGCCTTAACCCCGAGCGTATGGCCCGGGTTGAGCCGACAGGATCGGATGGGCAGGAAGTACCGCTTCACTTGGTATACGACCAAGTGATGCCCGCCACCTGTCTCTCGCAAGAAGATTGCTCCTTGGATATCTTAATAGATAATCTCAAGCAGCAGCCAGATGTATGATTATGTGTAACTATGTACTAATAATCGAGAAATTGCTCCGTATGTGTTGTAAACTTTGTCTTAACTGACCATCGGCTTCGACCTCCCACGCTAAGAGCTTGGGAGTGTTCCTCATAAAATATCACACGAGAGGAGCGAATTATGTTCGGGGAACCAGGCAATCCGGTCATTTGGTGCGAACGGACAGAAAGCCCATAGGAAAATATGTTATATTACAGCTTAGCGTAAGAAACGTCTTTCAAAGAAAATAATACCTCTATCGATACCTTTCTTCAAGGTGCTACGTAAATCGTAGGTAGTAAGATCGTATACTGCTAGTATGCGACTAGTGGCTCTTGTGAGAAAAGAAGCCCGAGTAATGGTGTTGACGACCATAATCTCATTTGTTGCTTCCGTCATAGCTGACCAATTGTCTACTGAAGATAGCTAGCTTTCGGCTTCACTTGTCTGAGGTACATATCCGGATGATCCGATCGTAACAATCGCAGAGGTGCTCCCTTTATCCTCTAGCCGAACAATCGGGAACGTAGAGGGTAAGCACATGAGCGAGGCAACCCAGCTTGGCAAAAATCTTAGTTCGAATTGATGCATATGATGGCTTAAAATTGACAAGGGAAACATGCATACACAATAAATGTGAATAGAGGCTTAGAGTGTAAAAGCATTGGCTTCGGGAAGAAGCCCCAAGTGTTGTGTTCGGATTTAACAATTAAGGTTGTAAGCCGAAAATCTTAATACAAGATCGGTTGAGCCAAACATTGAGTTGGGAGAAAAGGAAAAAATTTAAACCCGCCCAAAAATCAAGGTGGGAGGGAAAGGAAAAGGAAATAAAGAAAAAGGAGGTAAAAGGTAAGGAGTATGACGGCACCAGTTTATCCGTAGAAGCACCGAAGACGAGCTGCGTTCCATGGGTTTGGTTCAAGGCGGTTATCCGACGGGTTTCGAAGACGGTAAGCCCCTCCCGCGAGTACTTCATCAATTATGAAGGGCCCCTCCCATTTGGGGTTGAGTTTATGCTTCTACTTCTCCAGGAGCCGTAAGACGAGCTCACCCACATTATACGCTTTTTCCGTGACCTCCCTACTCTGGTAACGTCGGGCCTGCTATTGATAAAAATTAGAGCGAGCCCGAGCTATGTCGCGTTCTCCTTCTAAGGCGTCCAGGTCATCCTGTCGATCTAACTCGGCTTCCTTTTCCTCGTACATGCGCACCCTTGATGCATCGTGAATGATGTCACAAGAGAGGACTACTTCTGCCTCATGGACCATAAAGAACGGTGTGTATCCCGTTGATCTATTCGGGGTGGTGCGCAGGTCCCATAGAATGGAGTCAAGCTCCTCCACCTAATGGCAGTCGAACTCATGAAGAGATCGGACCAAACGTGGCTTGATGCCACTCATGATGAGGCCGTTTGCTCGTTCGACTTGTCCATTGGTTTGTGGATGATACACCGATGCATAATCGAGCTTGATTCCCATCTTTGCGCACCGGTATTTGACCCCTTGGGTTGTGAAGTTGGATCCATTGTCCATTATTATACTATGCGGGACACCATAATGGTGTACCACGCGAGATATAAAGTCAATTACTGGTCCGGACTTGGCTGATTTGACAGGTTTCGCTTCTATCCATTTGGTGAGCTTGTCAACCATGACCAGTAGGTATTTATTCTTCTTGGTCCCCCTTTAAGTGGTTCGACCATATCCAGCCCCAGACCGCGAAAGGCCAGGTGATCGGAATAGTCCGAAGAGCTGTTGGGGGCATGTGACTTTGATTCGCAAAAAGTTGACACCCCACGCAGTGTTTGACAAGTGACTAGGCGTCCGCTTGAGTAGTGGGCCAGAAGAAGCCAGCCCGAAAGGCCTTGCTAACTAAGGCTCTTGCTGCGGCGTGATGGCCGCCCATCCCTGCGTGGACTTCGGCTAAGAAATGTTGTCCTTCTTCCTTAGATATGCACCGCTGTAGTATTCCAATGGTGCTTTTCTTGTATAACTCACCCTCGTGGACTTTATAGTCTTTGGATCGCCAAATTATGCGTCGTGCCTCCGTCTGATCGTCGGGGAGATCTTTACGAAGAAGGTAGACGAGGAATGGCTCGGTCCATGGAGCGATTACTGCCATGACCTCATGACCGAAGGCGTCTCGTCCATTACGGAGCCGCCGATGATTTGGTCGTTTGGTTCATTTATAGGGGGGACAACCTCTTCCGTGCTGGTTGAACCGACACCCTTATGATCGTCCTGCCAAACCATTGATGGATTAAAGAGCCGTTCCAGGAAAGTGTTTTCTAGGACACGGTCGCGTTTGGCCCCCACGCGGGCCGGTACGTCGACGGCTTGGTTGTTGTCTCTAGCGATGTGGAAATATTATAACGCCTCGAACCATGCGGATATCTTGAGGACGGCGTTTCTATATGCCGCCATCTTCGGATTTTTTGCATTGAATTCGCCGTTGATTTGGGAGATGGCCAAGTTGGAGTCTCCCTGTACCTCCAGTCGGCGTATGCCCATTGATGCTGCCATCCGAAGACCATGTAGAAGTGCTTCGTATTCGGCTGCATTGTTGGAATCGGCATACATGATATGCAACACATATCGAACGTTATCGCCTGTGGGAGATGTGAGAATAACTCCAGCCCCCAGTCCGGCCAAAATTTTAGATCTGTCGAAGTACATCCTCCAATGGAAGTATGTACTATATTCCGTGGGGAGCTCAGCCTCTGTCCACTGGGCGAGGAAATCTTCCAGCGCCTGAGACTTGATAGCTTGGCATGTCTTGTAGACGATTTCAAAGGGAAGGAGCTCAATAGCCCACTTGGCTATGCGGCCAATGGCGTCCCTGTTATTGATTATATCGTTTAGGGGCACTTCGGAGGCCACCCTAATCGGACACTCTTGAAAGTAGTGTCTGAGTTTTCGTGATGCCATAAATACTGTATAGGCTATCTTCTGGTAGTGCGGGTATCTGGACTTGCACTGCGTTAGTACTTCTGACACGTAATAGACCGGCTTCTGTGTTCGGAATTTATGTCCCTCCTCCTCTCATTCGATGACGAGCACTGTGCTAATGACTTGGTTGGTTGCCGATATGTATAGTAACATGGGTTCACCAGCGCCTGGTGCTGTGAGTATGGGATTACTTGCCAGCAGTGTTTTAATTTCTTCTAACGCAGCCGCTGCTTCATCGGTCCATTCGAAATTGTTGGTCCATTTCAGTAGTCTGTAGAGCAGCAAATCTTTTTCCCCGAGGCAGGAGATAAAGCGGCTTAGCGCCGCCATGCACCCAGCCAACCTCTGGACGTGCTTTAGCTCTGTGGGAATTGCAAGTTCTGATAGGGTGCGGATCTTAGCCGGATTCGCTTCTATTCCTCTATGGGAAATGATGAATCCGAGGAATTTACCAGTGGGAACTCCGAATACACATTTGTCCAGATTTAGTCGTATATCGTACTCGTGTAGGCTGGCAAAGGTTTGCCTTAGGTCGTCGATCAGCTGGCTGACGTGTATGGTTTTGATTACCACGTCTTCCACGTATGCCTCGACGGTTTTACCGACTTGTTTTGCAAGACAAGTCTGGATCATGCGTTGGTATGTAACCCCCAGTGTTTTTTATCCCAAAGGGCATTGTGTTGAAGCTGAATGGCCCATAAGGGGTGAGGAATGCGGTTGCAGCTTGGTCGGATTCCTTCATTTTAATCTAATGGTATTCGGAAGAAGCGCCAAGGAAACACAACGAGTCATGTCCGGCTGTGGCGTCAATAATCTGGTCTATGCGTGGTAAGGGGAAAGGGTCCTTAGGGCAGGCCTTGTTCAGGTCTTTAAAGTCAACACATAGCCGCCAGGATTTGTCTTTCTTTGCTACCATCACCAGGTTTGCCAACCATTCGGGGTGCTTAATTTCCCGAATGAATCCGACCTCTAGCAGTTTAGCTAATTCTTCACCCATAGCTTGTCATTTGGGTTCGGAAAAGCGGCGCAGAGTGTGCTTAACGGGCTTAAAGCCTGCGATGATGTTCAGACTATGTTCTGGTAGCCATCGTGGTATTCCGGGCATAGTGGAAGGATGCCAGGCGAAGATATCCTAGTTTTCTTGTAAGAATGTTTGCAGTGCTTCGTCCACTATGGGGTCCAACTGAGCTCCGATGGACGTTGTCTTATTGGGTTGCGTCGGATGTACCTGAAATTTGACGATCTCATCTGCAGGCTTAAAGGGCGTGGGTTTGGGCCTTTTGCTAAGGAGCACATTGTCCTTGTCTACTGTTGACCGAAGTGCGGTCAGCTCCTTTGTAGCGAAGGCCTCAGCTAGTGCCTCAAGGGTGAGCGCCGCTATTTTGTTTTTGGCTCGAAGGGCTATGTTCGGATCACTGGAAATTGTGATTATCCCGTTTGGTCCTGGCATCTTGAGTTTCATATACCCGTAATGTGGTATAGCCTGGAATTTTGTGAAGGCGTCACATCCCAGCAGGGCGTGGTAGCCGTTGGGGAAGGGCACGATGTGGAAAAGGAGTTCTTTGGATCAGTAGTTTTCGGGCGTGCCGAACACTATGTCTAGGACGATGCGTCCGGAACAACGCGCCTCTTTCCCCGGAATGATTCCCTGGAATGTCGTGTTGCTATGCTTGATGCGAGATCGGTCGAACTGCATTTTTTCCAAGGTATATTCATAGATCAGGTTTAAACCACTGTCGCCATCCATTAGCACTTTGTGTAACCTGAAGCCATCGACGATGGGGTTCAGAACCTGTGCGGACGGTGCGTGATCGGGAAAAGTGGTTGGTCGGTCAGTATCTTCGAAGGTAATGGGTATGTCTGCCCATGCACTTGTTACTACCACATGGTAGACCTATTCGAGTTCTCTAAGAGCTCTTTTCCTCCTACTCTTTGAGGGGAACATTTTGTAGATTGTCAGGACTTCGGCGTTGTAGTCTGGCGGTGATGTAGAGCACCTATTCGGTGGTAATGCCTCTAGAATGGCTTCACCACTTTTTGCGACCTGCCTGACGACCCAGCAAGCTCTAAGGCTATGAGTCGGGCTTGTGTTCAGCAATACGGAATGTATGGGGCATGGTTTATCCAATAGCTCGTCAAGGACAGTACTGACCCCTGTAAGGGGCCTATTTCTCTTTTCGACGGGTTCGAGTTTGGCTGGCCGCTTCGGGGGTAGCCTCTTTTTTCGATCTCCTCTAGGGTATTAGGTAAAGGTTGGTTCGGAAAATAGCCATTCATCTTGCCACGCGCTTTCCATGGCACAATATTTTTGTACCAAGTCTGATAGTTCGACGAAGTCACGAATGTGCCGATGAGCTAGAGCATTGAGAATCCCTTCATCACGGCAATTTTGATTGAAGTTTGCCATTATCTCCTGGTAACTAAGACCTCGTTCTTTGTTTCTAGCGAGGAGGAGTCTAGCCCAAAAATGATGAACTGACTCTCCTGGTAATTGTTTCGCATCCCGTAAGTCCGAAGACTTGGACTCTGCTTTGATACTTGAGTGATCGGCTTGGGTGGTGGGTGGGAAATTTTTTGACTCCATGCCACAACGTGAGTCTGTGGTTATGGGCTCCGAATTATGCGCTAGATCGGGGACCAATACCGGTCTGTCTCCGGAGTGAACTCTAGGGCCTGGGTTGCAATCTAGGTCTTGATGATTGGAGATTGGGCTATAAACTGTTTTTAATTCCGGTCGCTCGGGGGACGAGCCCCGGCCGGACACTCAATGGTGGCGACTAAGTGGGTGGCCATGGGGATGAAAATCTCCCTGTCATTGGGTTTAAGCCCAAGTCGGTCATAGACTGGGGTCTGGTCGTCAGCCATGCGCAGGGCCTTAATCCGATCCAATAGCTTGTTTAGAAACGAGGCGACGGTAGGATGCGTGTCGCTAAAGCGAGTGGGGTCGATATGCGGCATTGCAGTTCCGGAGTTGCACGAAAGCGGATCCAGGTCGTGTTCGGCCATTGTGGATCCAGTCACGACGGGCGGTTTGGGCATTCCAGACAACCCAGGGGTGACGGCCTCCTCAAAGGCGGGGCCCGATGTCCTCGGCATCGAGGCATCGGGATCTGCGGGCTCCTCAATAATAATTGAGGTTCTATCAAGATAAATTCTCCCCTTGAATCAGTGACGAACTCTAGGGTTCCAAATATGATTCTTTGGTCGGGGAAAAAGCTTCCGACCTGGCCAAGGTGTCTGGTCGGTTCGGCGTGCGACGAGACGTCATCGCTTGTGAAGAACTGATCAGTGATGAGGATATCCCGGCTGCAGATCTCGTTCTTGCGACAAGGCGAGCCATCGATTCCTTTGGCGATCATAGCAGAACTCTCAATGAAAGCACCAACGTCGGTGTCAAAACCGGCGGATCTCAGGTAGGGGTCCCGAACTGTGAGACTAGGATCGACGACTAACAGGAGATGAAGGAGACAATGTTTACCCAGGTTCGGGCCCTCCTATGGAGGTAAAACCCTATGTCTTGCTTGATTATATCGATGATCTATAGGTTACAGAGTTGATCTACCTCGAGATCGAATAGCTAAACCCTAGATGAGTTGGCCTCTCTCTACAACCTAAAAACCTTCCAGCTTATATAGACGCCGGGGGTACCTAGGGTTTACACATGGTCGGTTGCACATTGAAGGAAAAACACGCCTATCTACTATAGAGAACTTGGAGGACACGCCACGGCTCCTTGAAGCTTCCACCCTGGCGACGGGGACTTCGATCATCTAATGCTCATCTGGCGGCCCACATAGTCCGGCCCATGAGAAAGAGGTCAGCTATTCGAGGATCCCTTAAACCAGGACTCCCTCAATGGGCGCTCGTCGGCTATGGAGAAAGAACACCAAGGCGCTTTGGCTTGCCATTGAGCAGTCGAAGCGTGAGGCGTTGGAGGCAGCGGAGGAGGAAACTTCGGTGGCCAAGCTCAAGTGGTAGCAGGAAAGGGTCGTCCAGAAGATGAAGGGTCTCATCGTCCTCTCCGACTTCTCGTCCGAAGACGACGACAACCACAACTCCACCTCCCACGATTCCGATGATTCACCACCTGCCATGGATGCCTACAACTACACCGACGACCGGAAGGGCAAAGGCCCGACAAGGAAGTGGTGAATCTTTGCCGTCTCCGTCGTAAATTTCTAGTTATTTATGTCTCTAGTTAGAACATCTTTGTTGTGTGTGAATTATGTGAACTTTGACTAGCTTTTGGATATCTATTAGTGATCTTTTGGTGTCGGAGTGTGCATATCTATGTATGTTTCATAGTCTGTGCAATGATCTATGTACTTTGTATTCACGTTGCATACTTAGTATGGATATAGAGTATCGGATATGAGATCCACGGATGTGGAGGACACAGATTGAGAAGTGCCCGGTCAGTCACCACGGACGTGCCCAGGCACATCAGCGGGCATTTGAGGGGCCGAATTTAGTGACCACGCTTGTAGATCATCTAAGAGCGAATTGGTTTTGGTATGCTCCCGCAAGCGCGATCGTGACGGGGGGACCCTATCGTTCACCGCCTTCCACCCCTTCCATCGCAGAGCAAAGCCTGGCCGGTGTAGGCAGTGATGGGGCATCTCTCCCATCTTTGTGGTGCTCCCAACATGGGATGCTGGGCCTAGATAGAAGCACATCGCTCGCATGGGGTGTGGAAGCAGCGTGTGGGGTGGATGGTTGGGCTGCGGCGGCTGGATGGGATTCAATGGTGTGGAGGTTCCTGCTCGAAAGGACGGCGATGGACTAGACATTCATCTTCGGATCTGATAGCAATAGTCTTCCCGGTCTGGCTTGTTAGGTGACGCGATCATGGTTGGCTTGGGACGGAGGCTGCTTCCCAGCCTCCTAGTGACGGTGACTGCCAGCGGTTTTGGTGGGTTGCGGGTGCGTGGAGACGGCCCGGATCCGACACGAATCTGGTCGGGTGATGTAGACTCAACGTGGCGAAGCTACTCGAGGTCATCCGCAGCTTCAGCCTGCCTTGGCTGTTGCGAGGCGACTCTCGTGGGCGGAGGGTTGGGTCGTGGCATATTGCTCCCCTGCCTTGGTCCACTTCGGCCATCGCATATGGCTCCACCGGTCAATGATGTGACCGCTGCACCTCAGGCGGCGATGGGTGTCAGATGGCGGTCAATAGTGGGGTGCGGGTGGTGGTGGATCCTCCCTTCTTATGGGACTGAGATCCAGTGACTTCACTGGTGAAGTCACGCTCCGACTTTAGCCATCTGATCCCCATCCAAAACACATCCAATGATCTACATGTGATTCATCTTTGTCAGAGTACATATTTGTTCCAGATCATGTATTTGGTAGTCCTAATATTTCAATTTATGCCTTTTTTTGTGCGAATGGTGACTGACAAGAAAATGTTCAATTACTCACCAGGATAGTATGAGAAACTGATGTCAACTAGTGCTAATCTTGATTTTGGTTCAGAATTTCTAGATAACTCACTTTACTAAACTGAAACTGATTTATTTTAGTGATATGTGATTAAAACACTAAAACTACATCTCCAGCATACTAATTGAACTTTTTAGCATACAAAGATTGTCACTAACTGAACTTTTTGGATGGAGATTAGATGGCTAAATGATCAAGTTTTTGCATGTACCTCGTATAGACCGTTGGATGTGTTTTGGATGGATATTAGATGGCTAAAGTCATAGCATGACTTCACCAAGTGAAGTCACTAGATCTCAGTCCCTTCTTATGGGTTTAGACTGGCGGCGCAGGTTGTTCGCAAAGTGGATATGGCCAGCACTTGAAGCTCATGCTCGAGCGGATCAGATTCGGGCCCAAGGCGGGTCGGAGCTCCCGCTTTGGATAAGTGATTGTGGACCCGATTCAGGTGGTTCCCACATCGTTGAGGTCCCTTTCCTTGAGGTTGTGGTGTTTGATGATGGTGTTCGAGACAACACTACTCTGCTGGGTAGATGGGCGTCGAACACCATGGACACGGTGTCGTTCAAGTGGGCTCAGCGATGGTCGTTGGTAGTCATGAGATTGTGCCTCACCCGGTCCACCAGGACTAGCTGGAGACGTGTGCATTCGTGCCTCCTACCGACAATCTATATGTTGTCACTTTTACAAGAGGGTTTTGATATGGTTTTTAAAGGTTTTTATGTTTCTCGTGTTTTTCTAACGCTAATCCTTGGAGAAAGAAGAAATTTTGTTTTTACTATTGATATGCAAGAATAACATATTTGGAAGTAACCCAATCAATATATGAACAAATGAAGCCATTTGAAGCGACTTTCCTTTTGGGCGAAAGTTCATCGACGCAACTAGAGCGCAGGATGGCGCATGCTATGAGCGTGTGAACTCGTACGAGTGTCGGGTCCCTTTGTGTCGTTACTGCCTCATATACACAAGCAACTTTTGTCAATATGACATCATTAGGAGCAGAGAGGAGATACCCCAACCACATCCAGTGAGAGAGGGAAGAGATTCGGAGAAGAAAACTCATGGTGATCCATTTCTTATCTTTCGCCCATCTCCATTTTCATTCATCGCAACATCACCATAGAAAGAGGAATTTCAAGTTGTAAGATTAGGGTTTGTAACTTTATTCATACTCATCTCGAGATTGAGACTTGTTTAATCATTGATCTTATTATGGGTCTTTCTCATATTATTGAGACAACTCTCCATCGTTTATACTCTGAGTTGTTTGGTTATCCCCCTCTCAAGCATGTGTGGTTCCTCCTAGGAGTGGGAGGTCTAGGGGATTGAGATTCATTTATGTCTATTCTATATGTCATCATTTTTGGTAAATTTCAGTAAGTTATTTATCTATGGTCCATGTAATGCGTATTGTCCAACTTAAGGTCCGAGGTACCATGATCTGAAGACCTACACATCTTATTTAGTGAATTTTTGACCTCCAGGTAACAATTGTTCATATTTATGAGGAGCGAATACAATATGAGAATGAGAAACGAAGACAATATGAGACAACGGTAATCCATAAAAGTTAATGAATTGTTATGGGTCTTATGACGTTAATTGCGGAAACGACCATGCTATGGCAACATCGAAGCGTGACTATAGGGTAGAACGAATCGGGCATGGAGAAATTCAGCCACTCAAGGATGAATCGTCTACAATATAAAAATCTATGCGCTAGTACCATCGCGCTAACACACTTTGAACACCATGATTCGAAATTTCTTCGCGCCTAACCTCTCTACTGCAAACGACAACCATTCACTTTCAGGTTTTATGTTATGTTATTTATTTTTGAACTCCTTAGTATTCTCGTTACAACTATGAACTCTTTTGCCACACCGATATATTTGTTCACTGGACAATAACATTGACTATTATTTTCAAATAGTTACTTCGCACAAGATCTGTGGTAACTTGTGTGTGATCGAAACGCCACTCACAATACTCTCGTCTGCTCTTCGTTGGGACGATAACTATTGGCGTACTTACACGAAGGTGCTACACACTCATTTATGTCTTGCGGGCCATCACCTACCGTGGAGGCTCGATCCAGACTTCGTGGTTAATGTCGAGCTAGGAGTGAAAAGAGACGCCTTTTACTCCTCCTACCATGGTGGGTGCAACATGATGTGATCAGTTGGTGGTGTCTCGGATATGGATGCTCGGACGACGGTCTGCATGGTTGGCTTTTCAGCACGCATCATGGAGGCGGTGGTAGCTTTCTCTCTTCGTCGTGTGGGCCCCGGTGGCCCCGGTATGCTCTCAGTTTCGAGTGGTGGAGACGCCCTAATCTGGACCTGGAGATCTAAAGTGGGCGCACTTGTCCTGGAGACCTCGAGGTGGCATGGGGAAGTTGTCGACTGAATGTTTCGCACCTTGTCATTGACGACAGCAACACTCGCGGGCGTTGCTTTCTTCATGAATATGTCATCATGGTACTCCTCTTTGTGTCTAGGTACCGAGTGAAACCTTTGTCATGTATGGACTCGATAGCGGCGACGTTTAGCGTCATTCTACCTCGGCGGGGCATTGTCCTGTAGCTTAGGTCTTATGGCGTAGCGTGGTGTTGTAATCAGTTCTTTGTGAGCTCTTTCGGTAGCATAGTCATATGCGTTCCACACAATCTAGTTATTCTGAAATCAACGTTTTATGAGGGTTATATCATCACTTTCCTCGGTTATTGTTTTATACATAAAATGAGGCAAAAGATAGTCAAAGTATTACCAAAGGCTAGGATCAACTATTTTTAGGTCATTTTTCATCATTTGGCACAGCAAAAAATAAAATAAAATGGCGTGTCCGGGTGTTGGGAGCTAGTAATGTTCAATTGATTAATCAAGGGGCGCAGTACATGAAATACTTGATCATTCTCCAAGGTACAATACCGAGGAAATTACGAAGGGGGAGATGCCGACCTTTGATGATGGGGTCGCACCAATGGTGAAAGCATCTAAGTTAGCCTCGTCGTGGCCGCCACCACCTATGGACCATGCATCTTTGTCCGTCGATGGTTCATTTTCGATACATGACAGGTCAGCGGCAGCAGGTATGATTCTCAGAAGACCAAATGAGTCTGTTATCTTTGTTGCCTATCGGTTTGTATTTAACCGCAATGATGCGTTGGAAGTGATGATTCATGCGATAATGTAGGGGATGGCTCTTGCAATCCAGCACGCACGAACCTACCTATCATCGTCCAGTCGGACTCCTCCAAGGCCCTATCAAATGATGATCTAGCTCGCCCGACCTATGGACATCTTATTGCCGAGATCATATTGTTGATGATTGACAAGGAGTTTTTTTTGCAAAAACTTAGCCATGAGCATATTAGAGTCACTCATTGTTTGGCAAATTACAGTCGAACTGAGTGCACCACTGCTGTATGGTTGTACCAAGGACCATCATGTATTGAGGATCCTTTACCTCTCGACTATAAGAGCATCTATAGTCGGACCTTGCAATCTGACCCCTCAAACGTCTGCGCGCGTCCGCGAACACTGACCAGTCACGCCTCAAATAATTCATTTTATAACCGGATATGTCAAATCTCGTATCTTAAATCCATACAACCCATGCAACTACTAGGTTGATACATTACACACATCGTCCCGCTACTCCATCACTACTAACATGCCATCAGACTAACAAAAATTGGCATGTTTGGATATGATGGAGATCATCCACGGCTGCCCTTGCCCTTCCTCTTTTCATCCTTGTCGTAGAAATACCGTTCGAAGATGCATTACGGATCGATCCAGATCTACTCGTCGTCGGAGCTGTCCTCGCCATCGCTCACCTCCTTCGGTGACAGTCCGACCATTTGATGGACCGCCCGATTTTGCTCGCGGGCGAGGGCGCGCGTGTTCCTCTACTGCCGTTTTTCAAAATGCGGGCATGGATGACTTCCTCCTCTGCGGCACCATCTCCGCCGCATCAGCCGCCTCCGCCTTCGCCATTTCCTCCATGAGAAAGGCCTCGGCGACTGTCGTGGTTTTGTCACGGCACATGTCCGAAGACTTGGGTTTGGGGCCATAGCTAAGGTGATGGAGTCAAAGGGATTGGTTGAGACGAGGGACACGAGTTTACCCAGGTTCGGCCCCTCAAGAAGAGGTAAAATCCTACGTCCTACTTGTGTTGTATTGATTGGAGTATCGATTACAAGGGAGCGGATTCGCTTGACCTAGTTCTCGATTGATTGGTTTCTGTCTAAGCCGCCCTGGGGTCTCGCCTTTATATAGGAGGTCGAGGCCCTGCGTTACACGAGTCCTACACCAACTCTTACAACATATACAATCATGTCTCTAAGTCTCCTTGCCTTCTTGGGCAAACCGTCTCCGGGCGGCTTAACCACCCCGTTCTTCATACCATCTTCTTTCTGGGCCTCCGTCTCTGCCCATCTCGGTAAGCCTTCATATAACCAGGCCTATGTCTTTCAGCCCGCTTCTTTGGTCTAGATTATGAGCCGCCAGGTATGACCTGGCCCCACCTGGGCGGGTCTTACCACGGGGTTATATCGCCAGCATTAGGCCCCGGGTTGATTTGAGCCTGCTCAGGTCAATCTTCAAACTCACTTGGCGGCGAGTCTCATACTCCATCACGTGAAAGAAAATATATAACCCGCCGTGATGTCACATCGGATATGCCAAAAAGATTCCATGATGTTCACGATGGATCTTTTCGTTAAACTGTCGGCCCGAAAATCGAGGCGTCCGTCTCGGTCGGTCAGTTTCTGCCGCCTTGATTCCGGCGCCCGTTTGGCCTTCCAGCCTCTTAAATAGGACCGTGAAGGGTCCTTCTCATTTCCTCCTCCGCCTTCACTTCTTCTTCTTCTTCCTCTCGACGCCATTGCCCCCGAGCTCCGTCGCGCTGTGAAGCTCCATCGTCGTCGTCGACCCAGGCCGCTGCATCAACCTAAACGGACTAGAATCTTGCCCGCGTCGACCACGTCACTTCTGGTAAGTCTTTCTTCCTCCCCTAGATCCGTAGCTTAGTGCTTCCAACCCACCGAGTTCATCGGCCCCATTAGAACGCGAGTTTTCCCTCAATGCCAAACGACAAATAGCTTTGTGGATCTTGCAGTGTTCATTTTTCCGTTGCGATAGCTCGTGTAGAATCATCGCCAGCCTAGCGCGAATCTGTAGTTATTTCCCCTTCTGCACTTAAACCTGTTAGTTCTCCCTTAGTTCATCACTAGGGTTAAAATAAACTTGATTTTTCCTCTGCCCGTAGATCTTCCAGCTTCAGTTTACTATGTGAAATCTGTTATAGGTCCTTAGCAATTTTTGCATCACGATTTCCTCCACCTAAACCTGCCGCCAAGCTTCAGGCTCTTAGCAATAAACTGGACCGGCGGCTTAGCTTCGTAGTGCTTAAATTCGTCAGCTCTCCTAGCTGTCTGTCACTTTCTAACTCATCGTGTACTGCTACCTTTCACAGCCTTAAATCGCCATCATGTCTCGTGCGTCCTCTTCCTGCAATTGGGTTGGTTCTACGTTCTCTGAGGAGTTCCTGCAAGATTTCATAGACGCGGGAACTTTGCTAGACAAAGATGTTGTTCATTGGTGGGTTCCGAGAAAAGAGAAAAAAACATCCCTCAAGAGGGCGAGATAGTCATATTTGCTGACCACCTTGCGCGCGGTTTCAGCCCGCCCGGTTCTAAATTCTTCCGAGATGTCCTTCATTTCTTCAAGTTGCATCCTCAAGACATTGCGCCCAACTCCGTCTCCAATATGTGCAACTTCCAAATCCTTTCCAAAACTTACTTACAAGAAGAGCCGTCAGTTGACCTCTTCCACGAGTACTTCTACGTCAACCGCCAGACGAAAGTGGCGGCTGGCCCAAGCTTAGAACTCGACGGAGTCTCCATCCAAAGAAGACGGGATATGGCCTTACCAGCTGTTTGAATGCCAAGTCACCCGAAGGACTGGAATAAAACTTGGTTTTACTACAAGGACATGTCTCCAGAGGGAGAACATCCTTTGTCGGGTTATCGTCCTACCCGTCTCCGCACCACAACTGAACTCCAAGACCGTATGTCAGCTTCTGCACGAGTGAAGTATGCTCCAGTCTTCGCCAAAAAGCCCTCATGGCCAATGGTCTGATAGGAATCGACCTGACCCGCTGTTGGATCTCTTGGAAGGTCATGCATCTAAGCCGGCGGGACTGGCTTATGTGTGAATATACGGGTGACGCCAATGACCCCCTTTGCTTCAATCATACCACCCTGACAGAAGAGAATATTATGGCTGCCATCAAGGCACTTGTACGTGAGTCCCAAGAAGCTTGCCACTCCGTCAGGTTACAGCCTTTCTCTGCTTCTAACCCGGCCCCAGATGTAAGAACATCTTCCAAATCTCTTTATCTCCGGCTTAACTATATATGTATGTAGTGACCTTTAACCTCTTTCGGCGGCTCTTGCTTTCAGGCCAACTCCGGCTTCTAGAAGAAAAAATATACTCCTCCTGTGAAGAAGTCTAAGGAGAAGACCGACGCCTGTAAGAAGAAAACTGTTGTTCCATAGCAGCATGAAGTTGATGACTCGGAGGTAGAAATTGACTCTCTTGGCTGCCTTTTTATGCGTCTTGGTGACAATAATTACTCACAGGAAGAATCGGAGACAAGCCATGCCAACACTCTTGAGGTAACCTATATTTTATCTGACTCAGAACTCCTTCCACCAAAGAAGATATGGCGGTCCGTCCGGAAAGTCCCACTTTCTCATCCTCTTGCTCACTTAGATCCCGATTTTCTTTTGAAAAAGCAACAACACACTTCCCGACGCCAAACCCGGAGCACCGGCTCTGAAGATCTTGTGGTCGGGTTATCCAATTCTCTAGCTCAACGGAAACAACCGGCTGAGGTAATCATTTAACTAAGTTCAGCTTTGTCAACTTTGTATTATAACCTTACTCTACTTTATATTGCTTTAACTGTCTTCAGGAAACGCCCCCATCATCAGGCGACTCTACAGCAACTAAGTTGTCGCCTTTGAAGATCAACCCGGAGTACGTGCTTTTATGTCTGCATCATATCCTTTGTCATCCTTGAACTTTATATAATACCCTTCTGTGCTTTCCCGGGCTCAAGCAAAACGAAGGAAGACTGGCAGGTCTACTTTTGCCCCCACTGCCCAAGAGCCGGAGACTACCAAGCCGGACTCTCCTGCGGCGCATGCAGCTGAGCCCTCTATGGCCACAAAGGATACGCCTGAAGACGCTCATCGTTCCTCAGAGTCGGCGGCCCATGAGATGGCAACTGATAGTCCTCCAAGGACGAGTTCTAAGCCGCCCAGCCCTTCAATAGCCATCGAAGATCCAATTCTTTCGGACGTCATTATTACTGGTACTGGCTTTCAGTCTCCCAAGCCCCATGTACTGACAAAACACACCGAGAAGGCTGAAGCTTCTGACAGCCTGGACTTTGAGTTCCCCATGCTGGAGAAGTTAACTGCTGATGAATTACATGATGCTTATCTGAACCGCCTATCCACAAGCCGGAACATGGAGCTCAAACTTGTTGGCTTAATGAAGCAAAAATATGAGGTACTCCTTCCTTTCCTTATACCCTTACGTAGCCCCCAAGAGCTGGTTTAATATTGCAAATGGTAAACTAAGTCTTCCAATCCGTGTCATAAGTAGAACAACTTAGCCTGTAGCCCCCAAGTATCGGCTTAACATGTATATGTTGAGCCGGTACTTAGTGTTGATGAGTTGATCAAATGTAGCCCCCAAGTCCGGGTCAGTATAGAAATAATGGGCCGGAACTCACTTGAATGAGGAGCCATATGTAGCCCCCAAGTGTTGGCTTAACTTTAGGAAGATGGGCCGAAACTTACTTGAATGAGGAGCCATATGTTGCCCCCAAGTGCCGGCTTAACTTTAGGAAGATGAGCCGAAACTTACTTACAGATTTGGAAAGCATCGATGTAGCCTCCAAGTGCCGGCTTAACTTGATGAAGATGAGACGGAACTTACTTGTAGTCTTGGAGAGCAAACAGACATTAGCCCCCAAGTGTCGAGTATATTGCTTGCAATCTTCTTGGGACTTGCATTACATTCCCTTAGCTGACCATCTGGTAACATTTTATCCTGGCGACTTAACCCTCTTTTGCTTTTGCATGTCACAGGAAGCTTTAAGCCATGCCGAGTCTGATCTGACCGGCTTAAAGGGCAATCTTGCTTCCCAGCAAGTCGCCCGGGGTGAAGCAGAGGAGAAGTGTCGGCTTGCCGCCGAAGAACTTGCAAAGGTTAAATCTGACTTTGCTGCTTTCAAGAAGGCTGCTGAAGCGGAACAAACTGCCCTGGCCAAACGTGCAGATAATGCTGACCAGTGGCTCAAACTTGTATCAGACGAGTTGCAAACCTTGAAGTGTCATATCTCAAAGATGACTGCTGCTATATTTGGTAAGTACTGAATACTCAGTTTAATTTCCTTACTTAAAAGACTGTGTAGGCGGCTTATAACGCGAAACCCATCTTTGTAGGTCAAAGAAGTCATCAGCTTGGTGCCGACAACCTATTGCAGCTGAAAGTCGTCTACACTTTGTCAGAGCAGTTATATTGCGGGACTCTTTGCACTATCAGAGCCATGCTGAATAAAGAGAGCATCCCCAACTTCATGAAAGGAGTCATAAAGCTCTTATCCACCCTGCCGAAGCAAATCCAAGAGCTCAAACGATCAGCCGCCCAGAAAGGAGCAATTGCTGCGATAAGCCGGGCGTTGGCTTTTGCCCCGGAGCTGACTGCTGAGGAGATGATGGACGACTTTCCTTCCAAGAAGTACGACGGCTCAGAATTCACCGAAACTGATTACGCCCATTGTATGAAGGCTTCCAGGATATTTTCAGCAATGCTGGTAGAGGAGGTTGATCCATCAACATACCAGACGGCTTACAATGCTGACAACAAGTGAGTGCACTGCCCAACCTTCGAGGCCAGGGACTTAACTCCCGCACGCCGTAAGCACCTCTTTGCCCCCTGACATTGACCCGTCTCCCCTCTTTGAAGAGGCCAAGTTTTAAGCTTTAACAAACTGCAAGTGGGATGTGGACAATCTTCAGATCGAGGAGGTCGAAGACCCGCCACGGGATGACCCGTCGTCAAGCTGAACAAGTTGATCCTGCAATGGGATAACCCGGTGCCATGACCCGCCAAAGTTTTAGTAGTGTAAAAACTTTAAGTCTGGCTTTTTGGGCTCTTTGGAGAGGTTTGTAATAGGCTTAGAAAAACCTTGATTGCCTGAACCGTGCCATCGTGCATGTGCACAACTTAATATACATTTATTTGTTTTGTGCTCCACTCATATCTTGTCATGGCGGCTTATCTTAAGAGGCAAAGCCTGCGAAAACAAACAGCAGAATATATTTTGCCTTGTTATGAGGGCGGCTTGAAAATAGCACAACCCGGGGATATCCTAGCTTTCCTGACCATGATTTTTCAATAACTCATATGTTGGTTCTTCTGGGTGGACTCGCTACTAGAACTCTTTCACAGTATAGGGTCTCTGTCGAGATTGACCGTCAACTTCTTTGAACAGATGAGGGTCTCTAGGCGAGATTAACTGATAAGAGCGTAACAAACCAGAAAGAGACACAGCAGGGCATGAGTACCCTGATAGCCCATAAGTTGCCTCTCACATGACATAAATCCGTTGTTTGAACCTTAAACAGTGTAGGGTCTTTAAAAGAGTAACTGTTTAAGAGTACGAAATGGGCCACATAGCGGAGAGTCGGCAGCAGATGGGTGAGTTTATCCTCGCTTTCTATAAGTCGGCCCTCACATGACAACAGTCGCCGTTTTAACCTTAACCAGTACAGGGTCTCTAGCGAGATTGGCTGCCAAATATATTTGAACAGCTCAGTCTCTAATCGAGATTAACTGGTAAGAGTTCAATGGTTCACATATCGGAGCAGCATCAGCATACAGGCAGGTGTAACTCAAACTTGCGGTGGCTTAAGAGCCAATCAAGAGGGTATGTAAGCTAAACCCGGTGGGTTGGAAGCCCCCAAAGGACCTTGTTGACGGAGTCAACTTTTGGGTGTATAACCCACTTGACTGTGGCTTAAGAGCCATTCAAAAGGGTGTGTAAGCTAAACCCGGTGGGTTGGAAGCCCCCAGATGACCTTGTTGATAGAGTCAACTTTTGGGTATGTAACCAGCCTGACTGTGGCTTAAGAGCCGATCAAAAGGGTGTGTAAGCTAAACCCAGTGGGTTGGAAGCCCCCAGATGACCTTGTTGACGGTGTCAACCTTTGCACAAACTGGGATGCGTGAAACGATAGAGGCCCCGGCTTGCAGGGATGCCAACTTTATTATATATATATGTGTGTGATATGTACAATGATGGTGTACAATGTCGAGTTTTGATGACTCAAGTATAGTAAGGCCACAGATGAGCTATATTCCACGGCCGGCGGGTCTCCTGCCCAGAAATGCTTGACTCGTCTCGTATATCAATAAGATAATACGACCCGTTGTTGAGATTTCTGCTGACCACAAAACGTCCTTCCCATGGAGGGGATAACTTGTGCGCATCCGTCTGATCTTGAATCAAACGCAACACCAAGTTGCCTTCTTGAAACGTCCGGGTCCTAACTCTGCGGCTATGGTAGCGATGCAGGTCTTGCTGATAAATCGCCGATCGAGCCGCCGCCAGATCGCGCTCTTCATCCAAAGCATCCAATGCATCTACGCATTGTCTCATTATCCGCCTCAACATAAGCCACCACTCGTGGCAAGTCATGATGTATATCGCTTGGTAACACGACTTTTGTGCCATAAACCATGAAGAAAGGCGTATAGCTTGTTGATCTGTTGGGAGTAGTTATGATGCTCCATAAGACTGATGGCAACTCCTCTACCCAACAACCCGGCGTTTTGCTGCAAAGGAACCATAAGCCGGGGTTTGATGCCTCTCAAGATCTCCTGGTTAGTATGCTCTGCCTGACCATTGGATTGTGGATGAGCAACCGCAGAAACGTCAAACCGGATGTGCTCACTTTCACAGAACACTTGCATAGCCCCCTTGGATAGGTTCATACCATTATTTGTGATGATACTATGAGGGTAACCAAAATGGTAAATCAGCTTTTTGACAAACTGAACCGCCGTAGCTGTGTCACACTTGCTGACCGGCTCAGCCTCCACCCACTTAGTAAACTTGTCCACCGCCACCAAGAGGTGGGTCTTTTTATCCTTGGATCTCTTGAAGGTCCTGACGATATCAATCCCCCAGACCACAAATGGCCAGGTAATTGGAATCATTCGCAATTCCTGAGCCAGTACGTGAGCACAGCGTCCGAACTTCTGACGGCCATCGCACTTGAGAACCAAGTCTTCTACATCCTTGTGAGCTGTCAACCAGAAGAAACCATGCCGAAAGGCCTTGGACACCAAAGATTTTGAGCCGGCGTGATGACCACAATCGCTAGCGTGAATTTCATTCAAGATTTCTTTTCCTTCTTCAGGTGAAACACAACATTGAAAAACGTCGGTAACGCTGCACTTATGTAACTCGCCGTTGATGATTGTCATAGACTTAGATCGCCAGACAATCTGTCTTGCCAAGGTCTCGTCCTTAGGTAACTCGCCACGTGTCAAGTATGCTAAATAAGGTAGCGTCCATTCGGGGATAGCATGTAGAGCCGCCACCAGCTGCCCCTCCAGGTCAGGTATAGCTAAGTCTTCCTCTGAAGGTAGATTGACTGACGGGTGATGTAGCACGTCCAAGAATACGTTAGGTGGCACCGGCTTTCGCTGGGAGCCCAACCTGGACAATGCATCAGCCGCCTCGTTTCTGCGATGATCAATATGATCCACCTGGTATCCCTTGAAGTGACCAGCGATGACATCCACCGCCTGACGATAAGCCACCATCCGTGGGTCCTTGGAATCCCACGTGCCTGAAACTTGCTGGGCCATGAGATCTGAGTCGCCGAGACACCGCACCCGGCTCAGGTTCATCTCCTTAACGACCCGGAGGCCATGAAGTAAAGCTTCATAATCAGCTACATTGTTAGTACAAGGAAACATCAACCTGAGCACATAACAAAACTTGTCACCTTTAGGGGAGGTTAAAACGACCCCAGCCCCTGATCCTTCCAGTTGTCTAGACCCGTCAAAGTGAATCGTCCAGTATGTGTTATTCGGCTTCTCCTCGGGCGCCTGACACTTTGTCCAGTCATTTATGAAATCCACCAAGGCTTGAGACTTGACTGCCGTGCGAGGCACGTATTTCAGATTAAGAGGTCCAAGCTCCAATGCCCACTTAGCAATCCTGCCGGTGGCTTCTCTGTTTTGAATTATGTCTTCCAATGGGGCAGATCTAACCACTGTGACCCGGTGCCCCAGGAAATAATGCTCCAGCTTATGGTTTTCCATGAACACCCCATATACCAGCTTCTACCAATGTGGGTATCTCTGCTTGGACTCTATCAGGACTTCACTGATGTAGTAAACTGGCCTCTGAACCGGATATTCTTTCCCTGCCTCCTTACGTTCGACAACAATCGCAACGCTGACTGCCCTGTTATTAGCCGCCACGTATAAGAGCAGAGGTTCCTTTTCAGCCGGAGCAGCCAAGACCGGCGGCTCAGTGAGTTGTTTCTTGAGTGCTTCGAACGCTTCACCTGCCGCCGTACTCCAGACAAAGTTGTCTGTCTTCTTCATCATCTGATATAAAGGAATGGCCTTCTCACCCAGGGGGCTTATGAACTAGCTTAATGCAGCGATCTGACCTGCCAGGTGCTGAACATCATTGATGCATGTCGGCTCAGTCAGGGAGGTAATAGCCTTTATCTTATCTGGATTAGATTCAATGCCTCGTTTAGAGACGAGAAAACCCAGAAGCTTGCCCGCAGGGACTCCAAAAACACACTTAGCCGGGTTAAGCATCATCTTGTAGACCCGTAAGTTATCGAAAGTTTCCTTCATGTCGTCAAGTAGAGTCTCCTTCTTCCTTGACTTGACCACAATATCATCCACATATGCGTGAACATTGCGTCCAATTTAACTGTGGAGACAGTTCTGCACACAATGCTGGTAAGTCGCCTGGGCACTCTTGAGCCCGAAAGTCATAGACACATAGTAGAAAGCACCAAAAGGCGTGATGAAAGCCATCTTCTCTTGGTCCTTGACTGCCATCTTGATCTGGTGATAACCGGAATAAGCGTCCAGGAAGCATAAACTCTCACAACCCGCCGCTGCATCAATAATCTGGTCAATATGAGGGAGAGCAAACAGGTCAACCAGACAAGCCTTGTTAAGATCCGTGTAATCCATGCACATACGCCACGTGTCGTTCTTCTTAAGCACTAGCACCGGGTTAGCAAGCCACTCTGGGTGAAATACTTCCATGATGAACCCTGCCGCCAGAAGCCGGGCCACCTCTTCCCCAATAGCTTTGTGCCGTTCTTCATTGAACCGTTGGAGGAACTGCTTAACCAGCTTAAACTTAGGATCCACATTAAGGTGGTGCTCAGCAAACTCTCTTGATACACCCGACATGTCAGAAGGTTTCCATGCGAAGATGTCCCGATTCTCACGCATGAATTCGATGAGCGCACTTTCCTATTTGGGATCCATATTGGCCCCAATAGTAAACTGTTGTGATGAGTCGCCCGGAGTGAAATCCACCAACTTGGTATCATCCGCCGCAAACTTGAGGGGCGGCTCAGATTCCGTAGTAGGGTTTTTGAGCGGAGTCATGTCCTCCGGGTCAACATTTTCCTTGTAGAACTTGAGCTCTACTTCAGCACAACTTGACTCTACATAAGCTGTGTCTCCTTCCTCACACTCAATTGCCATCTTCCGATCACCATGCACGGTAGTCGTTCCGTTTAATCCGGGCATCTTGAGTTGTAAGTAGACATAGCAAGGCCTAGCCATGAACTTGGCATAAGCCGGACGTCCAAACAGGGCATGATATGGACTTTTGATCTTGACCACCTCAAACCACAAGGACTCCACCATGTAGTTATATTAGTCTCCAAAAGCAACCTCCAAGGAGATTTTACCCACTAGATAAGCCGACTTTCTGGGTACCACACCGTGAAAGACTGTCGAAGAAGGCCTAAGATCCTTGTCAAGAAACTTCATCCGGCGGAAAGTGTCATAGTACAGGATATTAATGTTGCTGCCACCATCCATGAGTACCTTAGTAAACACATAGCCTCCCACTTGGGGGGCAACTACCAAAGCTAGCTGCCCCGGGTTGTCAACACGTGGCGGATGATCCTCTCTACTCCATGTTATGTCGTACTTGGACCACTTCAAGTATTGCGGGAGAGCTAGCGTGACTGCATTAACCGCCCACTTGCACACCTTCTGGTCTCACTTGTCAAGGCAAGTTGTAAAAACATGATATTGACCCGTGCTGAGCTGCTTTGGATTACTCTGATATCCAGATTGGTTATTCTGTTGTTGATTACCGCCACCAGATTGCTGATGATGACCTCCTTGATTTCTCTGACCCTAATAACCAGATCCTGAGCCGCCAGTGCCAAAACCGGCTCCTGACCCGCCTGGGCCTGAGCCGCCCGGCGGGCTACCACCGCCGTTATGATGTTGTCGCAAGCTGTAATCCCAGAATTGTCGCACAATGTGGCAATTCCTCCATGTATGACCCGCCGGCCTATCGGGCCGGCTGTGCTCCGAACAAGGTTTGTTAGGCATCTCCTCCAGGTTGAACGGAATTTTACTCTTATTAAACGGCTGCTTAAAGTTCCCGTTGCCCTTAGTACATTTGTTCCCGGCGCTAGTGTTTGCTACCAATTCTGACTCGCCGTCCGGCTTCTTCCTTTTTCTATGGATGCCGCTACCAGTCGCACCCTTGCCATTGTTATTCTTCTTACCCTCACCTGACTTCTCTTCATCAGAGCCTGGGTCTTTTGTATTGTCAGAGTCGGCATACTTGGTGAGAGCCTCCATGAGTTCCCCCATGTCTTGACATGAGCGCTTGAGCCGGCCAAGCTTCTGCTTTAGAGGCATAAAATGGCAATTCTTTTCCAGAATCAAAACCGCTTGAGCCACCGTGATCTGCTCAGACGAGTGGATGATCGTTGAGACCCGCCAGACCCAATGATGAGCCAATTCGTCCTCCTGCTGCACACAAATCCAAAATCGTCATGGGCTGCTTGCCCGTTCCTCGGAAATTTTTGATGAACTTCGCCTTGAGATCGGCCCAGAAATTAATGGTGTTGGGTGGCAAATGTTGGGGAACATCGCATGGGAAACAAAAAAATTCCTATGCTCATGCAATACCTATCCATGGTGATGAGCATCTACGAGAGGGAGAGTGGATCTACATACCCTTGTAGATGGCTAAGCGGGAAGCGTTAAGAAACGTGGTTGGTGTAGTTGAACGTCTTCGCGATCCAAATCGCCTAGCGTCCCGCGATCTCATCACGATCCGTCCCGCGATCCAATCACGATCCGTCCCGCGAAGTCATCATGATCCGTCCCGCGATCTCATCACGATCCGTCTCGCGATCTTGATCACGGTCCTTCCAATCTAGCGCCGAACGGACGACACCTCCGTGTTCAGCACACATACAGCTCGATGACGATCTCCGCCTTCTTGATCTAGCAAGAGGGAGCAGAGAGGTAGAAGAGTTCTCCGGCAGCATGACGGCGCTCCGGCGACGGTGATGGAGCTATTCCGGCAGGGCTTTGCCTGAGCACTGCAGAAATCCGATCTAGAGGAGAAGCTATGCACTGGAGGAACGGGTAGCACGTGGTTGAAAAACCTAGTGCAAAAACCCTAAAACCTCCAGTATACATAAGAGGGAGGGAGGAGAGGCCTTGGAGCAAAGTCCAAACCTCCTTTGGGTCGGCCGAAGTGGGGAGGAGAGGAGGACTCCTCCTCCAATCCTAGTAGGACTAGGATTCCTCCTTTTTTGCCTTTTTTCCACTTTTTCCCTTTGGGCTTTTCTTCCCTAGCCACATGGGCCTTGTGTGGGACTTCTACCAGCCCAAAAAGGGCTGGTATTCACTCTCCCACAGCCCATGAAGCCTCTTGGGTCGAAATACCCTCCCGGTGGTCTCCCGGTACACTACTGGCACTCCCGGTACACTACCGATGAGCCTGAAACTTTTCCGACGACCAAAGCAGGACTTCCTATATATGAATCTTTACCTCCGGACCATTCCGGAGCTCCTCGTGACGTCCGGGATCTCATACGGGACTCCAAAAAACCTTAGGTCACCACCATACATAACTCTATACTACCGAAACGTCACCAAACCTTAAGTGTGCAGACCCTGCGGGTTCGAGAACTATGTAGACATGACCGAGACACCAATACGATCAATAACCAATAGCGGGACCTGGATGCGCATATTGTTTCCTACATATTCTACGAAGATCTTTATCGGTTGAACCTCTATGTCAATTATTCAGTTAATCTCGTATGATGTTCCCTTTGTTCTTCGGTATGTTACTTGCCCGAGATTCGATCATCGGTATCTTCATACCTAGTTCAACCTCGTTACCGGCAAGTCTCTTTACTCGTTCCGTAATACAAGATCCCGTGACTAACACTTAGTCACATTGCTTGCAAGGCTTGTTGTGATGTTGTATTACCGAGTGGGCCCTGAGATACCTCTCCGTCACACGGAGTAACAAATCCCAGTCTTGATCCATGCCAACCCAACAAACACCCTCGGAGATACCTGTAGAGTACCTTTATAGTCACCCAGTTACGTTGTGACGTTTGATACACACAAGGCACTCCTCCGGTGTCAGTGAGTTGCATGATCTCATGGTCATAGGAACAGATACTTGACATGCAGAAAACAGTAGCATTAAACTGACACGATCATATGCTATGTTTGTAGTTTGGGTCTTGTCCATCACATCATTCTCCCAATGATGTGATCTCGTTATCAAATGACATCTCATGTCCATGGCTAGGAAACCTTAACCATCTTTGATCAGCGAGCTAGTCTATTAGAGGCATACTAGGGACATGGTTTTGTCTATGTATCCACACATGCATCTAAGTCTCCGATCAATACAATTATAGCATGGATAATAAATGATTATCATGAACAAGGAAATATGATAATAACTAATTTATTATTGCCTCTAGGGTATATTTCCAACAGTCTCCCACTTTCACTAGAGTCAATAATCTAGTTCACGTCACCATGTGATTCGCATTGTTATGAATCTAACACCCATTGAGTTCTGGGGATCGATCATGCTTTGCATGTGAGAGAGGTCTTATAGTCAATGGGTTTGCGACATTCAGATCCGTGTGTACTTTGCAAATCTCTATGTCAAACCGTAAACACTGCTACCACACTCCACTTGGTACTATTCCAAATGGCTGCTCCACTATACGTATCCAGATTGCTACTACGAGTCATCCGGATTGGTGTTAAATCTTGCATCGACATAACTCTTTACGACGAACTCTTTATCACCTCCATAATCGAGAAACATCTCAGTATTTTAGTTACTAAGGATAATCTTGACCGCTGTCTAGTGATCCACTCCTGGATCACTTTTGTACCCCTTGACAAACTCATGGCAAGGCACACACCAGGTGCGGTACACAGCATGGCGTAATATAAAGCCTATGGCTAAGGCATAGGGGACAACGTTCGTCCTTTCTCTTTCTTCTGCCATTGTCGAGCTTTGAGTCTCACTCAAGTTCACACCTTACAAATCAGGCAAGAACTCTTTTTCTGACTGATCCATTTTGAACTCTTTCAAGATCTTGTCAAGGTATGTACTCATTGAAAGTCTTATCAAACATCTTGATCTATCTATATAGATCTTGATGCTCAACAATTAGGTAGCTTTATCCAGGTCTTCCTTTGAAAATCACTTTTCAAACAACCATTTATGCTTTCTAGAAATTACACATTATTTCTGAATAACAATATGTCATCCACATATACTTATCAGAAATTCTGTAGTGCTCCCACTCACTTTATTGTAAATACAAGTTACTCGTAAACTTTGTATAAACTACAAAACTTTGATCACCTCATCAAAGTGTATATTCCAACTCCGAGATGCTTGGTCCAGCCCTTAGATGGATTGCTGGAGCTCGCACACCTTTTAGCATCCTTAGGACTAACAAAACCTTCTGGTTGTATCTCATACAACCTTTCCTTAAGGAAGGAAACGATGTTTTGGCATCCATCTGCCAGATTTCATAATTGAAAAATGCTGCAGCTGCTAACATAATTCCAACAGACTTTAGCATCGCTACGAGTGAGAAAGTCTCATCACAGTCAACTCCTTGAACTTGTCATAAACTTCTTTGCAACAAGTCGAGCTTTACAAATGGTGACATTTACCATGAGCGTCTGTCTTCATTTTAAACATCCATTTGTACTCAATGACCTGCCGTCCAACGAGCAAGTCTACCAAAGTCTATACTTGGTCTTCATACATGGATCCTTTCTCGGATTTCATGGCCTCTAACCATTTTTGGGAATCCGGGCCCATCATCGCTTCTCCACAGCTCGTAGGTTCATCGTTGTCCAACGACATGACCTCTAAGACAGGGTTGTCGTACCACTCGGGAGTAGTATGCGTCCTTGTTGACCTAGGATGTTCGATAGTAACTTGATCCGAAGTTTCATGATCATTATCATTAACTTCTTTTCAACTAACGTAGGCTCCAAAGAAAACATGTTTCTACGTTGTGCTACTCTCTGGTTGAAAAAAAAGGTTCAACAACCTCATCAAGTTCTATCTTCCTCCCACTCAATTCTTTCGAGAGAAACTCTTTCTCGAGAAAGGACCCAGTTTTAGCAACAAACATTTTATGCTTGGATCTGAGATAGAAGGTTCACCCAACTGTTCTTAGGGTATTCTATGAAGATGCATTTGTCCGCTTTGGGTTCGAGCTCATTAGGTGAAAACATTTTTCCACATAAGCATCGTGGCCCCAAACAATAAGAAATGATAGCTTAGGTTTCTATCAAACCATAGTTCAGACGGTGTCATCTCAATGGATTTAGATGGTGCCCTCTTTAAAGTGAATGTAGTTGTCTTTAACGCATAACCCCAAAACTATAGTAGCAAAACGATAAGAGACATCATAACACACACCATATCCAATAGAGTACGACTATGACATTCAGACACACCATCACACTATGGTGTTCCAGGTGGCGTGAGTTGTGAAACAACTTTCACATTGTCTAAAGTTGTATGCAAAACTCGTAACTCAGATATTCACCTCCACGATCATATCGCAGACATTTTTATCTTCTTGTCACTATGATCTTAAACTTCACTCTGAATTTTCTTGAACCTTTCAAATGATTCGGACTTGTGTTTCATTAAGTAAATATACACTATATCTACTCAAATCATTAGTGAAGGTAAGAAAATAACGATATCCACCGCACGCTACAAGACTCATTAGATTGCATACATCAACATGTATCATTTCCAATAAATCACTTGCCCGCTCCATCAATCCGGAAAACAGAGTCCTTAGTCATCTTGCCCAAGAGGCATGGTTCGCATGTCTCAACCGATTCGAAATCGAATGAGTCCAAAGATCCATCAGCATGGAGTTTCTTCATGCGCTTTATACCAATATGACATTTAGCGGCAGTGCCACAAGTATGTGGTACTATCATTATTAACTTTGTATCTTTTTGCATCAATGTTATGAACATGTGTATTGCTACGATCAAGATTCAACAAACCATTCTCACTGGGTGCATGACCATTGAAGGTATTATTCATGTAAACAGAATAACCATTATTCTCTAACTTAAATGAATAACCATGTTGCAATAAACACGATCTAATCACGTTCATGCTCAACGCAAAACACCAAATAACATTTATTTAGGTTCGTCACCAATCCTGAAGGTAGAGAGAGCGTGCGATGTTGATCACATCAACCTTGGAAACATTTCCAACACACATCGTCACCTCACCCTTAGCTAGTTCTCCGTTTATTCCGTAGCTTTTATTTTGAGTTACTAACATTTAGCAATCGAACCGGTATCCAATACCCAGGTGCTACTAGGAGTACTCGCAAGGTACACATCATTAACACGTATATCAGATATACTTCTATTGACGTTGCCAGCCTTCTCATCTACCAAGTATCTAGGGTTGTTCCGCTTTAGCGACCGCTCTCCTCATAATCGAAGCACTTAGTCTCGAGTTTGGGTTCAACTTTGGGTTGGTTCACTGGAGCAGCAACTAACTTGCTATCCATGAAGTTTCCCTCCTTGCTCTTGCCCTTCTCGAAACTAGTGGTTTGACTAACTATCAACACTTGACGCTCCTTCTTGATTTCTACCTTTGCGGTGTCAAACATTGCGAACAGCTCAGTGATCATTATTTCTATCCCTGGCATTTTATAGTTCATCACCAAGTTGTAGTAGCTTAGTGACAGTGATTTGGAGAACTATATCAATCACTATCTTATCTGGAAGATCAACTCCCACTCGATTCAAGCGATTATAGCACCCAGACAATCTGAGCACATGCTCAACGATTGAGCTATTCTCTTTCATCTTGCAGACAAAGAATCTTGTTGGAGATCTCATATCTCGCAACATGGGCACGAACGTGAGATCCTAATTTCAGCTGTTAGAACATCTCATATGTTCTGTGACGTTCAAAATATTTTGGAGCCTCAATTCTAAGCCGTAATGCATGACGCACTAAACTATCAAGTAGTCATCAGAATGTGCCTGTCAGATGTTCACAACATCTACAGACGACGCTAGAGGGGTTGGCGCACCGAGCGGTGCATTAAGGACATAAGCCTTCTGTGTAGCAATGAGGACAATCCTCAGATCACGGACCCGGTCCGCAATATTGCTACCATCATCTTTCAACTCTATTTCTCTAGGAACATATAAAAATTCAAGGGAGCTACAGCGCGAGCAAGTAATCTACAACATAATTTGTAAAGACACTATTGACTATGTTCATGATAATGAGTTCAATTAATCATATTACTGAAGAACTCCCACTCGAATTGACATCCCTCCGGTCATTCGAGTGATACATGATCCAAATTCACCAACTCAAGTCCGATAATCACGTGAGTTGAGGTGGTTTCAATGGTGAACATCATCATGTTGATCATATCTACTATATGACTCATGTTCGACCTTTCGGTCTCTTGTATTCGAGGCCATGTCTGTACATGCTAGGCTCGTCAAGTTTAACCCGAGTGTTCCGCATGTGCAACACTGGCTTGCACCCATTGTATGTGAACGTAGAGTCTATCACACCCGATCATCACGTGGTGTCTCGACACGACGAACTTTCGCAACAGTGCACTCGGGGAGAACACAATTTATCTTGAAATTAAGTGAGGGATCACCTTATAATGCTACCATCGTCCTAAGCAAAGCAAGGTGCATAAAAGGATTAACATCACATTCAAATCATAAGTGACATGATATGGCCATGAACTTGTGCTTTTGATCTCTATCTTGAAAGCACCGGCATGATCTCCATCGTCACCGGCATGACACCATGATCTCCATCATCTTGATCTCCATCAATGTGTCGCCATCGGGGGTGTCGCGCCCACCATGCTTCTACTACTATTGCTACCGTTGAGCGATAAAGTAAAGCATTACATAGCGCTTAATGATTGACACGTAGGTCATACAATAATTAAAGACAACCCAATGGCTCCTGCCGATTGCCGTACTCATCGACATGCAAGTCGTGATATTCTATACAACACATGATCATCTCATACATCACTATATCACATCATGTAATTGGCCATATCACATCACAACATACCCTGTAAAAACAAGTTAGGCGTCCTCTAATTGTTGTTGCATGTTTTACGTGGCTGCTATGGGTATCTAGCAAGAACAATTCTCACCTACGCATAAACCACAACGGTGATACATAAGTTACTTTTCAACCTTCTCAAGGACCGCCTTTGTCGAATCCGGTCCAACTAAAGTACGAGAAACTGCCACCCGCCAGCCATCTTTTGCAACAAGTTGCAGTTGAGGGAACTGGTCTCTCGTAAGTGTACGAGTAATGTTGGTTCGGGCCGCTTCATCCCACAATACCGCTGAACCAAAACACGACCAAGGGAGGAAGCAAACTAAGCATCAACGCCCACAAACTCTTTGTGTTCTACTTGAGATGTCATCTACACATAGACCTAGCTCATGATGCCACTGTTGGGGAACGTCGCATGGGAAACAAAAAATTTCCTATGCTCACGCAAGACCTATCCATGGTGATGAGCATCGACGAGAGGGAGAGTGGATCTACATATCCTTGTAGATCGCTAAGCGGGAAGCGTTAAGAAACGCGGTTGGTGTAGTCGAACGTCTTCGCAATCCAAATCGCCTAGCGTCCCGCAATCTCATCACGATCCGTACCGCAATCCAATCACGATCCGTCCCGTGATCCAATCACGATCCGTCCCGCGATCTCATCACGATCCGTCTCGTGATGTCATCATGATCCGTCTCGCGATCTTGATCACGGTCCTTCCGATCTAGCGCCGAACGGACGGCACCTCCGCGTTCAGTACACGTATAGCTTGATGACGATCTCTGCCTTCTTGATCCAGAAAGAGGGAGCGGAGAGGTATAAGAGTTCTCCGGCAGCGCGACGGCGCTCTGGCGATGGTGGTGGAGCTATTCCGGCAGGGCTTTGCCTGAGCACTGCAGAAATCCGATCTAGAGGAGAAGCTATGCACTGGAGGAACGGGTAGCACGTGGCTGAAAAAACTAGTGCAAAACCCTAAAACCTCCAGTATAAATAAGAGGGAGGGAGGAGAGGCCTTGGCGCAAAGGCCAATCCTCCTTTGGGTCGGTCGAAGTGGGGAGGAGAGGAGGACTCCTCCTCCAATCCTAGTAGGACTAGGATTCCTCCTTTTTTGCCTTTTTTCCACCTTTTCCCTTTGGGATTTTCTTCCCTAGCCGCATGGGCCTTGTGTGGGACTTCCATAAGCCCACAAAGGGCTGGTATACACTCTCCCACAGCACATGAAGCCTCTTGGGTCGAAATACCCCTCCCGGTGGTCTCCCGGTACACTACCGGCACTCCCGGTACACTACCGATGAGCCCAAAACTTTTCCGGCGACCAAAACAGGACTTCCTATATATGAATCTTTACCTTCGGACCATTCCGGAGCTCCTCGTGACGTCCGGGATCTCATCCGGGACTCCGAACAACCTTCGGTCACCACCATACATAACTCTATACTACCGAAACGTCACCAAACCTTAAGTGTGCAGACCCTGCGGGTTCGAGAACTATGTAGACATGACCGAGACACCTCTACGGTAAATAACCAATAGCGAGACCTGGATGCCCATATTGGTTCCTACATATTCTACGAAGATCTTTATCGGTCGAACCTCTATGTCAAGGATTCAGTTAATCCCGTATGATGTTCCCTTTGTTCTTCGGTATGTTACTTGCCCGAGATTCGATTGTCGGTATCTTCATACCTAGTTCAACCTCGTTACCGGCAAGTCTCTTTACTCGTTCCGTAATACAAGATCCTGTGACTAACACTTAGTCACATTGCTTGCAAGGCTTGTTGTGATGTTGTATTACCGAGTGGGCCCTGAGATACCTCTCCGTCACACGGAGTAACAAATCCCAGTCTTGATCCATGCCAACCCAACAAACACCCTCGGAGATACCTGTAGAGTACCTTTATAGTCACCCAGTTACGTTGTGACGTTTGATACACACAAGGCACTCCTCCGGTGTCAGTGAGTTGCATGATCTCATGGTCATAGGAACAGATACTTGACATGCAGAAAACAGTAGCATTAAACTGACACGATCATATGCTACGTTTGTAGTTTGGGTCTTGTCCATCACATCATTCTCCCAATGATGTGATCTCGTTATCAAATGACATCTCATGTCCATGTCTAGGAAACCTTAACCATCTTTGATCAACGAGCTAGTCTATTAGAGGCATACTAGGGACATGGTTTTGTCTATGTATCCACACATGCATCTAAGTCTCCGATCAATACAATTAAAGCATGGATAATAAACGATTATCATGAACAAGGAAATATGATAATAACTAATTTATTATTGCCTCTAGGGTATATTTCCAACAGTCTCCCACTTGCACTAGAGTCAATAATCTAGCTCACATCACCATGTGATTTGCATTGTTATGAATCTAACACCCATTGAGTTCTGTAGTTGCGGCTGGGGATGGGGGTTGAATGCACACGACTCCGTTTGCAGGGCCATCATCGTCTGCAGGTATCCGATAGTGTTCCGCACCTCCTCTGCAAAAGGCGCCTCGTTCGGGATAGGTATTGTACCAAGTTGGGTTGTTGCCGCAACCATGTTCTCCGCCAGGTTGGAATAATGACCCGCCGGTGTTGGAAAAGACATTGGTGAGGCCTGGTTCCGTTGGGGTGGGTTAAGCTGTTGAACCGCCGGTCGGCTTCCAGGTACTTCCGTTGTCCGTCCTATCCCCGGCATGTTGAATAGATTCTTGGCCTCGTACTGATCTGGCAAGTGGGATTGATGCCTCATCCAATGAACCGCCGCTGCAGACTGCTGCTCCAGCTCCAGGCGGAAAGCATCCACCCTAAGGCGCTCCGCCTCCGCCTCCATCTGATCCTTCAGCGCATTGATCTCCTGTTGAACCTCGATCATCTGGTCCTTTAGCCTCGCGATCTCCGTGTTCTGGTCCGCTTGATTTTCAGTTGTGACCTCCGTGGCCATCAGGGTTGTAAGCTCGTTCAATCAGATCCAGAAGAACCTGAGTCGGCGGCCTACCAGCCCCCGATCCCGCTACGCTGGCGGCTGTGCTGCTCGGGGCTGGTGCTGAGCCTGCCATGAAGACGGCAGCACGGCTCGACGGCTCATAATCCTCCGGCTCATGATATTTTGACTCGAGGTAAGGCTCATCGTAGCCCCCGAGTCCGCCATTGTGTAGCTGGTAAATTGATTCCGTCTCTCCGCTCGAAGATCCATCCTCCGAGCAGATGAGAGTTTCCTGTGACATAGAACCTTCAAGACCCATGCCCTGAGTAAGGCCGACGAAGACATGCTTCTTGGACGGATAAGCACGGGCGGATTGCACGTGTCGGGCGGGTTGCGCGCGCCGGGATGGCTCGACGATGTCGGCGCAGACGTCCGGCCCGGGTTCAGATTCGCCGATCTTGCCGATGAAGACGTGGATTCCACCGAAGGGGATCCAGAAACCGTACCCAATTGAGCCGGCCTTGGGGCCCAAGCCGACGTAGTCGATATAGAGCCGGCCATGGCGACTCTTGTTCATCCTGCCAATAGCGTACCCCTTGATTCCTAGGAGAGAGCCCTTTGAGAACTCAACACCACCAATCGCTGGCCCCACGGTGGGCGCAACTGTCGTGGTTTTGTCACGGTGGATGTCCGAAGACTTGGATTTGAGGCCATCGCTAAGGTGATGGACTCAAAGGGGTTGGTTGAGACGAGGGACACGAGTTACGCAGGTTCGGCCCCTCAAGAAGAGGTAAAAGCCTACATCTTGCTTGTGTTGTATTGATTGGAGTATCGATTACAAGGGAACGGATTCGCTTGACCTAGTTCTCGATTAATTGGTTTTTGTCTAAGCCGCCCCGGGGTCTCGCCTTTATATAGGAGGTCGAGGCCCTGGGTTACACGAGTCCTACACTGACTCTTACAACATAGACAATCATGTCTCTAAGTCGCCTTGCCTTCTTGGGCAAACCGTCTCCGGGTGGCTTAACCGCCCGGGTCTTCATACCATCTTCTGTCTAGGCCCCCGTCTCGGCCCATCTCGGTAAGCCGTCATATAACCAGGCCTATGTCTTTCAGTCCGCTTCTTTGGTCTGGATTATGAGCCGCCAGGTATGACCCAGCCCCACCTGGGCGGGTCTTACCACGGGGCTATATCCCCAACAGCGACCCTTATCCTCTCATTCCCATGGTGGGCAGCCCGTTCCCGATGGGACTCGAAGTCCGCCCGCTCGGACATTGATGATCCCGCCCCAGAGGAACCGAGCGTCCATTGAGCAGACACTATGGAGTCGCGGCAGACAGATCCTGTTGTCGGGCGGGCGATGTCCTCGCGGGAGCGGCGAAGTGCAATGCGAACCGCCATTGCGTCCTCCACTCCGCACGGGACGACCCCCCGGTCGACGGATCCGGACTGGTCGAAGTCGGACTCGCTGCCTTCCATGTCGGAGAAGGATGGAGATCGTCGGAGGTGAGATAGGGTGGTGGATGAGAGTGGAGTGAAGTGGCTAGGATTTGGTCCAACCAACGGATGAGGACGAATATATATGGGTCAATGTGGGCCAGTGTGGGCCAGGCGGGCGCGCCCGGGCTTCTCCTTATCCGCCCCATATTTGGCTGGATATGAGGGTCCGGTCAGACCGGACATTTGAGGGCCGTTTGAGGATACAGTTGGGTCGATTATTTATTACCGGGCGGTGATCGGGCAGCCTGTGCCGAACGTTTGAGGCGGGTTTAAATGGTTCGGCTGTAGATGATCAAACTCTATACCTATGAAGAAAAACTTTTTTTCATCCTAAAAAAATGGATAGAAGGGAATAGTTGTTTTTTCAAAAAAAAAAGAGAGGATCCTCGAGCGCTCCGGCAAAGTGCAAACACGTCTCACGTCTGGACGTGTGCGACGAGGCGCGGCTTTTGTTGTGTAACGAGATTTCCGCTGTCTTTTGTTCTACGTGCGTGCTCCCACCTTGTGACTAGCCAACAGATCGGCGCAGAGGCAGAAAATATCACTGACGAGACTGACCGACTCACTCGCTGGCCGAGATAGACACGGGCGAAATTCATGTGAAAAGGGTAGATTTCTCAAGGCAGGATCAGCATCAAGCGGCGACCAGCCAAGCGCAAGCGGTCGAAGAAGCAGAGGTGTGAACTGAACGAAAGGTCCAGCAGCCCACCTCAGTGGGAATCAGCATGTTTTATAACCAACCAGCGACGCACGCGCAACTTGAAAACGGTCCTAAGTTAAGCACACATGCCTTAAACACTTAAATGACAGATCAGTATTACAAAGTAGACGTGTATGTGAACTCGAAGATGGCCGTGGAAAAACAGCTCCTCCTTTTGGACGCAGGTGAGTACCTTTCTACTGGTATTTGGGCACGAAGTGCACGTACCACCGGCGTGCAGGTGTGAGAGTACGAGACTAGACCTCCGCAGTGCTTAGAGCATATAATCGAACCTCTCAAATATATCTCATATATTCAGACGGACTGTCCGGTCAGAAAAAAATTGATACAGACGGACCCCTAAATGGGCCTTAAACATCCGGACTGACCGACACCTCTCATATCCAGTCCAAATATGGGGCGGATATGGAGGGTGCCCGGGCATGCCGAACGCGTTCGCCTGAAAAAAAACCGTATTAAAAAAACTTTAGCTAAAAAAACCGTTATTATTATTTATTAAAAATAATAACAAAAAAAAACATCCGGAGAAAAAAACCGTCCATAAAAAAACGTTTGTATTATTTATTGCAAGCCCAACCCATCCCGACCTCATCCTGTCCCACAAAAATAACCATCCGGCGAAACTTTAGCTCGCTCACTCTCACTCCGTCTGCTCCTCTCCCCTCTCCGCCCACTCCTCTCCCCCCGTCGACGAGCATGTCGAGCTCCGGCAGCGCCTCCGGTGACTCCGATCTGGAGTACAAGCTGGCTCTTCGCATCGCCTTGGAGTGGTCCAAGGTGGAGACCGGAGGCAACTCCGGATTTGGACCGTCCTCGTAGCCGCCCGCTCCCCGTCGACGCATTTCGGACGCCGGCGCTGACTCGTCCCATGCCATGGGCAACGACGACCGCCGGCCAGCCTAGTCTGTGCCGGCGGGGCGGGCTCCCTCCCGTCGTGCCCTCCCTCCGCCCGTCGCAACTCCCCCTGCGGGGCAACGACGAGTGCTTATGCCCGCCCCTCCGGCCCGGACGCGCGCGCCGAGATGGAGGCGCTCGTCGCCCGCAGCCAAAGGCAGCGGCGGAGGGAGAGGGAGGATGCGGAGACGGCGAACGAGCGGGCGCGGGCTCTGGCGGATATGGATGAGGACCACCTCCTCGCGTGGGTCTGCCGCCGGTAGCTCACGACGGCAGAGTCGGACGCGAGGAGGCTCCGCCACAAGAACGCCAAGGCCCTCCGCATCGCCATTGAGGAGTCCAAGCGGCTCACGGCGGTTACGACACAGGAGCGGGCCAAGCTGGCCAAGGTTAAGCGTCGGTAGGATCCGGCGGCGGAGCGGCTAAAGGGCCTCGTGATTGTCTCCTCCTCCTCCTCCTCCTTGGACGACGGCTCCTCCTCCTCGGAGACGACGACGACGACCAGCCCTCTGCCGTCGACGGCTACAGCTACGTCGGCAACCGCAAGGGAAAAGGTCTGGCCCGCAAGTACTAGTTAGATTAGCGTAGTTTTAAATTTGTCCGTCGTATGTATGATTTTTTGTTGCAATGTGATGTTATGTGCGTTTGATCGACGTATTTTGATCCATGTTGCATGGATAGTATGGAAATAGGGGTTCGAATATGAGGAGACGGATGTGGACGAGCGGATTTGAAGCGTATCCGGTCAGTGCCCACGGACGCGTCTGAGCGTGTGTTTGAGGGGCCGAATTTGTCATGTAGATGCTCTTAGAATTCTAAGTTTATATTCTTTTCGATTAAAATAAATGTTTTAACTTGTACTAACTCTAATACTTGAGACACTGATTTTGGTGAGGAGAAAGTAAAACAGAGCCAAGTTTCACAGCTAAAACAGACAATTAAAACCTGAACGTGACGTCAACCATCAGCCTCTCGTACAACCACAGCGGCCACCTCAAACAGGCCGGCATCACTGTTGCGGGATGTACCCGCGCGGAGCCTCGAGATTCGTGCGCCTCGGGGGAGACGCATGATTGCCCAATCATGCCCGCAGGCGGCTCCATCAATGCCCGTGGGTGGTCCCTCCCGAGCTTTACTCCCGACCGACCGCTGGGGCCGCCGGGCCGCGCGGCGCCTGACCGATCCGGGCCGTCCGTGGCGCTGCCGGACGGGCGCGATGCGGTCAAGCGCCGATCCCGTCGCCCCTTCCCACGTTTGACCACACCTCCACCTACGCCCCTCTCGGAACACCACCGCAAACCCCTTGGATTTATGAGTATTATTTTTCCGTCTTTGACCACGCTGTCAGCGTCCCGGCGGCCCCCACCGCCACCGCAACACCTATGACCACGCTCCCTCTCGGAATCGGATATTCCATTCGCTCTCCGTTCTCTCCTCGGTAACTACTCATGTTGCTTCTGTTTACGTCTAATCTCCCATGCTTACGTTAATCGCTTCATTAGCACCGATCTGATCAGAATCGGAATCCAGTGACCCGCAAACGGATGCAGAGTGTGGATCGCATCGTCCGCATCCGGTAATTCGTCCGAAACACTCGAGGGCTCTTGTGTCTTTGCTTCCGTGGTACGGTTGGTCGCCATCATACGGCAGCGTAGAACGTACTGCTGCGCTGCAAAACTAACCACCTGGCCCAGCACTAGCACTAGCAGCCGGTCAAGCTTGCTAATAATTGCGGCAAAAAGCTCGCCCTAGATCGATCGTACCACAGCTCTCCACCGTCAATGCCGGACCAGGATTATCCATCCATTCAAAAGCCGGTGTACGAACCGTTGAACGACACACGCCACGAATCACCCCATCTACTTACCACGGTGCTAAAAAAAAAATGGAGTCGCCCATGAGCCACCTACGAATTCCCGCCGTAACGCCGCTCCCGTCGTCAAAAGATGGGGTATTTTAAGCGTGTGCTCGAGGTGTTTGTACAGGCCCGGCCTGCCTTCTACGTTCACGGTTCTAGAAGAGCATCGATTGTCGCCAGGGATTAGGTTGTTTTGTTCAGTCCAACAATGAGGCAAAGCTAGCCGACACGAGGCACGACACGACACAGCTTCGAAGAGAGATGCTCGGATGCCGATCCTTTTCACAGACGGCAAAGCTATCTTCTCCGTCCCGTCGTCAAAACAGTTCATTCAAAGCTTCAAAGCCATGAAAACGACTCAAAACCAGCATTTAAAGTTGAAATACGGAAAGCAGCAGAAATCAACATGTGTTCCTCTGAGTTCTACTCCTATTTTTCTTTTCTTTTTGAAAAGGCTTCGGTTGATTTCTTCCGTCCGGTCCCTTCGAAGGGAGGAGTAGCCAGTAAGCAATGACTACTCGTCAAACGTTCAAAGCCATCCCCGGCTGCAAATTTGGCCTTCTTTTCCATCCCCTTGAAAGCAAAAGGGAGGAAACAGAGAACGGGGGAAGAGCTGCAGAAACTGCACGTATACCCTTCTCGAGTTCAGCAATTGCAACACCCTCAATTAAGGTATCAAACGTCTACCAATGTCGTTTTCCTCTGTTCACAGTTACTAGGATTCGATTTTGTATGTGGACTGAGTATATTGGATCACTGTTACAATTTTCTGTTTACATAAGGAGCACCAAGACTCGTGTTAAAACGGTATGTGCGCAACGCTTCTACTCTTGTAGTCGTCAACAGCCCTTGTACAAATCTCTTGTGGTTGTAGTCTTGTAGAGGATAGCTTTGCCATAGTATTAGATTAGTCACAAGGTGAAGTAACGTAGAGTACTAACATACATGTGTTATTAGTCTAAGGTACTATCTTCATAATGAGTAGTAACATAAAGATAATAACATTGAGTCTTTCATTTATTAGCTTATAGACTCATCTTGCCTTGAAATGTGTTATGTTATAGTAACATAGTATGTTACTCAATTTCTCTCTCTTCTCATTAATTAGGTGTCACATCATATTTTCCGCTTAAGTGACATCTATGTTACTATCTATGTTATTCACATTGTGAGTAGTCTTACGTAAACATATGCCCTAGGGTTAAAAATCACGGAAAATCTAAGATCTGGTAGGGCGAGCTTTTTGCAGGTAGCATTTTACAAGGGGAGTTTTCGCATTCTACAATTTTCATAAACATACTCTAGGGTGGAAAAGTATCATTTAGCTGTCACTATTTTCCGCAATTCTCTTGTAGTCGTATTAGAAGCAGTTATTCCTACAAAATCACCATGTTTTATAATACGACTACAAATATAATCATACGTCATACATGTACATGAGAGAATTGCACAAATACAAGTATCTTGTGACTAAATGATACCCCATAGTCTAGGGGTAACTCTAAATCTTGCTAAATTAGCTTCTTGGGTCTTGGATGTGTAACGTCTGTGTTGATAACAATAAGGAAAAAATATATTTACAAAAGCAATAGCTACGACCAAAGCAATGGAGCCAACAATATGCCCATGTTGTGGTTGGGCTAAAGTTTTATGGTTTATTGGAGTGGGATATCTATAATAACTATAGATGATACCACACACGCCGCGAAATCAATTGTAATATATTTCGATGAGATTTGATTGTATGGAATATAAATATTTAGATTAATAACAATTGCCAAAACTAAAAAAATACATACCACTTATAATATTTGATTATGTATAGTTATAAAATATTTATTGAATATAAACATAATAATAGAATGAAAAATATGTTTCCATGCATGGTTGCATGTGGTAGTTTGTCTTTTTTCCATGTGTGGGTGCATATTGAGGTGAGGCACACCCCTTGGCCGCCGCCCCACCCTAGGGGAAACCCTAGAGCGCCCCCTCCTCCTCTCCCTCGTATATATATGTGAGGGAAGGGAGAGCTGCAGCAACACAAGCCACGACGCGACCTCTCCCTTTCCCTTTAGACCAGTTTCTCCTCTAGTTCGTCGCGGCAGCGCTTGATGAAGCCTTGTGGGGACAGCTCCATCACCACCACCGTCACACCGTCGTGTTGACGAAGAACTCATCTACCTTTTCGTCCTTGTTTGTTGGATCAAGAAAGCGAAGATGTCATCGAGTTGTACGTGTGCTGAACGCGGAGGTGTCGTCCTTTTGGCGCTAGATAGGGACGGATCGTGACTGGATCATGGGACAGATTGCGATTTGGATCGCGAAGACGTTCGGCTACATCAACCGCGTTTCTTAACGCTTCCCGCTTAGCGATCTACAAGGGTATGTATATCCACTCACTCTCTCTCTCTCTCGTAGCTGTTGATCTCCATAGATAAATCTTGGGTGTTCGTAGGAAATTTTTTGTTTCCCATACAACATTCCCCAACAGTGGTTGGGCTAAAGTTTTATGGTTTATTGAAGTGGGATATCTATAATAACTATAGATGATACTACACACGTTGCCGCGAAATCAGCTGTAATATATATTCGATGATATTTGACAGTGTGGAATACAAATATTTAAACTAATAACAATTGAACAAAAAATTAAAAAATACATAACACCTATAATAGTTGATTATGTAAAGTTGTAAAATATTTATTGAATATAAGACGAATAATAGAATGAAAAATATGTTTCTATCCATGGTTGCATAAACGGTTGTAATATATATTCGATGGCATTTGATTGCATGGAATATAAATATTTAAATTAATAACAATTGAACAGAAAATAAAAAAAATACGTAACACCTACTCCCTCCATTCCTTTTATATAAGGTGTATTTTTTTTTTCAAAAGTCAAACGAGTGCCTGTTTGACCAAGTTTTAGAAAAATGTATCAATATCCGCAATACCAAATTTATATCACTTGATCCATCATGAAAAGTAGTTCCACATTTTATCTATTAGGTATTGCAGATGTTGATATTTTACTCTATAATCTTGATCAAACATTCAAAGGGTTGACTTGCACGAATACACCTTATATTCTGAAACAGAGGGAGTATAATATTTGATTATGTATAGTTATAAAATATTTATTGAATATAAGAAGAATAATAGAATGAAAAATATGTTTCCATCCATGGTTGCATGGGGTAGTTTGTCTTTTTTCCATGTGTGGGTGCATATTGAGGTGAGCCTTATCATATATTTTTTGTTTTCGTTTCTGTTTATGCCAGGTATTCAACATGAAATCGTGTTTCGTTTCCACTAGAATTTTTCTCCAACATGAAAAATGATTCCATTTACACTAGAACATTTTGTCCATTCATGATTTTTTTTGTTTTCCTTCCAGTTTTCGTCGGGTGTTCAACATAAAACATGTTTCGTTTCCACATGATTTCATTTACATTAAGTTTCGTTTTTGTTTCTGTAGCCACCGGGTGTTTCAGTATGAAAACATATTTTGTTTTCACTAGAACATTTTTATAGTTCATGTTTTTTTTTCTGTTTTGGTTTTCGTAGAGTGTTCAACATGAAAACATGTTCCGTTTTCACCAGAACATCTTTTCATTCACGACATTTTTGTTTCAGCTTTTGTTTATGGCCGGTGTTCAGCATGAAAACATGTTCCGTTTCCACTTGAGCGTTTTATTCATTCACGAATTTCCCGTTTCCGTTTTCTGTTTTCATCATGTGTTCAGCATGAAAACATGATCCTTTCCCACTTGAGTGTTTCGTCCATTCATGAATTTCTCGTTTCGGTATCTGTTTCTGCCGGGTGCTCGACATGGAAACATGTTCTGTCTTCACTAGAACGTCTTCTCCATTTCAAAATTTCCGTTCCCCTTCACGCTTTCGCCAGATTTTGTTTTTCATTCCCTTTTCCAGATTTATAATATTTCCGTTTCCCATGATGCCGATTCCGTGCCCTAAGGAGTCTTTCATCTTTCCGTTCATCGGCCGCAGCCCCTCTTACACCTCATCTTAGGAAGACGGTATATCCAAAGCAGAAAAATGCGTCAATAAGAATCTAGACATACATATTTTTTGTACATTACATATGTGTATATGTACATACCGAAGAGAACAGACATTTTAAGTCTCTAAATAATGCCAAATACCGGCTCCCATGGCCTCCGGGATCCAAAACCGCTTTCCGGTGGTTAACCTAATTTTCACCCTGTCACCAGCCCGAAACATTTCTGCAGCCGCGAGTTAAAAAAAAAGGGCGGTTTGGAAAATGCGGCAGTACCAGGGTGGAATATAAAAAGCCACCTCGCCTCGGAGTTGCTATCGCAACGTCTCCGGCTTTGACCAGTGCCCACCCCTGCCGCTTCTTCTTACTCCATCCCCTCCCCTCCCCTCTCACTCACCTCCATTCTTTACTTTTCTCCCCCCTCTCAGCAGCGGCAGCTCCTCCTCCTACTATATCCTTCCTCGCCATCCCATCCGCTCTGCTCGTCTCGCCCCCAGTCTCCCCCCCTCCCGCCCCAGACGCCAGCCTCCGCCCGAGGAGCGGGCGAGTCTCCACCCATTCGCAGGCGCCGCAGCGGCTCGGTTCCCGCCGCAGAGTTCTTGGTCCAGGTACGATCTTGGTTCCTCATCTCCATCTCTGCTCCGTTCGCCGTTTGCACGAGCGGTTCTTCAGCCCCTTGTTTGCTGGTCATGCCGCGAGTTCCGCGGCTGCTCGGCGTGGATCTCTCTCCATTTGGGCCGGTTCAAAGGCCCCGCTAGCACGTTTGACCGTTTCTTCATCCGCGCCCCTCGCATTGTGGATTTCGGGGGAAGGAGGCTTGGGATTCGGCGCGTATAGGTTAATTTTTAGGCGAGATGTCCGATGCCTTGAGCATTTGGGTGACCCCCCCCATGGCGATTGTCAGCTCGCCGGCCATGAGCTGCGGCTCATTGCGACCGCGTGCTGGTCAAATGTTCCGGCTAATCCGGGGCGGCTGGTTCTTGGCTGGGTTTGGTGGGGTCAATTTCCTAGTTGAGCGTGGTTGCTTATTTTAGCTGGTCTCTTGACCCAGATTAGGTGAGAGCTCTGACCATTTAACTCCGTTCCTGCCGAGTTGGTGGCCTGGTAGTAGTTGTTGCTGCTGTGGGCATGCGCAATTTCTGCGAAGCTGCATCCGAGACGAAATTAATAATGGACGGTGTTTGGAAATTGAATGTGGCGCCTATGGACCATTTGCGTCGAACCAGCCAGGCCACGTATCTTTGGTCCTAGCTGGTGTCTGGGGGTAGATCAGTTCTTGGGTCGGTAAAAGTAATTTCTACTCCTGGCAATGGTTTTTGGAGGCTCCACTTCAGCAGAGGAATTTAGTTTTTCATAAATGTAAAATATAAACAGATCAATTCATAGGCGTTGTACTTGATCGGAAAAATCATACGTAGCTGGGTTGGCTGCTCGTGCAAGACCTTGGTGCCTTTTTGCAGCGTAGGTGTACTGGATTAATCTTTAAGCAACACAGATGCGGTACACCACAACTTTTCTTGTGTGTTGTTGCCAACTGCTTGCCGCTGTAATGCAACGCAGGACCAGTTACTTTTGCTATATATAAGCTAATTCAGCAATTCTATTTCAAATTCTGCAGGAGCTTTTCGTCGGTGTGCATATGATGGGCTGCTTCACTGGCCTGAGGTCCAAGAAGAAGAAGAGCCCTCTTGTTGCAAGCAAGAAGCAGGGCGATGCAAGGGAGACATCCCTGAGACTCCCGGAGCCAGAGGCTCATGTGCCATCCTTGCAATCCGCGCCTCCTAGTTTCAGGAATAGGGCTAAGATCTGCCAGTCGGCCAATAAAGTTTCTTACAGCAGGGCACGTGTGCTGTCTGCTCCCTCGAGCCTGATTCTGGTTGATCAGGATGGCGTTCCGTATGCTGAATTTGATGATCAGGATGACCCTAGGGGCAAGGGAGGAGCTATTAAGGCGCATCGATTTTCAAATCCACTGCCTCTTCCTCTTCCCTCACCAGAAGGCAGTTCTTTGAGGAACTTCGGTAGCTTCAAGGCTATCAATGCAAGTGGACCGCTTGAGGCTTCAGGTCCTCTCCCACTGCCTCCAAAGAGGTCCGATGGGCTTAAGAACTTCTCGTATGATGAGATTTCCAGTGCTTGCCAGTGGTTTTCTAGTGATCAGTGTGTGTCAGAAACACAGACTTTGACATCATATAAGGCATCGTTCAGGGATGATTTTGTTGAACCAAAGAAGATGGAAGCAATAGTTGCCCGATTACTCCCGTCCAACCAGGTACTGTTCAATATAAAGTTTAATGGCAATACTTTACCATCTTATTTTGGACGTTATGCTCATAGGGTTGCAAATAGCTTTGCTAGATCAATTATGAGCCATGGAGATTTCTCTCACAGTTTTGCTAGTATTTTTCTTCTTTCCATGTGATGACTTGGAGAGATTTGCCTATCCACTATGAATGTATTACGTTTGCAGTATCTGTTCTGTTTACAAAGCTGAACTTAGGCTAGAGTGGCTGTCTGTTTACATCTAGGCATGTGATCGATGCTTATTGATGCAACTTTGCTCCCTGTAGAAGTAGGCTGATTCTAATTTTGCAAATACAACTTAGGACCATAACATCGGTGGGTTAGGTAGCATGCTTTGAAGGCTGACAATGTGTTTGATCGTCCTTCTTTTCTTCACTATGAGATACTTATATCCCTTCATGATCAATCTTGGCTTTATCACTTGTGAATGTTCTTTCACTAGCAATGTTCTTTTGGAAGGTGGTGTTTCATGCTTTCTCTTGCAAGCGATTTAGTGGAGATTTACTTTCTCCAAGGTAGATGACTTTGCCTAATGATCCTGGGTAATGTCCCGTCCAGCTTTACTGGATGTCGACATTTAAGGAATCTCCAAAAAAACTAGAGTCTGAGATTATTGGTTAGACCTTCTAGATAACTGGACACCTTTCACCATTTTAGAGAAATTTCCACCTACGTGCCATAGCTACTATGTTTCTTGGATCATCCTGTTGTAATATTGAAAATTTGACTAATGAGGCACTGATGCAATATATTTTTCACCACTCTGCAGAGTTTCAAAGAATTTAAGGCGCAAGTAAATACGTTGGCATCACTTCAACATCCCAATTTATGTAAACTCATCGGCTATCATGCAAGAGAAGAATCTAATGAAAGGATGTTGGTCTATGAGCGGCTCCATCATGGCAGTTTAGACAGGTTACTCTTTGGTAGACCGGAAGGTCGTTTCATGGACTGGTCTACCCGTTTGAAGGTTGCCCTTGGTGCTGCTAAAGGTCTAGCTTTCCTACACGATGAAGGACCCTTTCAGGTAATTTGATCCAAAACCTTTGACATGACCAAGAAGTTATGGTTTAATTTACCATGTTCTCCTGCACTTTGTTTGATAGTTATTTCTTATATATTTTAACATGCATTTCTATTTACAGGCAATGTATGATGACTTCTCAACCTCAAACATCCAAATAGAGAAAGATTTCACTGCAAAGCTGTCAGGATATGGTTGTGTTGGCTTCAATTCTGATGAGGAAAGATCTAAGGCATCTGTGGTAAGTTCCTTCTGAAATTTGAAAACATGGTAGAAGTTCTTTGTCATGGAATCACAAACTGCCTTATAGGTTATTCCACACAGCATGGTTCACACAGCATGTTCCTCCACATTTTACATTCTACAGTTTACGTTGGTTCTGGCTTGCATGCTTTTAATGCAGTGAAACATGGAAAATAATGTTAACACATGGCATTATGTTCATTTACTTGTCAACATCCCAATGCTTACGGAAGATGTTATTCTTGGGCAGGCTGCTACAAACCTCTCAGAGGAAACCTTGGAGAAAGGCGTGTTGACTCCCAAGAGCAACGTATGGAGCTTCGGAGTCGTCTTGCTCGAGCTAATAACAGGAAGGAGAAACCTTGATGCACGTTCCACCAAAGAAGAACGCAACATTGTCAAGTGGGGTAGGCCTTTCCTCACCGACGATAGTCGTCTATCCCTCATCATGGATCCCCGTATAAAAGGACGCTTTCCTACCAAGGCTGCTCGGACTGTGGCAGACATCATTCTGAAGTGCCTTCAAAGAGATCCATCAGAAAGGCCTACGATGAGGGCCGTCGTGGAGGCCCTAACAAGCGTCCAGGACATAAAGGTCCCCTGCCGGTATCCTCTTCAAGTACCATCGGCCGCACCGAGGAAAGTGATGCTAAAATCTACGAGTCTCAACGGCATTGTTCCTCAGCATCCCGTCATGACCTTCTCGCCGTCGCCTCCTTCACGCAACCAGCACCTGGCGTCGCCGAGATCGTCGATGTCCGCGCTGCTTCCCCCAAGGACCTGCTCTTCCACCATCACCCTGGACTACCCCAGGGTAAGCTCAGTCAAGAAATCGCCTTCCGGCATGCTGCGGAGACCCGGAGTCGAGGGTTTTTGATTGTCCATATATCGTCGGATTTCTTCTCTTTGCCTTGATTTATTTGTTGTTTTGGTTAGCCTAGTGAGTGATCTCAGTGCTATGTGATATATATGTTGCAAGGACATGTGAAGAAGGGCAGAGTGAAGTGTAGATAGTAGAACCAGCTTTGTAGATACTTGTCGTTCTCTGATTGGATGGGGCCATGGAAGAAAGTGTGTGTTGGAGTGGGGCTTGTAACCCCATCATCATGGAATAAACGTGGGTTGGTCGGTATTTGCTCGCCGTCAAACATTTCAGCTGTCATTTCTTCTCTTGAATGCTAAATTCTGTCGTTGCTACTTAGTAGTCGTGGAATAACAGCAGCCAGTTAGAGATGTTGAATTCCGTTCTGTGGAATGTTGATCTCGCCGTTGCAATTGTTGACCAGGACCGGCCTACTTGCTTGTTTGTCTGAAGTTTCTCTACTGTCCGGTCAGGCTCTATCCTCACACTTGGTGTTGCGTCGCATTTTCTTTCAGTTTTTACTCGCACAGACGTTTTCGAACCGTCTGCCTTTAACAGAAACGTGTCGTTGGTAATGTTTAATTAGGATTAGGACGTGCCAGAAAAGATTTGGAATTTCCTTCCGTTTATGTTTTTTGCGAGATGAATGTTTCTGCAGTGTGAACAGTGATGATGACTGCGCAGCTTCTATTGCTCTCTGTTTCTTCTAGCGAACGCCTGTCTCTTGTGTTCCCTGTTCGTCGGTCGTCGCCGTCGAGCTGGTGGATAATATGCATGCTCCTTTTGACTCCTGCGTTTCGGATTAGGACGTGGCAACCAAAACTAAGCTGCGGTTCTGTGAATCTAATGTAATGTTACTGGGCAGGAACAGGAAATGGCTTTGATCCGGAGCACCGGCTGCGGAAAGATGGCCTGAATTTTCAACCGAAATCTTGCACCGTTCGTTTAGCTTTGGCCTCACCTAGTGTCGCTTTCTTATGTGCGCAGGTTGTAAAGGTCTCGACCGCATGAGAAGGTCCGCACCGCACCTAACCAGATCCAACTGAGGTAGTACTATGATTGATCGGGTAGACCAAGCGTGACGGGTTTACTAGGTTCCCACCAAGGCCAATCTTTTTTCCCCGGATAAGACTATGGACTTTTCTAAAAAAAACTTCCAATGAACAAAGAAATTACAACGATTCACAGACAACCAAAGAAACTCAATCTGCAGCATGGGCCGAAAAAGCGTCGCCGCTCCCGCTCCATTGTCGAAGCCGGTCTGACCTTGTATGGTGAGATCGGAAAATCGGCATGTTAAGATCCTGTTAGACTAACTAGCCGGAGAAAAGGCCGCCATCGTAGAGGGCTTGTATAAATTGGAAATCCCAAAGCCAAACCATCTTTTGAACAAAACTTTACGTCAACTTTGCAATGGTAACGGAGAGAGTGTCCTACGACGGACAGGGGATAATAACCATCTGTTGCGTCAGGGAGACATCAGGGTGGTGTGCGCGTAGGGGGGAGGGCACCTCATCAGTGTAACAAAAATGGCTGAGGGAAAATCTCCTGATAACCAAAGGACGACCTTCCGTCGTCGAAGCCGCCAGCTACAACACCACCACCGCAAAGAGTAGGGAGAAGACATTACTTAGACATCAACACAAAGACACACTAACTGTCCTGTAGATCCAAGGTAACCGAAGAGCTAAGAGAACCACTGCTTTGGAGAGAGATCTAGAGGAAGCTTATTTGATGATGACATCAAAACCAACATAGTCGAAGTCATACATAGCCAAATACTAGGTAACTAAGACACTAGACTATTCGATACACGCGAAAACGACGTTCCGGGGTTCACTTTCCTACAAACACCATTGGAACAATTGATGGAGGTAAGGGAACCCCGATGACTAGTGGGGGAGCTAGGATTTGAATATAGGGTGTGGGGTGGGAGCCAAGCCAAGGGAAGAAAAAACAATATCCAATACAAAAAAAATCGTATAGAACAAGGTTTTAAAGAAGTGACATGAAAATATCATTACATTTCTATTAATTTAAAGCGACCTCTACGATTGCCGATGAGATCAAAAATATTAACAATTTCATCTAAAGATATCTTAGCTGCTAATTTTTTTCTATATAAATTATCATGCAATGGCGAAGCAAATCGTCTCCCATCTTACTTCGAAGACCGTGTTTTGACAACCTTCATAGCCGAAAAAGCCCGCTCTGCAGTTGCCGTTGAGACTCGGAGAGTGATAACTAGTCGCAACAACCTGTCAACCATTGGATATGAAAAAGCTTTACCTGTTTTAACTAGTCCTTTTGTTAAACTAGCAATAGATGGCAAGGTCATCAGTTCTGGATGGTTGCACACATCTAGCTGAAAATGAGGTAACTGACTTTTCAACTGAGCTAATTCTTGACTTGAAAAATCAGCAAGATAGAACTTGTCTGCGAGGGTGCTTATCTTTGGGATATCAAAAGATTCATGCCTGGGATCCAACGATGAACAGAGAGTAAGGAGCTCAGTTGCTTGGGTATTGAATCGATCATTCAGTTCACTTAGTTGTTGATCAATTGTAACACTGAAAACATCGACTTTGTAGTGGTGGAGCGTTGTTGTGTTGTCATACTTATTTCGAAATTTGGTAACATCAACATACCTATTAATTTCATTTCAGAGTCAGCTCAATTGCCAAGATAAAAAAGCAACAAATATATAACTTAATACAAGTTCAGTAATTTTAGAAAGTACAAGGAACTTACTTGCGGTGTCGTTAACATGAACTAGATCAAGGAAACACTCAATTATTTCTGCTTCTTTGTTGGCAAACCGAAGAACAACTGCCATTTGTTCTTTTTTTGATTCATCCCGAGCTTCATCAACCATTATACAAAACTTGACATTACCTATTTCTTCTTTAATTGCTTTCTGCACTTCTCGAGCAAGCATGTGTTGGAAATATGCCCTAGAGGCAATAATAAATTAATTATTATCATATTTTCTTGTTCATGATAATCGTTTATTATCCATGCTATAATTGTATTGATCGGAGACTTAGATGCATGTGTGTATACATAGACAAAACCATGTCCCTAGTATGCCTCTAGGCGGAGATCGTCATCAAGCTGTACGTGTGCTGAACGCGGAGGTGCCGTTCGTTCGACGCTAGATCGGAAGGACCGTGATCAAGATCGCGAGATGGATCGTGATGAGATCGCGGGACGGATCGTGATGAGTTCACGGGACGGATCGTGATGAGATCGCGGGACACTCGGCGATTTGGATCGCGAAGACGTTCGACTACACCAACCGCGTTTCTTAACGCTTCCCGCTTAGCGATCTACAAGGGTATGTAGATCCCCTCTCCCTCTCGTAGATGCTCATCACCATGGATAGCTCTTCTGTGTGCGTAGAATTTTTTTTGTTTCCCATGCAACTTTCCCCAACAGTGACATCATGAGCTAGATCTATGTGTAGATGAGATCTCGAGTAGAACACAAAAGGTTTGTGGGCGTTGATGATTAGATTGCTTCCTCCCTTGGTCAGATTTTGGTTCAGCGGTATTGTGAGATGAAGCGGCCCGGACCAACATTACTCGTACGCTTACGACCGGTTCCCTCGACCGCAACTTGTTGCATAGATGGCTTGCGGGTGCCAGTTTCTCTCACTTTAGTTGGATCGGATTCGACAAAGGCGGTCCTTGAGAAGGTTGAAAAGCAACTAGTGTATCGCCGTTGTGGTTTTTGCGTAGATGAGAATTGTTCTTTCTAGATACCCGTAGCAGCCACGTAAAACATGCAACAACAATTAGATGACGTCTAACTTGTTTTTGCAGGGTATGTTGTGATGTGATATGGCCAATTACATGATGTGATATATGTGATGTATGAGATGATCATGTGATGTATAGATTATCACGACTTGCATGTCGATGAGTACGGCAACCGGCAGGAGCCATAGGGTTGTCTTTAATTATTGTATGACCTGCGTGTCAATCATTAAGCGCTATGTAATGCTTTACTTTATCGCTATGGTAGCAATAGTAGTAGAAGCATGTTGGGCGCGACAACCCCGATGGAGACACGTTGATGGAGATCAAGATGATGGAGATCATGGTGTCGTGCCGGTGACGATGGAGATCATTCCGGTGCTTTCATGATGGAGATCAAAAAGCACAAGTTCATGGACATATCATGTCACTTATGATTTGCATGTGATGTTAATCCTATTATGCACCTTGTTTTGCTTAGGACGACGGTAGCATTATAAGGTGATCCCTCACTTAATTTCAAGATAAATTGTGTTCTCCCCAAGTGTGCACCATTGCGAAAGTTCTTCGTGTCGAGACACCACGTGATGATTGGGTGTGATAGACTCTACGTTCACATACAACGGGTGCAAGCCAGTGTTGCACATGCAGAACACTCGGGTTAAACTTGACGAGCCTAGCATGTACAGACATGGCCTCGGAACACAAGAGACCGAAAGGTCGAACATGAGTCATATATTAGATATGATCAACATGATGATGTTCACCATTGTAACCACCTCAACTCACGTGATGATCGGACTTGAGTTGGTGAATTTGGATCATGTATCACTCGGATGACCAGAGGGATGCCAATTTGCGTGGGAGTTCTTAAGTAATATGATTAATTGAACTCATTATCATGAACATAGTCAGTAATGTCTTTGCAAAATTATGTAGATTACTAGGTCACGCTGTAGCTCCCTTGAATTTTTATATGTTCCTAGAGAAATAGAGTTGAAAGATGATGGTAGCAATATTGCGGACTGGCTCCGTGATCTGGGGATTGTCCTCGTTGCTGCACAGAAGGCTTATGTCCTTAATGCACCGCTCGGTGCGCCAACCCCTCTAGCGTCGTCTGTAGAGGTTGTGAACATCTGAAAGGCACGTTCTGATGACTACTTGTTAGTTTAGTGCGTCATGCATTACGGCTTAGAATTGAGGCTCCGAAATGTTTTGAACGTCACAGAACATATGAGATGTTCTAGGAGCTGAAATTAGGATCTCAGGCTCGTGCCCGTGTTGCAAGATATGAGATCTCCAACAAGATTCTTTGCCTGCAAGATGAAGGATAATTGCTCAGTTGTTAAGCATGTGCTCAGATTGTCTAGGTGCTACAATCGCTTGAATCGAGTGGGAGTTGATTTTCCAGATAAGATAGTGATTGATATAGTTCTCCAAGTCACTGTCACTAAGCTACTAGAGCTTGGTGATGAAATATAAAACACCAGGGATAGAAATAATGATCCCTGAGCTGTTCGCGATGTTTGACACCGCGAAGGTAGAAATCAAGAAGGAGCGTCAAGTGTTGATGGTTAGTAAAACCACTAGTTTCAAGAAGGGCAAGGGCAAGGAGGGAAACTTCATGGATGGCAAGATAGTTGCTGCTCCAGTGAAGCAACCCAAAGTTGAACTCAAACCCGAGACTAAGTGCTTCGATTATGAGGAGAGCGGTCGCTGAAGCGGAACAACCCTAGATACTTGGTAGATAAGAAGGCTGGCAACGTCAACAGAAGTATATTTGATATACGTGTTATTGATGTGTACCTTGCTAGTACTCCTAGTAGCACCTGGGTATTGGATATCGGTTCGGTTGCTAAATGTTAGTAACTCGAAATAAAAGCTACGGAATAAACGGAGAACTAGTTAAGGGTGAGGTGACGATGTGTGTTGGAAGTGTTAAGGTTGATGTGATCGACATCGCACGCTCTTTCTACCTTTGGGATTGGTGACAAACCTAAATAAGTGTTATTTGGTGTTTTGTGTTGAGCATGAACATGATTAGATCGTGTTTATTGCAACACGGTTATTCATTTAAGTTAGAGAATAATGGTTATCCTGTTTACATGAATAATACCTTCAATGGTCATACACCCAGTGAGAATGGTTTGTTGAATGTTGATCGTAGTAATACACATGTTCATAACATTGATGCCAAAAGATGCAAAGTTAATAATGATAGTACCACATACGTGTGGCACTACCGCTAAATGTCATATTGGTATAAAACGCATGAAGAAACTCCATGCTGATGGATCTTTGGACTCATTCGATTTCGAATCGGTTGAGACGTGCGAACCATGCCTCTTGGTCAATGATGACTAAGGACCCCGTTTTCTGGTTTGACGGAGCGGGCAATTGATTTATTGGAAATGATACATGTTGATGTATGCAATCCAATGAGTCTTGTAGCGTGCGGTGGATATCATTATTTTCTTACCTTCACTGATGATTTGAGTAGATATAGTGTATGTTTACTTAATGAAACACAAGTCTGAATCGTTTGAAAAGTTCAAGCAAATTCAGAGTGAAGTTTAAGATCATCGTGACAAGAAGATAAAATGTCCGCGATATGACCGTGGAGGTCAATATCTGAGTTACGAGTTTGGTATACAACTTAAGACAATGTGAAAGTTGTTTCACAACTCACGCCACCTGGAACACCATAGTGTGATGGTGTGTCCGAACGTCATAGTCGTGCTCTATTGGATATGGTGCGAATTATGATATCTCTTATCCTTTTACCACTATCGTTTTGGGGTTATGCATTAGAGACAACTACATTCACTTTAGATAGGGCACCATCTAAATCCGTTGAGATGACACCGTGTGAATTATGGTTTGATAGAAACCTAGAGCTGTCATTTCTTAATGTTTGGGGCTGCAACACTTATGTGAAAAAGGGTTTTCACCTAATGAGCTCGAACCCAAAGCGGACAAATGCATCTTCATTGAATACCCTAAAGACAGTTGGGTAAACCTTCTATCTCAGATCCAAGCATAAAATGTTTGTTGCTAAAACTGGGTCCTTTCTCGAGAAAGAGTTTCTCTCGAAAGAATTGAGTGGGAGGAAGATAGAACTTGATGAGGTTGTTGAACCTTTGTTCAACCAGAGAGTAGTGCAGCGCAGGAAGTTGTTTCTATGAAGCCTACGTTAGTTGAAGAGGAAGTTAATGATGATGATCATGAAGCTTCGGATCAAGTTACTATCGAACCTCGTAGGTCGACAAGGACGTGTACTGCTCCTGAGCGGTACGACAACCCTGTCTTGGAGATCATGTTGTTGGACAACGATGAACCTACGAGCTATGGAGAAGCGATGATGGGCCCGGATTCAGACAAATGGTTAGAGGCCATGAAATCCGAGAAAGGATCCATGTATGAAAATCAAGTATAGACTTTCGTAGACTTGCTTGTTGGACGGCAGGTCGTTGAGTACAAATGGATGTTTAAAATGAAGACAGACGCTAATGGTAAATGTCACCATTTGTAAAGCTCGACTTGTTGCAAAGAAGTTTATGACAAGTTCAAGGAGTTGACTGCGATGAGACTTTCTCACTCGTAGTGATGTTAAAGTCTGTTGAAACTATGTTAGCAGTTGCTGCACTTTCAATTATGAAATCTGGCAGATGGATGTCAAAACATCGTTTCCTTAACGGTTTACTTGAGGAAATGTTGTATGTGATACAACCAGAAGGTTTTGTCAGTCCTAAGGATGCTAAAAGGTGTGCAAGCTTCAGTGATTCTTCTATGAACTGAAGCAAGCATCTCGGAGTTGGAATATACACTTTGATGAGGTGATCAAAGTTTTTGAGTCTATACAAAGTTTACGAGAAACTTGTATTTACAATAAAGTGAGTGGGAGCACTGTAGAGTTTCTCATAAGCATATGTGGTTGACATATTGTTGATCGGAAATGACATAGAATTTCTGGAAAGCATAAAGGGTTGTTTGGAAAGAGTTTTTCAAAGGAAGACCTGGATAAAGCTACCTAATTGTTGAGCATCAAGATCTATAGAGATAGATCAAGATACTTGATGAGACTTTCAATGAGTACATACCTGACAAGATTTTGAAAGAGTTCAAAATGGATCAGTCAGAGAAAGAGTTCTCCCCTGATTTGTAAGGTATAAAGTTGAGTAAGACTCAATGCCCAGTGACTGCAGAAGATAGAGAAAAGATGAGTGTCATCCCCTATGCTTCAGCCATAGGCTCTATCATGTACGCAATGCTGTGCACAAGACCCGATGTCAGCCTTGCCATAGGTATGGCCAGAAGGTTTCAAAGTGATCCTGGAATGGAGCACTGGACAACGGTCAAGATTATCCTTAGTAACTAAAAGACTAAGAAGATGTTTCTCGATTATGGAGGTGATAAAGAGTTCATCGTAAAGAGTGACGTCGATGCAAGCTTTAACACCGATCCGGATGACTCATAGTAGCAATCTGGATACGTATAGTGGAGCAGCCATTTGGAATAGTACCAAGTGGAGTGTGGTAGCAGTGTTTACGGTTTGACATAGAAATGTGCAAAGTACACACAGATCTGAATGTCACAGACCCGTTGACTATAAGACCTCTCTCACATGCAAAAGCATGATCGAGCCCCAGAACTTATTGGGTGTTAGATTCATAACAATGCAAATCACATGGTGATGTGAACTAGATTATTGACTCTAGTGCAAGTGGGAGACTGTTGGAAATATGCCCTAGAGGCAATAATAAATTAGTTATTATCATATTTCCTTGTTCATGATAATCGTTTATTATCCATGCTATAATTGTATTGATCGGAGACTTAGATGCATGTGTGGATACATAGATAAAACCATGTCCCTAGTATGCCTCTAATGTACTAGCTCGTTGATCAAAGATGGTTAAGGTTTCCTAGCCATGGACATGAGATGTCATTTGATAACGGGATCACATCATTAGGAGAATGGTGTGATGGACAAGACCCAAACTACAAATGTAGCATATGATCGTGTCAGTTTATTGCTACTGTTTTCTACATGTCAAGTATTTGTTCCTATGACCATGAGATCATGAAACTCACGGACATCGGAGGAGTGCCTTGTGTGTATCAAACGTCGCAACGTAACTGGGTGACTATAAAGGTGCTCTACAGGTATCTCCGAGGGTGTCTGTTGAGTTGGCATGGATCAAGACTGGGATTTGTTACTCCGTGTGACGGAGAGGTATCTCAGGGCCCACTCGGTAATACAACATCACAATAAGCCTTGCAAGCAATGTGACTAAGTGTTAGTCACGGGATCTTGTATTACGGAACGAGTAAAGAGACTTGCCGGTAACGAGGTTGAACTAGGTATGGAGATACTGACGATCGAATCTCGGGCAAGTAACATACCGAAGAACAAAGGGAACATCATACGAGATTAACTGAATCCTTGCCATAGAGGTTCGACCGATAAAGATCTTCGTAGAATATGTAGGAACCAATATGGGCATCCAGGTCCCACTATTGGTTATTGACCGTAGAGGTGTCTCGATCGTGTCTACATAGTTCTCGAACCCGCAGGGTCTGCACACTTAAGGTTTGGTGATGTTTCGGTAGTATAAAGTTATGTATGGTGGTGACCGAAGGTTGTTCGGAGTCCCGGATGAGATCCCGGACGTCACTAGGAGCTCCGGAGGTAAAGATTCATATAGAGGAAGTCCTATTTTGGTCGCCGGAAAAGTTTCGGGCTCATCGGTAGTGTTCCGGGAGTGCCGGTTGTGTATCGGGGGACCATTGGGAGGGATATTTCGACCCAAGAGGCTATATGGGCTGTGGAAGAGTAAATACCAGCCCTTTGTGGGCTGGTGGAAGTCCCACACAAGGCCCATGCGGCTGGGAAGAAAAGTCCAAAAGGAAAAAGGTGGAAAAAGGCAAAAAAGAGCCAAATAAGGAAGGAGTCCTAATCCTACTAGGAGTGGAGGAGGAGGACTCCTCCCTCCTTGGTTTGGCTGACCCAAGGGCTGCCTTTTTGGAAGCCAAGCCTGCTCCTCCTCTCCTCCTATATATACTACAGGATTTTAGGGTTTTGGCACAAGATTTTCAGCCACGTGCCACCCGTTCCTCTAGTGCATAACTTCTCCTCTAGATCGGTTTTCTGCAGTGCTTAGGCGAAGCCCTGCCGGAATAGCTCCACCACCATCGCCGCAGCACCGTCACACTGCCGGAGAACTCTTCTACCTCTCCGCTCCCTCTTGCTGGATCAAGAAGGCGGAGATCGTCATCAAGCTGTATGTGTGCTAAATGCGGAGGTTTCGTCCGTTCGACGCTAGATCGGAAGGACCGTGATCAAGATAGCGAGACGGATCGTGATGAGATCGCGGGACGAATCGTGATGAGTTCGCGGGACGGATCGTGATTGGATCGTGGGACGGATCGTGATGAGATCGCGGGACACTCGGCGATTTGGATCGCGAAGACGTTCGACTACACCAATCGCATTTCTTAACGCTTCCCGCTTAGCGATCTACAAGGGTATGTAGATCCACTCTCCCTCTCGTAGATGCTCATCACCATGGATAGATCTTGTGTGTGCGTAGGAAATTTTTTGTTTTCCATGCAACGTTCCCCAACAGTATGCCAACAACCTCTTTCTGAACTTCTCCGGATGTATACTTTGCATTACCTGGAGCATTTTTCAAAACAACGGCTGCGACATCCTTATTGTATGAGACGAGAATCTTAACCATTTCAAGAAAATTTCCTTGGTTCATAGACCCCGCTGATTCATCATGACCTCTAAAAGGGCAAGCTTGGAATATCAGCCACCTAATGGGACAAAGCGACTAGATGTTAGTTACCAAAACATTAAGTCATGTCAAATTTTAGTTGATATGAATTCTTTTGCTTACCTCATGGCATCGATGGTAGTCTTAAGCCTCAATCTCGCATCACTAGCTAGTTTCTCATTTTTCTTTTCTATCACCTTGTCGATATGAGCCATACTAGTCTTGAGATCTTCATAGCACCGAGCTGAATAGTTGTGAGCAGAGTCAGGACCCCCAACATGAGTTAGAAAAGCACACGCTTTTCCATCCTTAACCTTTTTCCAGTTTCTAAAACCCTTGACTGAGATTGTATCAGACCCACATCTCCCAACAGGTTTTTTTGAGAGGAGAAAGCATGGCAAACAATAAGCTCTATTAGTGTGAGTTGAATACTCAAGCCACCAGAATTTTGTGTACCAATCTTTTTGAAACCGATGACGGTGTTTAGGCTTCTCATCAAATGGGTATTCCTCCAACTCTGGTCGATATGCTACCTTAGATAAATAAAAATGCCGAGCATCATCTTGCTTGTCCGTTGGGAGCTCCCAAATTTGACAACGTTTACCAGGGTCTCTCTGATAAGGTGTGGTTATAATTTCTGCTTGTTCAGCAACATTTATCATGTCCGGCATATCTTGATCAGAAGCATTAACTGGAATTGAATTTGTAACTTCCACATCCGCCTCACTAACAATTTCAATAGGTTGTGAACTTGAAGCAACCGGCTTAAATTTTTTATTAATCTTAATGGTGTTTGGCCCTGCTTTTCTCTTCATAGTTGTTGCCTGAAGTTCGACATGATCATATAAAAAATTGCATCACATATAGGAAGTAATACAATATAATATAGCATCATAGACTTAACTAAAGCGAGAAGAATTGACAAGTGCAGCAGGCAACAGCCACATACCTGAATCCGTCGATACTGAATCTCTGAATCAGATCGGTAGCTGGACAGCCGAGCAGAGTTTGATAGCAGCAGAAGCCTGGGCAGTAGCAACCAAGCAGATGCTTCAAGACGACTCTCTGCAAGACTGCAAGAAGCAACAGCGATTGGTTACCCCAAGATTCAGATAAGGGATATGCTAGAGTTCAGAATTCAGACCTTTCACTGTTAATGCAGGAACAACTGAACCGACAGGTACTTCTCCAGGGTGTGTTACAATTCAGATACGACCCATAGATCCTGATCTTGAGAGAAAAATCAACAGTTCAGAAAATAACATGGGGCTTATTTTTACTATTCAAGCAATCCATCAAATGATCGGGAAAAGAGAAAGAGCGCTAGAGCAGCGATCATCATCATACAGATATCTTCAGACTTCAACGGCGAGGTGATTAACGAGCTCCATGGGCCAGCGGGCCGAGCCGCCGACCGGAGCGAGGCGAGGACGCGGTGAAGACCGGAGCAATGCAACACTGAGGGTCTGAGACGATGGGCGCAGTACTGGATGGGCGAGCCAAGAGGCAAAAGAGTGCGAGGCAGCCAGGCAGGAACAACGTCGAAAACTGAAACGACGGGCCGGGTGGCCAGCGGCGGCGACAAATCCCATGTGTATACACTAATTATGCACTTATGAAAGCTAGGGACTAGAGCCAATGCGGCAATGAATGCGTACATGCTCAATAGTGGGCCTTTTTGACACGGGCCGTTTTCCCCTTTCTATCAATATTTTACATTGAGGTAATCTGATTGGGGGGGCGGGGGGGTGAGGGGGGCAAATACATGGGTACCTGCTCATGTCACGTTATATATATACTACATACTCCAGGTTTGCTCGCCCCCCCTTGTCTTCGCCACTACCGGTGACGTGCATCTAGGTGCCTTTTTTGTTGTTGTGGCGGCTAGGTCACAACCTCACAAAGGATATGTTTCAACCTAGCACCACTATTGATTTACGGCACCACACTACAGGTCTTTTTTTTGGGGGGCCAAACACACTACTTTTTAATGACGGCAATGTTTACAAATATAGGAACATAAGGGCATGTACAATGGTGTTATCTTAGGAGTGTCATATAGGATAAATGATGAGATGGAGAAGAGAGAAGTAGTAAGAAAATATTTGTCTTCTCTTATTTAAAAGAAGACAAGAGATGATCTCTTAGCACAATATGTCTCACCATATTTTTGGAAATAGCTAGTTATTGAAGATAAGACTAAGAGATGAACCATTGTAAACATTTTTTTTGTCATCTCTAAATTACATGCAAGACTTAAGATTTTAAAAAAAAAGTAGTGTTACCTCCGGCCTCTGCATCAGTAAGATGCATACGGCCCCATGCAAGAATTAAGATAAGACTATCTTAACAACCATTATACATGTCCTAATAGGGGATGAAGAAGCCAAATATGATATCATACACCTAATTGAGAGTGTATTTAGCAGGGCACCTCAATATTAGATCACCTTCTTCATGGATGAAAGAGCAAGTCAGGAACTCCCGCGCATGCACATTGATCTCCTCAATGGACGTTAATTGCTCCCCAGCTATCAAAATTCTGTTGCGATCGTACTGGGCCCACCTTTCTTTTTGAAATATGGAAAGTTTATACATTTTTTTTCATTGATAGATACTCCTCCGTCCCAAAATAAGTGACTCAAATATGACTTCACTTTACACTAAATTTAGTACAAAGTGAAATCATTTTTGAGTCATTTATTTTGGAATGGAGGGAGTAGAAGAGAACTAGCACAAAGAAGGGAGCACCACACTAGTGTGGGTAGGAGCAGAAATACAGAATAAGGGGTGTTCAGCCCTCAAAGCTCAAACAAGCAACAACCAAAACACGCCTAGCCCAACCTCTAGGCATGAGTGATTAATGAACATACATAACACATAATTTGAAAGACCGCGCCACAATCAAAGCCAAACACTTTGAAAGGACGATCAAGATATGAGATGGAATTGAATCATCATACCCTCCACCAAAAACGCCAAGGAAATGACAAGTGAATAACAGGAACCAACCGGACTCGAGGAAGGTGTTGTCCAAGAGTCGCCCGCGAATACATTGCACCCCAAAGACCCATGCCCAGGACATCAGAGTTCACCAAGGAATGAAGAACCGAGCAAGGAAGGTGACACTGCAGCAGAACCACCACCAAAGCGAAAGGATCCAGGACTATGTTACTCGACACCACCACACCACGACGCCTCTAGGACATAGTTTAAAAAACCGAACCGGTAATCAAACCGGTGAGGCTATCAGTTTTGGTTTTTACCGGTCGGACTGTCGGTTTACCGGTTCGATTGTTGGTTTTTAAGCATTAAAATAATGTATATTTTATTAATAAATACATCTATAAATATAAAAAAATGTGCAATCACAATAACAGAGTAACCAACATCTACATGTTAATATCTAATTCATATACATGATAATCTCTAACTCAAACATATTACTATAGTAACAATTAGCAAGGCAAGCAACATCAACATCAAGTAGTAGAAGAGGTGGTGCCCTGGTCCTCCTGCTCGGATGCTCCTGGTCTAGACCCTGGAACGGAGGAAGGCAACCGAAAGAGGCATGCTCGATTCAAAATGAAGCAGAGAGAGATTGGAGTTGAACGAATTAGTTTGACCAGGCGGTATCGTCCCCTCTGCCTACCCACCAACAGAGGTGGTGCAGGATGATGGGATGTGGGAGTGGTGGCGTGGGCTGATGGCCTGGTGTTCTCACAGGGAGCGCCGATGGAGAGGCAGTGTCGCCGCGTCCCATTGCCACGCAAGTGTTGCGTCGTAGCCTAATAGGGTTTCGTCGGTGGACAGAATCGAGAGAAATGCTTTCAATTTAGTCAAAACCCTACCAAAAGAGTTTTTTTTTTGATTCTACCACTAAATTGTTCGCTTGAAAACGAGACAATCAAGTGGCTTTTCTGAAAACGACTTTGAACCGTCCGGTTTATCGGTTTTTGAAAAATCGGCTGGTTCTATCACTGAGCTTTCGCTCGCTACCCCGTAGAACAAAAGTTTTGGTACAGGAGGCGGACTTTGGTCCTCGCGATGTGTAGCTAGAATAGCGATTTGTGATATACGAATGACACTTCAGGTGGGAAAGCGAAATATACATGCAAAGAACAGTGCTGTACGTCTCATGGCACAGGACAAGACAGCATCCTGTACAGTACGAAGACGCGTTTCGAGCCACTGCACTTAAATGTTCTGCTACTGAAACACGGCAACTTTATCCCAAGAGTGAAAGTTGTTAGAGTACTGTGTCCATGCATTTGTATCATTGTGACATGCATTTTGAAACAGATATTAATCTTAAATCGGTAGACATTGGATTCATTCAGCTGGATTAAAAAGCTTTCCCCGGTTCAAGTACTACAATAAACAAATTTTGCAGGCCCTAATTAAGGCCAACAGCAAAGCCGAGGATGGCTGTATCACTTTTGAACTAATTAATGAAGGTATATGCAATATAAAATCAATTGTAATTCTGTTTTTCTTGATAAAGGGCATTTTATTGACTTAAAATGTAGCATCGAGTGGATACAAAGCATATTGAGCAATACCCGGCCTCTGCATAACTAAGATGCACACAGCCAACTAACTGAACCGTTTGATAAAAAAATATGAAAAACAACAAGTTGGCAACTGTAAAGCCATATGAGATCGAAATTATGCCTATGTTAAAGAAGTAGGTGGACCGGTCCGGAGATTATGTTGCCACCCATGTTGGCTAAAAACCTCACTGGCCACCCGCTCCAACCGCATACACATCGTCTTGAACAACGATTGGTACTCCGTTCGATGCAGCGTAGACGACATACGAAACGAGTGCGTATAACGGTATATAACCTGCATTGGAGAAGATATTTTTTCATTAAAAACACAATCATTTCTACATAGCCAAAGTGACCATAATAAGATAGACGCTCCCATCCGTATTAGCATACTAAACATATTTGGTATTCCGTCACGGCAGTGACCATATATATTGGCAACACTTGTGGACGGATACAAATTGGATGCTATTTGAATGACTGACCATGTAAAACGCGCAAACTTGCATTGGAAGAAGAGGTGTTTGATTGTCTCATCTTGATTACAAAAGCTACATTTTTTTTGCTTCCTTGCCAGTTGCGTCGAGCGAGATTGTCTTTAGCTAGCACAACTCCTCTTTGAAGATACCATATGAAGATCTTAACTTTAAATGGCATCTTAGATTTCCATATTAGTTTATTATTATTCACTGGAATCTCTGAGTGCGATAATGCCTGATACATCGAATCGACTGTGAAGGACCCAGATGTAGTTAGATTCCAGTGAAACACATCCCGCCCTTGTGTCAAGTTAATCGAATCCAAACGGGATAGAACATGTTGCCATGACACAAGTCGCGGTGACGAGGATATGTACCTAGGGTAGGGTCCTAGCCCTGACCTATATACCCTACCTAAAGACACCGCATCATAGGACTTAAAGATCACAGGATCTTCTGACTGGATTCTCCATGGCGCTCAAGTCACTCGACAAGCAATCCACTCGGAGGCTCCTTCCTCCATTCGACAGTCACCCGTCACTCGGAAGACCTCACTTACAGTCGACGCCAGAAGACCAAAAGCCACCCCCGGGAGGCAAATATGCAGGCGTTTGGCCAGTCGCCTTTAGTGACATTTATGATGTACGTTACCAGTAACGCTAGTCTTTATACCCACGATCGGACCCTTGGATGCCTGACAATTATGAGGGGCAGCGAACTCTATATAAGCCGTCCCTCCCCTTTGGCACAAGGGTTCGCAACCATTGTAATCTCTACATTCCACACGACAAAGCTCCAGAGCACTGAGACGTAGGGTTGTTACCTCCACGTGAGGGGCCTGAACTCATACATCTGCGTGTATATCCTCGCCGTAGCTACGACTCTGCCCTTTCCTTTCGTACCCCTACCTTCTAATATCAGGCTCATTCCCACGAAGTTGGCGCACACCATGGGGCAGGCGTCTAAGCGACTTCCGGCGAGGTTGCATTTTCTCTCCTTCGACATGTCTTCCGGCGGTGCTTTTGCTCTGGGCTACAAGATCCGTTTCAGAGCGCTCACCTTCATCACTAACGATTCGGCATGGCTATAGGAAGCGCCTCTCGACATCGAGGCGCTCCCAGTCCGCGGGGCTGCGCACTTCCGCGCGAGGCCCTATGGCGTGCTGCTGCGTCAGCCGTCGACTCCCTATGCGTCGGCGCCCCTCGCTGGTCATTGTCGCAAGCGGTCCGGCCGCTCACGACTCCAGCAATGGGTCAAGCATGCAGCGGCTCGCCAAATTGCTTCTCCGCAGATTGCAACGATCGAGCCCACCGAGTCCCTCCATGGCGTGTTCGAGTCAGACTCCGATCAGTCCGATGTTCCTTCCGAGTGCGAGAGCTGCGATCCTACAGCAGAGGTCCTAGGCGGGCTCCCATCAAAGCCCGCCGCCGGGCTTTGGCCACGACAAGCGAGATGTTGGTGGCCCGTCAAGTGAACAACCGCGTCGCGATGGTGAAGTCCTTAATACTCCCATCATCGGTACGACCGCCAGGCCCAGGCCTTGGAGGCCACGCATATTCGTCTGGAAGAGCTTCAAAGAGAACTCGATGAGCACGCTCACCAGCGCCCACCAGTTTCCGGTCGACGTCAGCGACAGCTATTTCAGACTAGATCTCACAACAATGTGGAGGTATATCGTACCCCTGTGTTAAATGTTGCAGCTGCTGCTAGGATAGCAGATTCCATTGAGCCGTCACGATCAGAGGCTGATAGAGGGTTGATGCAGATCAGAGCATTGCTAGATACACATCAACTCACTCAGGGTAGAAACCGTTCAGTCGGCACATAGCCCTGGATTGTCCTTGCACCGAAGGGGCGGAGGCTTTCATGAAGATCAGGTCAGAGATTAGTTTCACCGTGAAGACCACCATTGAGTGCCCACTCCTCCGTAGGGTGGTCTACACGTGCCCCGGCACCAGGACGAAAGGCGCTCGTTCAGTGACGAGCGGAATGCAGGGTTTGATGCTCATGATCTCCTCACTCAGAGGCGGATTGATAGAGGCAGAGCCCATAGAGATGGACAAGACAGAGATTTTGCGAGTGGCAGCTCAGCTGTAATTTCTGGTCCCGAGTGTTTTAGCAGGGCCATTCGTTCTGCAGAGATTCCCCCCAACTTCAGGTTGGCGGCTGGGATCGGGAAGTTTTCTGGTGAGTCAAAGCCAGAGACTTGGTTGGATGATTACTGAGTGGCTGTTCAGATTGGTGGCGGCAATGATAACATCACAATGAAACACCTGTCCTTGATGTTGGATGGTCAGCTCGTGCATGGTTGAATCGCTTGGCTCCATCCAATATATATTGCTGGGAGGATCTTGCCTGGGTGTTCGTTCGAACCTTCGAGGGAATTTGTAAGCGTCCTGTCGAGTTGGTCGACTTACACCATTGTGTTTAGAAGCCCAATGAGACCTTGAGGGATTACATTCAACGTTGGTCCACTCTGCATTATACAATGGAGAATGTTTCTAAACATCAGGCTGTGTGTGCCTTCAAGGCTGGTGTGAAATAGAGAGAGCTTTACTTGAAGTTCGGTCGAACAGGTGACATATCACTCAGCAAGATGATGGAAATCTCCACTCGGTACACCAATGGCGAGGAAGAAGACCGCCTCTGCAGTGGCAAAGGAAAAGCAGTCGTCAGTGATGCCGGCGGTAATTCCAGTCGGAAGCAAAAGCGGAAAGTTGATGGCCCGATCGAGGCAGAGGCACCCGCGCTGGCAACCCAAGCAAAGAACAAGGGGAAACCAAAGGACAGTTTTCCCCTAAGAAAGGAAAGAGTCAGTCAGGTACTGATGTGTTAGATTTGCCGTGTGCAATCCACATGAGGAAAGATGAGGAAGACAATGTGATTTTGCCCAAGCACACCACTCGGCAGTGTCGACTGCTCATCCAGCAGTTCAAAGAGACTCCGTCGAGTGATAAGACTCCTAAGAAGGATGATGAAGATAAAGAAACATTCCCAGATGTCACCGCTACACTTATGATTTTCGCTGATGTAGAAAGCAAGAGTCGATTGTAGGTCATCAACGGGGAGGTCAACATGGCCGTACCTACCACCCCCACCTACCTCAAGTGGTCCCAGTACGCCATCACATTCAATCAAGCAGACCATCCTGCTCATGTGGCCACTCCCGGTCGATAGGCTCTAGTGGTTGATCCGGGGGGGCACTCGACTCCAAAAGGTCCTCATGGACGGTGGCAGCGGCCTGAACATCCACTATGCGGATACCCTTAAAGGGATGGACATTCCAAAGACCTGACTGAGTGAGAGGAACATGCAATTTCACGGAGTCATCCCAGGGAAGAAGGCCAAGTAACTCGGCCGGATTGCATTGGACGTGACATTCGGGAATGATAGAAATTTTCGAAAGGAAAAGTTGACATTTGAAGTCGTGGATTTCCAGAGCGCTTATCATGCCATTCTGTGTCGACCCACGTATGCTTGTTTCATGGCCCATCCATGTTACGTGTATCTCAAGTTGAAGATGCCGGGCCCTAAGGGTGTGATCACGTTCACTAGGAATCGACAGCGGGCTGAAGAGTGCCTCCAGCAAGGCTCCAAGATCGCTGATCACCAGATGGCCATGGTCGAGCTGGAGGAATACAAGAAGAGCGCTGACCCTACTGATTTGCTGCGCAAAGAAGCCCGTTTCTGAGTCGGCATTCCAGTCGGCAGGGGAAGTGAAGAAAGTGCACATCCACCCGACGGATCCAACTGCCGCCCCGACCAATATATCATTGACACTTGATAGTAAATAGGAAGCCAAGCTCATCCAGTTCCTCCGTGAGAACTATGACATCTTCGCATGGAAGCCTGCTGACATGCCAGGGGTTCCCAGGGAGCTGGCTGAGCACCGACTAAGAGTGGATCCAAAGGCAAAGCCCGTCAAGGAGCATTTGCGTCAATCGGCGGCAGAGAAGCATAAAGCAATCGGTGAAGAGGTGTCTCGTCTCTTGCAAGCCAAGTTCATTCGGGAGATTTACCACTCCGAGTGGCTCTCGAATGTTGTCATGGTTCCCAAGAAGGATAAGTCATTGCGCATGTGCATTGTCTTCAAGCATATCAGTCGGGTCTGCCCAAAGGATCATTTTCTGATCCCCCGCATAGATCAGATTGTTGACTCGACTGCGGGATGTGAGCATTTATCATTTCTAGATGCTTAATATGGATATCATCAGATCTGTCTGTATGGTCCAGATGAAATAAAAACATCCTTGATCACCCCATTCGGGTGTTTTTGCTACATCACCATGCCATTCGGTTTGAAAAATGTCGGCGCTACTTTCATGCACATGATTCAGAAGTGTTTACTCAACCAGATCCCTCGGAATGTCGAGGCGTACATGGACGATATAGTTTTCAAGTCCCGCAAAGGTTCCGACCTGCTGGCTAACTTAGACGAAACATTCGCCAATCTAAGGAGATATGACATAAAGCTGAATCTGGCCAAGTGTACTTTCGGCGTCCCTGGCGGTAAGTTACTCGGTTTTCCCATTTCTGAACAAGGGATCGATGTCAATCCTGAGAAAATCAACGCAATTACCTGAATGAAGACTCCCGTGCGAGTGCACGATGTTCAGAAGCTCACAGGTTGCTTGGCAGCATTAAGTCGATTCATTTCTCATCTCGGTGAGAAGGCACTGCCTTTGTACCGACTGATGAACAAGTCCGACAAGTTTGAGTGTACTCCAGAAGCCGAAGCAGCGTTTGTCGGGCTCAAAGCCCTGCTCTCCACCCAGCCGGTTCTTGATGATCCTCGCAGCAAAGAGCCCTTGCTCCTGTACATCGCGGCCACTAACCAAGTCGTCAGTACAGTGCTAACGGTCGAGCGGGAAGAGGATGGTAAAGTGTACAAAGTCCAACGACCGGTCTATCACATTTCTGAAGTTTTGTCTCCCTCGAAGCAAAGGTATCCACACTACCAGAAGCTGGTCTATGACATTTACCTACCAGCGAAGAAGGTGGCACACTATTTTCAAGACCACTCAATTTCAGTCGTTAGTGATGCTCCGTTATCCGAGATTCTTAATAATTGAGACACAACTAGTCGAGTGGCTAAGTGGGCAATCGAACTCCTATATTTGGACATCAAGTTTGAAGCCAAGAATGCAATCAAGTCTCAAGCACTTGCAGATTTTATGGCCGAGTGGTTCGAATAGCAACAACCAATCCAAATCCAGTCGGCACACTGGACCATGTTCTTTAACGGCTCCAAAATGTTGAATGGGTCCGGTGCTGGTGTTGTCTTGATATCTCCAAAGGGCGACATACTCAGTTATGTCTTGCAAATCCACTTCGATTCCTCCAACAATGAGGCAGATTATGAAGCACTTTTGTATGGGTTGCGCATGGATATCTCACTCGGCGTCAAGCGCCTGATGGTCTACGCGATTCAGATTTGGTGGTCAATCAAGTGATGAAAGAGTGGGATGTTCGAAACCCCACTATGACTGGATACTGCAGTGCTATCAAAAAGCTGGAGAAGAAATTTGAAGGTTTGGAACTTCATCATGTTCCTCGAGTGAAGAATCAAGCAACTGATGAGCTAGCAAAGATTGGGTCCACTCGACGGCCTGTCCGAGTAATGTGTTTTTAGAACACCTCCATACTCCTTCGATACAAGAAGATCCTTTCACCGAAGAGCCCCCATAGGCTATGAGCTCCACTGATCCGACTGAAGTCGATGTCCCTGCAGTAATTGATTTGGTCATGGAGATTCTGGTTGTCATTCCCGATTGGACGGTGCCTTACATTGCCTATATCCTAAGACAAGAACTCCTTGAAGACGAGACAGAAGCTCGACAGATTGTGCGCAGATCAAAAGCCTTTACTGTGATCGGGGATCATGTGTTTAGAGAAAGCGTGACTGGCGTGACGCAGCATTACATCTCCCCTGAAGAAGGTCAAGTGATTCTAGATGAAATCCACTCAGGAACTTGCGGTCATCATGCGTCCTCACGGACGATCATCACTAAAGCATACCGAGCTGGTTTCTTCTGGCCACGAGCCAATGAGATGGCTAAAGATATTGTTGATCATTGTGATGGGTGTCAATTCTATGCAAACTTGTCTCACAAGCCGGCATCTGCCCTCAAGACGACCCCCCTCGCCTGGCCGTTTGCTGTTTGGGGACTCGACATGGTTGGTCCCTTTCGGACTGGAAAAGGCGGATTCACTCATTTGCTGGTTGCAGTCGACAAATTTACCAAATGGATGGAGGCCAAGCCAATCAAAAATTTGAACTCCTGCACGGCGGTCATGTTCATGAGATGTCGGGACCCCAATCCTAAGTCATAGGAATCCAGCCTGTTACACATCACATCACTTTGCGGCCTCACGCACGGTAACTCCACAGCTGCAACCTTACCTTAGCCAGGACCGTTTGCGTCTTTTGGCTCACGCATGTGAATATGTCACTAGCATTCAAACGACAGAGAACCCTGGCTGACATGACTAGTCATAGAACCCAAGTGGCACATCCGTACGGAAACAAGCATATGTAACCCAGCAGTGCAGGTGTCGGTCTCAAGCGTGTGTAGACGAGTCATAGAAAGCTACAAGGACTCCATTACTTCGTGGGACATAAATGTCATCACTGCACGTAGACGAGTCGTAGCAGGCTACAGGGACTCCATTACACTGCGAGACATTTCCCCGAAGGGACAGACACAACAACAAAGAAGGATACATGCCGGTCAATCAATGTGTCCGGAGCAGTAGCAAGCTACCAAGGCTTGCTGGAAGCACAAAGAGGCAGTTTCCCGTAAAGAGTACTACTAAAGGCACATGACTAGGTATCGGATCCCATACATACTGTTGCACGTCACACGTACACACGACATGCCCGATATGCATAGATACAACTATGTCATCACAACATAACCACGCAACAACACAACTTTTATTTAAAAGGCTTAGAGGGGCCTTGCATAATATTTTCTTACAGGTAGGGGTCACATGACCGGACACTCAAGTCATACAAGCAAGTTCATACAAACCAAGCAAATGTTGGGGAACGTTGCATGTGATTTTTTTTCCTACGCACACGCAAGATCTATCCATGGTGATGAGCATCTACAAGAGGGGGAGTGGATCTACATACCCTTGTAGATCGCTAAGTGGGAAGCGTTAAGAAACACGGTTCGTGTAGTCGAACGTCTTCGCAATCCAAATCGCCGAGCATCCCGCGATCCAATCACAATCCGTCCCGCGAACTCATCACGATCCGTCCCACGATCTCGTCACGATCCGTCTCGCGATCTTGATCACGGTCCTTCCGATCTAGCGTCGAACGGATGACACCTCCACGTTCAGCACACGTACAACTCGATGACGATCTCCGCCTTCTTGATCCAGCAAGAGGGAGTAGAGATGTGGACGAGTTCTCCGGTAGTGTGATGGCACCGCGGCGATGGTGGTGGAGCAATTCCGGCAGGGCTTCGCCTAAGCATTGCAGAAAACCGATCTAGAGGAGAAACTATGCACTAGAGGAACGAGTAGCACGTGGCTCAAAAATCAAGTGCAAAACCCCTAAAACCTCTAGTATATATAAGAGGAAGAGAGGAGGAGACTTGGCGCAAGGGACAAGCCCTCTAGGCTTTGGCCGAAGTGGGAGGAGAGGAGGAATCCTCCTCCAATCCTAGTAGGACTAGGACTCCTTATTTTTGCCTTTTTTGCCTTTTCCACCTTTTTCTCTTTGGGGTTTTCTTCCCAGATGCATGTGCCTTGTGTGGGACTTCCACCAGCCCACTAAGGGCTGGTATTCACTCTCCCACAGCCCATGTAGCCTCTTGGGTCGAAATACCTCTCCCGATGGTCCCCCGGTACACTACCGGCACTCCCAGTACACTATCGATGAGCCCGGAACTTTTCCGGCGACCAAAACAGGACTTCCAATATATCAATCTTTAACTACGGACCATTCCGGAGATCCTCGTGACGTTCGGGATCTCATTCGGGACTCCGAACAACCTTCGGTCACCACCATGCATAACTCTATACTACCGAAACGTCACTGAACCTTAAGTGTGCAGACCCTGCAGGTTCGAGAACTATGTAGACATGACCGAGACACCTCTACGGTCAATAACCAATAAGGGGACCTGGATGCCCATATTGGTTCCTACATATTTTACGAAGATCTTTATCGGTCGAACCTCTATGTCAAGTATTCAATTAATCCCGTATGATGTTCCCTTTGTTCTTCGGTATGTTATTTGCCTGAGATTCGATCGTCGGTATCTCCATACCTAGTTCAACCTTGTTACCGTCAAGTCTCTTTACTCGTTCCATAACACAAGATTCCGTGACTAACACTTAGTCACATTGCTTGCAAGGCTTATTGTGATGTTGTATTACCGAGTGGGCCCTGAGATACCTCTCCGTCACACAGTGTAACAAATCCCAATCTTGATCCATGCCAACCCAACAGACACCCTCGGAGATACCTATAGAGTACCTTTATAGCCACCCAGTTATGTTGCGACGTTTGATACACACAAGGCACTCTTCCGGTATCAGTGAGTTGCATGATCTCATGGTCATAGGAACATATACTTGACATGCAGAAAACAGTAGCAATAAACTGACACGATCATATGCTACGTTTGTAGTTTGGGTCTTGTCCATCACACCATTCTCCTAATGATGTGATCGCGTTATCAAATGACATCTGATGTCCATGGCTAGGAAACCTTAACCATCTTTGATCAACGAGCTAGTCTATTAGAGGCATAATAGGGACATGGTTTTGTCTATGTATCCACACATGCATCTAAGTCTCCGATCAATAGAATTATAGCATGGATAATAAACGATTATCATGATCAAGGAAATATGATAATAACTAATTTATTATTGCCTCTAGGGCATATTTCCAATAGCAGAAGCATAAAGCTCTCTTAGTACAGACAGTTGAAAGGGGTAAAAGGCACATGACCTGATTATCTATAGCCCGCCACAGGGCGTAAGGTTGTAGCTGGGACACCAACTATTCGGCATCGTCGACATCTAGATAGAACCCACCTGATGGGTCCTGAGTCTCATCTACAACATTTCTTAAGCAAAGGTGAGTACAAACATACTTAGCAAGTCTTTAAAGCAGACCTAGTCTATTTATGCTCATTTATCAACAAGGGGAGTGGTGGAGTTCATGCAGCAAAGCCAACTTTTACTCTTGGCTAACCTATACTACACATATTAATTCTTTGTTCAAATTTTAGATATCGCATATGAGTCCACTAACTCCACATCAATACACCACCATGGATTCACTTCTGTCACCTACGAGAGTGCCATTCATGGTACTCAGACTTGTCTTGAGATTTTGATGAGTATCCATTAAATTATCTATGAATAGCATAAGTTCTCCAAGTAGTCCATATCCGAGGACGCGGCTATTCGAACAGATTCATACCCTGCAGGGGTGTACTTCTTCACACACGCTCTCGCCACTTATTGATGTGTGCTCATAAAACCATGCACCTCGGCAACCTTCAAGCGGAAGCCCAGCGAGGGAGTCGGCCACGACCGTCAATCACACAAGACCTCTAGTCCAGGCTATCGCCTATTTGAGACTAAACCCGCATGGAAGTCCGACCGAAGTTTTCGCTACGGCCCCAAACGATGTGCGCAGGGTTCCCAAGCCCACCATTCGCGTGACCCTTGGTACACCATGCCATTGCCTACCGTGTCGTAACCCACCCCTAGGGTCAGTGCTACGCACGGCCTCCAGCATATTATAAACACCAGAAACTACTTGCAACACCTAGACCAAGGACTAAGCGATTGATAAGTCGAGAGGGTCAATTAAGTATCCCAATATGTGGTAGTAACTAGCCTTGGATCACAAACATGGAACTTAGTTCCTAAGAACGGTCCCAATGAGACAACCCGCTATGTACTCCTACATAGCCTCGCATCGCTACCTTTATCAAATCGGCTACATCATTAAGCTTATCACATCAGAACAACAATGTTCCACTCCATTTCATCACCGAGATGAATCAGACCTGACACAACTCTAAGCATAGCAAGCATAGCAGTCAAAGTAGGTAAAGCACATCATGGCTCAAGCATCTACCAAGTATGCTAGGTTGCAAGGTTTAGCTATTTACTGTGACAATGACAGGTCATGCAAAGGAATGGGTTCATCTACCGCATATGACAGGCAATTGAACGTTTGTCCTAATGCAATAAACAAGAGCAGGAGCGAGAGAATGTGATGTTATTGGAATGATCAATGGGGTTGCTTGCCTTGTTGGGAAGCGAGAAGGTATTCTCCTTCGTTGGAATACTCGGGGGTATCCTCAGAAGCAGGGCCTACCGCAATGCAGATAAATAACAATCAATACATAGCAAGTGCTGCAATATGATGCATGATCATGAATTGGCAACATGGATGGATGAGATAATGCAACTATTAACCAAGTTAAATGAAGTAGTTTTCAATATAGGTTCAAAATCGTTCTCCATTTCATATTCCATATATTGACCTATTACTAAATGTCAATGTTCATCTACATAGGTTGCTCTAACATGCATGAGTACATCACCATTGGATTCATTGGATATTTCTCATAAATTTTCATATATAAATTATTTCAATCTGAGTTATAGATTAATTCCTATGAATTTTCTAAGTTTTAACTATTTTCTGGAATTAATTTAAATCAGAAATTCCTTTAATGTATTAGCATGACATCAACTTGTCAAATTGTCGTTGACAGGTCAAACCTGACCAGTGGGGTCCACTGGTCAGTGAATTAGTCACTAACCACTAATTAAAACGCTAACCACTAATTAATTAACAAAGGGCCCACTCTGAGTGGGTCATTAGGTTTATTATTTTGTTAATTAGTTATTTTTATCTTAAACTTGATTAACTGGGCCGGGCCCACTTGCTAGTTGACCCCGGGGTAGAACCCCCGTGGTCAAAACTGGTTGACTCGCTGGCGTTGAGCCGTCGGCGACGTCAGGGACGACGGAGGGGATCGGAAACCCTCCTCCGGCAATCAAATGGATGGTAGAGGGCACCGATCGGCCCTGCGTGCTCGCGCACGTCGAACCCGACATCTCCCAAGGGCTGGGATAGCCGGAGTCGGCGCTGGCATTGAGCGCGGCGGCTGCCGGAGCTCGGACGAGCACGGGCTCATCGAGCCAGAGCTCGAATGAGCTAGCTAAAGGCTTCTAAGGCTACCTGGGACCCTCCTGAGCACACATACATGCTCAGGTGCGAGCTTGGGTTGTCGCAGCGACGACCACATCCTCACCGGCGGCGAGGAGCTCTCGGGTCTGAGATGGATCGGTGTTAGAGCGCACTAGAGATGGGGAAAATAAGGTGAAAAGAACCGGGGGCTCACAGCGGTTGCGACGGCGTCAAGAGCAGGCTCGGAGAAGCTCTGCTTGCGGTAGACGGACGGATGGCGGCGGTCTTCGGTGACCGAGGAGGAAGAAGATGATGGGGTCGTTGCTGGGGGGGCCTCTGGGCCCGATTCCTTCGGCGGGGAGGATCATCGCGTCGAGGCGGAGCGAATGGGGGGCTCAGGGGAGAGGGGGAGCGGCTGGAGCGGCAGCTACAGTGGCAAGAAGGCGGCGGCCATGGCAAGGCAAAGGGGGAAGAGAGAACTACAGGCAAATGCGCGAGAGAGAGCACGATGGGGACAGCAGCGGCGTCCTCATCCGTTTGCCAGCGCGATGGGGGAGACAGGCGCGCAGGGAGCTGCGTGGCAGCTCCGGCGCGAGCGCACGACGAGCACACGCTCGTCCTTCTGGATGCCAGGAGGACGAAGGCGGTGCTGGGCCAGATGGGCCGGCCTAAGGTGAGCTTCCTCCTTCTTCTTTTTTAATTCCAGTTTCTGTTTTTCTTTTCTGACATTTGTTTTATTATTATTATTATTTATTTAGGCACAAATACTAGGCACAAAATACTCCAAATATTTTATAGAGCTTAGTTTGTATATCTCAAACCTCTACAAAAAGTTTCAGAATATTTTGAATGCTAAAATAATTATAATGCTTTATTTGGCATTTTCTGTAGCTTTAATATTTATTTTTTAAATGCTATATAGATTCAAATATTTAGAATGATCTCTGATATATTTATCTCCACATTTATCAGACATAGGGGACATTTTTGATGGGCATTTTGGATTTGTTCGTTTTTCACAACTATTGAGTTGGTTTGATCCAGGTGATGTATTAGGGTTTCTGTTAATCCCCATTTCAAGTTGATGCAAGAATGAAAACATGATGCACACACATGTTGACCTAAGTAAGCTAACTAGGGAATGTGACAACTCACCCTCACTCAAAAGAATCTCGTCCCGAGATTTGGAAGTCGTCGGGAAGAGCGCGGGGGTACTCTAGTCGAAGATGATCCTCTCTTTCCCATGTGGCCTCCTTCTCGTAATGGTGTGACCACTGAACCTTGAGAAACTTGATGTTATGACGCCGAGTGGTACGCTCAACTTGATCAAGAATACGAACAAGGTATTCCCGATATGTAAGGTTATCTTGAAGATCAAGCGCTTCGTGGTCTACTTCGCGGACAGGGTCCAAGAAGCAACGCCTGAGTTGCGAGACGTGGAAGACATCATGAACCTTGGAAAGATGCGATGGAACTTCCAATTGGTAGGCAACTTCTCCTCGTTTAGCAAGAATGCGAAAAGGTCCAATGTAACGAGGAGCCAACTTGCCTTTGATACCGAATCGATGGGTACCCTTCAGAGGTGTAACCCGAAGATAAGCCTTCTCATCAACTTCATAGGTCACAGCCTTATGATGGTGATCATATTGGCTCTTTTGACGAGATTGAGCTATTTTCAACTTTTCACGAATAATGCGAACTTGCTCCTCTGCATCCTGGATCATATCTGGGCCAAAGTGTTGCCTCTCTCCGGTTTCGGACCAATTAAGAGGTGTTCGACACCTTCATCCATAGAGAACTTCAAAAGGAGCTTTGCCCAAGCTTGACTAATAACTATTGTTATGAGAAAATTCGGCAAATGAAGACATTTCTCCCAATTCATACCAAAGGATATAACACAAGCTCGGAGCATGTCTTCGAGGATTTGATTGACTCGCTCAACTTGACCACTTGACTGCGGATGGAAAGCAGTGCTAAAGGATAGATGAGTCCCGATAGCATTGTTGAAGCTTTCCCAGAATCGGGAAGTAAAGATACTTCCATGGTTTGAGTTAATCTCCAAAGGAACACCATGAAGAGAAACTATTCGAGAAGCGTATAACTCCGCTAGCTGGCTAGCAGTTATACTCTCCCGAACAGGAAGAAAAAGAGCCACTTTGGAAAGACGGTCTATGACCACAAAGATAGCATTATTCCCTCTCTTGGTGCTGGGAAATCCGGTGATGAAATCCATACCGACCTTATCCCATTTCCATTCAGGAATAGCTAAGGGTTGAAGGGTGCCAGCAGGCCTTTGATGTTCTGCCTTAACGCGACGACAAACGTCGCAGTTAGCAACGAACTGAGCAATTTCTCTCTTCATCCTAGTCCAGCAGAACCTCTGGCATAGGTCCTGATACATCTTAGTACTACTCGGATGAATTGTGAGAGGAGAATCATGAGCCTCCTTAAGGATCAGCTGTCTTAAGCGTGTGCTCTTAGGAACCACCAATCGGTTCTGAAAGAACACAACACCCTGATTGTCTTTGGAGAAATCTTTAGCGTTTCTGCTAGCAATGTTCTCCTTGATCCGAGATATACCCTTATCATACCTCTGGACAACTACGATTTGATCCCTAAGAGTAGGTTTCACCATCGGGTTGGAAAGGAATCCTTGAGGAACAATGTGAAGGTTCAACTTCCGAAATTCCTCAAAGAGAAGTGGTTGACTTTGTTGTAACATCAGGTTGTTGCAATAAGACTATTGACTTAGTGCATCAGCCATGACATTGGCTTTCCCCGGGGTGTAAGTTATCCCTAAGTCGTAATCTGTAATCAACTCAACCCACCGTCTTTGCCTGAGGTTCAAATCCGGGCTGGGTGAAAATATATTTCAGACTTTGGTGATTAGTGTAAATTTTGCAACGATTACCCAGAAGGTAATGTCGCCAGGTTTTCAGTGCATGGACTACAACTGCAAGCTCAAGATCATGTGTTGGATAATTATCCTCATGTGGATGCAACTGTCGAGATGCATATGCAATCACATGACGATCTTGCATGAGAATACAACCTAATCCTTGTCGCGAGGCGTCGCAATAGATAACAAAGTCCTTGGAGAAGTCTGGTGGCACCAGAACGGGAGCAGAGGTCAGGTGTCTTTTCAGTTCCTGAAAACTGTGCTCGCATTGTGGGGTCCACTCGAACTTTTTATCTTTCTTGAGGAGTTCAGTCAAAGGCCTCGCAACCTTGGAGAAGTTCTCGATAAAGTAGCGACAATAGCTCGCTTGGCCAAGGAAACTCCAAACTTGCTTAACCGATTCAGGTTGAGTCCAATCAAGGACGGCCTAAAGTCTCTCGGGATTGGCAGCAAAACCTTTACCAGAGATCACGTGGCCTAGATAGGTCACTTCTGGTAACCAAAATTCACACTTGGAGAAGTTGGCATACAGACGATGCTCTCAAAGTTTCATCAATACTAGCCTTAGATGCTCGACATGTTCCTGTTCGTTCTTCGAGTAGATGAGTATATCGTCGAGGTAAACCATGACGAATTTATCCAGATACTCCATGAAGATCAAATTCATCAAACGAGAGAAGGTGGCTGGAGCATTGGTTAAACCGAAGGACATGCCGGTGTACTCGTATTGGCCATAACGAGTAACAAAAGTCATTTTTGGAATGTCCCCGTTTCTAATTCTGATTTGATGGTATCCCAACCTCAAATCCATCTTGGAAAAGACAGAGGATCCAGCGAGTTGATCATACAAGTCGTTGATCCTGGGGAGCGGATACTTGTTCTTTATGGTGACCAGATTCACTGGTCGATAATCCACAACCATCCGATCCGATCCATCCTTCTTCTTGATGAAGAGGATGGGGCTAGCCCAAGGAGAAGAACTAGGATAGATGAAGCCTTTCTTCAAAGCCTCATCGAGTTGTTTCTTAAGTTCGGTTAGCTCTAAGGGTGCCATCTTATAGGGTCTTCTGGCTATTGGGACAGTCCCTGGGATGAGCTCTATCACAAACTCTACATCTCTGATAGGTGGAATTCCTAGCAGTTCTTCTGGAAAGACATCCAGAAAGTCATGGACTACCAGAATATCTTCTAATTCTGGAAGAGGGCTAGCATTGAGAGAATAGAGTTGGCATTTGATAGCTCGAGTGGAGACATTAACTATCTCACCCGATGGATGTGTAAGCTGAACATTCCTAGTATGAGTATCAATCTTAGCATAGTGGGCTTTCATCCAATCCATGCCTAAGATGATGTTGATGTTTGAAGACTTGAGGCTATCAAATAAGCTAGGAAGACTAGCCTATCCACAAGAATCTCATTGTCATGGCTTACCCTAGAGGTTTGCCATTTTGAACCAGGAGTCTGAACTACTAAAGGAGTAGGCATATCACAAAAAGACATGTTATGCAACTGTGCATAACTTTCTGAGATGAAAGAATGGGATGCTCCAGTATCAAACAGAACAGATGCAGGATGACTATTGACAAGGAGCGTACCTAGGATAACATCAGGATCCTCAAGGGCTTCTTCAGCAGAAACATAATTCACTCACCCACAAGCAGGAGCTGGCTTCACATAGAAGGCTTTTCCCGGCTTCCCACGTCTAGCCGGCTTGGTGTTGTTCTGGGGACACTCACGGGAGTAGTGTCCTGGTTCTCCACATTTGTAGCAGACAACAATGGCACGGGGAGCAACATTGACAGGGGGACCTCCAAATGTCCTGGCTGGAGGGTTGGGCGGAGCTGGGCGAGGCGCCTGGAAGGATGGCCTCACGGTGTACCTTGGTGGCAGAGCTGTGTTGGGCACCCACACCCAGCGTTTGTTGGGGACTGAGCCAGATGCGGGGCTGAAGTCACGGGTGTGCTTCTTAGTTGCCTCGTAGTCAGTCTGTCCTGTTTCGGCGTTGATAGCCTTGTTGATGAGGGCCTGGAAGGTGGTGCACTCATGCAGGCGCAGGTCTCGACGGAGCTCAGGAGTAAGTCCCTTGCGGAACCTAGCCTATTTCTTGGCATCGGTCGACACTTCCTTTGGAGCATAATGAGCAAGATTGCCAAACTCACAGCTATAGGCATCCACTATCAGTCTGCCCTGGGTAAAAGCACATAATTCCTCTCTCTTGCAATCCATCAGCCCTCCCGGGATGTGATGGGTACGGAATGCCTCACTGAAATCTACCCAAGTTGTTGCGGGGCCTACGGGACACATGGCTTCATAATTTTCCCACCACAAATTGGCGTGTCCTTCTAGAAAGTATGTAGCAAAAGTCACCTTGTTGGCCTCAGATACATTAGCAGCTCGGATTTTGCGGGACATGCTAGTCAGCCAGTCATCAGTGTCGAGCAGGTCGACCGAATGATGAAACTTAGGTGGGCACAACTTGACGAAGTCATTGCGGGACACACCATCATTACGCTCATTGCAAGGAGGACACGTTGTATTCTGCTCAATACGTTCTAACAGCCTGTTGGTCTCCCTTTTATTCCACTCAGCTTCGAGCATCACTTCTGCCAAGGAGGGCGCGTGTGGCAGATTCTATTGTCTTGGCTGGCTTCCCTCGCCCTGCTTGAAGGCATGCACGAGGGTATTCCTAGTGGACACCATCCTAGGAAAAACAAACCCACAACTTAGACAAGGAAGACAACAACTCTAAGACATGAGATGAGGAATGTACTGGACAACATGGCATGCAAGGGTAAACACCCGATCAACATGGTAATAACAAACTGCCATATGAACACCATGTTTCATACACACCATGACATAGTTCAGTACAAAGCCAAGCTGAAGTACAAACTACGGAAAGATGACACAACTCATCGGAGGCATTACAAGCTTCCTATACATTATCTATCTACACCTCCGGAACTCAACTCACACCTCTGCCATATCCCACAAGACACGTAGGACTGTGGCAATACGACTACTACCATACTACTACTAACATCGACGTACTCAAGCATCGCCGTAGAACACCTCATACAGGTTACCCCCGTGACCCGGAAGCTGAACCTGAGGATCTGGAAACACCCTGGCCTACGATCCTTGGAAACCGTAAGGACACAGATGTGGCCTCGGTCCCCTGGTTGGTGGCAACAACGGTCCTCGAAGAGGAGTGATGCCTCCAACATTGGGCCAGTCTACGCGTGCTGGCAGATGAGTCCGCGATGGGCTCAGCATCTCCAAATCTCCATAGCCTGTCTGCACGACAGGTGCTAGCTGCGTCAGGGCTGTCCAAAGACGTGCACGTGTAGCATATAGCTCCATGCGAAGGGCACGTGCATCACGATCCCTGTTCTGCAACATCTGAGCGGTCACCTGAAGCCTAGGGTCCTCATGAGAATGATCATAATAGGCTGCACTAAGATAACCATCCTCTCCTCCTAGAGTAGCAGGCACATAACAGAACTCAGTGCTCTGAAGCAGTCCATGGTGAGATCTCATAATAGTCAACATGGTGTAGGCGGCCTCTTGAACTGCCATGTCTATGGTGACACCTAACCCATATGACCAATGAAGTGGCTCTGTAGCTCCAGGATAAGATGGATATATCCTAACAATACACAGGTACTGCCCCTGGTTGAAGTCTCGATACTTATCCTCCACTGTATACTCTGGGTACCAATGCTAACCAGTCTCCATCATAACTCTAACCAACATGGTCGTGTGACCTGGTACATTGATGCACCTGGTCAGACGGACCACCTGAAGAGAAGGATGAGGGGTATCTGAAATAGAGAATGATGCAAAGGCATTAGAGATCCTACGGAATTTGGACAACATAATGACTGTAATTGCTCAAAAAAGATTTTGAGACAACTGCAAAGATTGGATAGCATAACCACTCAGCTTTCTAGACCCAAGTTTCTAATCCAACTAATTGTCACACCAAACAATAATCTAGTACCAGAGTTCACTTATGAACAAGCTAGCTACTAGTCCATGGTTAGTAACTCGTCATCCTAAGAAATAGATAAGAAGCCTAGTTCTTAACCCCACAGAAAAGATGAGGGTGACTCAGAATAGAATAACTTGGGAAGAGGAGTAAAAAGAGCCTTATGTTCCCTTCCACAATCAATTCCCTTACTTTTCTATAGTGTTTCTAGACTCAACTTCGACCGGTTTTGCTTGGTAGTCCTACAGTCAGTCAGGCTCTGATACCAACGCTGTCGGGACACCGATCCTAAGTCATAGGAATCCAGCTGTAACACATCACATCACTTTGTGGCCTCACGCACGGTAACTCCATAGCTGCAGCCTTACCTTAGCCGGGACCGTTTGCATCTTTTGGCTCACGTATGTGAATATGTCGCTAGCATTCAAACGACAGAGAGCCCGGGTCGACATGACTAGTCATAGAACCCAAGTGGCACATCCGTACAGAAACAGGCATACGTAACCCAGCAGTGCAGGTGTCGGTCTCAAGCATGTGTAGACGAGTCATAGCAAGCTACAAGGACTCCATTACGTCGTGTGACATAAATGTCATCACTGCACGTAGACGAGTCATAGCAGGCTATAGGGACTCCATTACACTGCGAGACATTTCCCCGAAGGGACAGACACACCAACAAAGAAGGATACATGCCGGGCAATCAATGTGTCCGAAGAAGTAGCAAGCTACCAAGGCTCGGTGGAAGCACAAAGAGGCAATTTCCCGTAAAGAGTACTACTAAAGGCACATGACTAGGTGTCGGATCCCACACATACCGTTGCACATCACACGTACGCACGACATGCCCGATATGCATAGATACAACTATGGCATCACAACATAACCATACAACAATACAACTTTTATTTAAAAGGCTCAAAGGGGCCTTGCATAATATGTTCTTACAGGTAGGGGTCACATGACCCGACACTCAAGTCATACAAGCAAGTTCATACAAACCAAGCGGAAGCATAAAGCTATCTGAGTACAGACAGTTGAAAGGGGTAAAAGGCACATGGCCTGACTATCTACAGCCCGCCACAGGGCATAAGGTCGTAGATGAGACACCAGATATTCGACATCATCGACATCTAGATAGAATCCACCTGATGGGTCTTGAGTCTCATCTGCAACATTTATTAAGCAAACGTGAGTACAAACGCACTCAGCAAGTCTTTAAAGCAGACCTAGTCTATTTATGCTTATGTATCAACAAGGGGAGTGGTGGAGTTCATGCAACAAAGCCAGCTTTGACTCTTGGCTAACCTATACTACACATATTAATTATTTGTTCAAATTTTAGATATCGCACATGAGTCCACTAACTCCACATCAATACACCATCATGGATTCACTTTCGTCACCTATGAGAGTGCCATTCATGGTACTCACACTTGTCTTGAGATTTTTATGAGTATCCATTAAATTATCTATGAACAACATAAGTTCTCCAAGTAGTCCATATCTGAGGACGCGGCTATTTGAACAGATTCATACCTTGCAGGGGTGTACTTCTTCACACACGCTCTCACCACTTATCGCTGTGTGCTCATAAAACCATGCACCTCGGCAACCTTCAAGCGGAAGCCTAGTGAGGGAGTCGGCCACGACCGTCAATCACACAAGACCTCTAGTCCAAGCTATCGCCTATCTGAGATTGAACCCGCATGGAAGTCCGGCCGAAGTTTCTGCTACGGCCCCAAACGATGTGCACAGGGTTCCCAAGCCCACCATTCGGGTGACCCTTGGTACACCGTACCACTGCCTACCATGTCGTAACCCACCCCTAGGGTCAGCGCTACACACAGCCTCCAGCATACTATAAACACCAGAAACTACTTGCAACACCTGGACCAAGGACTAACCGATTGATAAGTCGAGAGGGTCAATTAAGTATCCCAACATGTGGTAGTAACTAGCCTTGGATCACAAACACGGAACTCAGTTCCTAAGAACGGTCCCAATGAGACAACCCGCTATGTACTCCTACATAGCCTCTCATCGCTACCTTTATCAAATCGGCTTCATCATTAAGCTTATCACATCAGAACAACACTGTTCCACTCTAGTTCATCACCCAGATGAATCAGACCTGACACATCATGGCTCAAGCATCTACCAAGTATGCTAGGTTGCAAGGTTTATCTATTTACTGTGACAATGACAGGTCATGCAAAGGAATGGGTTCATCTACCGCATATGACAGGCAATTGAACGTTTGTCCTAATGCAATAAACAAGAGCAGGAGAGAATGGGATGTTATCAGAATGATCAATGGGGTTGCTTGCCTTGTTGGGAAGCGGGAAGGTATTCTCCTTCGTTGGAATACTCGGGGGTATCCTTAGAACCAAGGCCTACCGCAATGCAGATAAATAACAATCAATACACAACAAGTGCAACAAAATGATGCATGATCATGACATGGCAACATGGATGGATGAGCTAATGCAACTATTAACCAAGTTAAATGAAGTAGTTTTGAATATAGGTTCAAAATCGTTCTCCATTTCATATTCCATATATTGACCTATTACTAAATGTCAATGTTCATCTACATAGGTTGCTCTAACATGCATTATAACAGCACCATTGGATTCATTGGATTTTTATGATAAATTTTCATATATAAATTATTTCAATCTGAGTTATAGATTAATTCCTATGAATTTTCTAAGTTTTAACTATTTTTTGGAATTAATTTAAATCAGAAATTCCTTTAGTGCATCAGCATGACGTCAGCTGGTCAAATTGCCGTTAACAAGTCAAACCTGACCAGTGGGGTCCACTGGTCAGTGACTCGGTCACTAACAGAGGCTAATTAAAACGCTAACCACTAATTAATTAGCAGAGGGCCCACTTTGAGTGGGTCATTAGGTTAATTAATTTTATTAATTAATCATTTTTAACTTAAACTTGATTAACAGGGCAGGGCCCACTTGCCATTTGACCCTGGGGTCAAACCCCCGTGGTCAAACTGGTTGACTCGCCGGCGTTGAGCCGCCGGTGACGTCAAGGACGACAGAGGGGATCGGAAACCCTCCTCCGACGACCAAATGGATGGCGGAGGGCACCGATCGGCCCTGCGTGCTCGCGCGCGTCGAACCCGACACCTCCCAGGGGCTGGGATGGCCGGAGTCAGTGCCGGCATTGAGCGCGGCGGCTGCCATAGCTTAGGTGAGCACGGGCTCGTCGAGCCAGAGCTCGAACGAGCCAGCTAAAGGCTCCTATGGCTACCTGGGACCCTACTAAGCACGCCTACGTGCTCAGGTGCGAGCTGGGGTCGCCGTAGCGATGGCCACGTCCTCACCGACGGCGAGGAGCTCTCAGGTCCGAGGTGGATCGGCGTTAGAGCGCACTAGAGATGGGGAAAAGAAGGGGGAAAGAATCGGGGGCTCACAGCGGTTGCGACGGCATCGAGAGCGGGCTCGAAGAAGCTCTGCTTGCGACTAACGGACGGCGTCTATCTCCGATGACCGAGGAGGAAGAAGATGACGGGGTCGTCACTGGGGGGCCTCCGGGCTCGATTCCTTTGGTGGGGAGGATCAACGCATTGAGACGGAGCGAATGGGGGGCCCAAGGGAGAGGGGGAGCGGCTGGAGCGGCAGCTACAATGGCGAGAAGGCGGCGGCCATGGCAAGGCAGAGGGAGAAGAGAGAGCTGCGGGCGAATGCGAGAGAGAGAGAGAGAGAGCGTGATGGGGACGGCAGCGGTGTCCTCATCCGTTCGCCAGCACGAAGGGCGAGGCAGGCGCGCAGGGAGCTACGTGGCAGCTCCGCCGCGAGCGCACGCCGAGCACGCGCTCGTCCTTCTGAACGCTAGGAGGACGAAGGCGGTGCTGGGCCAGATGGGCCGGCCTAAGGTGAGCTTCCTCCTCCTTTTTTTAATTCTAGTTTCTTTTTTTCTTTTCTGACATTTGTTTTTTTATTATTATTTTATTTAGGCACAAATACCAGGCACAAAATACTCCAAATATTTTATAGAGCTTAGTTTGAAAATTTCAAACCTGTGCAAAAAGTTTCAGAATATTTTGAATGCTAAAAATAATTATAATGCTTTATTTGGCATTTTCTGTAGCTTTAATATTTATTTTTGAAATGCTATATAGATTCAAATATTTAGAATGGCCCCTGATATATTGATGTCCACATTTATCAGACATAGGGGACATTTTTATGGGCATTTTAGATTTGTTGGTTTTTCACCACTATTGAATTGGTTTGATTCAGGTGAGGTATTAGGGTTTTTGTTAATCCCCATTTCAAGTTGATGCAAGAATGAAAACATGATGCACACACATGCTGACCTAAGTAAGCTAACTAGGGGATGTGACATGAGAGAAATAATTTTCCGATACGACATTCCTCATAGCATTATCACGGATAACGGCACCAACTTTGACTCGAGAGAATTCAGAAACTTCTGCACCTCTCAAGGCACTTGGGTGGATTATGCGTCTGTTGCACATCCTCAAACCAATGGTCAAGTTGAGCGACCTAATGGCCTCATCTTGCAAGGTCTGAAGCCTCGTCTCATGCGCAACTTGGACCATGCAGGTGGAGCCTGGGTGACAGAGTTGCCATCTGTTCTATGGGGCCTGAGAACGACACCCAATCGGTCGACTAAGACGGACCCCTTTCTTCTTGGTCTATGGAGTCGAAGCTGTCTTGCCGAGTGATTTGTTTCACAACTCTCCCCGAGTGTAACTATATTCTGAAGCCGAAGCTGAACAAGCTAGACAGGATGGCGTCGACCTCCTGCAGGAAGAGCGTGAGATGGCTCTGAACCGGACCACGACTTATCAGCAAGATCTGCAACACTTCCATTCGAAGAATGTGAAGAGTCGGTCGTTTCATAAAGGCGATTTGGTGCTCCGAGTGGATCAACAACGACCCCACAAACTTGCTCCTCCGTGGGAGGGTCCCTTCGTCGCCACAAAGGTGTTAAACAACGGAGCTTATCATTTGTACGACCTCAAGAAACAGATGGACGAGCCGCGAGCTTGGAACGCAGATTTGCTTCGACGCTTCTATACCTAGAGACATAAGAGTATTTGATGTAATAAAAATATTTCAGAGCATGTCATATACGCAAATTAGACTTTCGCAGTTCTTTGTCGATTCCGATCAAGTAATTTCTCGCTTGGGGTCACTCTGAGTGTTGAGCAATCCTCACTCTCGGGAGCTTAGCTGCGAACATGCTTTCACCTAAGTTAGAAACCCTTCCGAGTGGATAGCAGTCCATTCACTCGGAATCTTAGCTGCGAATCAGTCTTCGCCTAAGTACAAAATTACTCCGAGTGTTGAGAAATCCTCACTCTTGGGGGCTTAGTTGCGAACATGCTTTCGCCTAAGTTAAAAACCCTTCCGAGTGGATAGCAGTCCATTCACTCGGAAACTTAGCTGCGAATCAGTCTTCGCCTAAGTACAAAATTACTCCGAGTGGTGAGCAATCCTCACTCTCGGGGGGTTAGTTGCGAACATGCTTTCGCCTAAGTTACACACCCTTCAGAGTGGATAGCAGTCCATTCACTTGGAAACTTAGGTGTGAGTCAGTCTTCGCCTACGTACAAAATTACTCCGAGTGGTGAGCAATCCTCACTCTCGGGGGCTTAGTTGTGAACATGCTTTTGCCTAAGTTAAAAACCCTTCCAAGCGGATAACAATCCATTCACTCGGAAACTTAGCCGCGAATCAGTCTTTGCCTAGGTACAAAATTACTCCATGTGAAGACGTCATTCACACTCGAGGGCTTAGCTGCGAACATACTTTCACCTAAGTTAAAACCCCTGCCGAATGGATGGTAGCCCACCCACTCGACGATCTAGATGCTAATCGGTCTTTGCCTAGGTTCTGAAATATTCCGAGTGTTGAGCAGCCTCCACACTCGGAAACTTAGCTGCGAACCAGTTTTCGCCTAAGCCAAAAATGAATTCAGTCGAACATACGATTGAAATCCAAATGCAGATAAATTGAAAAGTTCTACCACAGATAAATGTTTCACGAGAAAACGAGCGTGCTTAGGCTTAAGGCCTAAATGAAGTTTTAAAGTTGATATAATTCCACTCGGCATACCGAGGCAAATCAAGTTTTCACCAAAGATCAAGTTTCTCAAGCACCCGACGGGCTGGCTGGCTCGACGAACGTGTCCAAGTCGATTCCGTCAGCGATCCTAGTGGCTGCATCGATGAAGGTCTCCATGAAATCTTCAAATTGGAGTTTCTTCGTGTTCACCACTCAGAGCTCCTTCAATTTTTCTTCCCTTGCCTCCTTGCAATGGACCCTAACAAGGGAGAGCCCATGTCAGCTCTGCATCGGGCATCAGATTTCTTCCAGGCCTGCACTCGACTTGGAAGGTTGTTAATGCATGCCATCATGGATGTGAGGTCAAGCTGAAGAGTGTCTTCCGGCCACAGTTCCTTGTCGATCCTCTCCATCGCAGTTTTAATCGGAGGACATATGCCTAGACCCCTCGGAGCCTGACGTTGAGTCGGAACATGTTCATGGCCACCGCGTCGCCAACAGGTGACTTGGTGGGATCCAAATTGGGCTCAATCTCTTCAGTTTTCTTTTTCAAAGTCCTGGCAGAATTCTATTGGGAAGAAGGAATGGGAAGAGGATTAATGAGATACAGTTGTCAAAGATTTTATGAAGTTCAGTCGACAGAGATACTCAACATCAAGCATGATGTACATCTTTCTCGTGAACTCCCCCAAGTGCTTCTCCAAGCCATTGCTCCTCTTGGTTAACTGCTCGGTTTTCTTGATGAGGTCCACATGCTCCTGCTTCAGCTTCGAGTTCTCCACCTCCATCTTCTTGGAAGCAGCCAGCTTTTGATTGGCAGCTTCAGTCTTCTCCTTTGCTACCCGTTGGGCGTCAGAAAGCGCTTTGTCCTTGTCCTCCAGAGCCTGATTCATGGTATCTAAAGAAATAGCATTGTTGAGTCGTGCTTGGAGTCGATGATTTTCATCGCGTATGTCTGTTCGAGTGAAAGCACTCGGTTCAAAGCATGGAAAGTGAGTGTAAGAATGCATTGGGTCGACGGAAATTACCTCCCAGAGTTTTCAGTTCTGTCCGCACTTGCTCCAAACTGCTGTTGGAAGCCTCCAAGTCCACCCACAGCTGGTTCCTTTCATCCTCAAGATCCTTGTACTGCGCGCCAAGTTCACAGGCTCTCTGAAATCAACAAAGAAAGAAATGCAATCGACAAAAAATACTGACACTTCGAAGTGCAGAAGGTCAAAGACGGTCGACTAGGTGGCGCACACCGCCCCACCACACTACCCCGAAGTAGCGTCATATCATGGTTGATTGAATGATATCCATGAAACCTGCGTCCAGGAGAGGAAGAATTCAAGAAAAAGTCCACCCGACATGTCGAGTGGCTTGTGTACTCCGCATACTATAAACAACTTCAAGATGGTCTCTATCAGACCCCCGCCAGTGCAAGCACTCGACGGTGGTCTCGGGGCTACACCCAGTGGGTGCACTCAGAGTGCCCCCATTGGAATGGTTAGCACTCGATCTGTAGAGTGATCCGTCAGCCCCACTCCACACCTTTGAAGCAGCGCCATATCATGGTGTATCAAATGGTTTCCATGAAACCTACAAGGTAGCTTTGGTGCGGGACGGCTAAGAAAAATAAAATACACTCGACATGTTGAGTGACGAACGTACTCCGCGTACAACAAAAATTCTGATGTCAAGTTTTCAAGACTACTGCTCATCGTCTGCGATCAACAGTAGCCTTGGGGACTATACCCAGCGGGTGCACTCAGCGTGCCCTCACTGGTTACTAAAACATTCGACAAGGTATGCCCTGTCTTAGCATTCAACGGTCTCTATCAGACCCCCGCCAGTGCAAGCACTCGATGGCGGTCTCGGGGACTACACCTAGTGGGTGCACTTAGCGTGCCCCCACTGGATCTGCTAACTCTCGACCTATCGAGTGGCAGAAGAAAAAAACATGTGCAAGCATAAGAATATCCATCACTGGAACATCCATCACTCGATCTGTTGAGTGACATGCCACCCCACTCCGCACCCTTGGAATAGCGTCATATCATGGTTGATCAATGATATCTATGAAACCTACAAGGTAGCTTCGGAGTGGTGCGATCAACGACAAACGTATCCTGCATACAACAAACTCTAAGACATCTGCCGGTGCAAGCACTCGAGCACGGTCTCGGGGACTACACCCAGTGGGTGCACTCAGAGTGCCCCCCTTGGCCCAAAACCTACTTGATTAAAGACCTGATCTATTCGAGTGGAGAACCTTCAAACATTCTACAAGCGGAAAACAAACACCCAGTGGGTGTACAACCAAAGAAGACAGTAATTCAATCGGAAATGTACTTACAATCGAACTTACTCGGACATTGGTGCGAAGCATAGTGCTAGCATCGTAAGCCAACTTGCTTGCCTCATATGCCTCCTTGGTGCACAACATCATCTGCTCCGCCTGGATCATAGCCTTGTTTGCGGCTCCAGTTTGATCTTCCGGAACGAGGTGCAGAGGAAAAGCCATCACCGGCGGGATCGGCGTAATGGCTGGGGCAGTCGAGGTAGTTTGAGCAGGTTCAGTTGGAGTCGACGTCACGATAGTTGAAACATCCGGCGGGGCACTCGACACTGGCACTGCAGGATCGGCTCTGACCCGTGTTGAGTCGCTTATCCCCTGGGAGGATCCAGCAGTCGACCGCTGAGGCGTTTGCACGAACGAAGTTCTTCGAGTGCGTATGCGCAGGGTGCCTAAGGTCTCGCCTCCGCCTCCCGTGCCCCCAGGGTGTTCCTCGTCATCTTTCAGCTGGATGATTTCTGCAATTATCAATTGGCAACATTAACTTTTGCAATCGACGAACCACATTCGAGAAGCAGAACTGAAGATTCGTTTACCTCTATGGGAAGTGGCTGCGTCAACAGTGTCCACGTCCATTGCCTCCCCTCCAACACATGGAGGCGATGTCACTAAAGTAGCAGCTCTGATAGATCAAACGACACCCAGTCAACAAGAATTAAAAGTCACAATCAACAGCAAGAATTCAAAAGTAAACACTTACGTGGAGACAACAAGCACAACCATCCTCATGCGGGGCATAGCTTTGCGAGGTTTGGTTACATTCGGCTTGGGTTGCTTCGCCGATCGCTCACTCGACTTGATGGTCGAGGGTCGGCTCTGTTTTGGGTTCGTCTCACTCGGGACTGGGGCCTTCTCCACGGCGCTCGCAGGGTCTTTACGAGACTTAGAACGACGTTCGACGCGAGGAGGAGACTCGATTTCCTCCTCGTTCTCACCCGAGTCTTCATATTCGTCTTCGGAGTCATAAGAGCCGACGACGTCCACACTGCCGCCTTTGCTCTCCCCACCATCTTCATGTTGGTTCCCATTGGGCATAGGCGAGTACATGTGCATCCACTCCTGCATGGTTCAAACAATGAAGTCAGTCAACAAATCAATCAATCACTCGATAGTAAAGCACTTCAGCCGATAAGGTGTTATTTACCACATTCTTCGGCGGATTCTTGCCCGAGTAAGGATGGATTCTCTTGTCTCCTTATGGATTGTCACAGGCTCCAGTGATGCTGCGAAGCCACTGCTCGACAGTCGCCTACGAAACCTCTTCTGGATGCGTCCGGGTCGAGTCTCCGGGGCCTAAATAGTGCCACATGGTGTGGTACCTGGCCTGGAGCGGCTGGATCCGTTGACTGAGAAAGGTCTCCAGGAGATCCATGTCGGTCACTCCGCCCCGAACAAGTTTCACTACACCGTCCACCAAGATTTCTACTTTGACTTTTTCTCCTTCTGACACCTTTAGGGACTTGGGGGCGGCTGGACGATCGGCTGTGAATGGGGAAAGACCAGTCGACATGTTGGGAGAAGCAATGTCTTTGTAGTAAAACCATGTCGACTGCCAACCTCTAACAGATTCTGGAAAGGTCATGGAAGGAAAAGAACTATGAGCTCTCTTTTGAATTCCTAGGCCTCGACACAGCTGCACTACATGAGTTTTTCCGTCCTCAGGGAGAGCCTTCTTTACATTCTGAGATCTAACCGTGAAAATGTGCTTGAAAATTCCCTAGCGAGGGGGACAGCCCAGGAAGCACTCGCACAAGGTAACGAAAGCGGACAAATAGGAGATGGCATCCCGCGGAAAGTGGTGGAGCTGAGCTCCAAAGAAGTTCAGAAACCCTCTAATGAATGGATGGGGAGGCATAAGAAAACCTCTTTCAATGTGGGAGAGTAGGAGAACCCGTTCTCCTTCACGCGGCTCCGGCTCGAGCTCCCCCTCCGGCAACCGCCAGGCGCCGTTCGCTACAAGTCCGTCGACGACCAAGTTGTCAATGTCCATGCGGGTGACCACCGACGGGAGAAAATCCCCCTGGATCCATCCCGGCGGCACGGTGAACCGAGGTGTCGATGGCTTCTTGCTCTTGCCCTTCGCCGCCCCCTTTTGCGCGCTCTAATTTCTCTGTGACCGCTTTCGTCATCACGGTGGCTGGGCTCGTCGGAGCAGAGCAGAGTGTGGCACTGGAGACAGAGGGGGCGGAGGAGGAGAGGAAATTGGGGGAAGAATACGTTGTAATCCCCGATGCTTTGGGATTTATACCCTGCCGAGTGGCTCACTGACGGGTGGGCCCGCGAGATCCCCACACATCCCAACCATATACGACGTCCTATACGTGGCAAAATGACCGGCGCGAGAATCGAGGCATCATGCCCCCACTTGCTCCGATCGTGGCGTCATCCTCGCAGGCACGCGCACTTCCCAAATTTTTGTATCCCGTAAGATCCGAGCCTGACAGACTCACCCGTCACCTCCAAAGATTCCTTCAATTCACTCGGAACAAGATTGATGTTGAACATTCACTCGGTCACTTTCAAGGCTGAATCGATCCGGGCGAATGACGAAAAGTTCAGTTGACGCAAGTTTTGTTGAAGCCCCGAATATCATTCGGAAGATTTGATGTCTTGTTCTGAACTTGCATCGATACCCACTTTGACCACTCGAACCCTGATCCATTCAGGGGCTAATGACGAGGATATGTACCTAGGGTAAGACCTACATACCCTACCTAAGGACACCGCATCAGAGGACTTAAAGATCACAGGAAAGATACCGACTGGATTCTCCATGGCGCTCATGTTACTCGACACCCCTCCCCTCTGGCACAAGGGTTCGCAACCATTGTAATCTCTACATTCCACACGACAAAGATACAGAGCATTGAGACATAGGGTTGTTACCTCCATGAGAGGGGCCTAAAATCATACATCTGCGTGTACATGCTCGTCGTAGCTAGGACTCTGCCCTCTCCTTTCGTACCCCTACCTTCTACTGTCAGGCTCGTTCCCACGACAGGGATCCAATCAAATCCCTCCTAAATGATACATTTGGTGGGGAGGAGCCGAGCACATGTTGAAGAGTATCATTTTTATCATGGACAATGTTGTACAAAGGCTAGATATTGTTCTCGAAGACTGGTGTTTCCTAGCTACTTGTCTTCCCAGAAATGTATCTAAGAACCATCCTTTATCACGAAAGATCCGAAGCGGAAAAGATGTTTCTTTACCGCCATCAGACCAGCCCAAAAATGTGACTCACCAGGCTTCCAATATACCTGGGACACCAATTTTTGGTCTAGATACTTGTTGCTCAACAAAGTTTGCCAAACACCATCCTCAGTAAGTAGCTTGAATAGCCATTTACTAAGTAAGGCATCATTCTTGACCTGGAGATCATGAATACCTAAACCTCCCTGGTCTTTTGGTTGACAAACTATGCTCCATTTGGTTAGCCTATATTTTTTCTTTTCATTTTCACCTTGCCAATAGAATCTGGATCTAAAGTTATCCAGTCTTTGCAAAACCCCTTTGGGAAGTTGAGAAAATGATAGCATCTAGAGGGCCATGTTTGTCACAACAGAATTGATCAGAACCATTCGTACTCCAACAGAGAGCAACTTGCCTTTCCAACTGCTCAACCGTTTCTCCAATCGCTGTTCAACATGTTTCCACTCCGCATTAGTGAGACGATGATAGTGAATCGGGATTCCCAAATATTTAATAGGGAATTGGCCTTGTGCACAACCAAACAAGTCAGCATATTTTGCAGCCGCCTCCTTGGCTTCCCTAAAACAGAACAATTCACTTTTATGGAAGTTAATTTTCAAACCTCACATTTGCTCTAAAGATGAAAGCAAGAGTTTCAGATATCTAGATTTATCCAGGTCATGTTCCATAAATAAAATTGTATCATCGGCATATTGCAAGATAGAGAGTCCACTGTCCACAAGATGTGGCACTACTCCTGCAATTTGGCCGTCCTGTTTGGTGCATTCGATCAAGATAGCCAACATGTCAGCAACAATGTTAAGTAACATTGGAGACATTGAGTCACCCTGACGTAATCCTTTTTTCGTCTGGAAGTAATGGCCTACGTCATCATTGAATTTGATAGCCACACTACCTCTAGAAGTGAAATTTTGGATCCACTTGTGCCATTTATAGGAGAAACCTTTCATTCTCAGGGTTTGTTGGAGAAACGACCATTTGACTTTATCATATGCCTTTTCAAAGTCGATCTTTAATACTACCCCACTAATGTTCTTTCGATGCATCTTGTGAACAGATTCATGAAGAATAAATACTCCATCGAGTATATTTTTTCCTTGTATGAAAGTCATTTGGGATGGCTGAACAACATGGTCAGCAACCGCGTTGAGCCTATTAGTCGTCACTTTGGTGAAGATTTTGAAACTGACATTAAGGAGGCAGATTGGTCTATATTGTTGTATCCGCTCAGCCTCTTTGGTCTTTGGCAACAAAACAACCTTAGAAAAATTAAGCTTGGATAGGTCAAGCTGGCCAGCATGAAGAAAAAAGAACAACTCCATCAGATCAGATGTAATGACATCCCAAAAGTTCTAATAGAACACTGCGGGGAAGCCATCGGGACCTGCAACTTTGTTATGTTCCATTTGGAACACTGCAGCTCGCACCTCCTCTTCAGAGAAAAGTGCCGTGTGGGTATCATTCCCTTCTGCCGTGACTTGGGCGATATCATCTATTCGGGACTCACTAGTAGAAAATAGACCTTTTTTCCAAAGCATTAGTCCCGATCTGGTTTTGAACCGGCACTAATGTGACCATTAGTCCCGGTTCGAGACGAGCATCATTAGTCCCGGTTCGTTCCGGACCTCTAGTCCTGGTTCCTAACACGAACCGAGACTAAAGGGGTGGTGGCAGGCTGGTGTCAGCCCGAGGCCCCTGGATCACCTTTAGTCCAGGTTCGTGGCATGAACCGAGACTATAGGCTCACCTTTAGTCCCGGTTTGTGTCATGAACTGGAACTAAAGATCCCCTATATGAACCCTTCGGCCTGCCCGAGCACACTCCTCCTTGTTTTCCCCCTTCTTCCTCTTGTTAGTTTTCCCCCTTTCTCGAGCTCACCTCCATTTTGCCAAAATTTGTCAACGTTTGGAGGCACCCCATCCATCCAAGTGTTCACAAAGGTTAGCAACTTTGTCCTTTCATCTCTAATTCCTAGATTAGCTCTTGCAATGCTCTATAAGTATAGTGATTTGTGGGTTTTAGGTTGGGAGTATTTATATGTGGTAGTTTATTTGATTTATATGCAATTTGAGCTCAAATTAACTTCTTACTTTGCATGTGTAGGTGTGGTTTACTTAGTGCCTTCCCATCCCCGTTCTAACCACCATTGATCGCCCGCACCGTCCCGTCGCCGGCACCACCTTGGTGAGCCTCTTGTTCTTATCCTTTTTATAAATAAAAAATCATGTTTGTAAGATTTAGATAGTTACTTGTATAGTTTTCTTACCTATATGGTTGTTTGTTATACATAGTGGCATGGTTTTGATATCCGTCCCCGTCGGCCCTCATTTGGTTTATGATTCGGGTGTGGTATATACTCTCTTTTAGAACTAGTTGTTGCATTTCGTGTTTATGAAAATTATGCACATCAAATTGACATAGATATTTTTATCTAGGAGGTATGTGAACCGGAAATTGCAACCGACATAGATATTCTTGTCAAGAAGTTAAATTTAGTTGAAAAAGAAAACAAGTATTTGAAAGAAAAATTGAAAAGAGCTGAAGAAGAGAAGATGAAACTGGAGTTGTATGTTGCCAATGTCGTCGATGATCACAAGATCAAGATGGATGCAATGCGCTTGAAGATTAGAAAATTTAAAAAATATGCCATTGATGGTGAGGCTTGGTATCACTATGTTGTTGGATCAATTGTTACCTTAGTTGCGATCTTGATTGCATTTGTTGTTGCATTTAAATGGTTTAGCTAGAGAGTTTGTATATTGTTTTATGAGAACAAGTGTGTATGAACTTTATGTATGAACTTGTATTAATTTGGTCTTTTTGGTGTTGTGTAATGAAGATGAGTCGGCAATGGATGTACGATGACCGATGCTCTCCCCAGTTCATTAATGGCGTGCATAATTTTCTAGTTGCGGCCGAAGCAAACAAGCAGGCGAATGGTTTTATGTATTGTCCATGTGCTGGCTGTAAGAATGATCAAAATTACTCAAACTCAAGAACCATCCACGTCCACCTGTTTGAGTCCGGTTTCATGTCCGGCTATAATTGTTGGACCAAGCATGGAGAAACAAGGGTCCTAATGGAAGAGAATGGAGAAGAAGAGGATGACGACAACTATCCTGGCCATGGATTCCATGAATACGATGGTACAACAATGGGGGAAGAAGCTGAACTGGCAATGCAGGAAGGAGCTGGAGAAGAGGCATCAGATGAGCCCACTGATGATCTTGGTCGAGCCATTGCCGATGCAAAGAGAAACTGCTCAAGTGAAAAGGAGAAGCTGAAGTTGCAGTGCATGTTAGAGGATCACAAGAAATTGTTGTACCCAAATTGCAAAGATGACAAGAAAAAGCTGGGTACCACACTGGAATTGTTGCAATGGAAGGTAGAGAATGGTGTATCTGACAAGGCATTTGAAAATTTGCTGATAATGTTAAAGAAGAAGCTACCAAAGGACAACGAATTGCCCGATAGTATGTATGAAGCAAAGAAGGTTGTCTGCCCTCTAGGATTAGAGGTACAGAAGATACATGCATGCCCTAATGTGTGCATCCTCTACTGCGGTGAGTACGAGGATTTGAATGCATGCCCGGTATGTTGTGCATTGCGCTATAAGATCGGCCACGATGACCCTGGTGATGTTGAGGGCGAGCGCCCCAGGAAGAAGATTCATGCCAAGGTGATGTCATATGCTCCTATAATACCACGGTTGAAACATTTGTTCCAAAACAAAGAGCATGCCAAGTTGATGTGATGGCACAAAAAAGACCGTAAGAAAGATGAGAAGTTGAGAGTACCCACTAACGGATCGTAGTGGAGAAAAATCGAGAGGAAGTGGAAGGACTTTGCAAAGGACGCAAGGAACATATGGTTTGGTTTAATTGCATATGGTACTAATACTTTGGGGGAGTAGAACAACAATCATAGAACATGGCCTGTGACTCTATGTATCTATAACCTTCCTCCTTGGTTGTGCATGCAGCGGAAGTTCATTATGATGCCAGTGCTCATCCAAGGCCTCAAGCAACCCGACAATGACATTGATGTGTACCTAAGGCCATTAATTGAAGAACTTTTAGAGCTGTGGAGAGAAGGTGTACATGCGTGGGATGAGCACAAACAACAGGAATTTGACATGCGAGTGTTGTTGTTTGTAACCATCAATGATTGGCCTGCTCTTAGTAACCTTTCAGGACAGACAAACAAGGGATACCACGCATGCATGCACTATTTAGATGATACCGACACTATATATTTGGATAAATGTAAGAAGAATGTGTACCTGAGGCATCATCGATTTCTTTAGAGCGGGCATCCCGTAAGAAAGAAAGGCAAGCATTTCAAAGGTGAGGCAGATCACCGGAAGAAGCCTCGACACCGTACTGGTGATGATATACTTGATATGGTCAAGGACTTAAAAGTAATATTTGGAAAGGGTCCTGGCGGACAATCTGTTCCGAATGATGCTTACGGACGCGCACCCATGTGGATGAAGAAATCTATATTTTGGGACCTACTCTATTGGAAAGACCTAGAGGTCCGCTCTGCAATCGACGTGATGCACGTGACGAAGAATCTTTGCGTGAACCTTCTAGGCTTCTTGGGCGTGTATGGGAATACAAAAGATGCACCGGAGGCACGTGAGGACCAGCAACGTATGCACGGAGAAGACGACATGGATCCAAAGCAGTTTCAGGGTCATGCTAGCTATGCTCTTACCAAAAAAGAGAAGGAAGTCTTCTTTGAATGCCTGCTTAGTATGAAGGTCCCGTCTGGCTTCTCGTCAAATATAAAGGGAATAATAAATATGACAGAGAAAAAGTTCCAGAACCTAAAGTCTCATGACTGCCACATGATATGACGCAACTGCTTCCAGTTGCATTGAGGGGGCTTCTACCGGAAAACATTCGATTAGCCATTGTGAAGCTATGTGCATTCCTCAATACAATCTCTCAGAAGGTAATCGATCCAGAAATCCTACCAAGGTTAGAGAATGATTTGGTGCAATGTCTTGTCAGTTTTGAGTTGGTGTTCCCACCATCCTTCTACAATATTATGACACACGTCCTAGTTCACCTAGTCGAGGAGATTGCCATCCTTCTACACTATATGTTCCCCTTTGAGAGGTTCATGGGAGTCTTAAACAAATATGTTCATAATCATGCTAGGCCAGAAGGAAGCATCTCCAAGGGCCATGAAACAGAGGAGGTCATTGAGCTTTGTGTTGACTCTATTCTTGACATTAAGCCGATTGGTGTTCCTGAATTGTGGCATGAGGGCAGACTGGGTGGAAAAGGCACGCTAGGAAAGAATTCAGTAATATGCCAGGATGACCATTCTTTGGTGCAAGCACACTACACAGTTCTACAAAGTTCCGCCTTGGTGGATCTCTATATCGAGCAACACAAGAATATTCTATGCTCCAAACACCCGGAGCAGTCTGACGATGTATTACACATGAACAAACGGTGACTTTAGCCGATTGGTTGCAAACACGTCTCATGCATGACAACACTATTGCAGATGACCTGTACTTGTTGTCCAAGTTACCATCTTCAACTATTGTGACTTTCAAAGGGTACGAGATAAATGGGAATACATTTTACACGATCGCCCAAGATAAAAAGAGCGCCAACCACAACAGTGGTGTCCGCTTTGATGCAGCAAACACCAGTAGGCCAAAGGACACATATTATGGTTACATAGATGAGATATGGGAACTTGACTATGGACTTGGTTTGAAGGTCCCTTTGTTTTGGTGTAAATGGGTCAATCTGACAGGAGGTCGGGTAAAGGAAGACCCGCAGTACGGAATGACAATAGTGGATCTCAACAATCTTGGGTACGCACACGAACCATTCGTCCTAGCCAATGATGTGGCGTAGGTTTTCTATGTGAAGGACATGTCTATCAAGTCGAGAAAAAGAAAAGATAAGGAAGCGAATACATCATACGATGAACCAAAGTGCCACATAGTTCTTTCAAGGAAAAGAAACGTCATGGGAGTGGAGGACAAGACAGACATGTCAGAAGATTATGAAAAGTTTCATGAAATTGCTCCCTTCACAGTGAATGTTGACCCGAGCATCAAGTTAAACGATGAAGATTGTCCATGGTTATGGCGCAAAGGGACACACGCGAAGAATTTTTTTTATACCCAAAGATCCCACTCTGGGATGTCACCGGCTTCCCTAGTTAGTTTCCGAACTTATATATCTGGAAAGTCCCACTTCGAACAAACCGGAGAGAATATTTGTAATAATAGTGTACTTATGTGTTTTGGCATCATCCCACAATACCGTTGAACTAAGAAAAGACTAAGGAAGGAAGCAATCTGAATATCAACACCCACAAAATCTTTGTGTTCTACTCAAGATCTCATCTACGCATAGACCTAGCTCTGATACCACTGTTGGGGAACGTTGCATGGGAAACAAAAAATTTCCTACGCCTCACCAAGATCAGTCTAGGAGATGAGCATCTATGAGAGGAGATTTTTGGATCTACGTACCCTTGTAGATCGCTAAGCGGAAGCACTAAAGAACGCGGTTGATGTACTGGTACGTCTTTGCGATCCAAATCGCAAGCCGTCCCACGAACTCCCGATCAAGTACCGAACGGACGACACCTCTGTGTTCAGCACACGTGCAGCTCGGTGAAGATCTCCACCTTGTTGATCCAGCAAGAGAGAGCGGAGAGGTATACGAGTTCTCCGACAGCGTGGAGGCGTTGCGGCGATGGAGGTGGAGCAATTCCAGCAGGGCTTCGCCTAAGCACTGCTGAAAATGGATTTAGAGGAGAAAACGATCTAGAGGAAGAAGAGGGCAGCACGTGGCAATTAGGGTTAGGGCTGCCCTCAAAATCCTCTAGTATATATAGGAGGAATAGGAGAGGAGGCAGCCTTGCCCCTTCTACAAGGAGGGCTTTGGCCGAAGGCAAGAGGGGAGGACACCTCCCACAAGGGAGGTGGACTCCTAGTAGGACTCCTTGCCCTACTTGGCCCCTACTCTTCATCCTTTCCTATGTGCATAGGGCCTTTTTGGCTGGCTTGCCCAACCCACCAGGGGCTGGTGCGCCACCTCTAAGGCCCATGTGGCCCCTTGGGGCAGATGGGCCCCACTTGGTGGTCCTCGGAACCCATTCGTCACTCCCGGTACACTGTCGGAAATGCCCAAAACTTTTCCGGAGTTCAAACACCACTTTCCTATATATCAATCTTTACCTCTAGACTAGTTCAGAGCTCCTCGTGACGTCTGGGATCTCATCCGGGACTCCGAACAACCTTCGGTCACCACCATTCATTACTCTATACTACCGAAACATCACCGAACCTTAAGTGTGCAGACCCTGCGGGTTCGAGAACTATGTAGACATGACCGAGACACCTCTACGGTTAATAACCAATAGCAGGAACTGGAGGCCCATATTGATTCCTACATATTCTACAAAGATATTTATCGGTCGAACCTCTATGTCAAGGATTCAGTTAATCCCGCATGATGTTACCTTTGTTCTTCGGTATGTTACTTGCCCGAGATTCGACCGTCGGTATCTCCATACCTAGTTCAACCTCGTTACCGACAAGTCTCTTTACTTGTTCCGTAATAAAAGATCTCGTGGCTTACACTTAGTCACATTGCTTGCAAGGCTTATTGTGATGTTGTATTACCGAGTGGGCCTTGATATACCTCTCCGTCACACGGAGTAATAATCCCAGTGTTGATCCATGCCAACCCAGCATACACCCTCGGAGATACCTGTAGAGTACCTTTAGAGTCACCCAGTTACGTTGCGCCATTTGATACACACAAGGCACTCCTCCAGTGTCCAGGAGTTGCATGATCTCATGGTCATAGGAACATATACTTGACATGCAGAAAACTGTAGCAATAAACTGACACGATCATATGCTACGTTTATAGTTTGGGTCTTGTCCATCCCATCATTCTCCTAATGATGTGATCCCGTTATCAAATGACATCTCATGTCAATGTCTAGGAAACCTTGACCATCTTTGATCAATGAGCTAGTGTACCAGAGGCACACTAGGGACAAAGTGTTGTCTATATATCCACACATGCAATTTGTTTCCAATCAATACAATTATAGCATGGATAATAAACAATTATAATGAACAAGGAAATATAATAATAATAACTTTTTATTGCCTCTAGGTCATATTTCCAACAGTCTCCCACTTGCACTAGAGTCAATAATCTAGTTCACATCACTATGTGATTTACATTGTAATGAATCGAACACCCATGCAGTTCTGGTGTTGATCATGTTTAGTCCTTAGAAGAGGTTTAGTCAACGGGTCTGCAACATTCAGATCCATGTGCACTTTGAAAATATTTATGTCCTTCTCCTCGATGTAATCGCGCATGGAATTAAAGCATCGCTTTATGTGTCTGGTCCTCTTGTGAAACCTTGGTTCCTTGGCTAGAGCAATGGCATCAGTGTTGTCATAGAGCAGAGTCATTGGATTCAGTGCACTGGGCACTACTCGAAGATCTGTCATGAACTGCTTCATCCAGACACCTTCCTTCGCTGCCTCCGAGGCTGCGATGTACTCCACTTCGCATGTAGAATCGGCTACCACACTTTGCTTGGAACTCCACCAGCTTACCGCTCCCCCGTTGAGAATAAATACGTATCCGGTTTGTATCTTAGAGTCATCCGGATCAGTGTCAAAGCTTGCATCGATGTAACCCTTAAAGACGAGCTCTTGATCACCTCCATAAACAAGAAACATTTCTTAGTCCTTTTCAGGTACTTAAGGATATTCTTGACTGTCGTCCAGTGCTCCACTCCAGGATCGCTTTGAAACCTTCCGGCCATACTTATGACAAGCCTCACATCGGGTCTTGTGCACAACATTGCATACATGATAGAGCCTATGGCTGAAGCATAGGGGATGACACTCATCTTCTCTCTATCTTCCGTAGTCACTGGGCATTGAGTCTTACTCAACTTCACACCTTGTAACACAGGCAAGAACCCCTTCTTGGACTGATCCATTTTGAAATTCTTCAAAACTATATCAAGGGATGTGCTTTGTGAAAGTGCTATCAAGCGTCTCGATCTATCTCTATAGATCTTAATGCCTAATATGAAAGCAGCTTCGCCTAGGTCCTTCATTGAAAAACTCTTGTTCAAATATTCCTTCACGCTTTCCAGCATTTTTATATTGTTTCCAATCAGCAATATGTCATCCACATATAATATTAGAAATGCTATAGAGCTCCCACTCACTTTCTTGTAAATACAAGCTTCTCCATAGACTTGTATAAACCCAAACGCTTTGATCACCTCATAAAAGCGCTTATTCCAACTCCGAGATGCTTGCACCAGTCCATAAATAGATCGCCGGAGTTTGCAAACTTTGTCAGCATTCTCTGGATCGACAAAACCTTCTAGTTGCATCATGTACAACTCTTCCTCAAGGAAACCGTTAAGGAATGCTGTTTTGACATCCATCTGGCAAATTTCATAGCCGAAATATGCAGCTATTGCTAACATGATTCTGACGGACTTAAGCATCACTATGGGTGAGAAGGTCTCATCGTAATCAACTCCTTGAACTTGTGAAAAACCCTTTGCCACAAGTCGAGCTTTATAGACGGTGATATTACCGCCCGCGTTCGTCTTCTTCTTAAAGATCCATTTGTTCTGAATGGCCTTTCCCCTTTCAGGTAATACTTATAAAGTCCATACTTTGTTTTCATACATGGATCCCATCTCAGATTTCATGGCCTCTAACCATTTCACGGAATCCGGGCCCATCATCGCTCCTCCATAGCTCGTAGGTTCATTCTTGTCCAACAACATAACCTCCAATACAGGGTTGCCACACCACTCAGTAGCAGTACGCGCCCTTGTCGACCTACGAGGTTCAATAGTAACTTGATCCGAAGCTTCATGATCATCATCATTAACTTCCACTTCAACTTTCGTAGGTTCCACAGAAACACTTCCTATGCTGTGCTATTCTCTGGTTGAGGTAAAGGTTAAATGACCTCATCAAGCTCTATTTTCCTCCCACTCAATTCTTTCGAGAGAAACTCTTTCTCAAGAATTGTTCCATTCTTAGCGACAAACACTTTGCCTTCGGATCTGAGATAGAAGGTATACCCAACCGTCTCTTTCGAGTATCCTATGATGACACATTTCTCCGCTTTGGGTTCCAGCTTTTCAGGCTGAAGCTTTTTGACATAAGCATCACATCCCCAAACTTTAAGAAACGACAACTTTGGGCTCTTGCCAAACCATAGTTCATATGGCGTCGTCTCAACGGATTTCGATGGTGCCCTATTTAAAGTGAATGCAGCTATCTCTAATGCATAACTGTTGGGAGACGTAGTAGTAAATCAAAAAAATTCCTACAACCACCAAGATCTATCTATGGAGAAACCAGCAACGAGTAAGGGGAGATTGCATCTTCATACCTTGAAGATCACTAAGTGGAAGAGTTACAAGAATGCGGTTGGTGGAGTCGTACTCTCAGCGATTCAGATCGCGGTGGATTCCCATCTTAGCACCGAACAACGGCGCCTCCGCGTTCAACACACGTGCAGCCCGGTGACGTCTCCTACGCCTTGATCCGGAAAGGAGGAAGGAGAGGTTGAGGGATAGCTCTGGCAGCACAACCGCGTGGTGACGGTGGAGCTGCGTGGTCTCCGGCAGGGCTTTGCCAAGCACTACGGAGAACGAGGAAGAGGAAGGGTAGGGCTGTGCCGAGAGAGAGAGAACTCATGTGTTTGGCACCCCCGAACCCTCCACTATATATATAGGAGGAGGAGGGAGGGCACAGCCCTAGGGTTCCCAACCCAGGAGCCGGCGGCGGCCCAGATGGCATCTGGCGCGGCGGCCAGGAGAGGGAGTGGGAGGGGCGGCGCCCTAGGTGGGCCTTGGGCCCATCTGCCCCTAGGGTTTGCCCCCCTGCCACCTGTGCTACGCCTTGGGCCCTTGTGGGGGGCACACCAGCCCACCTAGGGGCTGGTTCCCTCCCACTTGCGTCCCATGCAGCCCTCCGGTGCCTGTGTCCCCAATTGGTGGACCCCCAGAACCCTTCCGGTGGTCCCGGTACATTACCGGTGATACCCGAAACACTTCCGATGACCAAAACCTCATTTACTTTATATGATTCTTTACCTTCGGACCATTCCGGAACTCCTCGTGACGTCCGAGATCTCATCCGGGACTCCGAACAACCTTCGGTAACCACATACACTATTTCCTTATAACCCTAGCATCATTGAACCTTAAGTGTGTAGACCCTACGGGTTCGGGAGGCATGTAGACATGACCGAGACACCTCTCCGGTCAATAACCAACAGCAGAATCTGGATACCCATGTTGGCTCCCAAATGCTCCATGATGATCTCATCGGATGAACCACGTTGTCGGGGATTCAATCAATCCCGTATACAATTCCCTTTGTCTACCAGTATGATACTTGCCCGATATTCGATATTCGGTATCTCTATACCTTGTTCAATCTTGTTACCGGCAAGTCTCTTTACTCGTTCTGTAACACATCATCCCATGGCTAACTCCTTAGTCACATTGAGCTCATGATGGTGATGTCTTACTGAGTGGGCCGAGAGATACCTCTCCGTCACACGGAGTGACAAATCCCAGTCTCGATTCGTGCCAACCCAACAGACACTTTCAGAGATACCCATGGTGTAACTTTATAGCCACCCAGTTACGTTTTGACATTTGGCACACCCAAAGTATTCCTACGGTATCCGGGAGTTGCACAATCTCATGGTCTAAGGAAACGATACTTGACATTAGAAAAGCTTTAGCAGACAAACTATACGATCTTGTGCTATGCTTAGGATTGGGTCTTGTCCATCACATCATTCTCCTAATGATGTGATCCCGTTATCAATGACATCCAATGTCCATGGTCATGAAACCGTGACCATCTAGTGATCAACGAGCTAGCCAACTAGAGGCTCACTAGGGACATGTTGTGGTCTATGTATTCACACATGCATTACAGTTTCCGGTTAATACAATTGTAGCATGAACAATAGACAATTATCATAAACAAGGAAATACAATAATAACCATTTTATTATTGCCTCTAGGGCATATTTCCATCAGTCTCCCACTTGCACTAGAGTCAATAATCTAGTTACATTGTGATGTATCGAACACCCATAGAGTTCTGGTGCCGATCATGTTTCGCTCGTGAGAGAGGTTTAGTCAACGGATCCGCGACATTCAGATCCTTATGTACTTTACAAATATCTATATCTCCTTCCTGAATGTAATCACGAATGGAGTTGAAGCGGCACTTGATGTGTCTTGTCTTCCTGTGAAACCTGGGCAATAGCTTCAGTGTTGTCACAGAAGAGAGTCATCGGGCCTGACGCACTGGGAATCACTCCTAAGTCGGTGATGAACTCCTTCATCCAGACTCCTTCCTTTGCTACTTCTGAAGAAGCTATGTACTCCGCTTCACATGTAGATGCCGCCATGATGCTTTGCTTGCTGCTGCACCAGCTGACTGCCCCTCCGTTCAAAATATTCACGTATCCGGTTTGTGACTTCGAGTCATCTGGATTTGTGTCGAAGCTAGCATCGACGAACCCTTTACAACGAGCTCTTCGGCACCTCCATAAATGAGAAACATGTCCTTGGTCCTTTTCAGGTACTTCAGGGTATTCTTGACCGATGTCCAGTGTTCCGCTTCGGGATCACTTTGGTACCTCCCTACCATACTTATGGCAAGGTTCACATCAGGTCTGGTACACAGCATGGCATACATAATAGAGCCTATGGATGAAGCATAGGGGATGATACTCATCTCTTCTCTATCCTTTGCCGTGGTCGGGCATTGAGTCGTACTCAATCTCACACCCTGTAACACAGGCAAGAACCCCTTCTTGGACTGATCCATATTGAACTTCTTCAATATCTTGTCAAGGTATGTGCTTTGTGAAAGACCTATGAGGCATCTCGATCTATCTCTATAGATCTTGATGCCTAATATGTAAGCAGCTTCTCCAAGGTCCTTCATTGAAAAACACTTATTCAAGTAGGACTTTATGCTTTCCAAAATTTCTATATTATTTCCCATCAACAATATGCCATCCACATATAATATGAGAAATGCTACAGAGCTCCCACTCACTTTCTTGTAAATACACGGTTCTCCATAAACTTGTATAAACCTAAATGCTTTAATCACCTCATTAAAGCGAATGTTCCAACTCTGAGATGCTTGCACGAGCCCATAGATGGACCGCTGGAGCTTGCATGCCTTGTTAGCATCTTTAGGATCGACAAAACCTTCCGGCTGCATCATATACAGTTCTTCCTTAAGGAAGCCATTGAGGAATGCCATTTTGACGTCCATTTGCCAGATCACATAATCATAAAATGCGGCAATTGCTAACATGATTCGGACGGACTTCAGCTTCGCTACGGGTGAGAATGTCTCATCGTAGTCAACTCTTTGAACTTGTCGATAACCCTTAGCGACAAGCCGATCCTTATAGACGGTCACATTACCATCCGTGTCAGTCTTCTTCATAAAAATCCATTTATTTTCTATGGCTCGCTTATCATCAGGAAGGTCCACCAAAGTCCATACTTTGTTCTCATACATGGATCCTATCTTGGATTTCATGGCTTCAAGCCATTTGTTGGAATTTGGGCCCGCCATCGCTTCTTCATAGTTCGAAGGTTCACTGTTGTCCAACAACATAATCTCCAGGACAGGGTTGCCGTACCACTCTGGTGCGGAACGTGTCCTAGTGGACCTTCGAATAGCAACTTTATCTGAAGTTTCATGATCACCATCATTAACTTCCTCTCCAGCCGATGCAGGCTCAATAGAAACAACTTCCTGTGCTGCGCTACTCTCCGGTTGGAGTGGAGGTACAATTACCTCATCAAGTTCTATTTTCCTCCCACTTACTTATTTTGAGAGAAACTCTTTCTCTAGAAAGGATCCATTCTTGGCAACAAAGACTTTGCCTTCGGATCTGAGGTAGAAGGTATACCCAATAATTTCTTTGGGGTATCCTATGAAGACACACTTTTCTGCTTTGGGCTCGAGCTTCTCAGGTTGAAGTTTCTTCACATAAGCATCGCATCCCCAAACTTTTAGAAACGACAGCTTAGGTTTCTTTCCAAAACATAATTCATACGATGTCGTCTCAACGGACTTAGACGGTGCCCTATTTAAAGTGAATGCGGCAATCTCTAATGCATATCCCCTAAATGATAGACATAAGTCGGTAAGAGACATCATAGATCGCACCATATCCAATAGAGCGCAATTATGACGTTCACACACACCGTTTCGCTGAGGTGTGCTTTGCGGCGTGAGTTGTGAAACAATTCCACATTTCCTTAGGTGTGTGCCAACTCGTGACTTAAATATTCTCCGCCACGATCAGATCGTAGGCACTTTATTTTCCTGTCATGTTGATTCTCTACCTCACTCTGAAACTCCTTGAACTTTTCAAACGTTTCAGACTTGTGTTTCATTAAGTAGACATACCCATATCTGCTCAAGTCATCAGTGAGGGTGAGAACATAACGGTAGCCACCACGAGCATCAACGCTCATTGGACCACATACATCCGTATGTATTATCTCCAACAAGTCAGTTGCTCGCTCCATTGTTCTGGAGAATGGAGTCTTGGTCATCTTGCCCATGAGGCATGGTTCGCATGTGTCAAATGATTCAAAGTCAAGAGACTCCAAAAGTCCATCAGCATGGAGTTTGTTCATGCGTTTGACACCAATATGACCAGGGCGGCAGTGCCACATGTAAGTGGGACTATCGTTATCAACCTTACATCTTTTGGTACTCACACTATGGACATGTGTAACATCACGTTCGAGATTCATCAAAAAAAACACCGACCAGCGGGGCATGACCATAAAATATTTCTCTCATATAAATAGAACAACCATTATTCTCAGATTTAAATGAGTAGCCATCTCGCATCAAACGAAATCCAGATACAATGTTCATGCTCAAAGCTGGTACTAAATAACAATTATTGAGGTTTAAAACTAATCCCGAAGGTAGATGTAGAGGTAGCATGCTGACGGCGATCACATCGACCTTGGAACCATTCCCGACGCGCATCGTCACCTCGTCCTTTGCTACTCTCCGCTTATTCCGCAGCTCCTTCTTGGAGTTACAAATATGAGCAACTTCACCGGTATCAAATACCCAGGAGCTACTACAAGCGCTGGTAAGGTACACATCAATAACAAGTATATCACATATACCTTTAATGTTGCCGGCCTTCTTATCTGCTAAGTACTTGGGGCAGTTCCGCTTCCAGTGACCGGTACCCTTGCAATAAAAGCACTCAGTCTCAAGCTTGGGTCCATTCTTGTTCTTTTTCCTGGCAACTTGCTTATCGGGCGCAACAATTGCTTTGTCGTCCTTCTTGAAGTTCTTCTTACCCTTGCCTTTCTTGAAACTAGTGGTCTTATTGACCATCAACACTTAATGCTCCTTTTTTTATCTCGACCTCCGCTGATTTCAGCATCGAGTACAACTCAGGAATGGACTTCTCCATCCCCTGCATGTTGTAGTTCATCACAAAGCTCTTGTAGCTAGGTGGAAGCGACTAGAGGATTCTATCAATAACCGAGTCATCCGGAAGATTAACTCCCAGCTGAGTCAAGCAGTTGTGCAACCTAGACATTGTGAGTATGTGCTCGCTGACAGAACTATTCTCCTCCATCTTATAGCTGAAGAACTTGTGAGAGAAATCATATCTATTTACCCGTGCATGAGCTTGGAAAACCAGATTCAACTCTTGGAACATCTCATATGCTTCGTGTTGCTCAAAACGCTTTTGGATCCTCAATTCTAAACGGTAAAGCATGCCGCACTAAACTAGGGAGTAATCATCACAGCGCGACTGCCAGGCGTTCATAACGTCCTGAGCCACTGGGAAAATGGGTGCGTCACCTAGCGGTGCATCAAGGACATATAATCTTTTGGAAGCTATGAGGATGATCCTCAAGCCATGGACCCAGTCCGCATAGTTGCTTCCATCATCTTTCAGCTTGGTTTTCTCTAGGAATGCGTTGAAGTTGAGGGCAACATTAGCATTGGCCATTGGATCTACAATATAGATTGTAAAGACAATTTTAGACTAAGTTCATGATAATTAAGTTCACATAATCAAATTATTTAATGAACTCCCACTTAGATAGACATCTCTCTAGTCATCCAAGTGACACATGATCCACCTCAACTAGCCCGTGTCCGATCATCACGTGAGACGGACTAGTCATCCATGGTGAACATCTCCATGTTGATCGTATCTTCTATACGACTCATGCTCGTCAAGTCAACCTAAGTGTATTGCGTGTGTAAATCTGGCTTACACCCGTTGTATGTGAACGTTAGAACCTATCACACCCGATCATCACGTGGTGCTTCAGAACAACGATCCTTAGCAATGGTGCACAGTTAGAGTGAATACATTTCTTGAAATCTATTGAGAGATCATCTTATTTAGCTATCGTAGTTCTAAGCAAATGAGATGTAAACATGATAAACATCACATGTAATCAATATAGTGACATGATATGGCCAATATTATCTTGCTCCTTTGATCTCCATCTTCGAGGCACCATGATCATCACTGTTACCGGCACGACACCATGATCTCCATCATCGTGTCTTCATGAAGTTGTATCGCCAACTATTACTTCTACTACTATGGCTAAGGATTAGCAATAAAGTAAAGTAATTACATGGCATTTATGATTGACATGCAGGTCATACAATAAAATAAGACAACTCCTATGGATCCTGCCGGTTGTCATACTCATTGACATGCAAGTCGTGAATCCTATTACAAGAACATGATCAATCTCATACATCACAATGCATCACATCACATCCTTTGGCCATATCACATCACAAGGCATATGCTGCAAAAACAAGTTAGACATCCTCTAATTTGTAGTCCAGTGACATCTCCTACGCCTTGATCCAGCAAGGAGGAAGGAGAGGTTGAGGGAGAGCTCCGGCGGCACGACGGCGTGGTGACGGTGGATCTGCGTGGTCTCCGGCAGGGCTTCACCAAGCACTACGAAGAACGAGGAAGAGGAAGGGTAGGGCTGCGCCGAGAGAGAGAGAACTCGTGTGTTTGGCAGCCCCAAACCCTCCACTATATATAGGAGGAGGAGGAGGGAGGGCACAACCCTAGGGTTCCCACCCTAGGAGCCAGTGGCAGCCCAGATGGCATCTGGTGTGGCGGCCAGGAGAGGGAGTGGGAGGGGCGGCGCCCTAGGTGGGCCTAGGGCCCATCTGCCACTAGGGTTTGCCCCCCTCCCACCTGTGCTGTGCCTTGGGCCCTTGTGGGGGCACACCAGCCCTCCTAGGGGCTGGTTCCCTCCCACTTGCGGCCCATGCAGCCCTCCGGTGCGTGTGGCCCCACTTGGTGGACCCCCGGAACCCTTCCGGTGGTCCCGGTACATTACCGATGATACCCGGAACACTTCCGATGACAAAAACCTCACTTCCTATATATGAATCTTTACCTCCGGGCCATTCCGGAACTCCTCGTGACGTTCGGGATCTCATCCGGGACTCCGAACAACCTTCGGTAACCACGCACATTATTTCCCTATAACCCTAGCATCATCGAACCTTAAGTGTGTAAACCCTATGGGTTCGGGAGGCATGTAGACATGATCGAGACACCTCTCCGGTCAATAACCAACAGCGGGATCTGGATACCCATGTTGGCTCCCACATGCTCCACGATGATCTCATTGGATGAACCACGATTTCGGGGATTCAATCAATCCCGTATACAATTCCCTTTGTCTACCGGTATGATACTTTTCCGAGATTCGATCATTGATATATCTATACCTTGTTCAATATTGTTACCGACAAGTCTCTTTACTTGTTCTGTAAAACATCATCCCGTGTCTAACTCCTTTGTCACATTGAGCTCATTATGACGATGTCTTATATAGTGGGCCCAGAGATACCTCTCCGTCACACGGAGTGACAAATCCCAGTCTCGATTCATGCCAACCCAACAGACACTTTCGGAGATACTCGTAGTGTACCTTTATAGCCACCTAGTTACGTTGTGATGTTTGGCACACCCAAAGTATTCCTACGGTATCCGGGAGTTGCACAATCTCCTGGTCTAAGGAAATAATACTTGACATTAGAAAGCTTTAGCAGACGAACTACACGATCTTGTGCTATGCTTAGGATTGGGTCTTGTCCATCACATCATTCTCCTAATGATGTGATTCCGTTATCAACAACATCCAATGTCCATGGTCATGAAACCGTGACCATATATTGATCAACGAGCTAGCCAACTGGAGGCTCACTAGGGACATGTTGTGGTCTATGTATTCACAGAGGCATTACGGTTTCCGGTTAATACAATTGTAGCATGAACAATAGACAATTATCATGAACAAGGAAATACAATAATAACCATTTTATTATTGCCTCTAGGACATGTTTCCAACAATAACTCCAAATATAGTGGCAAATCGGCAAGAGACCTCGTAGAACGCACCATATCTAATAAGGTTTGATTACGACGTTCGGACACACCATTACGCTCTGGTGTTCTAGGCGGTGTCAATTATGAAACAGTTCCACACTATCTTAAGTGACTGCCAAACTCATAACTCAGATATTCACCTCCTCGACTAGATCATAGGAATTTAATCTTCTTATTACGATGATTCTCAACTTCACTCTGAAATTGCTTGAACTTTCCAAACGTTTCAGACTTGTGTTTGATTAAGTAAATATACCCATATCTACTTAAGTCATTGGTGAAGGTGAGAAAATAACGATATCCACCATGCGCTACAACATTCATTGGATCACACACATCAGTATGTATGATTTCCAACAAGTCACTTGCCCGTTCCATTGGTCTAGAGAACGGCATTTTAGTAATCTTGCCGATGAGGCATGGTTCACATGTGTCAAGTGATTCAAAATCAAGTGACTCCAAAAGTCCATCAACATGGAGCTTCCTCATGCGTTTTACACCAATATGGCCCAAACGGTAGTGCACAAGAAAGTGGTACTATCATTATCAACTCTACATCTTTTGGCATCAATGTTATGAACATGTGTATCATCACTATCATGATTCAATATGAATAAACACCTCACATTGGGTGCATGACCATAAAAGATATCAGTCATATAAATAGAACAACCATTATTTTCTGATTTAAATGAGTAACCATCTCGTAGTAAACAAGATCCAAATATAATGTTCATGCTTAACGCAGGCAATAAATTACAATTATTTAGGTTCATCACTAATCCCGATGGTAATCTTAGAGAGAGCATGCTGACGGCGATCACATCAACCTTGGAACCATTTCCCACGCGCATCGTCTCTTCGTCCTTCGCCAGCCTTCGTCTATTCCATAGTTTCTCTTTTGAGTTGCAAATGTGAGCAACCGAACCGGTATCAAATACCTAGGCACTCCAACGAGAGCTAGTAAGTTACACATCAATAACATGTATATCATATATACCTTGTTTTTTGTTGGCCGCCTTCTTGTCAGCCAGATACTTGGTACAGTTCCGCTTTTAGTGATTAGTTCCCTTGCAATGAAAGCACTCACTTTCTGGCTTGGGTCCAGCCTTGGGTTTCTTCATGGGAGGAGCAACTGCTTTGCCACCCTTCTTTGAGTTACCCTTCTTGCCCTTTCCATTCTTCTTGAAACTAGTGGTTTTATTGACCATCAACACTTGATGTTCTTTCTGGATTTCAGACTCGGCAACTATTAGCATTACAAACAGCTCGGCGAGTGACTTGTTCATCCCGTGCATGTTATAGTTCAGCACGAAGCTCTTGTAGCTTGGTGGCAATGATTGAAGAACTTTGTCAGTGATCGCCTCTGGTGGAAGGGGCATCCCTAACTCCGCCAGACGAGTCGAATACCCAGACATTCTGAGTATATGTTCACTGATAGACCCATTCTCCTCCATTTTACAAGCGTAGAACTTATCAGAGGTCTCATACCTCTCGATCCGGGCATTCTTCTTAAAGATAAACTCCAACTCCTGGAACATCTCATATGCTCCATGACGTTCAAAACATCTTTGAAGTCCCAGTTCTAAGCCATACAATATTGCACACTGAACTATTGAGTAACCTCCAGAACGTGCCTCCCAAGCGTTCTTAACCTCTTCGGATGACAAGTCTGTGGGTTGGTTACCAAGCGGTGCATCAAGTACATATGCCTTCTCGGAATCCATGAGGATAATCCTCAGATTACGGGCCCAGTCCACAAAGTTACTTCCATCATCTTTTAACTTAGCTTTCTCTAGGAACACATTAAAATTCAGGGGTACTACTACGTGAGCCACTGATCTACAACATAAATATGCAAAGGTTACTAAGGGTATTGTTCAAGATAATGAGTTTAGTTAATCAAATTACTAAAGCTCCCACTCAAATTGACATCCCTCAGGTCATCTGAGTGACACATGATCCATATTCACCAACTCAAGTCTGATCATCACGTGAGTTAAGGTGGTTTCAATGGTGAACATCATCATGTTGATCATATCTACTATATGACTCATGCTTGACCTTTCGGTCTCTTGTGTTCCGAGGCCATGTCTGTACATGCTAGGCTCGTCAAGTTTAACACGAGTGTTCTGCATGTGCAACACTGGCTTACACCCGTTGTATGCGAACGTAGAGTCAAGCACACCCGATCATCACGTGGTGTCTCGACACGACGAACCTTCGCAATGGTGCACACTCGGGAAGAACACAGTTCCTCTTGATATTTAAGTGAGGGATCACCTTATAATGCTACCATCGTCCTAAGCAAAACAAGGTGCATAAAAGGATTAACATCACATGCAAATCATAAGTGACATGATATGGCCATGAACTTGTGCTTTTGATCTCCATCTTGAGAGCACCGACATGATCTCCATCGTCACCGGCATGACACCATGATCTCCATCATGCTTCTACTACTATGGCTACCATTTAGTGATAAAGTAAAGCATTACATAGCGCTTAAAGATTGACGCGCAGGTCATACAATAATTAAAGACAACCCTATGGCTCCTGCCGGTTGTCGTACTCATCGACATGCAAGTCGTGATATTCTATACAAAAACATGATCATCTCATACATCACATATATCACATCATGCAATTGGCCATATCACATCACAACATACCCTGCAAAAACAAGTTAGAGGTCCTCTAATTGTTGTTGCATGTTTTACGTGGCTGCTATGGGTATCTAGCAAGAACGATTCTTACCTACGCAAAACCACAACGGTGATATGAAGATTGCTTTTCGACCTTCTACAAGGACCGCCTTAATCAAATCCGATCCAACTAAAGTGGGAGAGACACACACCCGCCAGCCATCTTTATGCGACGAAGTCACATGTCAGTCGATGGAACACGGTTTCTCGTAAGCGTACGAGTAAAGTTGGTCCGAGCCACTTCATCCCACAATACCACTGAACCAAGAAAAGACTAAGGAAGGAAGCAATATGAATATCAACACCCACAAACTCTTTGTGCTCTACTCAAGATCTCATCTACGCATAGACCTAGCTCTGATACCACTATTGGGGGAACGTTGCATGGGAAACAAAAAATTTCCTATGCCTCACCAAGATCAATCTAGGAGATGAGCATCTATGAGAGGAGATATTGGATCTACGTACCCTTGTATATCATTAAGCGGAAGCGTTAAAGAACGCGGTTGATGTAGTGGTACGTCTCCGCGATCAAAATCGCAAGCCGTCCCATGAACTCCCGATCAAGTACCGAACGGACGGCACCTCCGCGTTCAACACACGTGCAGCTTGGTGAAGATCTCTGCCTTCTTGATCCAGCAAGAGAGAGCGGCGAGGTAGATGAGTTTTCGGCAGCACGATGGCGTTGCGGCTTTGATGGTGGAGCAATTCCAACCGGGCTTCGCGTGAGCACTGCTAAAAACGGTTCTAGAGGAGAAAACGGTCTAGAGGAAGAAGAGGGCAGCACGTGGCAATTAGGGTTAGGGCTGCCCTCAAAATCCTCTAATATATATAGGAGGGAGAGTAGAAAAGGCAGCCTTGCCCCTCCTACAAGGAGGGCTTTGGCCGAAGGCAAGAAGAGAGGAGTCCACCTCCCACAAGGGAGGTGGACTCCTAGTAGTCTCCTTGCCCTACTTGGCCCCTACTCTTCCTCCTTTCCTATGCGCATAGGGCCTTTTGGGATGGCTTTCCCAGCCCACTAGGGGCTGGTGCGCCACCTCTAAGGCCCATGTGGCCCCTTGGGGTATGTGGTCCCCACTTGGTGGTCCCTGGAACCCATTCGTCACTCCCGGTACACCGCCGAAAATGCCCGAAACTTTTCCAGAGTTCAAACACCACTTTCCTATATATCAATCTTGACCTCTGAACCATTCCGAAGCTCCTCGTGACGTACGGGATCTCATCTGGGACTCCAAAAAACCTTTGGTCACCACCATTCATAACTCTATACTAGCAAAACGTCACCGAACCTTAAGTGTGCAGACCCTGCGGGTTCGAGAACTATGTAGACATGACCGAGACACCTCTACGGTCAATAACCAATAGTGGGACCTAGATACCAATATTGATTCCTACATATTCTACGAAGATATTTACTTGATCGAGATTCGATCATCGGTATCTCCATACCTAGTTCAACCTCGTTACCGGCAAGTCTCTTTACTTGTCCCGTAATACAAGATCCCGTGACTAACACTTAGTCACATTGCTTGCAAGGCTTATTGTGATGTTGTATTACCGGGTGGGCCTTGAGATACCTCTCCGTCACACGGAGTAACAAATCCCAGTCTTGATCCATGCCAACCCAACAGACACCCTCGAAGATACCTGTAGAGTACCTTTATAGTCACCCAGTTACGTTGCGACATTTGATACACACAAGGCACTTCTCCGGTGTCCGTGAGTTGCATGATCTCATGGTCATAGGAACATATACTTGACATGCAGAAAACTGTAGCAAAAAACTGACACGATCATGTGCTACGTTTATAGTTTGGGTCTTGTCCATCCCATCATTCTCCTAATGATGTGATCCCATTATCAAATGACATCTCATGTCAATGGCTAGGAAACCTTGACCATCTTTGATCAACGATCTAGCCTACTAGAGGCACACTAGGGACAAAGTGTTGTCTATATATCCACACATGCAATGAGTTTCCAATCAATACAATTATAGCATGGATAATAAACAATTATCATGAACAAGGAAATATAATAATAAACACTTTATTTATTGCCTCAGGGGCATATTTCCAACAGATCGCCCAAGATAAAAAGAGCGCCAACCAAAACAGTGGTGTCCGCTTTGATGTAGCAAACACAAATAGGCCAAAGGACACATATTATGGTTACATAGATGAGATATGGGAACTTGACTATGGACTTGGTTTGAGGGTCCCTCTGTTTCGGTGCAAATGGGTTAATCTGACAAGAGGCGGGGTAAAGGAAGACCCGCAGTATAGAATGACAACAGTGGATCTCAACAATCTTGGGAACGCACAAGAACCATTCGTCCTAGCCAATGATGTGGCACAGGTTTTCTATATGAAGGACATGTCTACCAAGCCGAGAAAAAGAAAAGATAAGGAAGCGAATACATCATACGATGAACCAAAGCGCCACATAGTTCTTTCAGGGAAAAGAAACATCGTGGGAGTGGAGGACAAGACATACATGTTAGAAGATTATGGAAACTTTCATGAAATTCCTCCCTTCATAGTGAATGTCGACCCGAGCATCAAGTTAAACGATGAAGATTGTCCATGGTTATGGCACAAAGGGACACACGCGAAGAAAAAGCTTTATACCCAATGATCCCACTCTTGGATGTGACCGGCTTCTCTAGTTAGTTTCCGGACTTATATATCTGGAAAGTCCCACTTTAGACAAACCGGAGGGAATATTTGTAATAGTAGTGTGCTTATGTGTTTTGGCATTTGAAACGCGAAGAAATATTATGTCCAAATCCACGTCATCAATTTTCAACACTTTCTGTCTTCATTTGCTATTTTTCCTGCATTTACTGATTTTTTTGAGCTAAATGACCCTAAAATTGAAAAGCACTACAAATGAACTCTGAAAAGGTTGAAAGTTGGCATGCTATCATCATTTCACCCACATAGCATGTGCTAAAAAGTTGAGAGGGTTACGGTAAAAACTGGATGCACTTCGTGTACAAAATGGACAATCTCTTTCGAAGTATCAAGGTTTCAGACAAAACTCGTCTGTTACAAAGGCATTTCATTTTTTTAAACTTATTTCATCTCGAGACTTTTTTGTGCGTTCAATGTGCACCATTCGAAGCCACGTCATCAATTTTCAACCCTTTCTGACTTCATTTGCTATTTTTCATTCATTTACTGGTTTTTCAGCTAAATGACCCTGAAATTGAAAAGCACTACAAATGAACTCTGAAAAGGTTGAAAGTTGGCATTGTATCATAATTCACCCACATAGCATGTGTTAAAAAGTTGAGAGGGTTACGACAAAAACTGGATGCACTTCGTGTACAAAATGGACAATCTCTTTCGAAGTATAAGGGTTTCAGACGAAAACTCATGTGTTACATAGGCATTTCATTTTTTTAAATAACCTAAGAATTACCAAATTGAATATAATGATAAAACACACCAATATTAAATAATCACAGAAAAAACTATTTTTAAAGTAAAGTTATTCACACAAATTTCAAATAATTCGAATTTAAACTATTCAAATTTGAAAACTATTGGCACTAACAGAAAGTTTATAATTTTTTTACCTAAAGCAAAAAGATCCACAAAGAAACTCTAAATAAAGCAAAAAAACAACTCGGAACCAAAACAAAATAAATAAAGCAGAAAACAAAAAACAAACAAATAAATAAAATGCCCGCCTTTAGTCGCGGTTGGAGCCACCAACCGTGACTAAAGGTGAATTTCATCCGGTCCAAGCGGCGGGAAGCCAGACCTTTAGTCGTGGTTGGTGGCTCTAATCGCGACTAAAGGTGGCCTTTAGTCACGGTTGGAGCCACGAACCGCGACTGAAGGCTCTCATATATATAACGCCACTTACGAAAAATTCACCATCCTCTCCATTCTCTCGACGCCAAACACACACGACGACGCCAGGCTGCTGCGCGCCGCCGTCTGCCCTGTTCGACGCCATCGCTGCCCCCAAGGCCGGCCGCTCACGCCTCCTCGCCGATCCCCCACTCCGGACGCGCCCTCCTTGCCAATCCCTGACTCCGGACGCGCCCTCCTCGCCAATCCCCGATGACTCCCACTGTGAGCTCATCAATTCCCTCTCCCCTCTCTCCCTCGCCCCCTGCCGCCATTCGCGCATGGCCAGCCCTGGCCTCCCCGAGCCCACACACACGTCTGCATGGACACAGTACACAAACACGTGACACATTTTCTATTTAGATGATTTAGTTGTTTAGATGATTATTTAGTACATTAGTATATATGTATGTATAGAAATTAAATGTTAGATGAATGTTTTTTAGTTTTTATACTTTTAGTTTATAGCTAGATAAATGTTAGATATGAAAACGTTGAGGAATTTTGACATTTGATCCAATGTATAGCAATTAGTATTTGCAAAAGTTGCATGTTTTAATGTTGTATTTGCAATAGATTTTCTTAGTCCATTTAAGGGATTTATCAAGAATGTCCCCATTATGGATGTGCACAAGTTGATCTAATTTTATGATTCTGAAGGTTCCTCGTATATAAGAAATCACAATCAAGCATTTAAAAAATGCTAAATTTGCATAGAATTTCTTCTCGGAGTCAACGATGCTCGGCCCGCATCCTCGTCTTTGACTCGTTCGCGACGACGTCCTGCTTCAGAGGGACAACGTTCAGGACTCAGCTTCGCCGGGCTGGCACTAGGATGTGCTACCTTCAGGGGGCGCGCAGCTTGGTGAGGAACCCGACCCTGGGTACCGTCGTGGACCTGGAGCTTCTTTGGTGGGCGTTCGCGTGGGCCACTTTCGGTGTGGAGGTAGACGCCCCCATCGGAGGTGGTACATCACCGTGTCAGGGAGGAGGACAAGCACGTCCGTCGCTACATGGATGTGTTGGACGTTACGTTCTCCAATACCTGGCAGGTTCTTTAGGGATCTCACCTGAGTTATGATCCTATGATGGTTCCTTCTATTTGGGTGTCCACCGCCCGCGCCTCAAGAACCGTGAGTGAACTAGATTCTTCGATAATATTCGATCTCTATTAGCTAGTGATCTTATATACTCCCTCTGTTCCTTTATATAAGATGTATTTGTTTTTCGATAAAATTTCAAAATGTAAGGTGTATTTCTCCTAATTATCCATAATTCCCTTGTTAGCCCTCTTAAAAAAGGAAAGTATCTCTTTTCTGATTGTCTGTATCCCTGCTTATAGGAAAAGAAGAAAACTATCTCTTTGTCAATTGCATGTATCTCATACTTTCCTGGACTAATTGATTCACTTTCCACTAACCAAAAAAAATTCAAAGGTAATTTAGTCTTAACATGTCTATAATTATATGTCTTGGTCACCGTGCCAAAAATAATACACCTTACATAAAGGAATGGAGGGAGTATATGATAATATTCGAGATGTATTAGTGATAATACTCGAGATATTTTTGAGATTATATTCGATAATATTCGAGACGATTTATTCGAGATTATATTCGGTGATGCATATTATATGAATTATTCGGGATGCATATTATGTATTATGATTCAGTTTTTCCTGATTGATTGCATGCATGGATTAGTTAAATAAAAGCTAGGGGCAATACCAACAGAGAAGGAGAAGAGTCTCTGTTCGACATCATACACTCCCCGAGCCCAGAGCATGAACCTGAAGATGACGGCTCGCAATATCTGAACAATTCCAATGAGGGTTGTCTGATATTTGATGAAGATGAACGAATAGATGAAGGTGACAACGATGTTGACGAAGAAAATGTTCTTCAAATAACAAAGACCGATGAGGTATATTTATTATATAAGCCATCTGGTGATCATTACATGTCTTAATTGAGTTCTATGTATTAACGAATCGATCTTTCTTCTTTTAGGCCTCCCGATCGAGCAAATCTTTTACAAGTGACATGGAAGTTCGAGGCCCAGCTAAAAAGTTGGAGTCTGGCGTAAAGTTCAACATCGATTCCATCAAAACATCAAATGGCGAACCGCTTGAACCTAGGAAAAATGCGACCAAGTTCAAGAATCAATGCAGAGTTATTGTCAGGGACCAAATCCCTATCTCCCTTCAATAATGGAAAAGGCCAGCAAAGGGAGATCGAGCATGAGTTACTTTTGTCGATGAAAGAGCAAAAGATCTTCTTTGGGAATCGCTCATGTCACATTTCATCCTACCAGATAATTTGGCAGATGCAGATCTGAAGAAAGTCAAAAACTATGCTCTTAAAAAGATGGCGATCACATTCAACGCCTTCAAGAAAAAATACATGGATTGCATACGTCAAAGCAAAAAAAGACTCCAGAATTCAAGGGAGCACTGGTGAAGGCAAAAGATCACTGGGACGCTTTCCTGAAGTTCAAGGAATCAGGACACGCTAAGGAACGGTCAAGAAAAAACAAGATTAATGCTGCGAAAAAGAAGTGGCACCATACTGTGGGGCCAGGTGGCTACTAGGTGGCCCTGCCTAAGTGGGATCAATCTGAGCAAGAGATGATTAGTGCAGGGGTCACTCCAGTTACATTGAACTGCCCCCCCCCTAAGGTGCAGGACATGGTTTTATGCGCATGGGGGGAAGTTGGACCCAGAAACAGGGTTGATTAAGGTGAAGGCAAGTCTTAAAGAAGCGATAGACGAAATACTTCTTGCAAAATAAGAAGCTCAAACGGGGGTGTTCACGCCCAACAGAGAGAACGACGAGCTTATGCGCACCCTGAAGAATCATGAACACTCGGGAAGAACACGAGGCAAAGGCGTTATTCCGTGGTTTGAGGGGTATGCGGATTGGAACGACGACTATAGAAGTCGTGCGAGAAACAAGAAGCAGGAGGAGCAGAAGAAGAAGGAGGAAGCACTCCGCCTTGAAGGCCAAAGCACCTGGAGTTGGAACGCGCTTTCAAGAGGCAACAGGAGCAGATCGACTCACTCAGCCAGGAAAGGGCGTCTCAGCGGCAGCATGAGCAGATCGATCCAACATTGGATAGCACCATCCCATCTATGTCGAGAAACATCGTGGGTTCCGCCCCAGCCGATATCGATGATGCAGTGCTAGCTAGCTACCCTGTGGATGATATCAAAGACACGACTAACGTGAGCTACACATGAAAGTGAAGAACTTATCCATGAAGGTGGCAGATGACTATGCTTTAGCAAATCCCTCTGAAGCAACCTTCCATTGCAATTCCATTCCAGCTGGCTATGCTCGTGTCGGGTTTGATGAAGTGATGTTAGCATATCACGAGCTACAACTTGAAATTCTTGGAGGGGACGAGGAGAGAACACTCGGAGAGGCCATACATCATATCATTCTATGGAAAAAGGATTGCATCATCTTTCCAAGGCCACCGACTCCTCCTCTTCCAAGTCTACCGTCGCGTCAGTCGACTCCTCCTCCAAGTCTGGCACCGCGTCAGCCTCCTCCTCCTCCTCCAAGTCCATCGTCGCGTCAGCCGACTCCTACTCCAAGTCCGGCATGGCGTCAGCCAACTCCTCCTCCTCCAAGTCCGACACCGCGCGAGCCGACTCCTCCTCCAAGTCCGGCATGGCGTCAGCCGACTCCTCCTCCTCCAAGTACGTCACCGTGTTTGTCGTCTCCGTCGACTCAGCGTGCTCCGTCGCCTAAGCAACGGTGGAAGAGAGAGGCCGCAGCTACGACGACTAGCGGTACAACAAGTAAGAAATTCAAATGTGGTCCAAGCCTCAAGCCTCTTCCGAAGTTGCCTTACCACCTGACTTAGGAGTAACTCAACACCATAGTGGATGCCCAATTGAAGGCCCATTTTGGACCGAAACCGCCCCTGCCGCCAAAGGAGAAAGTACCTGAGCATGTCTCACAACACTTTATTGATATGGCTCGACCGGCTGTCAAGGACTGTGACTATGTGCGGTGTATCAAGAAGTCATATGTTGCACAACGAAAGGAGTTGAGCTCGAGATCGAGCTCGAGCCAAGCAGTTGGCAAAAAAGCGGGAATTTTTTTCCCCAGCTGGAAGAACAGACAGTGCAATCGACCCCCCTGCTCATTGTACAAACACCTATGAGTACCGCCGATCGGCTAGTAATATCCGACGATCATAAAAGGCAGGCTAAAGAGGCCAGTGTCACTGTTGAACAACTCTTAGGCCTTGAGGAAATCCCTGTGCTTAAAGAGGAGGAAGTAAAATGGAAATATGTCCGCGGCAAACATCTGGTCAAGCCTGACGATGTAAAGCTTCTACCAATGAGAATGTACAATTTGCATATGTCGTACATGCAAGAAACAACAAATACCAATCAAGAGTCCCTCATGGTGAAAGTCAAGAAAAAGAATTACTTCCATTAAAAAGATTTGTGGGTCGAGTATCAAGAGTTATTTCAGTATTCAATCAAGACACACTCGACAAATCTATCGTCAGTTGTTATTGTCTATAAGTGATTTCTTTCTGTAATTTAAGTCTCTAGCTAGCTGTGCTCTCGTTCATTACCTGTAATTATCCTCACTATATTATTTTCTGTGGTATTATGGAGAATGAAGATGTATGAAATGAAAAAAGCTGGACGCTATGGCATTGGGTTCATTGACCCAAATACGATTAATCAAAAGATATGGACAACTGAATGGTCGAGAAAAGACACACAGAGATTCCTGCTAGAGTTTTTGAAGCGACTAAACACCCAACCAGAAATACTATTTCCTTACAACTTCGGATGAATGTTACTATATCTTGTACAACAAATTCTATTTTTCGCTTACTAGATGTTAATAAGTGTAGTTGATGAGTTATTCATATGCCTGCTGAATTATACAAAACATGTGCACATGCAGTTACCACTGGATCTTGTTAATCATTGACGTTGATAAGGAAAAAGAGGAAGTACTGGACTCACTATATAAGAATCCATCCGAATATACAACCGTGAGGGGGATGGTCAACATGTAATTTCAATCATTATCACACTATGTCGGTCTCTTTACTTCATTTGATATCAACTAGTTAATAACTTCTTTATTCATTTTCTTTACCGGCGGGTAAGCCTTGGACCAAGTTCATCAAACTGGTCCCAGGCGACTAGGCACAAAAGCTGACATAGGTGAGACGCAAGGTAATTAAGTAGTACTAGCTAGCTATGTCTGTGCATCTCTTTAATTCTAGTTTCAATACCATTAACATGCTTGATTAATTATTACCTAATTAAATTTTATTCTCATAAATGCATGAGGCAGGAGCAGGGGAATAGTTTATGCGCATACTACGTTTGCGAGAACATTCGCATGATCACATTTGAAAGGAGCAGAGATGAAAGAAATCTTTGGGTACGTTTTCCAGAACACTATCCATAATTTTTTTATCATGATCTAGCTAATATATATACACACAACTAATATATTAATCTTGATCTCCTTCTTATAGCTGACGGAGATGTGGGGCCAGCTCCTACTAACGGCTCACGTACGAGCAATTCAAGAGAAAATAGCTGGATTTCTGCTCGACCAGTTCATAGATACCAAAGGAGAATAACATTACGAGAAGCATGTGTAATGGTCCGCAAAGTGTAGGAGAAATTGTATATACCAAATTATATATATATATGTGTGTGTGAATGGTCATCGTACGAAAAATTTAATGATATATATATATATATACACACATATACATACACACACACACACACACATATATTTATATATATATATGTATGATCGGTTCTACGAGAAATTCTATTTATATATATGCACAATGTGTACTATTGTAGTAGCGTAATATATGTTTGAAATAAAAAATAATTAAATGAAAAACACAAAATTAAAATAAAAAATAAATCATAATTAATTCCTAAACCCCTAAAGGATTAAAAGGAAAATAAACCAAAATTAAAAGAATTAAATACTTTTAGTCCCGGTTGGTGTTACCAACCGGGACTAAAGTAAAGGTCCCCCCGCCCATGGCGCCAACAGGTGCCACGTGGTGGGCCTTTAGTGTCGGGCCGTGTTTTATCGGGACTAGGAGGCTTTAGTCCCCATCCTTTAGTGCCGGTTAGAGAACCAACACTAAAAGCCCTTACAAACCGACACTATAGGCCGATTCTGCACTAGTGACTCATCAAGAGTGAAGTTCCCTTCATGCGGAGACCCAAAAAGAGACTTATAGTATTTGGTTATATAATGCTTGAGCTTTGCCTGGCCCTCGATCTGTCCTTCATCTTGTTGGGGGCTAAAAATACACTTCTTGTGCCGCCCATTGGCGATCATTTGGAAATATCGTGTATTAATGTCTCCCTTTAGAATGAATTGGGAACCTGATCTTTGGTACCACCTGATCTCTTCTTCTCGCAAGAGATGTGCAATCTTCTCATTAGATTGATTTTTCATATCAATCTCCTGTTGAGACAATGTGCGATTCTCTGCGATTTTGTCAAGGTCATCTATAATAGTGGAAAGACTTTGCTTTTCTTTTTTATACATACCACTGGTGTATTTCGCCCATCCAGTTAGGAACCGCCTTTAGGCTCGAATTTTGAAGTTCCATCTCTGAATTGGTGTGCGACCAATGGCAGGCCTCTCCCATACATTCTTAACTAAATCTGGAAACCTATCTCGTTGTAACCATCCCAATTCAAATTTGAATGAGCGGCGAGCAGTGATAGGGCTAGTAGAGTTAGAATCAAAAATGATCGGCGCGTGGTCCGAAAGTGTCTCAATACGCTCTAGGGCTCGAATTGTTACCAGAGAGAATTTTAATTCCCATTCAGTATCCATGAGCACCCGATCAAGTTTCTCGTATGTCGACACCGGACGATTGTTGGCCCAAGTGAATTGCCGCCCTGGCAAATTGGCTTCGCGAAGATTCAAACTATCAATCATAGTGTTGAATAAGAAAGGCCAATAAGTGTCAAAACGATCATTATTTTTCTCTTCATGGTATCTGAGGATATTGAAATCGCCACCAATAAGCATTGGGTGTGGGTTATCCTTAACCAGGTTTACAAATTCTCGAAAGAAAGCGGATTTATTCTCATCTTGGACAGCCCCATAGACCGCGACCAGGCTCCATGCAAAATTACCAGCTCTATTACGTAGGTGGGATTTAATGTGAAATTCACCCACCTAAAAAACTAACAAATCCATGGTTGTGGTCTGTATCGCAAGTAAGATTCCTCCGGACCTTCCACGTGGTGGTAAGCAATGCCATGTGTAGTCAAAACCACCTGATAGGTGATCAAAAACATGTGCACGGAAATCACATTTACCAGCCTCGGAAATTGCCACAAAGTCCAACCCATGGTCGCGCACACAGTCATCGACGTGTTTGTGTTTAGTCAAGTCTGAAAGACATCCGCTATTTCAAAACATGCCTCTCATGTGGAAACTTGGGTGGGAGTGGAAACCTTCGCCTTTTTGGACGGTTTATGTTTCTTTTTTGAGGAATTGGATTTATATTTACGCGAAGACGATGTGAAGTCACAAAACATGGACCCAGGTCATGTGTCATCTAATCCTACCTGTTACGCACCAACCAAGGCGGACAGAATCGAAGCATCATATGCATCCGCCAGTTCCTCCTCCTCAGTTTCGGGATATGGTATGGGGCTCGAACACTTAGGAGAAACCTTTAATCAGTCAATCTCCATGTGTTTTAGCGCCCCCACTAACATGCGTACAACATTATTGTTTTTTCCAATTATAATTCCAACGTTATTTAAACTAGAGGAAATACGAGAACCAGAAAAAGAAAAAAAAGATTTATTGCAAGGTGAACCTGTAGGAGAGTCTAGGTTGCGCTCCGCCTACGCCACATCGCCTTGGAGAGGGAGCACTCATCCGTTGCCGAGGCCCCGTCAGCGGAGGTGAAGTGACGACCACTACGCCGTACCGGAGTCGTTGTCGACTTGGTCGGAGTAGAATGGAGTATTGTCGACAACGACTCCATTATATATTTTTAATTGCAATTCTGTTGTTACGAACAATATGAATTATATATTTTTAATTGTGTGAACGGCTGTTTTGTACAGTTAAGACATACCCGGCGTAATCTTCAGAACTGCATGGATGAGAACACTGAGAACAAAATTTTTTTATTTGCGAAGTACAAGACAATTATTTGACCCAAGAAAGAAAGAAAAAGATTATCATATCACATAGATCCATTGAGAAACTGATGTTGACAGTTAGTACTGTTAAGATTCTTTGTTATATCCAGAAATATGAGGTTGAAGGTGTGAAAGTGCCTTTCTACAGTGGAGCACAAATGAGCTCGGGATAAACAATAACTCGAAGAACATTTAATGAATATTTAAAAACTGATTTTTTTAATCAAAGACTTTGAATGTTTTAAGAGGTTGCAAAGTTTTATCATGAAATCACATTTGTAAAACTCGTCGGAAAACACGATAGTATTTTGTAGCACTTATTTTTTTTCTGCCAAGACTTTCACAAATGTGATTTCATGATAAAACATTGCAAGCTTTTAAAACATTTGTCAAACTTCATCAGGAAAAATTCAGATTTTTTAATTCTTTTTTAAAATTATTGTTTGTCCGGGTTCATTTGAGTTCGGTTGCAAAAACTGACGGTGGTCAGTTGGTAAATGAAACGATTTCCTGCCTGGACAAACTATTGGCTGGTAAGTAAATCAACATGATATAAATAAGGCACAATAAATTGTGACGATGTGTAAAAAAATTGTACAGTACGGTGGTCCAGTAATTTTGCCAAACTGTTTAGCGGTGAGAACGGTGACTAAGTTTTTACATTCACATAGCACAGTAATACAAAGTTCCGACAACTTTTACAAATGTCGGCGGAACCGTGTGCAGGGCAGAAAGTCAGGGACGGTTGGGCCTGGTTAAATGAGTGAGTGTGACCGGGCTGAGGTACAGGTCCAATGCCATCTTATTACATGGCAGAAAAGATACAGATTATAGTATGTGAATACTAACATTGTGTCAGACTATACTAATAGCATGGTCACCGATGACCGGTGAGATTCCGGGGACATATGTCCCAGGAACCATAGCGTATTTCCCTTTGCTACAATCCTACAACAACGACTTCAAGAAGTTTACGGTACCCACCGGCGCCGCCACAGCTGAAGCCGCCCAAGACCGGCTCGAACTTGTGCCTCGACAACACCTTCACCGTCCATATCCTCATACGTGCCCCGGCACGGGCCGTCCACAGCAGACGAAGGAGAACCGTCGTCATACAGCCGCTGCAGGCAGGGCTGCGCAGGAGCAGTATGAGCTTGGGCACGCCCTGCCGTCGCAGACCGCCGCACCGGGCATCGCCGTGAGGCGCGTGGCCGCAGAGCGCCCGTACCCAGTCCAGCTTCACAGCGGCTGCCGCGCGCGCTCCATGCCCGTGCGACGTGCGTGCACCGACTCTGCCACGTGTGATCATGTCAACGTCATGTCCTGGTGTCTATTCCACGGATGGCATTGCTAGACTTGTATACGTACAACTGTATATGACTTGTATTGTATCTTTTGGTACCTCTCTCTATATATGAGATAGCCACACCCTATACGGATGTCGAGCAGTTTCCAAAATCCTAAACTCTTTGTTTCACATGGTATCAGATTAGGTTACGATGGCTTTCGCTGCCTCCGCCGCCAGGCTTCTGCCGCCTCCGTTGCGCCGACCTCCAACGCCGGTGCCGTGCTGGCCTCAACCTCGCCGTTCCTCGCCTCTCGGCCCCTTGTGTCATGGTGGCAGCCCCGCTCCCCTGGTGGTGCCTCTCGTGGGTCCCCGATCAGATCGGTGCCCCCACCCGTGTCGGGGCCTGGCGTGCATGGCGATTTGCAGCCGCCGGCTCCCGCTGGTGGCTCATCACTCTCGACCGGCGTGGATGCGTCACCACCCTATGGTGGTCCTGCGCCCGCGCCCGCTTATGGCGCCTCGTCTGCACCGATCCATGGTGCGCCACCTCCATAACCCTACGGTGTTCCGCCGCCGCCATCTGCCTGGCTGGCGGGTCACCCTTCATCGACCTACATCGCGCCGCCTCCGCAGCCCTATTATGGAGCTGCGTCCGGCTACCCTTCGGCTGGCTACGGAGGAGTCGGTGGCACCTCGGCCGGTTACATCGGTGCCGGCTGCGCCTCGGCCAGCTACCCCGGCGCCTACCCGTCGTCGGTGTTCGATGGTGCAACCGCCCCCGCCTCCTTGCGGGAGATGGGTCTCTATGCGCCCGAGTCGTCAGCTACCGCTGACCATGCTGTAGCGTCTTCGCCCTTCTACTTTTCGCACCTCCTCCCGGTGAAGCTCACGCCTGGCAACTACTTGTCCCGGCGTGCTCAGGTGTTGCCTCTCCTTCGGAGTCGTTACTTGGAGGGGTATGTTGATGGCTCTCTCCCGTGCCCACCAACGTATCATCCGGCACATCATGCGTGGGTGGCCCAGGATCAGGCTATCCTCTCTGCTTTACAATCGTCACTCACACCGAGTGTCTCGTCGCTGGTCCTCTTCGCCGCCACGTCCTGAGAGGCCTGGGCGGCGCTTCATACCAGTTTCGCCTCTCAGTCACAGGCGCGTGCTCACGCTATTCGCACTGAGTTGGGCGAGACCAAGCCGCGTGACCTCAACATCATGGACTACTTCAACAAAATGACGAGCCTCGCTGACACGCTGGCCTCCATTGGTCAGCCGCTTCTTCCTGAGGACTTCACCACACATGTCCTGAACGGCCTCGATGACGACTATGACAATCTCATTGAGAATGTCCATGGTCGTGACGCCCCGCTTCAGCCTCGTGAGCTGTATGCGCGCCTCCTCGGTCGCGAACAACGCATCAAGGCGCGTCATGCCTCTCCTGGCTTTGTCTCCGCCAACGCCGCGAATCGCGGCAAACCTCCTAAGGCGTTCCCAGCTGGTGGCAAACCGGCGTCCTCGTCTCAGCCGGCTCCATGGGCTGCTGCACCCTCCATCACGGGTGGTGGCCGGCCCCGCGCGTGCTGTCCTTCCTGTGGTGCCCAGCAGGCGTGCCAGCTGTGCGGCATCAACGAGCACATCGCCTCTCGCTTTCATCGCCGCTTCAAGCAGGACTTCCTCGGCATTGGTAACAATGGTAAGGGCAATGACAAGCAGGCCGCCGCTGCAACGGCGGGCCATGAGCACGGGCAAACTCCGTCCTACTCCATTGACCCGACGTGGTATATGGACACGGGAGCTACCAATCACCTAACGAGTGAGATGGGAAAGCTCTCCACCCAGGAGCCATATCGTGGTCATGATCAGGTTCACACCGCCAACGGAGCAGGTATGCACATCTCTCATGTTGGTCAGGCCTCACTCCTTACATGCAACTCTAAGCGACTGCATCTTTGCAATGTTCTTCGAGTTCCTTCCACTACACATAGTTTGTTGTCTATTCCCAAACTTACTCGTGATAATAATGTCCTTGCTGAGTTTCATCCTTTTCGTTTCTTTATCAAGGATCGAGACACCAGGGTCGTTCTGCTTAGCGGTCGTCTTCGTCATGGCCTTTACGCACTTGATGCACCACCCCCACCTCCTACAGAGTATGCTCCTCACGTGTTCAGCGGCGTTCGTGTGTCATCTCCACACTGGCATGCGCGTCTTGGTCACCCTGCTGCTTCCATAGTTCGTCATGTTCTGCATCGTCATGAGCTTCCTATTGTAGTTAATAAGAGTGTTGAAACTATTTGTGATGCCTGCCAGCAAGGCAAGAGTCATCAGCTTCCTTTTTCAGAATCGAGTCGTGTTGTCACATACCCTCTTGAGCTTGTTTTATCTGATGTATGGGGCCATGCCCAAACATCTATTAGTGGCCATAATTATTATGTGAGTTTTATTGATGCTTATAGTTAGTTTACTTGGCTTTATCTTATTAAGCGTAAATCTGATGTGTTTGATATTTTCATTCAGTTTCAAGCACATGTTGAGCATCTCCTCAAGCATAAAATTCTTCATGTTCAGTCCGATTGGGGGTGGGGTGAATATCACAACCTCAATACGTTCTTTAACAAGCTTGGGATCTCACACTGTGTGTCCTGCCCTCATACACATCAGCAGAATGGCACCGCTGAACGTAAGCATCGCCATCTTGTAGAAACTGGTCTTACCTTACTTGTTCATGCCTCCGTTCCTTTTCGGTTCTGGAGTGATGCCTTTTCCACTGCCTGTTTTTTGATAAATAGGCTTCCTTCACGACTTCTGAAAATGAAGACTCCCCTTGAACTCTTGCTTCATGAGCTCCCAGACTACACCTTTTTTAAGGTGTTTGGGTGTGCTTGTTGGCCTCATCTCCGTCCATATAACAAACACAAGCTAGAGTTTCGGTCAAAAAAGTGTGTTTTCCTTGGGTATAGTTATCTTCATAAAGGGTATAAATGTCTCCATGTGCCCACGAATCGTATTTACATATCCCGTGATGTTGTGTTTGATGAGAACGTTTTTCCCTTTGCTACACTTCCGCTCAACTCTACCACTCCCACACCGCCTGTGCATTCCACTGTGTCTTTGCCTGATCAATTTGAAGATGTTGCACATGCTCCTGCGCTGCTTCCTAATCATGTTGCAGGTATCGGACGCAACGCTCGCCTTGAGCTCCTTGATCAGGCTTTGAACGATGGTGATGAGCAGTCATCCGGGTCAGCACCGACTACTCCTGTGCCGGCTGCACCTCGGCGGCTACGACGGAGCCGGCTGCCCTTGAGGCGGCGACCCTGGTGCCGGTTGCATCAGCGCCCGCAGCTCCTTGGTCGGTTACTCCAATGTTGGCTGCACCTCGGCCGGCTACGGAGGCACCGGCTATGCCTCGGCTGGCTACGTCGGAACCGACTGCTCCTTAGCTGGCTACTCCAATGCTGGCTGCACCTTGGCCATCTACGGAGGCACCGGCTACACCTCGACTGGCGACGTCGGAACCGGCTGCTCCTCTGCCAGCTACATCGGTGCCGGCCACTCCTCGGTCGGCTACATCGGAGCCGGCTGCTCCTTCGCTGGCTACGCCGGTGTCGATCGCATCTTCTCCATCGCCGGAGCCGGCACCGCCTGCTGCTGCAGCCCCTCGTCCACGCACACGTAGTCAGGCTGGGATCTTCCGACCCAAGGAGCGCACTGATGGGACTGTTGCATGGATCGCTGCGTGTGTGGCACATGCGGTTTCTGATCCCACACCTGAGCCCCATCATTTCGAGGCTGCTCTCGGTATCCCTCACTGGCGTACTGCAATGGAGAAGGAATTTCAGGCCTTGTTGAAGAATGACACGTGGCGACTTGTTCCTCCTGTTTTTGGTGTCAATATAATTGATTCCGAGTGGGTCTTCAAGGTGAAGAAGCATGCTGATGGGTCCATTGAACGATACAAGGCACGGCTTGTTGCGAAGGGTTTCAAGCAAAGGTACGGACTTGACTATGAAGACACTTTCAGTCCAGTTATCAAGCCCACTACCATTCGTTTGCTGCTCTCTCGGGCTGTTACTCGTGGCTGGTTCCTACGTCAGCTTGATGTACAGAATGCATTTCTGCATGGAGTTCTTGAGGAGGAGGTCTATATGCGTCAGCTTCCAGGTTTTGTTGATCCAGCACGTCCTCGTCATCTTTGTCGCCTGGTCAAGGCCCTGTATGGACTTAAACAAGCTCCTCGGGCGTGGCATGCGCGACTAGGTTTTGTGCTTCGGGCTCTTGGGTTTGTTCCCTCCACTGCTGACACGTCCCTGTTTCTTCTTCAGCGCCTTGAGGTCATGATGTACCTGCTGGTTTATGTCGATGATATCATACTTGTCAGTTCCTCTGATGCTGCGACTGATCGCCTTGTGTCTGCACTGAGTGGTGATTTTGCTGTCAAGGACTTGGGTGCCCTGCATTACTTCCTTGGTCTGGAGGTCTCACAGTCTTCTGCTGGATTGACTCTCACTCAGAAGAAGTATTCTTTGGATCTGCTGCGCAGGGCTGGTATGCTGAACTGTAAGCCTGCTCCCACTCCGATGTCTGCTACTGATTGGTTGTCTGCTCTTGATGGAGATCCTCTTTCACCGGATGATGCGACTGAGTACCTAGTATTGTTGGAGGTCTACAGTATCTCACTATCACCAGGCCTGATGTCTCTTATGCAGTCAACCGTGTCTGTCAGTATCTTCATGCTCCCAGGACATCTCATTGGTCGGCTGTGAAGCGTATCCTGCGTTACATAAGTCTCACTGCCTCATATGGTTTGCTTCTTCAGCCCGCCCCGTCCCGAGAGCTCTCTGCCTTCTCTGATGCAGATTGGGTTGGTTGTCCCGATGACAGGCGATCAACAGGGGGCTATGCAATATTCTTTGGTCCTAACTTGATCGTTTGGAATGCTCGCAAGCAAGCTACAATATCTCGTAGCAGTACTGAAGCCGAATATAAAGCAGTTGCAAATGCCACCGCCGAGCTCATCTGGGTACAGTCTTTGCTAAAGGAGTTAAGTGTCTTTCCAGATCAGCCTCCAGTTCTTTGGTGTGACAACATCGGTGCTACGTACCTTTCGTTTAACCCGGTATTTCATGTCTGAACGAAACACATTGAAGTTGACTTTCATTTTGTCAGGGAACGCGTTGCACAGAAGCTACTTCGTATCAAGTTTATCTCCTCCAAAGATCAACTTGCTGACATCTTCACAAAACCTCTTCCACAGCCGTAGTTTGTAGGTTGTAGGTGCAATCTTAACTTACTTTGTACTTCGGGCCATAGTTAAGATTGAGGAGGGGTGTTAGACTTGTATACATACAACTGTATATGACTTGTATTGTATCTCTTGGTACCCCTCTATATATATGAGATAGTCACATCCTATACAGGTGTCGAGCAGTTTCCAAAACCCTAAACTCTTTGTTTAACAGACACATGATTCTGCAGAGGCCCCGGCTCCCATGCATGCAGCGCCACCTCCTTAACCAAGTCCGCGAAACGTACGTGCGCTCCAACGCCGGCCAGCGTCCCGCCGTGCGTGGCAGCGGCAGGGGTGCGCATCGCCGATGCCCCCCGCAACCAAAACCCCAGCTGTCGAATCCACGGTGCTCACGCATGCTCTCATTCTCATTGCACGAATCTGATTTTCGATATTTACATATATATAATATCAGAGAAGTTACAACAAATTAACGCGCAGCAACTAGCGAAGGTAGTCAACCAGGCGCATCCGTGGCGGCTCCGGTGCCGGCGGCGCCGGTGGCTTCGGCATTGCGTGCCGTTCCTCGCTCCGGCCGTGTCCGCCCCACGCGCTGCCCAGCCAGCACAAGACCCGCTTGAGCGCCCCCAGCAGCCAAGGCCTCCGCGCCCTCGGCTCGCACGACGCCCGCCCCGCCCCCGCCTCGACGCTCTCGGCACGGCCAGCGGCCGCCTCCTCCCGCACCAGCGCGACGACCCGGGACGGGCTCGGCTCGGAGTAGCTCCGGCGCAGGACGGCCCGGCTGAGCTGGGCCTCGATGGCCAGCCGCTCGTACTCGTCGAGCAGCGTGGTGGGGAGCACCGGCACCGCGCCGCCGCCGATCGGGTCGAGGCGGCTCAACGCGGCGCAGACGCCTAGCTCCGCGGCCAGGCTGCTGCTGACGCTGCGGCGGTGTTGCTGTGCCGGCTCCAGCGGCATTGCAGCGCAGAGCCCTAGCTCCGTGGCGAGGCTGCTGCTGTGTTGCTGCACCGGCATTGCTGGTGATCGTTAGTTTGTGACCCGCTCACGAAGCGATGGCCGTGTCCTGACCTGTCTGGGAACGCGGTGACCATGGCGCGGCTTGCTTGGTGTGCTTTAACACAACTGTTTCCGTTCAAAAAGCGGGAGCTTGACGTGGAGAGCGGGACAGGCATCGTGCCCTCCTTTCTTTAGCTGTTTTAGCTGACGCGGGATATGCAAATTCTTTTACCGACTCATCTCCACTGTTATTGTGAATCCAAAAAATGGGAATAATTTACCTGGCTTTGAACTGCAAGACAATGAGACAATGAGCCGTCTAATATCTGCGGAAATGTTTTATTAAACCATGGTTTAATCCCATTGATTTCTAGACACTGTTCATAAGGATCCGTACATGATTGATTAAAATATGCATGATGAAAAATGGTTGCATGTTAAACAATGCATGACATGAAATTTTAGATGAAATTGACATGCATGACACGGATCCACATACAGAATGATATTTAATCATACGACGTGAAATATAGATTCGACTGCATCATGATCCTAAATCACTCCTAATATCTGACCGCTTTTCTTTGCAGATTATCTGTTAGTATCTGCCAAGCGCAATCCATGAGACCATTTTACATGAATCGAACCACAACAGCATTTCCTCCGGCATTGATGCCACCTCGAGTTTCATGAACCGACCTGTCAACCCTCATGTTACATTGTTGACAGGAGTGCACAATCTACTCACACTTCTACACAGGATACAACAGGAAACAGGCTATTCTAGAAGTTTCTATTGAATTGCTCTATGGTGTGACCCTGGAGCACCAACCAGTTTACTACTGCTGTTTACTCTCCGGTCTGAAGCAAAGGATGGTTTCACATCTACTCCCTCCGTTCCAAAATAAGTATCTCAAATTTGTATTAGATCTAGTACAAAATTGTATTAAGTTTGAGACATTTATTTTGAGACGGAGGGTGTACTATAAATCAACTATGTTTCTTACAACGATAGAAATCACTGTATGATGTTGCACGTGGGCCTTATGATTCCAAATTGACACCACAAAATGCGTGTTATCTTCAATTTGCATATTGGATGAGAGATGAATATCGAGCATGGGACAAATTCTTGTTCCCCTTTTGCACTCATACATATTAATATTCTGTTATGTAGGCTTTTGAGGTTTTGTGAATTATGCCTACCATTTGATAAGGGAGCATCGTTTTGGAGCAAGTGCTGCCTGGAGGGGACTAGAGGAGGAGCAGTATTACATCTACTGCAAGGCCGACGGCGGATCCCGGCGGCATGGCGCTGCGGTGTTTTGGCGATGGGCGCGTGTGGATGGATACGTACAGGATGGTGGCGCTGTCTGGCACCGTGATGGTGTCGACGGCAGGCCTGGCAAGGTCGGTGCGTCGGTACCTGCTCTGAAGATGGATCAGTGGAAGACGGCGGCGGCGGCTTCTCAGAGTGCGCCGGACCGATGTGTGACACAATCCCGGTATGTGGCTGGACTAGGCCATCCGACTTTAGATGTTAGGCTTTGGTGTGATGTCTGTTTGGTATTCGGCTCGGACATTCGGCACCCCTTCATCAAGGGGATAGGAGTAGCGACAGGTGTCGTTAAGATGGTGGCTTCAGGACTACTGATGTATTACTTTGTAAGGTTTTTAAAAATTATTAATAAAATAGCTACATGCATCGCCGAGATGCAGAGGCCGGAGATACATCCTCCTTTTCTAAAAAAAATGCCTACCATTTGATAGGGCATGTACACTTTCTGAAACTCCCTGCATCCATGCCCCCTACAGATGGCAGAGCTAAGCTGCAGGTTGTTTGAGCTATTCTCTAAGAGTAGTGAGCTGTCGGAACTGTATATCATATAAGTTAGGTTCATGGAGATAAGGTGATATTTAAGCATGCAAATGATTAGGAGGTTGGGTGTCACCATTTACTCTTCCGGCCGGCTTACCCTGTCAATATATGTCCTGGAGCAGAAGTGCAGATTTGCACGCCCCTTCCGTATAGTATTACAGTTTAATTTAGTTCTTGTTTAACGTAGTAATCATTTGGTAGGCTCTTACTCTGGATACCTGTTTTCGTTTCTAAGTGGCCGTGTTTTTTTTAATTAGCATAGTCATACTGAACAATTGAGAGCCATGTACTGCATCTGTATGTATCCTACACGCTGTGCAACAATTTTCAGACGGGAAACAACATTTCAACAGCTGAGGGTGCAGAGCCAAGCCAATACATGCTGTTGCAAATGGAAGGTCAGATCTGATTGCTACAGGGAGGTCAGAGCCAAGCCAATACATGCTGTTTCTGGCATTTAGAACCCAGATCACCAGACAAAAAGAAAAGGACCGGCTCAGAATTTAACGTAAATGTTTTTTCCGCAACATTTGAATAATAACAACGGTGGTCTGGGTATAGATTGGGGTGATAAAATTGCGGTAATACTCTGTACAGAGATCCTGTCATCAGGGACACAATAGGGGCTTGACAATGTGAAATTATATGTTGGAGGTTTCTATCTGCTCCTGTAATCATATGATCTGCGCGACAGTACACTAAACTATTAGTCCTCCTGTAATCATATCAATCGTATCACAATACGTTAATACTCCAGAGTTTTTTTTTTGTGTGTGTGTAGGAACAGAGTAGTTGCTTTGCGACGAAGCATTTCAAGTTTTGTGTAATAATCTTCATCTTTGATGAACTCCTGAACTCCAGATGGCAAGGTTCATGATCCTGTCTTTGAGGCATTACATTTACACCAAACAAGGCTCATGTTGCACTGCCATTGTAAGCACACTTTCTGTGTCTTGTATAGTTGCATTGAGTATTTTATTGATACTGACAAGTCTGTTCCTTGCCAAACTGGCTAATCAAAGCAATCAATCTAAGTTGCTTTGTGACAATGCGTTCGAAGTTTCGCTCATAACACATTTCATCTTTGACGAACTCCTGAACTCCAGATGGCAATGTTGATGATCCTGTCTCTGAGTCTGAGTCTTTACACCAAACAAGGCCCCTATCGAACTACCATTGTGAAGTACACTTCCTTTGCCTTGCGTAGCTGCATCTGCGTCTAGTTTTTTACTTAATACCGACAAGTCTATTCCTCGCTAAACTGGCTAATCAATGGCAAAACAATCTCTCAATCAAAATCTCTATACTTAGGCACGAACAAGCGGAATATCAGATCTCTTATCAGTGGTTGGACTTTGACCCTGTGGAGCACATCATTACGGCGTGGAATTCACTTCTGTTTTCTCCGTTCAGGTTACTGGGTTGGTACGCCATTCTTATGATTCTGCGTTGCGGATGTGCTCCCCGATCCCCATGTGCTCGATAAAGTCATTTGAGAGTTGAGAGGTGAGGTGAAACAATGCTGGCCCTCCTTACTGTTGTTGGCCACGACAGGTCCACACATGCCTTTTCCCCTTTTTCCTTTATGTCTGTTTCTCCTTTGCATGATTCCTTCCGGCCCCTATCGCCTTGTTGCTGGGCTTTTTGCTAATTTCGTTCATGTGAGTCAAGATTTGTTGCAGTAGCATGAAACAGGCTTGTGCGTTGCCAATGTTATCTAGAGTTTTTGTGCAGTAACATGAAACAGGTTTGTGCATTGCCAATGTTATCTAGAGTTTTTGTGCAGTGATATGAAACAGGTTTGTGCATTGCCAATGCGCTCTCCTTTAATGATGTGCGCAACGTCTGTAAATTTCACTTGCCATAGGGAGGTAATTCTTCAACCATCGATTGCTGCAGGACTGTCTATTTGCATAGGTTTTGCAAGAACAATTTGCTTTTCCTTGTTGACATTTTCAACGCATTTACTGTTATATGGTTCTATCTACTACTGGAAGGTATGTGGCTGTGGAACATTTTAGAGAATCTGAGATAGAGGGCATGGTCCTGCCTGTATTATACGTAGTAGGTAGTAGTCTTCTTGTGGCCAGCATGTTCTTTCTTCACTAAACAATGGAATGTACAGTTGTTAGTTCAGTTATTATTCTACATGCTCATTGTCATTTGGCTTGTAGTTCACTGCCCATTCAGGCTGTTTGAAATCATGTTCACAATAGTCAAATGCACTACCTAAAACTAATTCTGCAGTATGAATTGGAAAGGTGCTAAACTGACGCTCGTACTATCTACATAGCATTTTGGATGTTTCGTTTTCCTGACTTCTCACTTCTGCATGACAAGGTGCTCGTATCAGATTAGAATTCCTTCAGTGATGATCTTGCTTTGCTGAGGAAAGAAGACAGACACCAGACGTGCAAATCTGTCACGATGATCAAAGCATTGCCAGGTGAGCTTGTGTTGTCATTTCCTTTAATCCACGGTAAAGACTGGCAGGAATAGAGAGGCTTTTGGTTGTATGTTGTGTAGAGGTACTTTGGGGCAGGTGAACCATGTGCCAAGAAAGGGATTTTGGTCCTTGAAGTTCAAGTGGTAGGAATACAGTGATCCTCCCTAAGACTAAGCAAATCAACCTAAAAGCAAAAGAATAACAACCAGATAATATATATTTCTTTGATACACTCCAGATTCTTGCAATGATCCAAAATTAGTTGTTGCTCTTATTATCCCTGGGTCATCCTCCTTTTCTAAAAAAAAAAAAACTCTGCTGCCAACTCCCCGGTGGAGTATTCTATTTCTGTAATCAGTGTACTCGTATTACTTAGTATATACTCTGAACCAAATTGCAAACTCTGCATGGCTTCTTGACGTACCTTGGGTTGAATTCTTTGTGAGAATCACGAAGCAAAAGATGGTACTCTAGCAGTTTCTTTCAGAAACACGATTTCCGATCAGTTCACCAAAAATTTGAACAAAAGTTTTAACAGTTCGAACTAGCAAACAAAGTGCCAAACAAATTTGTACATGCACATGGTCACAGAAGACAGCTGCTCTGAGAGATCTGTAAAGTCAATCGGTAGAAAATCTTCTTGTTAACACTACCAATGCCATGCATTTGTTTAGACCAACGGTGGCAGATTATATACTAATCTCAAATATGATTGTCTGGAGAAGAGCCAGTACAGGCATCGGCATGTGGCTCTGGATCTCGCAAGGTGACTTGTGTAGAAAGGCTAATCGATACTGCATTATGAAAGGAAACAGCAACACAAGCCGCCTGCGGGGAGCACCATCAGCGAGACAGCAAAACGCCATGATTCTTCTTCCTTCGGTCCTTTCCCCCCCGCCATCAAGCGTCTCGGTTTTGCATTGTCCCTGCACCTCTTTCTTTTTTTCTCATTGAAACGCTTTTATTCCCTTCAAATTTAGAGGTTTCACACATTTAAGCAAACATGCAAATAGTTTTAAGCAAGTTGCATGGGCAAGAGCATTTAGCTAGCGATATGTACAAATCACATGTTGCTGGCATGTGTACCGTCCCCTTCTCCAGCGTATGCACCATCCCCTTCACTTTCGGCGTGTGCACCATCTGGTGTCCTCTCCCCCAAGGTTCCTAAAACATGTAATCACCATTCACGCCTTCTCGCAAAAATTACCGCGCCACTCGATCCAGGATGTCCACATCCAACATGATGAACCGGTTCTACTCGATTATCCGTTCGGTTCACTTACGGTTCTCAATTTGCCTCCATCTCATCCTGGTGCATTCTGCCCTCTTGCATAGCATCCCATCTCACCCATTTGTCTTGGATCTTCTTCTCTTTTATTTTCCTATTTTCTTGCTTCCCCTTATCCGCATACTCCTTCTTTGTCTGCGTGAACTCATCAATCTTTTTTGCATCACCTTCACCTGTCCTTCTCTCTTCAACTTCTCCTTTCCTCTCTTCCTCATATGAGGGCCAACAAGTGCTAGACGCTGGAGTGGGACTTCTAGGAACTCTTTCCCTTTGGTTCCCATCACCATCATCATCTTCACCGTTGTTCATCGACGGAGAGGAATTGTTGCCCTTCCCAGGTTTTGGAGCACCATCATCATTCCTCGACTTTCCCTTCTCGTGGCCTTCCAAGAAATTCCAACAATGTTGAAAGCCAAACAATTTGCTCTTCGGTTGGGGCCTCCGGCTTTAGATGTTAGGCTTTCGTGCGATGTCTGTTTGGTATTAGGCTCGGACTATCGGCATCCCTTCATCAAGTGGATAGGAGTAGCGACAGATGTTGCTAAGATGGTGGCTTCAGACTACCTGGTGTACTATATTGTAAGGTCTTGATGAATAATTAATAAAATGGCTGCATGCATTGTCCAGATGCAAAGGCTGGGGGTAATCCTCCTTTTCTAAAAAAAAAAATTACTCTTCGGCTTGACCATTTGTGGGTACCTCTCTTGAGATATATTATCCTAAAAAACAAATGATCAAATTGATGAGAATGTTCAAAGTATTGCAAATGTGACAATAAAAAATAACAAGATTGTGTACATATTGGACAATGACGACATCGCTAGGAGGAGTGTGCTTCACTCGCTCCAAATAACCCGCCCAACAGTTGCACATATCTTGAATCATATATGCAGGTGTTTAAAAATCAACTTTTGACTAGGGGTAAGCAACGTGGTTAGAGATTAGTATGCAAGGGTGCGTACGACCGTCTTATAAGGAAGTTGTTGTACGCTCGATAAAGTGACATAACAATATTTTGTAAATAGGTTTAGTCTTCACGTGGGAGCATGAACTGCGTGATATGGACGGGTCGTCGAGAGCGGTGCTCGACACACCGAACACTTAGCATGTCACTCCTTCTAGAGTCCTATGACTCCCGACTAGTCCTGGCCATGGAAGGTCCCTCGAACTACGAGTCTCGCCCTTGCTAGCTCTCCTCAGAGGGCTAGAAGGGGAGAGTGACCCTCCTCTTGAGTTTATTCAAGTGGGAGTGAGTGGTCTCACATGCCCATGGGGGAGTGGGGGATTTTACATATCCTAGGGGTCCTTAACAAAGTGGTGTGTACGACGATCTTGCAGTGAAGGTCGTCGTACATTCGACACAGTCACACAAATAGGTTTTTTAAATAGGTTCAGTCGCCTCATGGGAGCATGCCCTAGGTGCCATGGAAGGGTCATCGAGAGTGTTGCTCGACACATGAAGTGTCGTGGCTTTCGAAGTCCCACGACTCTTGACTAGTCTGGCCCTTAGAAGCTCACTTGGACTTCGAGTTTGCTAACTCTCCTGAGAGGGCTAGAAGGGTAGAGTGACCATCCTCTTGAGTTTATTAGTGGGAATGAGTGATCTCACATCCACATGGAGGGCTTTATATACTATACGAGTCTTCGACAAATGACCAAGGCTACCCTTAAAGTAAGAAGATGAGAGGGTATGACTAGGTAATTTTTTCATCCTTTCCCATGTGCCTCTTGTTTGGCTAGAAGATGGCTTAAAGCCCATTACGGGGAGAATCCCTACACCATGGGGAGGCTTCCTAGCTTGGGCATGGGTTTGTTTGTTCTCTTGGCTTTAACTTGACTTATTCTTTTACATGTACTTCTTCCTTTGACTTGTTGACCATGAAGCCTTGCTCGGAATTTTGTTAACCACGGTGGCTTGTTTAATTCCACAAGGGTGGCTTGGGATATGGTTGAAACCTTGGACTCTTGCTGACCGATGTTAACAACTTATATGGCAATGCCATGTAGGATAGGGTTGGGACATCAAGTAGTATTAAAGAATTGTTACAACAATACACATTAGTTTGTGCGATATGATGGTAGATTCATTTTATGCCTGAGAAGATATATAAAACACTCTCGATGCGCTTTTGTAGGATCAAAAGTATGTTAGAGGGGGAATGATTATACTACTTGACCAATTAAAAGCTTTAAATTTTCCTAATTTTATCGGTTGGCAAGTTTTAGGGATTTTACCGAGTTTAGCACACCCTACACATTCAAGTCTACGAGTAGTGCAGCCTAAAGCAATGGCATTGCAAGTGTAAGTAAAGGAAGGGATAGGGATATCAAGCGCAATAAAGACACGAAGATTTTTGGCATGGTTCCGATTGGTGGTGCTATTGTACATCCATGTTGATGGAGACTTCAACCTACCGAGGGTAACAATTGTGTGAGTCCATGAAGGGTCCATGAGGAAGCAACCTTGTCTATTCCACCATGGCTTACGTCCATGAAGGACTAGCCTCACTCGGGGTAGATTTTCACGAACTAGACGATCTCCTTGCCCTTACAAACTTCTTGGTTCAAATCCACACGATTAATAGGCTCCTGACAAGGATATGTACCTAGGTAGGGTCCTAGGCAAGGCCTACATACCCTACCTAAGGACACTACATTGGAGGACTTGAAAATCAAGCATAAGCTTCCGACTGGATTTCATGAGACGTTCAAGTCACTTGACATTCAATCCACTCGGAGTCTTCTTCCTTCACTCGACAGTCGCCTGTCACTCGGTAGACCTCATTCTCAGTCGACACCAGAAGACCAGGAGCCACCATCAAGAGGCCAACGGGCGGTCGTAGGTCCTTCGTCATTAGTAGCATTTATTATGTACGTTACTAGTAACGCCAGTCTTTAAAACCACGATCGGACCCTTAGATGTCGGGCACTTATGAGGGGCAGCGAACTCTATATAAGCCGCCCCTCCCCTCTGGCACAAGGGTTCGCAACCATTGTAATCTTAACATTCCACATGGCATAAGCTCCCGAGCACTGAGACGTAGGGCTGTTACCTCCACGAGAGCGGTCTGAACTCATATATCCGTGTGTACACCCTCGCCGTAGCTAGGACTCTGCCCTCACCCTTCGTACCCCTACCTTCTACTGGCTCATTCCCACGACAGTTGGCACCCACCGTGGGGTAGGCGTCTAAGAGACTTCCATCGAGGTTACATTTCTTCATCCTTCGACATGTCTTCCGACGGTCTTTTCGCTCTGGGCCATGAGATCCGTTTCGGCGCGCTCACCTTCATCGCCGACGATTCGGCATGGCTTCAGGAAGCGCTTCTCGATGTCGAGGCGCTCCCGGTCCGTGGGGACGCGCACTTCTGTGCGAGTTCCTACGGCGTGTTGTTGTGTCAGCCATCGACTCCCTATACGCCGGCTTCCCTCGCTGTTCGCAGTCGCAAGCGGTCCGGCCGCTCACGACTCCAGCGCTGGGTCAAGCACGCAGTGGCACGTCAAATTTCTTCTCTGTAGATCGCAGCGCTCGAGCCTACCGAGTCTCTTCACGGCGTGTTCGAGTCGGATTCTGATCCGTCCGATATCCCTTCCGAGTGCGAGAGCTGCGATCCAACAGCGGAGGTCCTTATGGCGGGCTCTCATCAAAGCCCGCCGCCTGGTTTTGGCCACGGCAAGCGTGATGCTGGTGGCGCGTCGAGCGAACAGCCGCGTCACGAGGTGGAGGTTCTTCATACCCCCATCGTTGGTACAACCGCTGAGGCCCAGGCCTTGGAGGCCACGCGCATTCGGCTAGAAGAGCTTTAGCGCGAACTCGACGAGCGGGCTCCCAGCGTCCGCCTGTTGCCGGTCGATGGCAGTGACAGCTGTTCCCGACTGGCTCCCGCAATGATGTTGAGGCGAACTCCTGTGTTAAATGTTGTTGTTGTTGCTGCTTGGATAGCAGATTCCATTCAGCCGTCGCGGTCAGAGGCTGGAAGAGGGTTGATGCAGATCAGAGCACTGTTAGATGCAGCACAGCGTCAGAATTCTGTAGTTTCATAGTCCCGCAACAGGATTCACAGCAATTCACCCAGGGATGAAACCGTTCAGTCATCACACAGCTCTGGATCGCCCCTGTGTCGTAGGGGTGGGGGCTTTCGCGAGGATCAGGTCAGAGATCAGTTTCACCGTGAAGACCACCATCAAGTGCCTGCTCCTTCGCAAGGCGGTCTGCACATGCCCCGGCACCCAGAAGATAGGCACTCGTTCGGTGATGAGTGGAACGCGGAGTTTGATGCTCGAGATCTCCTCACCCAGAAGCGGACCGATAGGGACAGAGCCCATAGAGAAGGCCAAGATAGAGACTTTCCGAGTGGTAGCTCAGCCGTGATTTCTGGTTCTGAGTGTTTCAGCAGAGCCATCCGTTCTGCGGAGATTCCCCCCAACTTCAGGTTAGCGGCTGGGATCGGAAAAAAATTTGGTGAGTCCAAGCCAGAGACTTGGTTAGATGATTACCGAGTGTCTGTACAGATTGGTGGCGCCAACGACAACGTCACAATGAAGCATTTGTCCTTGATGCTAGATGGTTCAACTCGAGCTTGGTTGAATCGCTTGGCTCCTTCCAGTATATATTGCTGGGAGGATCTTGCCCGAGTGTTTATCCGAACCTTTGAGGGTACTTGCAAGCGTCCTGTAGGTCTGGTCGACTTACAAGATTGTGTCCAGAAGCCCAACGAAACTTTGAGAGACTATATTCAACGGTGGTCCACTTTGCATCATACAGTGGAGAATGTGTCAGAACACCAGGCTGTGTGTGCTTTCAAGGCCGGTGTGAGATATAGAGAGCTATACCTGAAGTTCAGGCGCACGGGGATATTTCACTTGACAAGATGATGGAAATCACCACTCGATACGCCAATGGCGAAGAAGAAGACTGCCTCCGTAGCGGCAAAGGAAAGGCAGTCGCCAATGAGGCTGGTGGCAGTAACAATCGGAAACAGAAGCGAAAAGCTGAGGGTCCGGTTCAAGCAGAAGTAGCAGTACTGGCAACCCAGTCAAAAAACAAGGGCAAGGCTAAAGCACAGTATGCCCCAAGAAAGGAAAAAATCATCCAGGAACTGATATCATGGATCAGCCGTGTGTAATTCACACGAGGAAAGATGTAGAAGGCAATGTGATTTTGCCCAAGCACACCACTCGACAGTGTCAGACCCTTATCCAGCAATTCAAGGGGGACCCGCCGAGTGATAAATCTCTTGAGAAGGGTGATGAAGATGAAGATAAAGAAACATTCCCGAATGTCACTGCTACACTTGTGATTTTTGCTGATGTCGAGAGCAAGAGTCGTCTGAAAGTCATCAATAGAGAAGTCAACATGGTTGTACCTGCTACTCCCAGCTATCTCAAGTGGTCCCAGTATGCCATCACATTCGACCAAACAGACCATCCTGATCATGTGGCCACTCCTGGTCGACAGGCTCTGGTAGTTGATCCGGTGGGGGGGCACTCGACTCAGAAAGGTCCTCATGGACGGTGGCAACGACCCGAATATCCTCCATGCGGATACCCTGAAAGGGATGGGCATTCCGATGTCCCGACTGAGTGAAAGCAACATGCAATTTCATGGGGTCATCGCAAGGAAGAAGGCCAAGTCACTCGGCCAGATAGCATTGGATGTGACATTCGGGAATGACAAAAAATTCCGAAAAGAAAAGCTGACGTTTGAAGTCATGGATTTCTAGAGTGCCTACCATGCCATTTTGGGTCGACCCGCGTATGCACGTTTCATGACCCGACCATGTTACGTGTATCTCAAGTTGAAGATGCCAGGCTCTAAGGGCGTGATCACGGTCACTAGCAATCGACAGCGGGCTGAAGAATGCCTCCAGCAAGGCTCCAAGATCGCCGATCACCAGATGGCCATGGTCGAGCTGGAAGAGTAAAAGAAAACCGCTAACCCTACCGATTTGCTCCGTGCAAAGAAGCCGGCTTCCGAGTCGGCATTTCAATCGGCAGAGGAAGTGAAGAAGGTGCACATCCACCCGACGAATCCTACTGCCGCCCCGACGAATATCTCATCAACACTCGACAACAAATAGGAAGCCGAGCTCATCCAGTTCCTCCATGAGAACTAGGATATCTTCGCATGGAAGCCTGCTGACATGCCGGGGGTTCCCAGGGAGCTGGCTGAGCACCGTCTGAGAGTGGATCCGAAAGCCAAACCCGTCAGGGAGCATTTGCGTCGTTCAACAGCGGAGAAGCGCAAGGCAATCAGCGAAGAAGTGGCCTGTCTCTTGCAAGCCATGTTCATTCGGGAGATTTACCACTCTGAGTGGCTCTCGAATGTTGTGATGGTGCCAAAGAAAGATAAGTCTTTGCGTATGTGTATTGACTTCAAACATCTCAATCGGGCATGCCCGAAGGATCATTTTCTGTTCCCCCGCATAGATCAAATTGTTGCCTCGACTCCGGGGTGTGAGCGTTTATCGTTTCTGGATGCTTACTCTGGGTACCGTCAAATCCGTCTGTATGGCCCGGATGAAATAAAGACAACTTTCATCACCCCATTCGGGTGTTTCTGTTACATCACTATGCCATTTGGTCTCAAAAATGCCGGCACAACTTTTATGCGCATGATTCAGAAATGTTTACTCGACCAGATCCCTCGGAATGTCGAGGCGTACATGGATGATATTGTGGTCAAGTCCCGCAAAGGTTCCAACCTGCTGGCTGACTTGGCCGAAACATTCGCCAATCTGAGGAGATTCGACATAAAGCTGAATCCGGCCAAGTGTACTTTCGGCGTCCCTGGTGCCAAATTACTCAGTTTTCTCGTTTTCGAACGGGGGACTGATGTCAACCCTGAGAAGATCAGCGCCATTACGTGAATGAAGACTCCCGTGCGAGTGCATAACATTCAGAAGCTCACAGGTTGCTTGGCAGCATTGAGTCGATTCATTTCTCGTCTTGGTGAGAAGGCTCTGCCTTTATACCAATTGATGAAGAAGTCCAACACGTTCGAGTGGACTCCCAAAGCCGAAGCATCATTTGTTGAGCTCAAAGCCCTGCTCTTCACCCAGCCGGTGCTTGCCGCTCCTAGCAGCAAAGAGCCCTTGCTCCTGTACATCGCGGCCACAAATCAGGTCGTCAGTACAGTGCTAACTATCGAGCGGGAAGAGGAGGGTAAAGCTTATAAAGTCCAGCGGCCAGTCTATTATGTCTCGGAAGTTTTGTCTGCCTCAAAGCAAAGATATCCGCACTATCAGAAGCTGGTTTATGGTATTTACCTATCAGCGAAGAAGGTGGCGCATTATTTCCAAGACCACTCGATTTCAGTCGTCAGTGATTCTCCTTTGTCCGAGATTTTCAATAATCGAGACACATCAGGTTGAGTGGATAAATGGGAAATCGAGCTTGGACACTTTGACATCAGATTCGAAGCCAAAAAGCAATCAAGTCCAAAGCATTAGCAGATTTCATGACCGAGTGGATTGAACAACAATAGCCAATCCAAGTTCACTTGACGCATTGGACAATGTTCTTTAACGGCTCTAAAATGTTGAACGGGTCCGGTGCTGGTGTTGTCTTGATATCTACCAGGGGCGACAAGCTCAGCTATGTCTTGCAAATTCACTTTGATTCCTCCAACAATGAGGCAAAATATGAAGCACTTTTGTATGGGTTGCGCATGGCTATCTCACTCGGCATCAAGCGCCTGATGGTTTATGGCGACTCAGATCTGGTGGTGAATCAAGTGATGAAAGAGTGGGATGTTCGAAACCCCGCTATGACTGGGTACTGCAATGCAGTCCGAAAGTTGGAGGAGAAATTCAAAGGCCTGGAACTTCATCATGTTCCCCGACTAAAAAATCAGGCGGCCGACGAGCTATCCAAGATTGGGTCCACTAGATGGCCTGTCCCTAGCGGTGTGTTCTTAGAGCACTTGCACACTCCTTCGGTACAAGAAGATCCTTTCACTAAAGATCCCCCAGAAGCTTTGAGTTCCACTGACTCGACAGAAGTCGATGTCCCTGCAGTGATTGATCTGGTCATGGAGATTCTGGTTGTCACTCCCGATTGGACTGTGCCTTACATTGGCTATATCCTCAGACGAAAGCTCCCTGAAGATGAAACAGAGGCTCGACAGATTGTGCGCAGATCCAAGGCTTTTACTATGATGGGAGATCAGCTATTCAGAGAGAGTGTGACTGGCGTTAGACAGCGCTGCATTTCCCCCGAGGAAGTACGAATGATTCTGGATGAGATCCACTCGGGAACTTGCGGCCGTCATGCATCCTCACAGACGATTGTCGGCAAAGCATACAGAGCTGGTTTTTTCTGGCCATGGGCTAATGAGATGGCTAAAGACATCGTCGATCACTGTGATGGATGCCAGTTCTATGCAAACTTGTCACACAAGCCGGCCTCCGCTCTGAAGACAATTCCCCTTGCCTTTCCGTTTGCTGTTTGGGGACTCAACATGGTTGGTCCCTTTCAGACCGGAAAAGGTGGTTTCACTCATTTGCTGGTTGCAGTCGACAAGTTTACCAAGTGGATAGAAGCCAAGCCCATCAAGAAATTGAACTCTCGTACGACGATTACATTCATGAGAGAGATAATTTTCCGGTACGGCGTTCCTCACAGCATTATCACAGATAATGACACCAACTTTGACTCGGAAGAGTTCAGAAACTTTTGCACATCTCAGGGCACTCGGGTAGATTATGCATCTGTCGCTCACCCGCAAACCAATGGGAAAGTCGAGCGAGCCAATGGCCTTATCTTGCAAGGTCTTAAGCCTCGTCTCATGCGCGACCTGGATCATGCTGCTGGTGCCTGGGTAGCTGAGAGTCTGTCTGTGTTATGGGGCCTGAGAACTATGCCAAATCGTTCAACTGGACGAACTCCTGTTTTCCTGGTCTATGGTGCTGAAGTTGTCTTGCCGAGTGACTTGTTTCACAATTCTCCTCGAGTGGAATTGTATTCTGAGGCTAAAGCCGAACAGGCCAGGCAGGACGGTGTAGATCTCCTGGAGGAAGAATGAGAGATGGCTCTGATTCGGACTACTGCCTATCAGCAGGATATGCGGCGCTTCCATGCGAAGAATGTCAAGAGTCGATCGTTTCATGAAGGAGACTTGGTGCTCCGAGTGAATCAACACCGACCTCACAAGCTTGCTCCTACATGGGAAGGTCCTTTCGTCGTCACTAAGGTGCTTAACAACGGAGCCTATCATCCGTATAATCTCATGAAGCGGATAGACGAGCCACGAGCCTGGAATGCAGATCTGCTTCGGCGTTTTTATACTTAAAAAATAGAAGAATCTTCTGATGTAATAAGAATACTTCATCAATGCAATTCAAATTTCTGCAATATATATTGTCGATTCCAATCGTATAGTTTCACTCTTGGGAATACTCCGAGTGTTGAGAAATCCTCACACTCGGGGGCTTAGCTGCGAACATGCTTTCGCCTAAGTTAAAACCCCTGTCGGGTGGATAGCAGTCCATTCACTTGACGTCTTAGCTGTGAATCGACATTCGCCTAAGTTTGAAAAAACTCCGAGCAACGAGCAATCCTCACGCTCGGGGGGCTTAGCTGCGAACATGCTTTCGCCTAAGTTAAAAACCCTGTCGGGTGGATAGCAGTCCATTCACTCGACGTCTTAGCTGCGAATCGACATTCGCCTAAGTTCGAAAAAACTCCGAGTGATGAGCAATCCTCACACTCGGGGGCTTAGCTGCGAACATGTTTCGCCTAAGTTAAAAACCCTGTCGGGTGGATAGCAATCCATTCACTCGATGACCTATTTGCGAATTCGTCTTTGCTTAGGTTCAAAAATACTCCGAGTGGTGAGCAATCCTCACACTCGGGGGCTTAGCCGTGAACATGCTTTCGCCTAAGTTAAACACCCTGTCGGGTGGATAGTATTCCATTCACTCGACGACCTATTTGCGAACCTGTCTTCGCTTAGGATCAAAAATATTCCGAGTGTTGAGCAATCCTCACACTCGGGGGCTTAGCTACGAACATGCTTTCGTCTAAGTTAAAAACTCTGTCTGGTGGATAGTATTCCATTCACTCGACGACCTATTTGTGAATCCGTCTTCACTTACGATCAAAAATATTCTGAGTGTTGAGCAGTCCTCACACTCGAGGGCTTAGCCGCGGACATGTTTTCGCCTAAGCCTAAAAACAAACTCAGCCGAACAAACGATTGAAAGCCAAATACAGATAAAATCCAAAGGTTAAATCGCGGATAAAAGTTTCGTAAAGAAGCAAATGTGCTCAGGCCTAAGGCCTGAATGAAGTTTTAAGGGATACAATTTCACTCGGCATACCGAGGCAAATAAAAGTGTTTCTTCCTAAGGTCAAGTTTTTCAATCATTTGACGGGCTGGCTGGCTCGACAAAAGTGTCCAAGTCAATGCCATATGCGATTCTAGTAGCTACGTCGATGAAGGTTTCCATGAAGTCCTCGAACTGAAGCTTCTTTGTGTTAACCACTTAGAGCTCCTTTAGCTTTTCCTCCCTCACGTCTCTATAATGGACTCTGATGAGTGATAGCGCCACGTCGGCACCGCAGCGAGCAGCAGACTTCTTCCATGCCTGCACTCGACTTAGAAGGTCGTTCAGACGGGCCATCATGGAGTTGAGGTCGAGCTGAGGAGTGTCCTCAGGCCACAACTCCTTATCAATCCTCTCCGTCGCAGATTTCAGTCGGACAAGATATGCCTGAGTACCCTGGAGTCGGAATTGAGTCTGAGCATGTTCATGGCCACCGCGTCTGCGACAGGAGACTTGGTGGGGTCTAGGTTGGGCTCAATCTCTTCTGTCTCCTTCTCGAAGTCTTGGCAGAATTTTGTTGAAGAGAAGGAATGGGAGGAGAGTCGGTGAGGTACGATCTTCATGGATTTCACAAAGTTCAGTCGACAAGAGACACTCACCGTCGAGCATGATGTACATCTTCCTCGAGAATTCGCCCAAGTGCCTCTCCAGGCCATTGCTCCTTTTGTTCAGCTGCTCAGCCCTTTTGACGAGGTCCACGCGCTCCTGCTTCAACTTTGCATTCTCCTCCTCCAGCTTCTGGGCAGCCGCCAGCTTACGATATGCAGTCTCGGTTTTGTCCTTTGCTACCCATTAGGCGTCGACGAGTGCTTTATCCTTGTCCTCCAGCGCCTTCTTCATGGAATCTAAAGAAACAACATTGTTGAGTCATGCTTGGAGTCGACGATTTTCATTGCGCATGTGTGTTCGAGTGAGAGCACTCGGTTCAAAGCATGAAAGGTGAAGATGGGAATGCAGAGGGTTGACGGTAGTTACTGTTGGAAATATGCCCTAGAGGCAATAAATAAAGTGTTTATTATTATATTTCCTTGTTCGTGATAATTGTTTATTATCCATGCTATAATTGTATTGATTGGAAACATATTACATGTGTGGGTAAATAGACAACACTATGTCCCTAGTATGCCTTTAGTGAACTAGCTCGTTGATCAAATATGGTCAAGGTTTCCTAGCCATTGACATGTGATGTCATTTGATAATAGGAACACATCATTAGTAGAATAATGTGATGGACAAGACCCAAACTACAAACGTAGCATATGATCGTGTCAGTTTATTGCTACTGTTTTCTGCATGTCAAGTATATGTTCCTATGACCATGAGATCATGCAACTCACGGACATCGGAGGAGTGCCTTGTGTGTATCAAACGTCACAACGTAACTGAGTGACTATAAAGGTGCTCTACAGGTATCTCCGAGGGTGTCTGTTGAGTTGGCATGGCTCAAGATTGGGATTTGTTACTTCGTGTGACGGAGAGGTATCTCAGGGCCCACTCGGTAATACTACGTCACAATAAGCCTTGCAAGCAATGTGACTAAGTGTTAGTCACAGGATTTTGTATTACAGAACGAGTAAAGAGACTTGCTGGTAACGAGGTTGAACTAGGTATGGAGATACCGACGATCGAATCTCGGGCAAGTAACATACCGAAGAACAAAGGGAACATCATACGGGATTAACTGAATAATTGACATAGAGGTTCGACCGATAAAGATATTCGTAGAATATGTAGGAACCAATATGGGCATCCAGGTCCCGCTATTGGTTATTGACCATAGAAGTGTCTCGGTCATGTCTACATAGTTCTCGAACCCGGAGGGTCTGCACACTTAAGGTTTGGTGACGTTTCGGTAGTATAGAGTTATGTATGGTGGTGAATGAAGATTGTTTGGAGTCCTGAATGAGATCCCGGACGTCACGAGGAGCTCTGGAATGGTCCGGAGGTAAAGATTCATATATAGGAAGTCCTGTTTTGGTCACCAGAAAAGTTTCGGGCTAATCGGTAGTGTATCGGGCGTGCCGGTAGTGTACCGCGAGACCATCGGGAGGGGTATTTCGACCCAAGAGGCTTCATGGGCTGTGGGAGAATAAATACCAGCCTTTTGTGGGCTGGTGGAAGTCCCACACAAGGCCCATGCGGCTAAGGAAGAAAAGCCCAAAGGGAAAAGGTGGAAAAAGGCAAAAAAGGAGGAATCCTAGTCCTACTAGGATTGGAGGAGGATTCCTCCTCTCCTCCCCACTTCGGCCGAACCAAGGAGGCTTGGCCCTTGCGCCAAGTTCTCTCCTCCCTCCCTCTTATACATACTGGAGGTTTAAGGGTTTTTTGCATAGAATTTTCAGCCACGTGCTACCCGTTCCTCCAATGCATTATTTCTCCTCTAGATCGGATTTCTGTAGTGCTTAGGCGAAGCCCTGCCGGAATAGCTCCACCACCATCGCTGGAGCGCCGTCACGCTGTCGGAGAACTCTTCTTCCTCTCCACTCCCTCTTGCTGGATCAAGATGACGGAGATCGTCATCAAGCCGTATGTGTGTTCAACACGGAGGTGCCGTCCGGCCGACGCTAGATCGGAAGGACCGTGATCGAGTTCGTGGGATAGATCGTGATCAAGTTCGCGGGACGGATCGTGATTGGATCGCGGAATGGATTGCGATTAGATCATGGGACGCTAGGGATTTGGATCGCGAACACGTTCGACTACACCAACCGCGTTTCTTAATGCTTCCCGCTTAGCGATCTACAAGGGTACGTAGATCCACTCTCCCTCTCGAAGATGCTCATCACCATGGATAGGTCTTGCGTGAACGTAGGAATTTTTTTGTTTCCCATGCAACATTCCCTAATAGTGGTATCAAAGCTAGGTCTATGTGTAGATGAGATCTCGAGTAGAACACAAAGAGTTTGTGGGCGTTGATGCTTAGATTGCTTCCTTCCTTGGTCGTGTTTTGGTTCAGCGATATTGTGAGATGAAGCGGCCCGGAGCAACATTACTCGTATGCTTACGAGAGACCGGTTCCCTCAACTGCAACTTGTTGCATAGATGGCATGTGGGTGCCAGTTTCTCTCACTTTAGTTGGATCGGATTCGACAAAGGCGGTCCTTGAGAATGTTTAAAGGCAACTAGTGTATCACCGTTGTGGTTTTTGCGTAGATGAGAATTGTTCTTGCTAGATACCCGTAGCAGCCACGTAAAACATGCAACAACAATTAGAGGACGTCTAACTTGTTTTTGCAGGGTATGTTGTGATGTGATATGGCCAATTACATGATGTGATATATGTGATGTATGAGATGATCATGTGATGTATAGATTATCACGACTTGCATGTCAATGAGTACGGCGACCGGCAGGAGCCATAGGGTTGTCTTTAATTATTGTATGACCTGCATGTCAATCATTAAGCGCTATGTAATGCTTTACTTTATCGCTAAATGGTAGCAATAGTAGTATAAGCATGTTGGGCGCGACAACCCCGATGGAGACACGTTGATGGAGATCAAGATGATGGAGATCATGGTGTCGTGCCGGTGATGATGGAGATCATGCCAGTGCTTTCTAGATGGAGATCAAAAGCACAAGTTCATGGCCATATCATGTCACTTATGATTTGCATGTGATGTTAATCCTTTTATGCACCTTGTTTTGCTTACGACGACGGTATCATTATAAGTTGATCCCTCACTTAAATTTCGAGATGAATTGTGTTCTCCTCGAGTGTGCACCGTTGTGAAAGTTCGTCGTGTCGAGACACCACGTATGATCGGGTGTGATAGACTCTACGTTCACATACAACGGGTGAAACCACCTCAACTCACGTGATGATTGGACTTGAGTTGGTGAATTTGGATCATGTGACACTCAGATGACCCGAGGGATGTTAATTTGAGTGGGAGCTTTAGTAAGTTGATTAACTAAACTCATTATCTTGAACAATAGTCTAAGTAAACCTTTGCATATTTATGTTGTAGATCAATGGCTCGCATAGTAGTACCCCTGAATTTTAATGCGTTCCTAGAGAAGCTATGATGAAATATGATGGAAGTAACTTTGTTGACTGGGCCTGTAATCTAAGGATTATCCGCATGGCTTCCTAGAAATCATATGTCCTTGATGCACCGCTTGGTGACCAACCAGAAGACATGACCTCCGAAGACGTTAAGAACGCTTGGGAGGCACGTACTGGAGATTACTCAATAGTTCAGTGTGCAATATTGTATGGCTTAGAATCGAGACTTCAAAGACGTTTTGAACGTCATGGAGCATATGAGATGTTCCAAAAGTTGAAGTTTATCTTTTAGAAGAATGCCCGGATCGAGAGGTATGAGACCTTTGATAAGTTCTATGCTTCCAAGATGGAGGAGAACGGATCTATTAGTGAACATATACTCAGAATGTCTGGGTATTCAACTCGTCTAGCGGAGTTGGGAATTGCCCTTCCGCCAGAGGCAATCACTGACATAGTTCTTCAATCACTGCCACCTAGTTACAAGAGCTTTGTGATGAACTATAACATGCACGGGATGAACAAGTCAGTCGCCGAGCTGTTTGCGATGCGAAAAGTCGCTGAGTCTGAAATCCAGAAAGAACATCAAGTGTTGATGGTCAATAAAACCACTAGTTTCAAGAAGAATGGCAAGGGCAAGGGAAAGAAAGGTAAAACCAAGAAGGATGGCAAAGCAGTTGCTACTCCTGTAAAGAAGCCCAAGCATGGACCTAAGCCAGAAACTGAGTGCTTTCATTGCAAGGGAACTAGTCACTGGAAGCGGAACTGCCCCAAGTACCTGGCTGACAAGAAGGCGATCAACAACAAACAATGTATATATGATATACATGTTATTGATGTGTACCTTACTAGCTCTCGTTGTAGTGCCTGGGTATTTGATACCGGTTCAGTTGCTCACATTTGCAACTCAAAACAGGAACTACGGAATAGATAAAGGCTGGCAAAGGATGAAGTGACGATGCGCGTGGGAAATGGTTCCAAGGTTGATGTGATCGCCGTCGACACACTCTCTCTTCGATTACCATCGGGATTAGTGATGAACCTAAATAATTGTTATTTAGTGCCTGCATTAAGCATGAACATTATATCTGGATCTTGTTTATTGCGAGACGGTTACTCATTTAAATTAGAGAATAAAGGTTGTTCTATTTATATGAGTAATATCTTTTATGGTCATGCACCCAATGTGAGGGGTTTATTCATATTGAATCTTGATAGTGATGACACACATGTTCATAACATTGATGCCAAAAGATGTAGAGTTGATAATGATAGTACCACTTTCTTGTGACACTGCCGTTTAGGTCATATTGGTGTAAAACGCATGAGGAAGCTCCATGCTGATGGACTTTTGTAGTCACTTGATTTTGAATCACTTGACACATGTGAACCATGCCTCATGGGCAAGATGACTAAAACGCCGTTCTCTGGAACAATGGGACGGGCGAGTGACTTATTGGGAATCATACATATTGATGTGTGCGGTCCAATGAATGTTACAGTGCGTGGTGGATATCGTTATTTTCTCACCTTCACTGATGACTTAAGTAGATATGGGTATATTTACTTAATGAAACACAAGTCTGAAACGTTTGAAAAGTTCAAGCACTTTCAAAGTGAAGGTGAGAATCATCGTAACAAGAAGATTAAATTCCTACGATCTGATCAAGGAGGTGAATATCTGAGTTATGAGTTTGGCAGTCACTTAAGATAGTCTAGAATTGTTTCACAGTTGACACCGCCTGGAACACCACAGCGTAATGGTGTGTCTGAACGTCATAATCGAACCTTATTAGATATGGTGTGTTCTATGATGTCTCTTGCCGATTTGCCACTATCGTTTTTGGGTTATGCATTAGAGACAGCTGCATTCACTTTAAACAAGGCACCATCAAAATCCATTGAGACGACGCCATATGAGCTATGGTTTGGCAAGAGGCCAAAATTTTTGTTTCTTAAAGTTTGGGGATGTGATGCCTATGTCAAAAAGCTTCAGCCTGAAAAGCTGGAACCCAAAGCAGAGAAATGCGTCTTCGTAGGATACCCGAGAGAGACAGTCGGGTATACCTTCTATCTCAGATCCGAAGGCAAAGTGTTTGTCGCAAAGAACAGGACATTTCTTGAGAAAGAGTTTCTCTCGAAAGAATTGAGTGGAAGGAAAATAGAGATTGCTGAGGTTATTGAACCTTTACTTCAAGAAAGTAGTGCAGCGCAGAAGATGTTTCTGTGGAACCTACGACGGTAGAAGAGGAAGTTAATGATGATGATCATGAAGCTTCGGATCAGGCTACTATTGAACCTCGTAGGTCAACAAGGGCGCGTACTACTCCTAAGTGGTACGGCAACCCTGTCTTGGAGGTCATGTTGTTGGACAACAATGAACCTACGAGCTATGGAGGAGCATTGATGGGCCCGGATTCCGAGAAATGGTTAGAGGCCATGAAATCCGAGATGGGATCCATGTATGAAAACAAAGTATGGACTTTGCAAGTATTACATGAAGGGCGAAATGCCATTCAGAACAAATGGATCTTTAAGAAGAAGACAAACGCGGACGGTAATGTCACCGTCTATAAAGCTTGACTTGTGGCAAAGGGTTTTTCACAAGTTCAAGGAGTTGACTATAATGAGACATTCTCACCCGTAGCGATGCTTAAGTCTGTCAGAATCATGTTGGCAATAGCTGCTTATTTCGATTATGAAATTTGACAGATGGATGTCAAAAAGGCGTTCCTCAATGGTTTCCTTGAGGAAGAGTTGTATATGATGCAACCAGAAGGTTTTGTCGATGCAGAGAATGCTACCAAAGTTTGCAAACTCCAGCGATCCATTTATGGGCTAGTGCAAGCATCTCGGAGTTGGAATAAGCGCTTTGATGAGGTGATCAAGGCGTTTGAGTTTATACAAGTTTATGGAGAAGCTTGTATTTACAAGAAAGTGAGTGGGAGCTCTATAGTGTTTCTAATATTATATGTGGATGACATATTGCTTATTGGAAACAATATTGAAATGCTGAAAAGCGTGAAGGAATATTTGAACAAGAGTTTTTCAATGAAGGACCTAGGAGAAGCTGCTTTCATATTAGGCATTAAGATCTATAGAGATAGATCAAGACGCTTAATAGCACTTTCACAGAGCACACACCTTGATAAAGTTTTGAAGAAGTTCAAAATGGATCAGTCCCAGAAGGGGTTCTTGCCTGTGTTACAAGGTGTGAAGTTGAGTAAGACTCAATGCCCAGTGACTACAGAAGATAGAGAAAAGATGAGTGTCATCCCCTATGCTTCAGCCATAGGCTCTATCATGTATGCAATGTTGTGCACAAGACCGGATGTCATCCTTGCCATAAGTATGGTCAAAAGGTTTCGAAGTGATCGTGGAATGGAACGCTGGGCAGCGGTCAAGAATATCCTTAAGTACCTGAAAAGGACTAAGGAAATGTTTCTCATTTATGGAGGTGATGAAGAGCTCGTCGTAAAGGGTTACGTCAATGCAAGCTTGGACACTGATCCAGATGACTCTAAGTCACAAACCGGATACATATTTATTCTTAACGAGGGAGCGGTAAGCTGGTGTAGTTCCAAGCAAAGCGTGGTAGCCGATTCTACATGCGAAGCGGAGTACATCGCAGCCTCGGAGGCAGCGAAGGAAGGTGTCTGGATGAAGCAGTTCATGACGGATCTTGGAGTAGTGCCCAGTGCACTGAATCCAATGAACCTATTCTGTGACAACACTGGTGCCATTGCTCTGGCCAAGGAACCAAGGTTTCACAAGAGGACCAGACACATAAAGCGACGCTTCAACTCCTTCCGCAATTACATCGAGGAGAAGGACCCGTTGACTAAACCTCTTCCAAGGGCTAAACATGATCAACACCAGAACTGCATGGGTGTTCGATTCATTACAATGTAAATCACATAGTGATGTGAACTAGATTATTGACTCTAGTGCAAGTGGGAGACTATTAGAAATATGCCCTAGAGGCAATAAATAAAGTGTTTATTATTATTTTTCCTTGTTCATGATAATCGTTTATTATCCATGCTATAATTGTATTGATTGGAAACACATTACATGTGTGGGTAAATAGACAACACTATGTCCCTAATATGCCTCTAGTGAACTAGCTCGTTCATGAAACATGGTCAAGGTTTCCTAGCCATTGACATGTGATGTCATTTGATAACGGGATCACATCATTAGTAGAATAATGTGATGGACAAGACCCAAACTACAAATGTAGCATATGATCGTGTCAGTTTATTGCTACCGTTTTCTGCATGTCAAGTATATGTTCCTATGACCATGAGATCATGCAACTCACGGACATCGGAGGAGTTCCTTGTGTATATCAACTGTCGCAACGTAACTGGGTTACTATAAAGGTGCTCTATAGGTATCTCCGAGGGTGTCTGTTGAGTTGGCATGGATCAAGACTGGGATTTGTTACTCCGTGTGACGGGGAGGTATCTCAGGGCCCACTCGGTAATACAACATCACAATAAGCCTTCCAAGCAATGTGACTAAGTGTTAGTCATGGGATTTTGTATTACGGAATGAGTAAAGAGACTTGCCGGTAACGAGGTTGAACTAGGTATGGAGATACCGACGATCGAATCTCGGGCAAGTAACATATCGAAGATCAAAGGGAACATCATACGGGATTAACTGAATCCTTGACATAGAGGTTCGACCAATAAAGATCTTCTTAGAATATGTAGGAACCAATATGGGCATCTAGGTCCTGCTATTGGTTATTGACCGTAGAGGTGTCTCGGCAATGTCTACATAGTTCTCGAACCCGCAGGGTCTGCACACTTAAGGTTTGGTGACGTTTTGGTAGTAGAGAGTTTTGTATGGTGGTGACCGAAGGTTGTTCGGAGTCCCGGATGAGATCCCGAACATCACAAGGAGCTCCGGAATGGTATGGAGGTAAAGATTCATATATAGGAAGTCCTGTTTTGGTCACTGGAAAAGTTTCGGGCTAATCGGTAGTGTACCGGGAGTGCCGGTAGTGTACCGAGAGACCATCGGGAGGGGTATTTCGACCCAAGAGGCTCCATGGGCTGTGGGAGAGTGTTTACCAGCCCTTAGTGGGCTGGTGGAAGTCCCACACAAGGCCCATGCGTCTAGGGAAGAAAAGCCCAAAGGGAAAAGGTGGAAAAAGGCAAAAAAGGAGGAATCCTAGTCCTACTAGGATTGGAGGAGGAGTCCTCCTCTCCTCCCCACTTCGGCCGAACCAAGGAGGATTGGCCCTTGCGCCAAGTCCTCTCCTCCCTCCCTCTTATATATACTGGAGGTTTTAGGGTTTTTGCACAGAATTTTCAGCCACGTGCTATCCGTTCCTCCAATGCATAGTTTCTCGTCTAGGTCGGATTTCTGCAGTGCTTAGGCGAAGCCCTACCGGAATAGCTCCACCACCATCGCCGGAGCGTTGTCATGCTGACGGAGAACTCTTCTTCCTCTCCGCTCCCTCTTGCTAGATTAAGACGGCGGAGATCGTCATCAAGCCGTACGTGTGCTGAACGCGGAGGTGTCGTCCATTCGGTGCTAGATCAGAAGGACCGTCATTGAGTTCGCGGGACGGATCATGATCAAGTTCGCGGGACAGATCGTGATTGGATCGTGGGACGGATCGTGATTAGATCGCGGGATGCTCGGCGATTTGGATCGCGAAGACGTTCGACTACACCAACCGCGTTTCTTAATGCTTCCCGCTTAGCGATCTACAAGTGTACGTAGATCCACTCTCCCTCTCGTAGATGCTTATCACCATGGATAGGTCTTGCGTGAACGTAGGAATTTTTTTGTTTCCCATGCAACGTTCCCCAATAGTTACCTCCGAGAGACTTCAGCTCAGCCCAAGCTCGCTCTAGAGTATTGTTGGAGGCCTCCAGATCCACGCACAGTCGGTTCCTCTCATCCTCAAGATCCTTGTACTGTGTTCCATGTTCGCAAGCTCTCTTAAACCAACAAAAGAAATAAATTCAATTGACAAAGTAATACCAAGTACGGGCGACTGGGTTATGAATACCGTTGAACGCCTGCCTTACTATCCTGGAACAGCATCATATAATGGTTCACCTATGATGTCCATGAAGCCCATGTCCAGGGGAAGAAGAATTCAAGCAAAAAGTCCACCCGACATGTCGAGTGGCTCTCGCGCTCCGCGTGCCGTAAACAAATTCAAAATAGTCTCTATTAAGACCCCCGTCGGTGCAAGCACTCGACGGCGGTCTCGGGACTACACCCATTGGGTGCACTCAGAGTGCCCCCACTGAGACTGTTAACACTCAAACTGTCGAATAACTCGTCAGAAAAAAATGCAGTCGACATGTCGAGTGCCTCCAGTACTTCGCGTACGATGGAAATCCCGATTTCTAGTTTTCAAGACTACTCCTTATCGTCTGCGATTAGCAGTAGCCTTGGGGACTACACCTAGTGGGTGCACTTAGCGTGCCCCCACTGGTTACTAAAATGTTTGACTAGGTCAGCCCTATCAGAACATTCATCCATCAATGCGCCTCCCTGCTCTGTGAAGTTTAATCTATCCTTATGTAGCTTCATATCATGGTTTATCAATAATATCCACGAAACCTACGAGGTAGCTTCGAAGTGGTGTGATCAAAGGCAAAATGTATCCCGTATACAACAAACTCTAAGACCCCTGCCGGTGCAAGCACTCGACAGCGGTCTCGGGGACTACACCCAGTGGGTGCACTTAGCGTGCCCCCACTGGATCTTCCAATTCTCGACCAGTCGAGTGGCAAAAAACATCCGTCACTCGATCCGTCGAGTGACACGCCCCTCCCCACTCTGTGAAGTGCAGTCTATCCTCATGTAGCGTCATATCATGGTTTCTCAATGATATCCATGGAACCTACAAAGTAGCTACGGAGTGGTGCGACCAAGGGCAAGCGTATCAAGCATACGACAAACTCTAAGACCCTTACCGATGCAAGCACTCGACAGCGATCTCGGGGACTACACCCAGTGGGTGCACTCAAAGTGCCCCCAATGAGACGGTTAACACTCGATCCATCGAGCAGCCCGTCAGAAAAAATATATATGCACTCGACATGTCGAGTGACTCTAGTACTACGCGTACTATCGATCCAAATCCTACTCGACTAAGACTTGGCCTATTCGAGTGGAGAAATTTCAAACATTCTACGAGTGGACAATAAGCACCCACTGGGTGTACAGTCAAGAAAAGACAGGAATTCAATCGTAAATGTACTTACAATCAAACTTACTCGGACATTAGTGCGGAGGGCCGCGCTGACATCGTAAGCCAGCTTGCTGGCCTCGTACGCCTCCTTGGTTCGTAGCATTATCTGCTCTGCCTAGATCATAGCCTCCTTTGCAGCTCCAGTCTGATCTTCCGAGACACGATGTAGAGAGAAAGCCGTCATGGGCGGGATCGGCATAGTTGCTGGGGCAGCTGAAGCAGTCTGAGCAGGTCCGATTGGAGTTGATGTCATGATGGTCGAGACAGCTGGAGGAGCACTCGACAGAGGTACTACAGGATCAGCTCTGATTTGTGTCGAGTCGCCCATCCCCTGGGAAGACTCTACAGTCGACCGCTGAAGTGTCTGCACTGATGAAGCTCTTCGGGTGCGGGGGCGCGAGGTGTCTAGGTGTTCCTTGTCGTCTTCCAGTTGGATGATCTCTGCAACGTCAACCGACAGTGTTAAATTTTGCAAGTGACGAATCACATTCGGATGAATCAAGAACTTATTAACCTCTATGAGAAGTGGCAGTGTCAGCAGTGTCAATGTCCATCGCTTCCCCTCCGGCTCGAGGAGGTGAGGTTACACACGTAGCAACTCCGACGGATCAAACAACACTCGGTTGGCAACAACGCAAAGTCACAATTGACAGAAAGAATTCGAGGGTAAAACACTCACGTGGATACGACAGGCACGACCATCTTCATGCGAGGCAAGGCTTTGCGAGGTTTGGCCACAGTCACTTTGGGTTGCTTTGCCGATCGTTAGCTCAACTCAACAGTCGAGGGGCGGCTCCGCTTCGGGTTCTTCTTGCTCGGTCCCGGAGCCCTGTCCTTAGCAGCCACAGGATCTTGGCGAGCCTTTGTGCGGCGTTCGGTGCGGAGAGATGGCCCGACTTTTGGCTCGTTTTCGTCCAAGTTTTCGTACTCGTCCTCGGAATCTTCTGAACTGTCACTGTCCACGCTGCCACCTTCACTCACAACTCCATCGTCAATGTGGTTCCCGTTAGGAATGGGTGAGTGCATGTGCGTCCACTCCTACATGATTCAAGTAAAGAAGGCAGTTCATAGGTCAATATATCACTCGACAGTACAAGTACATCAGTCGACACTGCTCAACTCACCAGATTCTTCGGTGGGTTTTTGGCCGAGTAAGGTCAGATCCTCTTGGCTCCCAAAGGGTTGTCGCATGCTCTAGTAATGTTGCGAAGCCACTGCTCAACAGTTTTTTGCGGAACTTCTTCTGGGTGCGCCCTAGTCGAGTCCTCAGGGCCCACGTAGTGCCACATGGTGTGATCTGTGGCTTGGAGCAGCTGAATACGTCGACTCTGAAATGTCTCCAACAGATCCATGTCATTCACTCCACCCTAGATCAGTTGCACCACAACTTCAACCAAGATTCTCACTTGGACATGTTCCTCTTTGGACACCCTCAGAGACTTGGGGACAACTAGACGGTCAGGTGTATAGGGGGGAAGGCCAATCGACATGTTGGGCGATGCTGCATCTTTGCAGTAGAACTAAGTCGACTGCCGGCCTCTAACAGACTCAGGAAAAGTCATGGCAAGGAAGGAACTATGGGCTCTTTTCTGAAGTTCTAAACCTTCACACAACTGAAGCACATGAGTCTTCCCATCAGCAGGGAGAGCTTTCTTCATGGTCTGGGATCTGACCATAAAGTGTGCTTGAACAGCCCCCAATGGGGAGAGCAGCCCAGAAAACACTCGCACAAAGTAACGAAGGCAGACAAGTATGCAACAATATTCGGTGGGAGATGGTGCAGTTGGGCGCCGAAGAAATTCAAGAATCCTCTAAAGAACGGGTGGGGTGGCATAGAGAAACCTCTTTCAACGTGGGAGAGAAGGAGGACCCGGTCCCCGTCGCGCGGCTCCGGCTCACGCTCTCCCTTCGGTAGCCTCCAGGCGCCGTCCGCCACGAGCCCATCAGCGACAAGGCCCTCCATGTCCTTGTGAGTGACTACGAAGGGGAGAAAGTCCCCCTGCATCCATCCCGCCGGCACGGTGAACCGAGCGGTCGAGGGCTTCTTGCCCTTGACCTTCATCGCCCCCTTCTTAGCTCGCTCCATCTTCTCCATGGTGCTCTTTATCATCACCACGACGGTTCTCGTCGGAGAAGAACAAGATGAGGCGCTGGAGACAGGGGAGGCGGAGGAAGAGAGGAAGTTTGGGGAGTAGTACTGTGCGAACTGCAGCGCTCCGAGATTTATATCCCGCCGAGTGCCTCGCTGATTGGTGGACCCGCGAGATCACCGCGCATGCCAGATGCAGTCTGCGTCCAATACGTGGCAAAATGACCGGCGCGGAGATCGAGGCGTCGTGCTCGCACTTGCCCTGATCGTGGCGTCATCATCGCACGCGCGCGCTTCCCAATTTTTTGCACCCTGTGAAATCCGGGCCTGACAGACCGACCCGTCACCTCCAAAGATGCTTTCAGTTCACTCAGAGCAAAATAGGCATTGAACATCCACTCGGACACTTTCAAGGCTAAATGGATCCACGCGAATGGAGAAGAGTTCAATCGACGCTAGTTTCGTTGAAGCCTCGAATATCATTCGGAAGATTTAGCGTGTTGATCCTGAATTGACATCAATACTCAGAGTTCAATCGACGCAAGTTTTGTTGAAGCCCCGAATATCATTCGAAAGATTTGATGCCTTATTTCGAGATTGGCATTGATACCCCCATTTCACTACTCGAACCCTGATCCATTCGGGGGCTAATGACGAGGATATGTACATAGGGTGGGGTCCTAGGCAAGGGCTACATACCCTACCTAAGGACACTACATTGGAGGACTTGAAGATCAAGCATAAGCTTCCGACTGGATTCCATGAGACGTCCAAGTCACTCGACATTCAATCCACTCGGAGTCTTCTTCCTTCACTCAACAGTCGCCTGTCACTCGGTAGACCTCATTCTCAGTCGACACCAGAAGACCAGGAGCCACCATCAGGAGGCCAACGGGCGGTCGTAGTTCCTTCGTCATTAGTAGCATTTATTATGTATGTTACCAGTAATGCCAGTCTTTAAATCCACGATCGGACCCTTAGATGTCAGGCACTTATGAGGGGTAGCGAACTATATATAAGCCGCCCCTCCCCTCTGGCACAAGGGTCCGCAACCATTGCAATCTTAACATTCCACACGACATAAGCTCCCGAGCACTGAGACATAGGGCTGTTACCTTCATGAGAGGGGCCTAAACTCATACATCCGTGTGCACACCCTCGTCGTAGCTAGGACTCTGCCCTCTCCCTTCATACCCCTACCTTCTACTGTTAGGCTCATTCCCACGACAACTCCCAAGTGACACCTAACCAATCTAGGAGACACCACACTCCAAAAGGTAATAGATGGTGTTTGTGGTGGAGCTTCCTAAAAAAAGTTGGGCGGGCCAGAGAGTAGAAACACTCCCATGAAACTGAAATTCAGTGTACCATTGTGGGCTCAGCTTCATATAAATAATTTTATCTTCAATCCTGGGTGGGTCACTACCCATCCGGCCTTGTCGTGGCTCCGCCAGTGGATGATGTATAGATGATGAACTCCTTGCTCTTTTGTTTCAAAAGGTAGTGTCCTCAACACTCAATCACTCTCTCATGGAATTTGGCTTGGTATAAGAGGATGATTGGGTGGAAAGAAACTTGGGGAGGCTAGAAATCAAGGATCTATTGGTTGGAGTTCAATATCTTGATCTCAACACATGAGTAGGTGGTTCTTCCTTGGAAAATGAATGGTGGAAGTGTAGTTCGTTCTGATTGCTCTCTCAATGAGTGAGAGGGGTGGAGGGGTATTTTTAGCCTTCTCAAAAATCCAACCGTTACAACATTCTCGCCCAACTCGGTGAAACCAAAATATAAACTCGGTTCTAATGACTAGTGCAAAATACCCTAACTTTTGGCTTTTCGGTGAGACCGAAATAAACATCGCGGGGAGAGCGATTCAGTTTAACCTAGGCAGATCCACCACTTTGGCGGCACCAAAACATGAAACTCAGAAGTTTAAATATTTCGATCACAAAAGGTTGGTCACTGCTTTTTGGTTGCACCGAATGCAATCTCGGTTCTATCGAGGTGCTAGGGTTTGGCTTAGGATCTGTCTCGGTGTGACAAAAAATAAAATGTTGGTGGCACCGATTTGGTAGTTTAGGGTTTTGGACAAAATGTTTTGTGGGAGTTTGATTGAGGCTTTTGGTGGTATATGTCTAAGCACTTGTGCAACGAGATCATCATCAGTACCTCATCCCCTTTTAATAGTACTAGCTTTCCTATGAACTCAACTGTGATCAACTTAGGGGTCTTGAAGCTTTTGCCAATTGAAGTTCTTTCCATCTTAGGGGCTCCTGCTCACAATTTCTTGAAATATACTTGATAGGTTTATTAGCTCAAGGAATTATATGTTGTTGCTAATTACCAAAACCACCTAGGGAGAACTTGTGCTGTCAATCTCCCCCTTTTTGGTAATTGATGACAACATATATATAAAAGCTTAGACAAAGGATATAATCAATGCATAATATCGTCGCTTTGAGAAGTATGTGATACGCAAGACCTCCCCCTAAATTTGTGCATTATTTTGAATTTGCGTCTGGATGCAAATGCACAATCTATTAGGATCATGGGTCACTCTTCCATGTCACATACATTTTGGTGTAGCACATAAATGATATGAATGGATTACAATGCATAGAACACCAAGCATATAAGTGAATGATCATGAAATTTCAAGGATAGGTAATAGTGGCATCAGCCATAAAGAGTATGATCAAATACAACAAAGTTTTAAGTCATGAGATGACCAAAAGTATAACCAAGTGTAACCAAAAGTATCAAGAATGATAAAGGAAGGCAAAGGCAAAAGCAACATGCTCTCTCTTGAAGCCCTACGATCTATACAAATTCCCCCCCTTTGGCCACAAGTTACCAAAAAGGTCAAACCGTATAGAGCTAAATGTCGGTCTGGGATGGATCTCCTCAGGTTTGTGTTGAAGTCCGATGACTTGTTACTCTGGTGGTTGTCTAAGGAGTCGAGATCGTTGCATCTGCAAATGCTTCAGCTGAGGTTTGCTGGACTGGTGGAGTAGGTACTGGGAGCACCGACAGTGTAGCAGTGGAAGTAACAACATGAGTAGCAGCTGAAGCTATGACAGTGGCTCTGGACTGTGAAACAGGCACTGTTGAAGATCTAGGCATACTGGTGAACTACCTAGTGGTAGGTAGAGTCTCATTGTCATCGCTACATCCTGATGAAGCTGCTCTACGATAGTATGTATCTCCATGACCTTCACATCAGGATCATGAATCTTCGTCTCAACTACAGTCTCCAGGCTAGCTTGGTTCTTCACTAGTTCAGCCAAGCTCTTCTCGATCCTCTATGTGGTACTCATAAAGTAGACCATCTCTAGTCATTCTTTATCTTGAGTTGTGGAGCACTAGCGGCCCTGGCTGCCTCTACCTCGGCCTCAGCCTCAATCTCTGCCCGAGCTGTAGATGAGGTGGGATGGTAAGGGTCCATCGTTACCACATTTTACTTGAACTCCGGCTGAAGTGGCAGGTGTCGACGATCAAGAAGTTAAACCTTACTCCCAACCTTGGAGTTGATTAAATCTGAATGAATGTTGCATATCCACACAACCTCTTCTGGTTAGCAGCAGTCCTCTTGATGGTCTTGACAATAAGATCCATCACCCTGATCCCGGTGTTCTGATCTACATGGTGCAACATGTTGATTGAATAGCCTCTGATCATCTTCTCATCTCTCTTAGGCACTGGGGCCTTGTTTTTCTCATATGTAGAAACATCCCTGGCAGTCCTCTTAGGCTTAGATAGGGCCTTAGAGGTGGTGGCTACCTTCTTGGGCCTAACATCAACCATCAACTGTTGTTGCTTGGCGGGAGGTGGTTGTGGTGCTTGGTCCTGCTCTTCAGCATCAATCGGATCCTCATACATAGAGGTAGGTTTGCTAACCATATGTACAATCCTCTTCTTCTCTCTCTTCTTCCATGGCTTGTTAGCCATTGTGTTGGACCTCTTGGGTACTCCAATGAAAGTGACAGACCCCTCTTGGGAGCAACCGACCCAATTATCTTCCTGATCACACCTCTCTCCTTTTGTGTACCTCCATATTCCATTCTCATAGTGCTCCTCCTGGAACTGACCTATTCCACCTCAAAATCCTCCTCATCATCATCTAAGTTCTTCCTCTTCCTGGTCCTTGTGGTAGCCTTAGGCAGACTAGGGGAACTCCTCTCCCCCTCATGGTAGCTCTCATCAGGACTAGTGCCACTACTCATGCCATTGGGGTTCTCTGATTGTTCTGTCTATCATCTGAAGCACACATCTTGATCACAAACCATGTGAATTAGTTATATAAGAGTGGAGTGGATGAGCATAAAAAAACTCAAACATTTTTGCAAAAAATTGAACTCAAAACTTAGTTTTAGGGTTTCACAGTGTGCAAGTCGGAACCACCAATTTTGAGATTTTGGAAGCTCTGAGGCAACAACAGAGACTTGGCAAAGCCATTTCGGTTTCATTGAGGCTTGTTTCGATCTCTCCAAAGTTTCACATGCAACTTCTAAATCCCATTTTGATAACACCGATAGGACCCTCTCAGTTGCATCAAGAAGCCCTTTGTGATGTGGACGAGACCACATCGGTGATGCCAAAAAAATTTGGTTGAAGGGTTCAAGATTGCTCACTTTGGAAACCTAACCCTAAGGTTTTTCATTCAAATTGATCTATTGGATTTTTCTCGAGGATAGGAAATTTCATAATGTGGCAAGAAGTAAAACACTCCAAATTGTGTATGAATCGGAGAAGGAATGCAATGGAGATCAAAGCTTTACCCTAACTTGGCAGAGCTTCTCTACAACGGCAATGGCGGTGACGATTGGCATTGCTGGTGACGGAATCCGGCACCGAGGGCACGCAGGAGACAAAGGCGGCATCTGAAGACCTAGGGCAACGACAACAATGGGGTGCGGGAGTGAGAGGGTTTGAGAAATTTCAAAGTCCCACTTGCGCGATATATATACCCATGTGTTGTCAGTGACATCGAGAGGAAATTTTCGGTGGCACCTAAGTTCATAGCTGCTCGGAGCAGAGGAACTCGGTGATGCCGAGATTTTTTGATCGGTGGTACTGAGGTTGGAAAACCATATCAATCCAAGTGCTTTCGGTGGAACTGAGTTTGTAGGAATTGGTCACACCAAAAATACTTAAAAGGTTTCGGAAGTCATCCATTGTCGAATCGGTGCCTCTGAGTGCTCCTCACCCAGAGGGTCCGAAAATGAGCTTGTTCTAATTTTGTGACGAAGCACGAATAGAATTTGAGACAAGATAGAATAGATAGCTAGAGGTGGTACTTAGGCATTCTTGTACATCCAATTGGATAGAAAAATAAAACCCAAATAACTACAATTGGATGTCCTTGAATGAAGAAAAGTATGCATACCAACATGCCCACACAATAAAATGGCAAAAGCAATATGTCAAACATTCAAACCACTCTAGTATCTGTAAATCAATTGTCGATGACAAAGTCATGTATATTTGAGTATATTGACTTAGGAGCCAAGTGAGATCACTTGATCATAGGTCATACTCGTCATTTAAGTACAAGTGGGTTACCACTTTTACATAAAGTATTAATGTGTTTACACCTTTAGAGATGCTTTAGCTCAAGTCTTATAGCAAAGATCCCCCTGATCTGATATCCCCCCTAAGAGGGATGAACTAACCTTTGGTTTTTTGGCGTTGGTATCACGCAGAACGGAGCCACGGGGTGGTCCTAAGCTATCAAGGCGCGCCTAGGGGGTGGGCGGGCCATGTTGGCTTGGCACCAACAGGTGGCCTTCCTCTGGTGCTTCTTCACTTCGGTATTTCTTATTCTCTCCAGGAAAAATCGTCAAAAAGTGTCAAGCGATTCCGAGAACTTTTAATTTCTGCACAAAAACAACACCACAACAATTCTTCTGAAAACATCGTCGGTCGGGGTTAGTTCTAAATAAATCATATAAAGTGCATCAAAACCATATATAAGTATTGTAAACATGGGTAAATATGACGTGAATACGTCATAAATTATCGATACATTGCAGATGTATCACTTCCCTTTAGGACCAAACATGATGAAGTGTCATGTAGTCAACGTTCACATGACACCACTAATGGAAGAGCAACATACATATCATCAAAATATCGAACGAATACCAACATCACATGATTACTTATAACAAGACTTCTCCCATGTCCTCAATAACAAAAGTAACTACTCACAAATCATGTTCATGCTCAAGATGAGAGGGGTGTTAAATATCATTAAGGATGTGAACATATAATCTTCCACCAAGTAAACCAACAAGCATCAACTACGAGATTTAATCAAACTACTAGTAACAAAGATTGAATACGAGAGGTGAACTAGGGTTTGATATGATATGGTGCTAGTGAAGATGTTGATGAAGATTGGTCCTCCCACAATGGAGGAAGGGTTGGTGATGACGATGGCTTCGATTTACCCCTCCCGAAGGAAAGTTACCCCGGTGAAATCGCTCTGCTAGAGATCAAAAGTTCTCTTGTCCAGGTTTCGCCTTGAGACGACGGTGCTTTGTCCTGAAAGTCGCCTCCTTACTTATTTTTTTCTGGGTCTAAACCCTTCACGTAGTAGACGAGGGGGACCGGAGACCACCTATGGGGCCCACAAGGCACCAGGGACCGCCCTGTTGCCTTGTGAGCGACAGGTGCCCCCTCCTGATACGTTTCCATCGTATCTATATTTTTGATTGTTTCATGCCAATATTCTACAACTTTCATATACTTCTGGCAACTTTTTATACTATTTTTGGGACTAACATATTGATCCAGTGCCTCGTGCCAGTTCCTGTTTGTTGCATGTTTTTTGTTTCATAGAAAATCCATAGCAAACAAAGTCCAAACACGATAAAAACTTACAGAGATTTTACTTTGAATATATGTGATTTTTGGGAAAAAGAATCAACGCGAGACGATGCCCGAGGGGCTCACAAGCCGGGGAGGCGTGACCTACCCCCCTAGCCGCGCCAAGGTGGCTTGTAGTCACCCCTTAAGGAGGTTGGTGCCCTTCTTTCGCCACAAGAAAGATAATATCCAGATAAAAATCTGGTAATTATTTTAGCCCAACCGGAGTTACATATCTCTGGGAATTTAAGAATTTGGGAACGCAGAAACAGAAGGAAACACAGAGAGAGAGAGATCCAATCTCGGAGGGAATCCCGCCCCTCCACCGCCATGGAGGTCAAGGACCAGAGGAGTAACCCTCCTCCCATCTAGGTGGAGGTCAAGGAAGAAGAACAAGGTGGGGGGCTCTCTCCCCCTCTCTCCCGGTGGCATCGGAACGCCACCGGGGCCATCATCGTGACGATGATCTACACGAACAACTTCGCTGCTATCATCACCAACTCTCCCCCCTCTATGCAGCGGTTCAACACCTCTTCTCTCCGCGGTAATATCTACTTAAACATGGTGCTCAACACTATATTTTATTTCCCAATGATGTATGGCTTTCCTATGATGTTTGAGTAGATCCGTTTTGTCCTATGGGTTGATTGATGATCATAATTGGTTTGAGTTGCATGTTTTATTATTGGTCATATCCTATGGTGCTCTCCGTGTTTATGATTCACTTATGGTGGGTGGCGTGAGTGATAGAAGCACAGACTCGAGTAAGTAGGTTGTTTGCGTATGGGAATAAAGAGGACTTGATACCTTATAATGCTATGGTTTGGTTTTACCTTAAGGATCTTTAGTAGTTGTGGATGTTTGCTAGAGTTCCAATCATAAGTGCATATGATCCAAGTAGAGAAAGTACGTTAGCTTATGCCTCTCCCTCATATAAAATTGCAATAGTGATTATCGGTCTAGTTATCGATTGCCTAGGGACAAATAACTTTCTTGTGACAAAAAGCTCTCTACTAAGACTAACTTAGTTGTTTCTTTCTCTTAGCATCCCCTAGTTTTTATTTATGTGCTCCTTATTATCTTGCAAACCTATCCCGTTACACCTACAAAGTACTTCTAGTTTCATACTTGTTCTAGGTAAAGCGGACGTTAAGCATGCGTAGAGTTGTATCGGTGGTCGACAGAACTTGAGGGAAAATTTGTTCTATCTTTAGATCCTCGTTAGGTTCGACACTCTTACTTACCGAGAAAGGCTACAACTAATCACATATACTTGTGGGTTATCAAGACCTTTTTCTAGCGTCGTTGCCGGGGAGCAATAGTGTGGGATGAATATTATCGTGTGTGTTTGTTTTCTTTATCACTAAGTAATTTTTATTTTTTATTCTAAGTTGTTTTCTATCTTTATATATGGGTAGGAAACATAAAATACCAACAAAATAGTTGTACTTTCTGCTCCAAAAGTTGAGGAACCACTAGTGTTCCATACCACCGAAGAATGTTACTTGGGTCATCTTGGATCCACTTGTGCTCGTGCTGAAAACCCAACTAGATTAGTTGAGGGAAAGTCATTAAATGAGCATGCTCATTATGTGCGACACCGAATATCTCAAAAAGGGAAACTCTTATGGCATCAAATTAATATTTTGTGTTGTTATGCTTGGAACATGTGTGAATTGCATGATCTTATTTGTTGTTCTAAAGAAGCTTAAAAACACCTTCCCTACCAATGTGTGTTTAATGATAATGAAATATTATCCTATTATGCCAAGGAGGCCTATTGCTACAATGAAATTGTTGCTTTCAAGGGTGCCTATGAAATTGCTTCTTTCATTGAAAAGTATGATGCTACTCTTTACAAATCTGAAAATTTTGCCATACTTAAATATTGCTATGAAAACTATGCGTCTAATGCTTATGTTATAGAGTTTATTGAAAGTATGACCGCTGCCTTGGAAAAGACTAATATTATGCAGGAATCTATGGAAGAGGAAGTTGCTGAAATTGTAAGCTCATTAGATGAAAATATGAGTAGGAGAACGAAGAACAAAAGGAGGAAGATCGGATTAGCTACCTATTCCCACCTTCTAATGAGAGTAACTCTTCAACTCATACATTGTTTAATCACCCTTCGCACATACCGAAGGATGAATGCTATGATTATTGCTCTGATCCCTTGATTTCTTTTGGAATATCCCTTTTTGATGAACTTGGTGCCTGCTATTCTTGTGGCCATGATGCCAATATGAATTATTCTTATGAAGATGAACTTTATATATTTCCTTATGTTAAGAATGAAATTGTTTCTATTGCACCCACAAATGATAGTCCTATTATCTTTTTGAATTCTCCAAACTACACTATATCGGAGAAGTTTTCCCTTATTAAGGATTATATCGATGGGTTGCGTTTTCCTATTGCAGATGATGATTTTAATGAATGTAATATGCATGTGCTTGATGCTCCTACATGCAATTATTATGAGAGAGGAACTACATCTTCACCTTTCTATGTTTCCAATACACTAAAATTGCAAGAAACTACGTGTGCTATGCATTGGCCTTTACTTGGAGTGAATGAATTGTTCTTGTATGACATGCCAATGCATAGGAAGAGAGTTAGACTTCATTATCACATGATTTATATCACTTTGTTCTCACTACTTAATTACAAATCATTGCTAATTAAAATTGGCTTTGATATACCTTGGGATCCGGGTGGATCCACTACTTGAGCACTTTATGCCTAGCTTAATGGCTTTAAAGAAAGCGCTGCGAGGGAGACAACCCAGAAGTTTTAGAAAGTCATATTATTCTGCTGTGTTATTTTAGAATAATTAAAAAAAGTGGGGAACTTAAAACTTTTTAAAAAGAAAAGTGAAAGTGAGAAAGACGAGCAACGTTGAAGTGGGGGCTAGACTTGAACTTTGATCATGCCCATGGAAACTTTGTGAATCTTGATTACAGAAAATTTTCAACAAAAATAATTATCCCCTTGTACAAATCCATTGTATTATAAAAATAATGTGCCAAGAATTACCTTTAGGATGTTTAAATTGCTTGTTTGATATGTGTTGTGTAAAAACAGAAACTTTTGCTGCAGTGTTTGAATTTTAATATTTTACTAGGACGTGCAAAAATTCTGAAGTTTTTACAAAATACTTTTATACAAATTCTTGACCATGTCCTAATTTTTCAGAATTTTTAGAGTTACAGAAGGATGGTGAATATTCAGATTACTACAGATTGTCCTGTTTTTGACAGATTCTTTTTTTGATGCATTGTTTTGCTCGTTTTGATGAAACCATCGATTGTATCAGTGGTATAGTCCATGGAAAAGTTATATTAAAGTATGTAAAATTCAAAAATAAAATATTTATCGGTTTTCAACAAAACTTAAAGTGGTGATTTTTTTTATTATACTAACGTATCTCACGAGAGTTTTGTTAAATTTTGTGTGACTGAGATTTTTAAGTTTTGGGTGAGATCACGATGGATGAAGGAATAAGGAGGGGAAAGAGACTAAGCTTGGGGATTACTAAGGCACCCCAAGGTAATACTCAAGGACTCCCAAGAAACTTAGCTTGGGGATGCCCCGGAAGGCATCCCCTCTTTCTTCTAACGACCATCGGTAATTTTACTTGGAGCTATATTTTTATTTGTCACATGATATGCGTAAATCTTGGAGCGTCGTGTGATTTTTATTTTTGTTTTAATAATGCACCATTCTGGTATGATAAAGTCCTTGGTTGATTTATAGAAGGATCTTTGCACCTCACTTATATCTTTTGAGTATGGCTTTATAGAATGCTTCATGTGCTTCACTTATATCATTTGAAGTTTGGATTGTCTGTTTCTCACACATAGAAAACCGCCATTTGTAGAATTAGATTTTGCTTAACTTATATTTGTTAGAGCGTGGGCGTATCTTTTGTAGAAGGAATTAAACTCTCATGCCTTATATCTATTTATAGAGTTAACAAGAGTTGGTCATTCACATGGTTAGTCATAAAATCCTACATAAAACTTGTAGATCACTGAATATGATGTGTTTGATTCCTTTCAATAGTTTTCCTATATAAAGATGGTGATATTAGAGTCATGCTAGTGAGTAATTTTGGATTGGTATAAATATTTGTGTTAAAGTTGTCGATTCCCGTAGCATGCACGTATGGTGAACCGTTATGTGAAGAAGTTAGAGCATGATTTATTTATTGATTGTCATCCTTTGTGTGGAGGTCGGGAGCGCGCGATGGTTAAATCCTACCAACCTCTCCCCTAGGAGCATGCGTCTAATACTTTGCTTGGATAACTTATAGACTTTTGCAATAACTATGTGAGTTCTTTATGACTAACGTGAGTCCAAAGATTATACACACTCTCACCCTTCCACCATTGCTAGCCTCTCTAGTACCACACAACTTTCACTAGTGCATTAAACCTACCATATTCTTTTCCTCAAAACAGCCACCATACCTACCTATTATGGCATTTCCATAGCCATTCCGAGATATATTGCCATGCAACTTCCATCGTCCAGTTTATTATGACACGTACCCTCATTGTCATATTGCTTTGCATGATCCTAAGATAGCTAGCATGATGTTTTCATGGCTTGTCCGTTTTTATGTCATTTCTATGCTATATCATTACACATCTCGGTACACCGCCGGAGGCATTCATATACAGTCATATTTTGTTCTAGTATCGAGTTGTAATTCTTGAGTTGTAAGTAAATAAAAGTGTGATGATCATCATTATTAGAGCATTGTCCCATGTGAGGAAAGGATGATGGAAGCTATGATTCTCTCACAAGTTGGGGTGAGTCTCTGGACTTTACAAAAAAATAAAAGAGGCCAAAGAAGCCCAAATAAAAAATATAAGAGGCCAAAGAAACCCACCAAAAAATGAGAGAAAAGAGAGAAGGGGCAATGCTACTATCCTTTTTCCACACCTTTGCTTCAAAGTAGCACCATGATCTTCATAATAGAGAGTCTCCTATATTGTCACTTTCATATACTAGTGGTAATTTTCATTATAGAACTTGGCTTGTATATTCCAGTGATGGGCTTCCTCAAAATTTCCCTAGGTCTTCGTGAGCAAGAGAGTTGGATGCACATCCACTTAGTTTCTTTTTGAGTTTTCCTACACTTATAGCTCTAGTGCATCCGTTGCATGGCAATCCCTACTCACTGACATTGATATCTATTGATGGGCATCTCCATAGCTCGTTGATACGCCTAGTTGATGTGAGACTATCTCCTTTTTTGTCTTCTCCACAACCACCAAATTCTATTCCACTTATAGTGCTATATCCATGGCTCACACTCATGTATTGCGTGAAATTTGAAAAGGTTTGAGAATACTGAAGTATGAAACAATTGATTGGATAAAACCGAGGTTGTACATGATTTAATACTGTGTGATGAATATGGAGCATAGTCAGACTATATGACTTTGTAGGGATAACTTTCTTTTAGCCATGATATTTTGAGAAGACATGATTCCTTTATTAGTGTGCTTGAAGTATTATTGTCTTAATGTAAAATGATAGACTATTGCTTTGAATCACTCGTGTCTTAATATTCATGCCATGATTAGATTATATGAACAATATTATGCTAGGTAGCATTCCAGATCAAAAATTATCTTTTTTTTCATTTACCTGCTCAAGGACAAGCAGGAATTAAGCTTGGGGATGCTGATACGTCTTTGTCGTATCTATAATTTTTGATTGTTTCATGCCAATATTCTACAACTTTCATATACTTTTTGGCAAATTTTTATACTATTTTTGGGACTAACATATTGATACAGTGCCTTCCTGTTTGTTGCATGTTTTTTGTTTCGCGGAAAATCCATATCAAACAAAGTCCAAACGCGATAAAAACTTACGGAGATTTTTTTGGAATATATGTGATTTTTGGGAAAAAGAATCAACACGAGATGATGCCTGAGGGGCCCAAAAGCTAGGGAGGCGCGGCCCCTGGCCGTGCCAGGGTGGCTTGTGGTCACCCCGTAAAGCGGTGGGTGCCCTTCTTTCGCAGCAAGAAATCTAATATCCGGATAAAAGTCGTGTTCAAATTTTAGCCCAATCGGAGTTACGGATCTTTGGGAATTTAAGAAACGGTGAAAGGCCAGAATCTGGGAACACGCAAAAGGAAGGAAACAGAGAGAGAGGTCCAATCAAGGAGGGGATCCCGCCCCTCTGCCACCATGGAGGCCAAGGACCAGAGGGGAAACCCTCCTCCCATCTAGAGGGGAGGTCAAGTAAGAAGAAGAAGGAGGGGGGCTCTCCCCCCTCTCCCAGTGGCACTGGAACACCATTGGGGCCATGATCGTGACGACGATCTACACCAACAACTTCGCCGATGTCATCATCAACTTTCTCTCCCTCTATGCAACGATTCAACACCTCTTCTCCCCGCTATAATTTCTACTTAAACATGGTGCTCAATGCTATATATTATTTCCGAATGATGTATGGCTATCCTATGATGTTTGAGTAGATCCGTTTTGTCCTATGGGTTGATTGATGATCTTGATTGGTTTGAGTTGCATGTTTTCTTATTGGTGCTATCCTATGGTGCCATCCATGTCGCAAAAGCATGAGGGATCCCCGCTTTAGGGATTTCAATATGTTTATGATTCGCTTATGGTGGGTGGCGTGAGTGACAGAAGCACAAACCCGAGTAAGTAGGTTGTTTGTGTATGGGAATTAAGAGGACTTGATACCTTATAATGGTTGGGTTTTACCTTAATGATCTTTAATAGTTGCGGATGCTTGCTAGAGTTCCAATCATAAGTGCATATGATCCAAGTAGAGAAAGTATGTTAGCTTATGCCTCTCCCTCATATAAAATTGCAATAGTGATTATCGGTCTAGTTATCGATTGCCTAGGGACAAATAACTTTCTTGTGACAAAAAGCTCTCTACTAAGACTAACTTAGTTGTTTCTTTATCTTAGCATACCCTAGTTTTTATTTGCATGCTCCTTATTATCTTGCAAACCTAGCCTGTTACACCTACAAAGTACTTCTAGTTTCATACTTGTTCTAGGTAAAGCGAACGTTAAGCGTGCATAGAGTTGTATCAATGGCCGATAGAACTTGAGGGAATATTTGTTCTACCTTTAGCTCCTCGTTGGGTTCGACACTCTTACTTATCGAGAAAGGCTACAACTGATCACCTATACTTGTGGGTTATCACCCCCCTTTGGTATTTCCTGGCTCCAATATTTTTTTATATTCTAAATATATTCTCCATAAAATTTCAGGTCATTTGGAATCTAGAAAAATAGGTATCTCCGATATAGCTTTTTCAGGTCTAGAATTCCAGCTGACAGTAATGTTCCTCTCCATGTAATCCTTGTAAATTCAGAGAGAAAAGGCATTATAATTGTATCATAAAGTGGAATAGTGACAAAAAATAATATAAATAACAATAGGAAATCATGATGCAAAATAGACGTATCAACTCCCCCAAGCTTAGACCTTGCTTATCCTCGAGTGGAAGCCGAACTCGATAATTATGACCACACACTTAGAGAGAGAGGTGTCGATAAAAATAAAATACGAATATGAAATCATCATGATCATTATCATAACAACAACTTAATATCATAAAGTTTCTCATGAACAAATAATAATATATCCACATGCTCAAGTATGAATCTTAGACTTTATTGAAAACTAGCAAACTATGTTCTTAGTCACTTAAACAATTACAATCCATCATATTTTGAAAAGGAGTCTATGTCAGAGCTTTGTTCAGCAAGTTCACATACTCAACTATCATTTAGTCTTCTATGATTGCTGACACTCATGGGATATTTATGAAGAAAATAGTTTTAATCACACAAACAGGAAGATCAGGGTTTACAATTTGTAACCACCCAAAAATTTATCTCAGGTTAAGCTTAACAATAATAACTCATGATCACCTATATCCAATTGGATATATGTGCCTAGATCTTTCCCCACCACATGATGCTTGCGAAGTAGAGAGTAATAAGAATGGAATAAGGATTAACATTATTGACTCTTCAATAAAAGTAAATACAAAAAAGTAAAACATAGGCCCTTCGCAGAGGGAAGCAGAGGTTGTAATGCGCTTATTATTAGTTGGATGTGCAAGCTCTTAGTGGAAAGGAATGTCACTTTATATTGGCCCTTATGATAGAAACCTTTATTATGAAGTCCGTCGCTTTTATTTCTTTGCCATCAAAGGATCATACAAAGTTTATTTTTCCTTCCAATAAAAGATCATACATATTTAGGAGCAATTTTTATTTCTTTTTCATCGATCACAACTTACTTGAAGGATCTTATTCAATCCGTAGGTAGGTATAATGGACTATCATGGCAAGAAACTGGGTTCTAAGGGTTTGGGGATGCACAAGTCGTATCTCTAGTTGGTGCGGAATTTTTCGCTAGCAATGGATAGGAGCAAGCACCACATGTTGGAGTATCCATGATAATATAACTTCTATGTGAATATAAGCAACCATAACTCATTATGTTGTCTTCCTTGTCCAACATCAACTAATTTATCATGCCTAGAATATTTAATGGGGGCTCATAATCATAAAAGAGTTCATGATAGTATATTTATAAGTGAAACCTCTCTTTCATTATTACTTTTTCAGCAATTGCACCAATGACTAATGTTATGCTTGCTAACCTCCAACAAATTTTACCAATTACACTCTTTTTACGTGAAGTGATTACTCCCCATGGGATTAACGTATGATTGTTTTTTGTTCTTTTCATTGCTATGATTGATGCAAGAAAGTAAATCATGCAAACTCAAACTGATCTTTATTATATAACTAAAGCACGCAATTACATAGATAGATGGATTACAAAGTAAACACTAGAAACTAAATCACACTAAAATTTTATTCTTCTAAATCCCGAAATAGCTAAGGATCAAACTAAGATAGATAATGATAATAAAAGTGATGGTGATATGATATCGGGGCACCTCCCCCAAGCTTGGAACAAACTAAGGCTGGTGCCCGTACCCATGTACTCAAGTTTCCTTCTTAGGTTATGGTGGTGATGAAGTGGTGGGCTTCATATTCTTTGGAATAATACCCCATAAGGTAGGGATCTCATCGTTAAGCTTATCGACCTCCCGCTTGAGGTTGAGGTTCCCCTTGCGAAACACGGTTCATCAGAGGATGAATTTTGCATGTGGAAGAAGAAGCAACATCCACCTACGCATGGCGATAAGGTGTAAATCATGAAATGGAAGGGGAAACCTTGTTTGGCAAGCTTGACTTTTTGAACTCCACATGCATATACCCTAGTTGCGGCAAAGGTTTCTCTTATTCTTCCTTGCTCGAGGACCCCATCGTTTTGAGGTTAGCTTCTTCCTCTTACTCCATAATCCATCCAAGATCATCAGACCTTGGAATCTGTTGTGAGGTATGACACATAGCTCTCCCCGTCTGAATCTTGGGACGACATTGTGCTTCTGTATCTGCCAGAAAATGGTCCGAAACAAGAACAGGGGAAAACTTACGATACGGTGGTCAAAACATTAGGGGGTATATATAATGTTTTTATACATGTAGGACAAGCAAACATAGTTGGGAAGGCACACGGGACCCACAAGGCACCCGAGCGTGCCCTGCTGCCTTGTGATCTCCTCGTGGGTCCTTTTCGCTGCTTCTTATTTTTGTATTTTTTCTAATATTCCTAAACGGAAAACAATAATTTTATGGAATTTTTGGAGTTGGTTTACTTACAATATCACATACGTGCCCTTTTACAGGATTCCCGGGTGTCATGGAAGGTCTCTTTTATGTGCTCCTTCGGTGTCGTTGTTTGAATAACATTGGTCTCCTTGTTAACGGGTGTACCTGAAATATAATGTTTAATTCTTTGTCAATTAACCACCTTAGAATTTGTTTCTTCAACGTTACTTATCTTGATGGCTCTACAAAGGTTCCGACCTGCGGGCTGACTTGGCCGAGACATTCGCCAATCTGAGGCGATTCGACATAAAGCTGAATCTGGCCAAATGTACCTTCGGTGTCCCTGGCAGCAAGTTGCTCGGCTTTCTCATTTCCAAGCGTGGAATTGATGTCAATCCCGAGAAGATCGGCGCCATTACCCGTATGAAGACTCCCGTGCAAGTGCACGACGTTCAGAAGCTCACAGGTTGCTTGGCAGCATTGAGTCGATTCATTTCTCGTCTTGGTGAGAAGGCTCTGCCCTCATATCAGTTGATGAAGAAATCCGAAACGTTCGACTGGACTCTCAAAGCCGAAGCAGTGTTTGTTGAGCTCAAAAGCCCTGCTCTCCACCCAGCCGGTGCTTGCCACTCCTGCCAGCAAAGAGCCCTTGCGCCTGTACATCGCGGCCACAAATTAGGTCATCAGTACAGTGTTCACTGTCGAGCGAGAAGAGGAGGGTAAAGCCTATAAAGTCCAGCGGCCAGTTTATTATGTCTCGGAAGCTGGTGTATGGTATTTACCTGTCAGTGAAGAAGGTGGTGCATTATTTCCAAGACCATTCGATCTCAGTCATCAGTGATGCTCCTTTATCCGAGATTTTCAATAATCGCGACGCATCAGGTCGAGTGGCTAAATGGGCAATTGAGCTTGGACACTTTGACATTAGATTCGAGGCCAAGAAAGCAATCAAGTCCAAAGCATTGGCAGATTTCATGGCCGAGTGGACTGAACAACAATAGCCCATCCAAGTTCACTTGACACATTGGACAATGTTCTTCGACGACTCCAAAATGTTGAATGGGTCCGGTGCTGGTGTTGTCTTGGTATCTCCCAGAGGCGACAAGCTCAGCTATGTCTTGTAGATTCACTTTGATTCCTCCAACAATGAGGCGGAGTATGAAGCACTTTTGTATGGGTTGCGCATGGCTATCTCACTCGGCGTCAAGCACCTGATGGTTTATGGTGACTCAGATTTGGTGGTGAATCAAGTGATGAAAGAGTGGGATGTTAGAAACCCCGCTATGACCGGATACTGCAATGCAGTATGGAAGTTGGAGAAGAAATTTGAAGGCCTAGAACATCATCATGTTCCCCGATTGAAAAATCAAGCGGACGATGAGCTGTCCAAGATTGGTTCCACTCGACGGCCTGTCCCCAGCGGTGTGTTCCTGGAGCAATTGCACACTCCTTCGGTTCAAGAGGATCCCTTCACCGAAGAGCCCCCACAAGCTTTGAGCTCCTCTGACTCGACTAAAGTCGATGTTCCTGCTGTGATTGACCTGGTCACGGAGATTCTGGTTATCATTCCCGATTGGACTGTGCCATACATTGCCTATATCCTCAGACAAGAGCTCCCTAAAGATGAAGCAGAGGCTCGACAGATTGTGCAGAGGTCCAAGACTTTCACTATGATGGGAGATCAGCTATTCAGAGAGAGTCTGACTGGTGTCACCCAGCGTTGCATTTCCCCCGAGGAAGGTCGGATGATTCTAGACGAAATCCACTCGGGAACTTGCGGCCACCATGCGTCTTCGAGGGCGATCGTCGCTAAAGCATACCGAGCTGGTTTTTACTGGCCACGAGCTAATGAGATGGATAAGGACATCGTTGATCACTGTGAGGGCTGCCAGTTCGATGCGAATCTGTCGCACAAGCCGACGTCTGCTCTGAAGACAATTCCTCTCGCTTGGCCGTTTGCGGTTTGGGGACTCGACATGGTTGGTCCCTTCTGACCCGAAAAAGGAGGATTCACCCACCTGTTGGTAGCAGTCGACAAATTCACCAAGTGGATTGAAGCCAAGCCCGTCAACAAGCTGAATTCCCATACGGCGGTCACGTTCATGAGGGAGATCATTATCCGATACGACATTCCACCAATCATCATCATAGACAACGACACTAATTTTGACTCGGAAGAATTCAGGAGATTCTATAACTCCCAAGGCACCCGAGTGGATTATGCTTCTGTTGCACATCCTCAAACCAATGGGCAAGTTGAGTGGGCTAATGGTCTCATTCTGCAAGGTCTGAAGCCTCGTCTCATGCGTGATTTGGATCATCCCGCCGGTGCGTGGGTAACTGAGCTATCGTCTCTTTTGTGGGGATTGAGGACAACGTCTAATCGGTCGACTAGACGAACTCCTTTCTTCCTTGTCTATGGCGCTGAAGCCATGTTGCCGAGTGACTTGGCCCACAATTCTCCTCGAGTTGAGCTATACTTTGAGCCTGAAGCTGAACAGGTCAGACAGGATGGGGTAGATCTTCTGGAGGAGGAGGGACAGATGGCTCTCATCCGGATCACTGCAGATCAGCAAGACCTGCGGCGCTTCCATGCAAGGAATGTCAAAAGTCGAGCATTCCATGAGGGAGATTTGGTGCTCTGGGTGAATCAACTCCGACCTCACAAGCTTGCTCGTGCATGGGAAGGCCCTTTTGTCATCACTAAGGTGCTAAACAATGGAGCCTATCACCTATATAATCTCATGAAACAGATAGATGAGCCACGAGCCTGGAATGCAGATCTGCTCCGGCGTTTTTACACTTGAGAGAAGAGTTTTCTGATGTAATAAGAATACTTCATCAATGCAATTCACGTTTTTGCGATATATACTTCTTCGATTCCAACCGTGCAGTTACATTCTTGGGGAACTCCGAGTGATGAGCAATCCTCACACTCGGGGGCTTAGTTGCGAAACATGTTTCGCAAAAGTTAAAAACCCTGTCGGATGGATAGCAGCCCATTCACTCGACGGCCTATTTGCGAATCCATCTTCGCTTAGGTTCAAAAAAATATATACTCCGAGTGATGAGCAATCCTCACACTTGGGGGCTTAGCTATGAAACATGTTTCGCCTAAGTTAAAAACCTCGTCGAGTGGATAGTAATCCATACACTCGACAACTTAGCTGCGAATCGACATTCAACTAAGTTCAAAAATACTCCGAGTGATGAGCAATCCTCACATTTAGGGGCTTAGCTGCGAAACATGCTTCGCCTAAGTTAAAAACCTCGTCAAGTGGATAGTAATCCATTCACTCGACAACTTAGCTGCTAATCGACATTCGCCTAAGTTCAAAAAATACTCCGAGTGATGAGCAATCCTCACACTCGGGGGCTTAGCTGCGAAACACGTTTCGCCTAAGTTAAAAACCTCGTCGAGTGGATAGTAATCCATTCACTCGACAACTTAGCTGCGAATCGACAGTCACCTAAGTTCAAAAATACTCCGAGTGATGAGCAATCCTCACACTCGGGGGCTTAGCTGCGAAAGACGTTTCGCCTAAGTTAAAAACCTCGTCGAGTGAATAGTAATCCATTCACTCGACAACTTAGCTGTGAATGGACATTCGCCTAATTTCAAAAATACTCTGGGTGATGAGCAATCCTCACGCTTGGGGACTTAGCTACAAAACACGTTTCATCTGAGTTAAAAAAACTCGTTGGGTGGATAGTGATCCATTCACTCGACAACTTAGCTGCGAATGGACATTCGCCTAAGTTCAAAAATACTCCGGGTGATGAGCAATCCTCACGCTAGGGGACTTAGCTGCAAAACACGTTTCATTTGAGTTAAAAAAACTCGTTGGGTGGATAGTAATCCATTCACTCGACAACTTAGCTACGAATCGACATTCGCCTAAGATCAATAATACTCTAAGCAATGATTAATCCTCACACTCGGAGGCTTAGCTGCGAAAGCATTTCGCCTAAGTTAAAAACAAAATCAGCCGAACAAATGATTGAAAGGCAAAGCACGAGTAAAATCCAAAAGGTAAAACCATGGATAAACGTCTTGTGCAGAAGCGAATGTGCTGAAGCCTAAGGCATGAATGAAGTTTTAGGGGATACAGTTCCACTCGGCATACCGAGGCAAATTTAACTGTTTTCTTACAAAGACCCAAGTTTTTTAAGCAGGGGACGGACTGGCGGGCTCGACGAAAGTGTCCAGGTCGATGCCGTCAGCGATTCTGGTAGCTGCGTCGATGAAGGTTTCCATGAAGTCCTCGAACTGGAGTTTCTTCGTGTTTACCACCTGGAGCTCCTTCAGCTTCTCCTCCTTCACGTCCCTACAGTGGACCCTGACGAGTGACAACGCCACGTCGGACCCACAACGAGCAGCAGTTTTTTTCCAAGCTTGCACTCGACTAGAAAGTTCGTTCAGGCGAGCCATCATGGAGTTGAGGTCGAGATGAAGAGTGTCCTCAGGCCATAGCTCCTTATTGATTTTTTCCATGGCAGATTTCAGTCGACTGATGTAGGCCTGGGCACCCTGGAGCCAAAAGTTGAGCCGTAGCATGTTCATCGTCACCGCATCAGCAACCGACGACTTGGTAGGGTCAAGCATGGGCTCAATCTCTTAGGTTTCCTTTTCAAAGTCTTGGCACAATCCTGTTGAAGAAGGGGAAATAGGAAGAGAATCGGTGAACTCCGACCCTCAAATTTTTTGCAAATGTCAGTCGACAAGAAATACCCACCGTCGAGCACAAGATACATCTTCCTCGAGAATTCACCCAGATGCTTCTCCAGGCCATTACCCCTCTTGGTTAGTTGCTCGGCCTTCTTGACAAGGTCCGCACGCTCCTTCTTCAGCTTGGTGTTCTCGTCCTCCAGCTCCTTGGCAGCCGCCAGCTTTCGTTCCGCGGCTTCAGTCTTTTCCTTGGCCGCTCGTTGAGCGTCAGCAAGCGTCTTGTCCTTCTCGTCCAGCGCCTTCTTCATGGAATCTAAACAAATAACATTGTTGAGTCGCGCTCGGAGTCGACGGTTTTCATTGCGTACGTCTGTTTGAGTGAGAGCACTCGGTTCAAAACATGAAGAGTGAAGAGGAGAATGCAGAAAATCAGCAGTAATTACCTTCCAAAGTCTTCATCTCAGCATGCACTCGCTCCAGAGTGTTGTTGGCGACCGCCAGATCCACCTGCAACTAGTTCCTTTCATCCTCCACGTCATTGTACTCCGCCCCAAGCTCACAAGCCCTCTGGAATCAACACAAGACATGAATTCAATCGGCGAGTGACGCTTGGGACAGTCGACTGGGTATCGAACGCCGGCGAATGACCATCTTAGAAGAATTCAAGCAGAAATTCCACTCGACATGTCGAGTGGCTCTGGCGCTCCGCGCGCCATAAACAAATTCAAAAGCTGTCTCTATTAAGACCCCTGCCGATGCAAGCACTCGACAGTGGTCTCGGGGACTACACCCAGTGGGTGCGCTATGAGCGCCCCCACTGAGACGGTTAACTCTCGATCCATCGAGTAACTCGTCAGAAAAAACACTCGACATGTCGAGAGACCCTAGTACCACACGGACGACAAGTTTTCAAGCCTATTGTTTATCGTCTGCGATGAACAGTAGCCTCGGGGACTACACCCGGTGGGTGCACTTAGCGTGCCCCCACTAGTTATTCAAACATTCGACAAGGTCAGCCCTGTCACGACACTCGACCTGTCGAGTGACATGCCTCCCTACTCTATGAAGTTCAGTATATCCTTATGCAGCGTCATATCATGGTTTGCCAATAATATCCATGAAACCTACAAGGTAGCTACGGAGTGGTGTGATTCAAGGCAAAGTGTATCTTGTATACAATAGACTCTAAGACCCCTGCCGATGCAAGCGCTCGAGAGCGGTCTCCGGGACTACACCCAGTGGGTGCACTAAGAGCGCCCCCACTGAGACGGTTAACTCCCGATCCATCGAGTAACTCGTCTGAAAAAATATACACTCGACAAGGTCAGCCCTGTCACGACACTCGACCCGTCGAGTGACGCACCTCCCTACTCTATGAAGTGCAATCTATCCTTATGCAGCGTCATATCATGGTTTGCCAATAATATCCATGAAACCTGCAAGGTAGCTACGGAGTGGTGTGATTCAAGGCGAAGTGTATCCTATATACAATAGACTCTAAGACCCCTGCCAATGCAAGCACTCGACAGCGGTCTCAGGGACTACACCAAGTGGGTGCGCTAAGAGCGCCCCCACTGAGACGGTTAACTCTCGATCCGTCGAGCAACTCGTCAGAAAATACACCCGACAAGTCGAGTGACCCTAGTACCACACGTACTATCAATCCCAGTCCTACTCGACTATGATCCGGTCTATTTGAGTGGAGAAAGTTCAAACATTCTACATCAACCACCCACTGGGTGTACAACCGCCAAGAGAAGACAGGAATTCAATCGACAATGGACTTACAATCGAACTTACCCGGACATTGGTACGGAGGGTTGCGCTAACGTCAAAAGCCAGTTTGCTGGCCTCGAACGCCTCCTTGGTTCTCAACATGAGCTGCTCCACCTAAATCATGGCTTCCTTCATAGCTCCGGTCTAATCTTCCAGGGTGTGATGCAGAGAGAAGGCCATCATAGGTGGGGTCAGCATGATTGATGAGGCAGCCAAAGCAGTCTGAGGGGGTCCACTTGGAGTCAATGTCATAACAGTCGAGACGGCTGGAGGAGAATGCGATAGAGGTGCTACGGGTTCAGCCCTGGGTTGTGTCGAACCACCTCTCCCCTGGGAAGACTCTGTAGTCGAGCGCTGAATGATGCCCTCCGGGTACGAGCACACGAAGTGTCCAGTTGCTCCTCGCCGTCCTCCGCCTGAATGACCTCTGCAATGACAACCGACAGTGTTAACATCTACATGTGTCGAGTCCCATTCGGATGAACCAACAACTTTCTTACCTCTATGAGAAGTGGTTGCATCAGCAGTGTCAACATCCATCGCTTCTTCTCCATCTCGATGAGGCGAGGTCATAGATGTAGCAGCTCTGACGGATTGAGTGGCATTCGGTCAGATACAACTCGAGACTTCAGTCGACAGAACAAGTACAGAAATAAACACTTACGTGGAGATGAACGGTACGGCCACTCTCATGCGAGGCAGAGCTTTGCGTGGTTTGGAGACGGCTTGCTTGGGTTGCTTGGCCAGCCTTGCACTCGATCAAAAGTCAAAGGGCGACTCTGTTTTGGGTTCTTCTCGCCAGGGCCCAGAGCTTTGTCCTCAGCAACTGCCGGATCCTGGCGGGCCTTGGTGCAACTTTCGCGTCGGGGTGGTGACTCGACCTCTTCTTCTTTTCTGGAGTCCTCGTATTCGTCCTCGGTGTCGGAAGAACCGTCACCGTCCACACTACCACCCTCGCTCACCACGCCATCTTCCACATGGTTCCCGTTGGGAATGAGCGAGTGCATGTTCGTCTACTCCTGCATGAGTCAAGGGTGTAAGTCAGTTTATAAGTCAAAGTATCACTCGACAGTACAACATCAGTCGACACCTCACAACTCACCTGATTCTTCGGCGGGTTTTCGGCCGAGTAAGGTCGGACCCTCTTGGCTCCCAAAGGATTGTCGCAAGCTCCAGTGATGCTGCGAAGCCACTGCTCGACAGTTTTCTGTGGAACCTCCTCTAGATGCGTCCTGGTCGTGTCCTCTGGGCCCGCGTAATACCACATGGTGTGGTCTCTAGCCTGGAGCGGTTGGATACATCGACCGAGAAACGTCTGAAGCAAATCCATCCCTGTCACTCCGCCCCGGATCAATTGCACCACCGCTTCGACCAAGATACCCACTTGTACATGCTCCTCTTCGGTCACCCTCAGAGATTTGGGAACAACGGGGCGGTCGGGTGTAAAGGGGGGAAGTCCAGTCGACATATTGGGTGATGCTACGTCTTTGCAGTAGAACCAACTCAACTGCCAGCCTTTGATGGACTCGGGAAAAGTCATGGCAAGGAAGGAACTACGGGCTCTTTTGTGAACCCCTAAACCTCCACACAACTAGAGCACGCGAGTCTTCCCATCGGCGGGGAGGGCTTTCTTCACGGTTTGGGATCTGCCGTGAAGAGGTGCTTGAACAACCCCCAATGGGGAGAGCAACCCAGGAAGCACTCGCATAAAGTGACGAATGCAAACAGATAGGCGATAGTATTTGGCGAGAGGTGGTGAAGTTGAGCACCAAAAAATTTCAGAAATCCCCTAAAGAACGGGTGGGGAGGCATGGAAAAACCTCTTTCGACATGGGAGAGAAGAAGAATCCGCTCCCCGTCGTGTGGCTCTGGCCCGCGCTCCTCCCCGACAACCTCCAATCGCCATCCGCCACGAACCCGTCGGAGACGAGGACCTCCATGTCCTCACGAGTGACTACAGAGGGGAGAAAATTCCCCTGCATCCAACCCGCTGGCGCGGTGAACCGGGCGGTTGAGGGCTTCTTGCCCTTGAGCTTCGTCGCCCCCTTCTTCACCCGCTCCAGCTTCTCCGTCGTGTTCTTCATTGTCGACGCGGCGGCTCTCGTCGAGGAGGATCGGAGAGGGGCGCCGACAGCAGAGGAGGCATAAGAAAAGAGAGAAAGAACTGGTGGAAGTACTGTGCGAACTGCAGGGTGCAAAGCTTTATACGCTGCCGAGTGTCTTGCTAACCAGTGGACCCGCGAGGTTACCGTGCACGCCAACCACTGACGGCGCCCGGTACGTGGCAGTATGACTGGCGTGAAAATCGAGGTGCCGTGCCTCCACTTGCCCTGATCGTGGCGTCATCATCATGCGCGCGCTTCCCAAATTTTCGTATCCCGGAAAATCCGGGTCTGTTAGACTGACCCATCGCCTCCAAAGATACTGTCAGTTCACTCGGAGCAAAACAAATGCTGAACATCCACTCGGGCACTTTTAAGGCTGAGTGGATCCGGGCGAGCGGAGAAGAATTCAATCGACGCAAATTTCTTTGAAGCCCCGAATATCATTCGGAAGATTTTGCGTGTCGATCCTGAATGAACTCTAAGAGATACTGAACACTTACTTATGTCAATCATAACCCCGCCGTGTTCTCTCTCGGATCATGTTCACGAGCAGAGACGATCACGGTTACTCCAAGGGTGCTCCAACTACAAGGGTGCTCCAACTAATCCATCACAAATTGACCACACTCCATGGGAATAACCTCGACCACGGGTCTCGCGGTCATCATAGGTAATTCCAAAGGAATTCCAACACCTCGAGAAAACCCGAAGAAAGACAGCCTTCACATGCTAGACATTCGATAAAGGTAAAACAAATCCAGCAAGACCACCCGACGTGTCGACGAACCCAATAATAGCTGCGTATCTCGTTCTCAGGACACGACAGATAAGCTAGTGTACGGTGGCCTGATAGAAATCTCCCAAGTTGCCCTGGGTTAGCCCCGCACAGTGCTCTAGTTTGGACCAACACTCATGAGGAGCACTGGCCCGGGGGCTGATTAAATTATCCACGGGTGTGCAAGACCCTATGCAAAAAATTATTAAGTTGTTAAGCAAATGTAGTACCAATGTTGGGTCTTGCCAGACAAGTTTTAATCTCAACCGAATAAACAAGGGGTTCCCATAACAACCCCGAGCATGTTAGGAGTGCAAAATATGGAAAACATAACACCGGTAACAAAGAACTAATGGCGGTAACAGCGGAACAAATCACTTAGCAAAAGGCCAAGCCTTCCACCAATACCAAGATGTATATGTGCATTAAATTAAATAACAGATAATATGGTGATATCCAAATCCATGTTATTCACATGGAACAACCTGCACCTGCAACTAACAATGCTATAAGAGGGGCTGAGCAGCGATATCCTAGCCAATCAAAGGTTTGCTAGGGTGTGGAAGTTAGAGGCTGTCATGGCAACATGGGGGCTAATATCAAGTGGTAGGTAGCGCAATTGTAACTATAAGAGCGAGAAACTAGCAAGCAAAAATAGTATCGGGATCCGGGTACGATCATCTTGCATGTTGGTTCTTCAGCGGAACAAGTAGCGAGATCCTCATAGTGGTACTCTCCAAGGTCCTCGAACTCAGAATCGACACTCGCATCTACCCAACAGAAACAACAAATAAATCTCCAACCAAGGTGCAATGCACAACCAAGATGATGCATGATTCATTTTATGAAGAATCTAACAAGGCAATCCAAAACTAGTCAAATTTCACATGCAAAGTTGGTATATTAATGAATCTGGACAAAACCTCATGTTAAGTTATTTAGACATGCATGAACATGGCAAATATGGATGCATCATGCAAAATCGATAGAAATGCATATAAAGATCACAAGAAACGGAGCTACGGTTCTCACGATACGCTCTCGACGAGGTACGGAGGCAAAACCCAAGTCATCCAAGACCTGGGATAATTCTTGGCATTCCAAGGTATCCACTGGATAGGTGGTGAAAAACCGGTCACAGTAGGCTCAATAATCAATCAATTCCATGGAGTATAGCTCCCACAAGTTACAAAACAATAAAACCCACAATCTGCCACAAAACAGCATTATAGCAACTTCTACAGCTCACAACTTGAGCTACAGGAACCCTACAGCCACAAACAAGATATTCACAGAATCTACTCAACATATACATCAACTCATCCAACTAAACAAACAGCAAATGAGCCACACATCAATCAGCAAGAAGCTATCCAGTTGACATGATGAATCAGTTTTCTGGGACTTGGTGAAAATTCGCAGCTTTCTGGAATGTGAGATTATAATGTATCAAGTTGACAACAGTAGTTAAACATGTTAGGCAGCTCCTATTGACATGAAAATTAATAGGAAGGTATATGGCAATATCTACTACAAATAGCTAGAACTGAGAATGTGCAAAATGGAAACATATAACTAGATGCAACCCACTCTTCATGGCATAAAAATAACAGCAGATTCCTAGACTAGTCATTTTCAAGCATGCTGAACAGGAACATAAAGTTGGTCACTTCACAGCACGGTTCCCATTTATATGAGTGATTCTCATGTTAGACAAAAATACCATGGCATACTAGATACGAAATACTAGTACTTCCTAGTTGACACATATCTCAAAGCAAGCATGGATTAATTCATGCAAAAATGGCAAAATGGCATCTCAGCTAAAATGACGGATTTATGAATTAGCTCCAAAGTGAAATCTGAGAGCCCCAATGAGTTCATTGGCTCTTCCTACCCCAAAACCATGGGTCATACTCCTATGATCATGTAAAACAACTTGGTACAAACAAAGTGACATCTATCCACTACTACTCATGACATAATTACTCTAGTTAGGAAATGCACTTAAGTGGGCATGAGCACATTGGCAATAGCTAAGAGGATGGAAAGGAAGTGGCGTCACCTAGAGGACAAGCACATATCAACAAGGGGTGAGTCAAGTGGAATCCCACTTGTCCCCTACACACACCACACAAAGGTGCACTAGGCACCTCACTCAACACATATACACCTACACACACCACACATTCACCTACAAGCATAAGTGCATGAACCATGCACCTACACCTAACTCTCACATATGTGGGTGTGCAAGGAGAACACACACACATATGCCAAGCATACAACACACATACACAACTCACATGCACACACACACACAAGTATATGTACACTAGGGTACATACACACACATACACATATGCACACCTACACTGGGTAGATACACACTCTCCACTCATGTAGATGCACCACCTACATACATATGTATATACCCTTAGGTATATAGACACACAAGCACATACATGTGCATATACACATGCACATACACAAGTATGTGGGCAAAGGCACACACAAACACACTCTTACTAACAACAGAACAAAAAAAACCTACTCATGTTGATATACATCTACACATACATGAATGTGCAATGGGGGTAACAAAGAAACAAAAAAAGAAGAAAAACAGCACGCAAAATGGGAGGGGTTCGGATTCGAACCCGAGACCTCCTGGTCTCCTCCCGCACACACTACCACTGGGCTACGAACGCATCTGATAACAGAGGAGGGGCACGTGCCCTCTAGAACTAACACACGCGCTGACATACTGACGAACTAAAGAAGAAACGGACACCGGCGACAGGAAACGGCGGCGACAATGCCGGCCACTACAGGGTCTCTCCGGCGGCACGAACGGGCGGAATCGAAGCGGGGATCAATAGGGAACCCATCTCTCGGCTAATCTCGCGATGAGGGGGACCGGAGGCGAGCTCAAGCTCGAGCTCTCGGACCGGCGGCGACAGAGCTATGGCGAGACGGACAAGCATGGCGACATAGTGCACTAGCCTGCTCACCGAGGGGAGGGGACGACGAGCGGCTCGAATCGACGGCGACGAAAGGGAAGCAAAGGCGGGGCCGCAGCGACGACAAAGAGGAAGGAGTCGGCGACGAACTCCTCCTTGCGGATGATGGCGACGCAATCCACACCGCGGGGAGGTGCTCCTCACCTCCTAGTGGCGGGAACGGAAGGCGGATGACGACGTCGTGCTCCACTCCATCTTCATCGGCCACAAGAGCCACCGGAGGCGACGGCGGTAACACGGGCTCTGCTCTCGCTCTACGCTCACCTCTCTCCTCTCTCTTTGACAGAGAAGGGGAGGAAGAGAGAAGGAGGAAGATAAAGAGAAGGGAGATGGCGGCAGCTCGAGGAGGAAGTCCGAACCCTAGGGATCCGCACTTTAAAAAGGGGGCGGCCCTCGATGTCCGTGACCCCTAACGGGGATGACGACGGTGCTCTCTCTCTCACTGCACTCTACTCTCTCACAGCGCTCTGACGGAGGACAACGGGAGCAGGTAGCCATCGGCTACCTGCTAGGCTGCGCGAGGGGGGGCTCGCCTGGGCTGGGGAAGGCCTAGTGCCCACCTTCTCTCTCTATCAAAGGAAGAAACAGGAAAGATTCATTAAAAAACCAGCCACTCAAAACAAATAAATCCCCAGGGCATTTGAGAAGGTTTTGAGCAAAACAAAAAAAACTTCTGAGGAGGAAATAATGTGCACTAATTGATAAAAATATTAATTAGATTTATTGAACAAGTTATTTTTGATACTTATAAAATGGCAGCTCTTGTTATTTAAATGCCAAAAAAGCATAAAGCTCAAATCAGCAAAAGAACCACACACTCAAACTCAAAACATATTAGGCTAGCACTTGAACATAATTTAAATAGCAACTAAATTCTGATTATTAAATAACATGGGAATTAAGGCATAATAGTGGGGGTTTTGTTGAAAAGAAAGGAGAGGGGAAGAAAGAGGGGATTGCACCCATGAGCTCCACCCACACACAAACCAAATCATAACCTCACACACACCACATCATACAAGGACACATGAAACCCAAACATGGCAAGATGAATGCTATGATGGATGAATGATGCATGATGCATGAATGCAAAACCACACATAGATGACAAGTTGCAAAACATCATAAGCTCAAGGCACAAGGTTCATACAATGGGGTTACATGCCCAAATGGTAGGGACAACATTTGGGCTGTCACAACTCTCCCACACTACAAGAGGATCTCGACCTGAGATCTAGGAATGAAAGAAATCCGGAAATTCGGAACGGAGAAGGTCCAAGCGTTCCCAAGTAGCTTCTTTGTCGGAATGATGAGACCACTTCACCTTGAGGAACTTGATAGACTTGGTGCGAGTCTTATGCTCAGTTTCTTCAAGAATTGCAACTGGGTGCTCACGATAAGAAAGATCTTCTTGGAGATCGATGTCTTGGAGGTCAATGGTGCGCTCAGGAGTCTTGAAGCATCTCCGGAGCTAAGAAACATGCAAGACATCATGCACGTTCATGAAATTTGGAGGAGGCTCTAGTTGATATGCAAGACCACCCCTGTTGCCAACAACTTTGAAAGGACCAACAAAACGAGGACCTAGCTTCCCATTAATTCCAAACCACTGAGTGCCCTTCATGGGAGAGACTCTGAGATAGACTAGATCACCCACTTGGAAAGAAACATCCCGATGTTTGTTATCGTAATAACTCTTCTGTCGGGACTGAGCTGCTTTGAGGTTCTCGCGAATGACATGGCACATTTCTTCTACTTCAGTGATCATGTCATTGCCCAATACCTGACGCTCACCGGTTTCAGACCAGTTAAGCGGGGTACGACACTTTCTGCCATAGAGAATCTCGAAAGGGGCCTTGCCTGAACTAGCTTGGAAGCTGTAGTTGTATGATAACTCAGCATATGGAAGGCAGTCTTCCCACTTCATGCCGAACAAAATCACACAGGCTCTAAGCATATCTTCAAGGATCTGATTGACTCTCTCAACTTGACCACTTGTCTATGGATGGAATGCAGTGCTGAAATGGATCTTGGTACCCATAGCAGTCTGGAAGGACTCCCAAAATTTGGAAGTGAAGAGGCTTCCACGGACAGAAGAGATGAGCTGAGGAATACCATGAAAATACACTATCCTTGACGTATACAACTCTGCAAGCTGAGCTGCGAGATAGATTCTTTGACTGGCAGGAAATGAGCAACTTTGGACAGCTTGTCGATAACCACAAAGATGGCATCGTTGCCTCTCTTGGACTTGGGAAACCCAGTGACGAAATCCATCTCCACATGATCGAATTTCCACTCTGGGATAGGCAAAGGCTAAAGAAGACCTGCTGGACGTTGATGCTCTGCCTTCACTCTGCGACAAACATCACACTCGTTTCACGAACTGAGCAATTTCATGTTTCATGCGAGTCCACCAGAAGGTTTGCTTGAGATCATGATACATATTTGAACTGCCTGGATGAATGGATAGAAGAGAATTATGTGCTTCGTCCATGATAACCTTTCTGAGATCACCTTATGGAACCACAAGACGGTCCTCAAAGAACAAGGTATCTTTGTCATCAACTCGAAAGCACTTATACTTCGGAATGATCTTGGCCACACCTTTCTTCACTTTCTTCACCATAGCGTCAAGAAGCTGCGCTTGGCGAACCTGATCTTCCAGAGTCGGAGAGACTTGAAGATTTGCAAGAAATCCTTGCGGAATCATCTAAAGGTTGAGCTTGCGGAAGGCTTCACAAAGCTCAGGTTGAAGAGGCTTCAAGATGAGACTATTGCAGTACACCTTACGGCTGAGCGCGTCTGCAATGACATTTGCTTTCCCCGGAGTATACTCAATGCTTGGGTTGAAGTCTTCAAGCATTTCCACCGAACTAGATTGCCGAAGATTGAGATTGGGTTGAGTGAAATGTACTTCAAGCTCTTTTGATCGGTGTACACCTCAACTGGTCTACCCAACAACAAATACCGCCAAGTCATTAGAGCATGCTCAACTGCCGCCAATTCAAGATCATGAGTGGGGTAGTTCTTCTCGGCCGGCTTCAACTGACGCGAGGTATAAGCAACGATCTTCTTGTCTTGCATGAGAAAACCACCAAGACCTTGGAGAGAAGCATCATAGAAAACTTGAAAAGGCTTGGACTCCTCGGGAGGAACAAGAACTGGAGCTGAAGTCAGTCTCTGCTTGAGCGTATTGAACGCTACATCTCACTTAGGAGACCAAACATACTTGACACTCTTCTGGAGGAGATTGGACAGAGTCTTAGCAATTTGAGAGAAGTTCTCCACGAATCTTCTGCAATAGCTAGTAAGCCCAAGGAAGCTCCGAAGCTGCTTCACATTCTGAGGAGGTTCCCACTTCAAGATTGCCTCAACTTTCTCAGGGTGCACTTTAATTCCCTTGGCAGAGATGACATGCCCAAGGTACACCACTTCACTGAGCCAAAACTCACACTTGGAAAACTTGGCATAGAACCGATGCTCTCTTAACTTGTCAAGCACAACGCGGAGATGCTCTGCATCCACTTCTTCTGTCTCCGAGAAGACAAGGATATCATCCAAATAGACCAAGACGAATTAATTCTTGAAAGGAGAGAAAATGAAATTCATCATTCTTGAGAAGGTTGAAGGAGCATTAGCGAGACCAACGACATGACGTTGTACTCATAAAAGCCAAAACTCGTCCTAAAAGTGGTCTTAGGAATGTCTTCTTCGCGAATGTGAATCTGATGATAACCCATGCAAAGATCAAGCTTCGAGAAAACCTTGGCACCTTTCAGTTGTTCAAACAACTCATTGATGTTGGGAAGTGGGTACTTGTTTCTGATTGTCTTCTTGTTCAATGGCCGATAATCAATGCAAAGACGATCTGTGCCATCTTTCTTCTTGACAAACAAAACTCCACAACCCCACGGAGAAGAGCTTGGTGTGATCAGACCCAGACATTCTTGCTCATCTAGCTGCTTCTTCAATTCTTTCACCTCTTAGGGGCCAAGTTTATACGGGCGCTTACAGACCGGTTCAGTTCCGGGCTCGAGATCAATCATGAACTCGACTGGACGGTGTGGAGACATTCCTGGCAGCTCTTCTGGAAAGACATCTTCATATTCACAAACCACCGGAATTTGAGAAATCGCCGAGATTTCACTCTTCTCATTAAGAGCAAAGAGACGGATTGTGTCATCGCGAGCCGCGAAAATAATCACGTCTTCTGAAGGATGAGTCAGCTTGACTTCTTTTGCTTTGCAATCAATATGAGCCTTATTTATAGCCAGGAAGTCCATGCCCAGAATGAGATCAATATCGGAATTCCCAAGCACATAAGGAGAAGCCAAGAAAGAATAATTGCCCATCTTGATAGAAACATCTGGAATGATGGAGGTGGTTTTCATGGCCACCCCCGGAGAAACAACACCCAAAGGTCTACTCAACATCTCGGAATAGAAATCATTCTTCATAGCAAAAGTTCTAGACATGAATGAATGCGATGCTCCAGAATCAAATAACACTTTTGCAAGAATAGAATTAACTGAGAGATTACCCATGATCACTTGAGAAGAATCCTCTGCCTCTGCTGCATTCACTAAATTCACTCTTGCAGTCTTGGGGTTATGCTTCACCATAGCATTGCCTGGAGGCTTGACAGGAGGAGGAGGTGGAAGACGTCGTTGGTTGCACTTGTTTGCATAGTGACCCTTCTGGCCACACTTGTGACAAGTCACCTCAGAAAGCGGAAGAACATTGCCTGGAGGAGGAACAAGAACAGCCTTGGACGCCTGGGCTCTCTACTGGAATCCTGGGTTGGGTGGGTGGGAAGAACCACGACCACCAAACTGCTTCTGCTGCTGAGGAGGACGAAATGGAAGAGGATTTGGCACCCAATACTTCTGCTGCTTGGAAACCATCTGAGAGCCAGAAGAATAAGAATATGAATCCCTTGAACGCTTCTTGGAGTTCTACAACTTGAGCTGAGCTGCTTCAACCTTCAAAGCCATGTTGTAGAACTGATCAAACTCACGAGGCTCTTGAAGAACTAGGCTTGGCAGAACCTCATCCTTGAGACCACCTCTGAACTGATAGATCATAGCCTTGTCATTTGGAACATCTTGCTTGTCATAACGGGCTAGATGCTAGAACTCGACGTTGTACTGGTAGACAGACTTGCTTCCCTGCTTCATGTGCCTGAACTTCTCACGCATCCCCACGACAAAGCTTGTCGGAATGTAATGAGCCCTGAAGTCACGACAGAAATCGTCCCAAGTAATAACACGATCGCCCCTAGAATCCTTGTACTGCTACCACCAATCAGCTGCTTGACCCTTGAGCTGGAACGATGCAAATCTGACAAAGTCCTCTGGCCTGACATTGCTGCACTCAAAATGCTTACTTATATCACGAAGCCAATCATCAGCATCAAGAGGCTGCTCACAATAGGTGAAAGTCTTGGGCTGGTTGGCAAGGAACTGATTGAGTGTCGCAAATTGAAGCTGATTCTGAAAATTCCCATGAAAACCTTGCTGACCCTGCTCCCTTTCTTGCAACAGTCTGAGCAACATCTGAGTGTTCGCATTGGTTGCGGCCATCACAGCTTGCCAAGCTTCTGGAGGAGGAGGCGAAGGAGGCGGTGGCAGGGGTGGTGGTGGAACATTAGTCTGCTCCTCACCATGACCCGGATTGTTGCGAGTTCGTGGAGCCATCCTGAAGATGGACAAAACGCGTTAGCACCTCATTGATAAGATGAATTCAAAGCTGAATCAGATGCTTGAAAGAAATTGAACAATTAACAACACAGCCTTCCTACTGAAAAATTAGTAAGAACGCTTCTTCGTTTTATGATAACATCATCAAAAATTAGAAGCCACTTGCAATAACACAAAAGTATTGAGCTAAGCGCTCGGAACAAATGTACATGCCCATATACACTTGAAGAAGATGATCCTAGATGACTACAAGATTTCCCACCTATGAACTTCTGAAAACTCTTTGGTTATGCAATCCGGTGTGGGGGATACAAGGAGGAAATATCTCACACAACTAGCAATCCTACACCCCAACTGTATCCATCCTTCAACACATAACCAGAGCCTTTCGCAAACTCATCTAATCTCGAATCCTCGAACTCACAACGATACTAAACCATGGTGGTACCCCAGACGCCTCCCCAGTACTGGGTGACTCCGACCTTATCTCACCATGATAAGTATTGAAGTAATTCCGAACACTCTCTGTCCTGAGATATCAAGGAAGTTGAATGATAACAATGTGCCAACATTCCTTGGAGCTCGACTCCCTGGAAGAAATCAAGTCAGACAGGAGGCACCAAGACAGAACCCTGTCACATCGGTATCATATAGACTCCGAAATACCTGCATGATCCTAAAAAATTTTTGAGCGAGAAGAGGAGTAGAAAAAAAATTCCTAAGTCGGTAACCTCACCAGAGCATAGAAGAGGAGTAAAAAGAATCCTACTCTCCGATATAAGTAGACTCAAATAGTTTTTACTAGACACGACTCGGCCAAGTTCGTACAAGCAAAGGCTCCTATGGTCGTATGGCTTTGAATACCAACTTGTCACGCCCAAGATGCGCGCCTATCCATTTTAAGGCACGGGGGCCTTGCAAGGGATAGATGCGCATCTTGCCGTTAGCAAGAATAGTATCATCACAACATACAGTATTGAAAGAGATGAGTATACAAGATTGGCTTACACTCGCCACATGCTAACTTACAATTTCATATTCACGAGCAGAGACGATCACGGTTACTCACACAGTTGGTGCTTTAGTTAGAGTTTACTTCAAGTTAACTATAACCGGTTGTTAAACAAATATCCAAGTTGCCACATAACCGCAGGCACGGCTTTCCGAAAGATTTAACCCTGCAGGGGTGCTCCAACTAATCCATCACAAATTACCCACACTCCGCGGGAATAACCTTGACCACGGGTCTCGCGGTCATCATAGGTAATTCCAAAGGAATTCCAACACCTCGAGAAAACCCGAAGAAAGACAGCCTTCACATGCTAGACATTCGATAAAGGTAAAACAAATCCAGCAAGACCACCCGACGTGTCGACGAACCCGATAAGAGCTGCGTATCTCGTTCTCAGGACACGACAGATAAGCTAGTGTACGGTGGCCTGATAGAAATCTCCCAAGTTGCCCTGGGTTAGCCCCGCACAGTGCTCTAGTTTGGACCAACACTCATGAGGAGCACTGGCCCGGGGGCTGATTAAATTATCCACGGGTGTGCAAGACCCTATGCAAAAAATTATTAAGTTGTTAAGCAAATGTAGTACCAATGTTGGGTCTTGCCAGACAAGTTTTAATCTCAACCGAATAAACAAGGGGTTCCCATAACAACCCCGAGCATGTTAGGAGTGCAAAATATGGAAAACATAACACCGGTAACAAAGAACTAATGGCGGTAACAGCGGAACAAATCACTTAGCAAAAGGCCAAGCCTTCCACCAATACCAAGACGTATATGTGCATTAAATTAAATAACAGATAATATGGTGATATCCAAATCCATGTTATTCACATGGAACAACCTGCACCTGCAACTAACAATGCTATAAGAGGGGCTGAGCAGCGATATCCTAGCCAATCAAAGGTTTGCTAGGGTGTGGAAGTTAGAGGCTGTCATGGCAACATGGGGGCTAATATCAAGTGGTAGGTAGCGCAATTGTAACTATAAGAGCGAGAAACTAGCAAGCAAAAATAGTATCGGGATCCGGGTACGATCATCTTGCATGTTGGTTCTTCAGCGGAACAAGTAGCGAGATCCTCATAGTGGTACTCTCCAAGGTCCTCGAACTCAGAATCGACACTCGCATCTACCCAACAGAAACAACAAATAAATCTCCAACCAAGGTGCAATGCACAACCAAGATGATGCATGATTCATTTTATGAAGAATCTAACAAGGCAATCCAAAACTAGTCAAATTTCACATGCAAAGTTGGTATATTAATGAATCTGGACAAAACCTCATGTTAAGTTATTTAGACATGCATGAACATGGCAAATATGGATGCATCATGCAAAATCGATAGAAATGCATATAAAGATCACAAGAAACGGAGCTACGGTTCTCACGATACGCTCTCGACGAGGTACGGAGGCAAAACCCAAGTCATCCAAGACCTGGGATAATTCTTGGCATTCCAAGGTATCCACTGGATAGGTGGTGAAAAACCGGTCACAGTAGGCTCAATAATCAATCAATTCCATGGAGTATAGCTCCCACAAGTTACAAAACAATAAAACCCACAATCTGCCACAAAACAGCATTATAGCAACTTCTACAGCTCACAACTTGAGCTACAGGAACCCTACAGCCACAAACAAGATATTCACAGAATCTACTCAACATATACATCAACTCATCCAACTAAACAAACAGCAAATGAGCCACACATCAATCAGCAAGAAGCTATCCAGTTGACATGATGAATCAGTTTTCTGGGACATGGTGAAAATTCACAGCTTTCTGGAATGTGAGATTATAATGTATCAAGTTGACAGCAGTAGTTAAACATGTTAGGCAGCTCCTATTGACATGAAAATTAACAGGAAGGTATATGGCAATATCTACTACAAATAGCTAGCACTGAGCATGTGCAAATTGGAAACATATAACTAGATGCAACCCACTCTTCATGGGATAAAAATAACAGCAGATTCCCAGACTAGTCATTTTCAAGCATGCTGAACAGGAACATAAAGTTGGTCACTTCACAGCACGGTTCCCATTTATATGGGTGATTCTCATGTTAGACAAAAATACCATGGCATACTAGATACGAAATACTAGCACTTCCTAGTTGACACATATCTCAAAGCAAGCATGGATTAATTCATGCAAAAATGGCAAAATGGCATCTCAGCTAAAATGACAGATTTATGAATTAGCTCAAAAGTGAAATCTGAGAGCCCCAATGAGTTCATTGGCTCTTCCTACCGCAAAAGCATGGGTCATACTACTATGATCATGTAAAACAACTAGGCACAAACAAAGTGACATCTATCCACTACTACTCATGACATAATTATTCTAGTTAGGAAATGCGCTTAAGTGGGCATGAGCACATTGGCAATAGCTAAGAGGATGGAAAGGAAGTGGCATCACCTAGAAGACAAGCACATATCAACAAGGGGCCAGTCAAGTGGAACCCCACTTGTCCCCTACACACACCACACACAGGTGCACTAGGCACCTCACTCAACACATATACACCTACACACACCACACATGCACCTACAAGCATAAGTGCATGAACCATGCACCTACACCTAACTCTCACATATGTGGGTGTGCAAGGAGAACACACACACATATGCCAAGCATACAACACACATACACAACTCACATGCACACACACACAAGTATATGTACACTAGGGTACATACACACACACATACACATATGCACACCTACACTGGGTAGATACACACTCTCCACTCATGTAGATGCACCACCTACATACATATGTATATACCCTTAGGTATATACACACACAAGCACATACATGTGCATATACACATGCACATACACAAGTATGTGGGCAAAGGCACACACAAACACACTCTTACTAACAATAGAACAAAAAACTGCTACTCATGTTGATATACATCTACACATACATGAATGTGCAATGGGGGTAACAAAGAAACAAAAAAAAAAGAAAAACAGCACGCAAAATGGGAGGGGTTCGGATTCGAACCTGAGACCTCCTGGTCTCCTCCCGCACACACTACCACTGGGCTAGAACGCGTCTGATAACAGAGGAGGGGCACCTGCCCTCTAGAACTAACACACGCGCTGACATATTGACGAACTGAAGAAGAAACGGGCACCTACGACAGGAAACGGCGGCGACGATGCCGGCCACTACAGGAGCTCTCCGGTGGTGCGAACGGGCGGAATCAAAGCGGGGATCAACGGGGAACCCATCCCTCGGCTCATCTCTCGATGAGGGGGACCGGAGGCGAGCTCAAGCTCAAGCTCTCGGACCAACGGCAACAGAGCTACGGCGAGACGGACAAGCACGACGACATGGGGCACTAGGCTGCTTACCGAGGGGAGGGGACGGCGAGCGGCTCAAATCGACGGCGACGAAGGGGAAGGAGAGGCGGGGCCGCGGTGACGACGAAGAGGAAGGAGCCGGCGACGAACTCCTCCTTGCGGATGACGACGACACAATCCGCACTGCGGGGAGGTGCTCCTCACCTCCTAGTGGCGGGAATGGAAGGCAGACAATGACGCAGTGTTCCACTCCATCTCCACCGGCGACGAGAGCCATTGGAGGCGATGGCGGCGACACGGGCTCTGCTCTTGCTCTGCACTCACCTCTCTGCTCTCTCTCTATAACAGAGAAGGGGAGGAAGATGGAAGGAGTAAGAGAAGGAGAAGGGAGATGGCGGCGGCTCGAGGAGGAAGTCTGAACCCTAGGGATCCGCACTTTAAAAAGGGGGCGGCCCTCGACGTCCGTGACCCCTGACGGCGACGACGACGGCGCTCTCTCTCTCTCTCTCTCTCACTGCACTCTGCTCTCTCACAACGCTCTAACGGAGGAGAACGGGAGCAGGTAGCCATCGGCTACCTACTGGGCTACGCGAGGGGGGGCCTCGCCTGGGCCGGGGATGGCCCAGTGCCCACCTTCTCTCTCTCAAAGGAAGAAACAGGAAAGGTTCATTAAAAAACCAACCACTCAAAATAAATAAATCCCCAGGGCATTTAACAAGGTTTTGAGGAATACAAAAAAAACTTCTGAGGAGGAAATAATATGAACTAATTGATAAAAATATTAATTAGATTTATTGAACAAGTTATTTTTTATACTTATAAAATGGCAGCTCCTGTTATTTAAATGCCACAAAAGCATAAAGCTCAAATCAGCAAAAGAACCACACACACTCAAACTCAAAACATATTAGGCTAGCACTTGAACATTTTAAAATAATTTAAATAGCAACTAAATTCTGATTATTAAATAACATGGGAATTAAGGCAGAATGGTGGGGGTTTTGTTGAAAATAAAGGAGAGGGGAAGAAGGAGGGGATTGCACCCATGAGCTCCACCCACACACAAACTAAATCATAACCTCACACACACCACATCATACAAGGACACATGAAACCCAAACATGGCAAGACGAATGCTATGATGTATGAATGATGCATGATGCATGAATGCAAAACCACACATAGATGACAAGTTGCAAAACATCATAAGCTCAAGGCACAAGGTTCATACAATGGGGTTACATGCCAAAATCGTGGGGACAGCACTTGGGCTGTCACACAAGGCCCACATACCCTACCTAAGGACACCACATGGGAGGACTTGAAAATCAAGCATGAACTTCCGAGTGGATCCCTGGAGATGTTCAAAGTCACTCGACAGTAATCCACTCGGAGACTCCCGCTCTCACTCGGCAGTCGCGTGTCACTCGGAAGACCTCGCTTTCACTCGACGCCAAAAGACCAGGAGCCATCGTTAAGAGCCCAACGGATAGACGCTGGTTCAATGGTCATTAGTAGCTTTTATTACGTATGTTACCTATAATGGAAGACTTTAAATCCCACGACCAGGCCCTTAGATGCGGGATAATTATGAGGGGCAACGAACTCTATATAAGCCTCCCCTCCCCTCCTCCACAAGTGTTCGCAACCATTGTAATCTCAACATTCCACACGACATAAAGCTCCCGAGCACTGATATGTAGGGTTGTTACCTCCACGAGAGGGGCCTGAACTCATACATCTGTGTGTACACCCTCGCCGTAGCTAGGACTCTGCCCTCTCCCTTCGTACCCCTACCATATACTGTCAGGGTTATTCCCACGACAGCACCCAAAAAGAGTCTTGATGACCCAAAAGTATAGGGGATCGATCATAGTCCTTTTGATAAGTAAGAGTGTCAAAACCCAACGAGGAGTAGAAGGAAATGACAAGCGGTTTTCAGCAAGGCATTCTCTACAAATGATGTAACCAACAGTGGTAGATAGTTTTGTAGCGACATAATTCATAACAAGTAACAAGTAGTAGTAGTAGTAGTAACAAAGGTGCAGCAAGGTGGCCCAATCCTTTTTGTTGCAAAGGATAAGCCTAAAAGTTCTCTTATATAAAGCAATGTGCTCTCGAGGACACATGGGAATTTTAGTCTAGTCACGTTCATCATGTTTAGTTGATTCGTGTTTCCTACTTTGATAATTTGATATGTGGGTGGACTGTTGTTAAGGTCTTGTTCTTACTTGAACAAGCAACCCACTTATGATTACCCCCTCTCGCAACCATCTACAACAACGGAAGAAGAATTAAGATAAATGTAACCATAGCATTGAACATGTGGATCCAAATCATCCCCTTACGGAACAACTCATAAACTACGGTTTAGGCTTTTGTCACTCTCGTATCTCATCATGTAATTATCATTCCCCCAATGCTTTTCTTTAGTCCCAAACATGGTGAAGTGTCATGTAGTCGAAGTTCACATGACAACACTAAAGGAAGAACAACATACATATCATCAAAATATCAAACGAATACCAACATCACATTATTAATTATAACAAGACTTCTCCCATGTCCTCAAAAACAAAACAAACTATCACAAATCATGTTCATATTCAAGATCAAAGAGGTGTTGAATATTACTAAGGATCTAAACATATAATCTTCCACCAAGTAAACCAACAAGCATCAACTACGAGATGTAATCAACACTACTAGTAACCCACATGTACCAATAAGAGGGTTTGAGACAAAGATTGAATACGAGAGACGAACTAGGGTTTGAGATGAGATGGTTTTGTTGAAGATGTTGATGAAGATTGGTCCTCTCATGATGGAGTGAGGGTTGGTGATGACGATGGCTTCCATTTCCCCCTACCGGAGGGAAGTTTTCCCGAAGGAATCGCTCCGTCGGAGATCAAAAGTGCTCATGTCCGGGTTCCACCCCGAGATGGTGGTGCTTCATCCGGAAAGTCCCCTCCTTATTTTTTTTGCTGGATCAAAACCCTTCATCTAGCAGAAGAGGGGGGGGGGGCGGAGACCGCCTATGGGGCTCACAAGGCACCAGGGCGCTCCTAGGGGTGGTCACGCCCTGCTGCCTTGTGAGCGACAGGTGCCCCCCTCTGGTATTTCATGGCTCCAGTATTTTTCTATATATTCCAAAAATATTCTCCATAAAATTTCAAGTCATTTGGAGTCCGACAAAATAGGTATCTCTGATGTAGCTTTTTCAGGTCCAAAATTACAGATGCTGGTAATGTTCCTCTCCGTGTAATCCTTGTAAATTCAAAGAGAAAAAGCATTAAAATTGTATCATAAAGTGGAATAATGACAAAAAAATATAAATAATAGTAGGAAATCATGATGCAAAATATATGTATCACCATCCTGCCGGCTCTGGAGCTAAGGAAAGCTCAGGCATGCTGAGAAAACAACTCGTAGTCTTCGTCGAAGGCATTAGCGGAGCCCTAGAGAAAACACAACGAGCTATTGTTGAAAGCACCCAAGCACGTGGCGGTGTCTGCATGTGAGGCGTCGAAGGTGTCCTCGATGACGAGGTGCTGCTCCAAGATCTGGGGGTCGGCACGCATGGCATCCATCGCGGCCTCTTCCATGAATGCGGTCGCTATTTGCTTCTCCCCTGCCAGATGCTCCTTGGGATCCTGGCTATAAGGCATGCACAATGTATTTCGGCCGTGATTATTTGGGGGATGTGGTGATGATTTTGGTGGAAGGTGTCACAACGGCAGTCGGGGCATGTGGGATGGAGGAGGAGGGGGTGGCGTGGGAGGGGGTATGGGGAAGGTATGGATTACCTGAATAGATGGAGGGGGTCGTGCAATAGGAGGGAGCGTCGCCGGTGAGGAGGCAGTGCTACAAGTAAGCAGTGAAGGATTGAACTTAGGAAAGGAAGGTGGGAGGGGAAATGTTACTTTTGGTTGGTACGAGGGGTGAGGGAGGTAGATATTTGCGCGGGAGCCCAAATTTTTTGTTCGGTGTAGTGAAAAACTGGTGCGCGCATTCACATCGAACACAATCCCTTTATCAGAACTGTGTGCGATATCTAACATCAAAAATGAATCCTATAGCTTACCCCATGTTTGATGAGGCTGAACGTGAAAAATTTGATCTCCAAGCTTCCCACGTAAGATATTGGATACTACATTGCACACGGTACTTGCATTTCTTTTTCATATGGAAGACAAAATGACAATATAGCAACAAATTTTGGTTCAAACTTCCCTTGTTATAATCGTCTTCCACATCATTGCTTAATTTAACATCACTTGCAAATATGAGTACTACACAAAAGAGCCTACAACACTGCCCACACTTACTTAGTTGAGCAATTAAACAGAGTTAGTTGACCTAAACATTACTCTAGCAAAAGATCGGTGCTTTAAACAAAGACTAATATTCCGCCTAGCGCTCGTCGATCTCCATAGAATCCTTCATCACTAACTCGCACTCAACGACCTTCGGGGGAAGAGGTCCATGGCATCCATCACCACATACTCCATGAGCATCTCGCAGTCCTCGTTTACCATCTCTTTTGATAAGGCCGCCACGAGCCAGGGATGGGCGACCTTGGTCCGAGCATGGACAACCACCATCTTGGCTAGGGAGGATGCCAACGAAGGGACGCCTTCTCGAGCACACTCAGTGGTTACCAACTCATCGGACATGGGTTGCCGAACGGTGTCGGAGAAGGCCGCCGTGATTTATACATTGACCGAAACGAGCTAGGAGTGGGTGGCCTCGAGATGGGCGTGGACAGCCTCCATCCGGGCTACGACGACCACTGAGAATTTGACAGCTCTTGTATCATAATCGCCATTTGCTATCCCCGTCGCGATTGTTGTTGCCACCCTCTCAGCTACAATAGTTGCCCTTTCGGGTGTTGTTGCCGCCCTCTCAGAGATAGCGGCCACGCTCATTCATGTTCTGAGCGCGCTCATGGCTAATGCGGCCATGCTCGGGATGGATTGGGTTGCCAAAGTTGCCCTCATGATAGGGATCCATGTCCCCATCTTTCACCGGCGATGATTGAACAGTACAATGGTCTTGGAGAACTACTATGGTTAACTCGCGGGCGGTGGACTGTACCCGACGAAGCTTCTAGCCTAAGCCATATATGAGGATTGGCCCAAGATATTTTGTACTACATCACACGCGATTCGTGATCATGAACTGTTTGTGATATACTTGATTTTAATTATTGTTTTTCGAACGAAAAATGAGGTTACTTCGGCAAAGCACGGTGTTTGGAATTCAATAAAACTTATTTTCGGTGAACACATACCAATAGAAGTGCCGTGCTCAAATATGGAATTAATCAGGGTTTGTTTGGCAGTTTTATTCATTAATTGAGTTTTCTAGAAATTAATTTGTATAATTCAAATTTGAACTACAATCACAAGGTCCCATGCAAGAAATGAGAATGAATTTCAAACATCTCGACATCTTGGCTCGGCCACAATCATTGAGAAACTTAATTTTTAAATTACTATAAATCCAAAACTCGTCAAAAATTCATGAAACTTGGCATGCTGTAGTTACATGGCATGTATGTGTCGTGGTAAAAAAAATCTCCAATTTGGGACAAGTTTTGGCACAAGCCCCTTACGAACTGGAGCTCCTCAAGGGAAACTTTGTGGTTCCAATAGGGAGCATGTCACCTAATGTGGACGAAACGACATCCACTTCCTCTTCTCGCTTTGAAGTTTTTCTAGAGGCATCGTAGACCAATAGTAGTGTTGGCTAAAATATGCAATTATTCAAGGTTCGTTTGGCATTTTTGATACGTTAATTGAGTTTTCCAGGCAGTTAATGTGTATAATTCAAATTTGAACTACAATCGTAAGGTCCAGTGCATCAAAATGGGTTAAAAATCATATAAGTGTCCATGACCGCATCTTTAGGTCTCATGCAATAAGTGGGAATTAATTTCAAACATCTCGGGGCTTGGCTCGGCCCCAAGCAATGAGAAACTTGGTTTATGAATTAATGTAAAACCAAAAACTCATCAGAAATTCATGATACTTGGCATGTTGTCATGACATGGCACATATGTGCCACGGTAAAAAAATTGTCCATTTGGGGATAAGTTTTGGCACAGGCCCCTTACAAACTGGAGCTTCTCACAGGAAGCTTTGTGGTTCTGATAGGGAACATGTCACCTTATGTGGGTGAAACGACATCCGCTTTCCTCTTCTTGCCCTGAACTTTTTCTAGAAGCATCATAGACCAATAAGAGTGTCGTGCTAAAATATGGAATTGTTTAGGGTTCATTTGGAAATTTTAAAAGTTAATTGAGTTTTATAAGCATTAAATGTGCATAATTCAAATTTGAACTACAATCACAAGGTCCGATGCATCAAAACGGGTTGAAAAAACATATAAGTTTCCATGACAACATCTTTAGGTCCCATGCAAGAAATGTGAATGAATTTCAAACATCTTGGGGTCCTGGATGAAGCACAAACATTGAGAAACTTGGTTTTTAAATTACTGTAAATCCAAATCTTGTAATAAATTCGTGAAACTTGACATGTTGTCATAACAAATTGGTTATTATCATATTTCTGTGTTCATGATAAACGTCTATTATCCATGCTAGAATTGTATTGATCGGAAAGTCAGATACATGTGTCCATACATAGACAACACCGTGTCCCTAGTGAGCCTCTTCTAGACTAGCTCGTTGATCAAAGATGGTTAGAATTTCCTAACTATAGACATGAGTTGTCATTTGATAACGACATGACATCATTTGAAGAATGATGTGATGGACAAGACCCAGCTGTAATCATAGCATTTGATCGTATTAGTTTTTTGCTACTACTTTGTTCATGTCAAGTATCGGTTCCTAAGACCATGAGATCATGCAACTCCCTGGCACCGGAGGAATGCCTTGTGTGTATCAAACGTCACTTCATAATTGGGTGACCATAAAGCTACCCTACAGGTATCTCCAAAGGTGACTCTTGGGTTGGCATGGATCGAGATTGGGATTTGTCACTCCGTATGACGGAGAGGCATCTCTAGGCCCTCTCGGTAATACAACATCACAAGAAGCTTGCAAGCAATGTGACTACAGAGTTAGTCATGGGATCTTGTATTATGGAACGAGTAAAGAGACTTGTCGGTAACGAGATTAAACTAGGTATGGATATACCGACGACCGAATCTCGGGCAAGTAACATACCACTGGACAAAAGGAAGTGCATAAGGGATTGACTAAATCCTTGACACCGTGGTTCGACCAATGAAGAAATTTGTGGAATATGTAGGAACCACTATGGGCATCTAGGTCCCACTATTGGTTGTTGACCAGAGAGGTTTCTCGGTCATGTCTACATGATTCTCGACCCCGCATGGTCTGCACGCTTAGTGTTCGGTGGCGCTAGAGTATTATTGGGATATGTACGTTGGTGAACGAATGTTGTTTGGAGTCCTGTATGAGATCTTGAGCGTCACAAGGAGTTCCGAAATGGTCCGTAGCTAAAGATTTATATATGTGAAGTCCTATTTTGGTCGTCGGAAAAGTTTCAGGCATTATCGGTAGTGTACCGGGTTGCCAAAAAGGGTTTCGAGGGTCCACCGGGGGGTCTGCCTAGCCCGTGGGCCCACATGGGCCATAAGGGTGCACCCTAGCCATCATGGGCCAGGTGCATCAGCCCGTAGAGGCGAATTAGGCTTGGGGCAAGAGTCCCAAAGGGACAAGGCACCGCGGAGGTGCCTTGGAGGAGGGGGACTCCTCCCTTACTTGTAAAGGGTGGACTCTCCCTTGGCTGTCGTCCCCTTCCTTGGAGGAGCAGTCATGGTTGTGAATCCCCTCTCCCCTTCGCCTCCTATATATAGTGGAGGGGGAGGGCTGCACTCACCAATTCCTACGCCCCGGTGGCAGCCCTCCCTCTCCCGTTACTCTGTTTTCTTCTCAGATTGCATCTACGGTAGCACTTGGCGAAACCCTGCCGGGATTGCTCAACCACATCATCGTACTAGTTGAGATCCCATCTACTTCTCCTTACTTGCTTGTTGTATCAAGAAGGAGGAGATGTCATCAAGCCGCACATGTGATGAATGCGGAGGTGTCATTCGTTCAACGCTAGATCGAGACGGGTCGCGATTCGATCGTGAAGACGTACGACTACATCAACCGCGTTTCTAAATGCTTCCGCGTAGCGATCTACAAGCGTATGTATATGAACTCCCCCGCTTGTAGCTATACATCTCCATGGATAGATCTTGCGTGTGCGTAGGAAAATTTTGTTTCCCATGCAACGTTCCCCAACAATGGCATCATGATCTAGGTCTATGCATAGAGGATATGCACGAGTAGAACACAAAGTATTTGTGAGCATTACTATTCAGATTGCTTACCTCCTTAGTCTTATTTTGATTCGGTGATATTGTGGTATGAAGCGGCTCCGACCAACCTTACTTGTCCTCGCACAAGAGACCGGTTCCACGGACTGACATGCAACTTATTTGCATAAAGGTGGCTGGCGGGTGTCTGTCTCTCCCACTTTAGTTGAATAGGATTCGATGGAGATGATCCTTGTAGAAGGTTAAAAGGCAACTGGAATATCATCGTTGTGGCTTTGCGTAGGTAAGAACGGTTCTTGCTAGTTGCCCATAGCAACCACGTAAAACTTGTGGATGTCTAACTTGTTTTTGAAGGACATGTTGTGATGTGATATGGCCAAAACGTGATTTGATATATGTGATGTATGAGATGATCATGTTTTGTATAGTTGTCACAACTTGCATGTCGATGAGTGTGGAAACCGGCAAGAGCCATAGGGTTGTCTTGAATTTAATTCATGACCTACGTGTCAATATTTAAATGCCATGCAATTGCTTTACTTTATTGCTATGTCTTAGCAATAGTTGTAGAAGTAATAGTTGGTGCGACAACCACATGACGAGACGATGATGGAGATCATGGTGTCATGCCGGTTACGATGGAGATCATGCCGATGCTTTGGAGATGGGGATCAAAACCACAAGATGATTGGCCATATCATGTCACTTATATGATTTGAAGGTGATGTTTATCCTTTTATGCATCTTGTTTTGCTTAGGATGATGGTAGCATTATAAGATGATTCCTCACTAAAATTTCAAGATAAAATTGTGTTCTCCCCGAGTATGCACCGTTGCAAAGGATCGTCGTTTCGAAGCACCTCGTGGTGATCGGGTGTGATAGACTCTACGTTCACATACAATGGGTCTAAGCCAGATTTACACATGCGGAATACTTGGGTTACACTTGACAAGCCTAGCATGTACACACATGGCCTCATAACACAGGAGACAGAAACATCGAACATGAGTCATATAGTAGATATGATCAATATGGAGATGTTCACCATTCAAACCACCTCATCTGACATGATGATCGGACTTGGGTCGATGGATTTGGATCATGTCACACTTAGACAACCTGAGGGATGTTGATTTGAGTGGTGAGGGAGTCCTGGATTAAGGGGTCCTTAGGAGGCCGACCTGTTTCTTATGGGATGAACTATATGGGCCGCTTATCGAACATGGGATCGATCGAAGGCCCAATCTCCAGGAAGGAAGCTTCGCGAATCCTGGCTTGTCCTCCATGTTTGATGTAGCAAATAGGCATGTTTATCTCTTTGGCGTGTAACCGACCATGTGTAAACCCTAGGCATCCCTGGCGTCTATATAAGCCAGAGGGTTTTATGTTGTAAGGACAGAACAACTCATATAGGGTTTAGCTCTTTGATCTCGAGGTAGATCCACTCTGTAACCTATACATCATCAATACAATCAAGCAGGGCGTAGGGTATTACCTCCATAGGAGGGCCCGAACCTGGGTAAAACCTTGTCCCCTTCATCTCCTGTTACCATCGATTCTAGTCTCATAGCTCGGGGCCCCCTACTCGAGATCCGCCGGTTTTGACACCGAGATTGGTGCTTTCATTGAGAGTTCCATTGTGAGCACCCAAGGAATCAATGTCTCGCCTTGTCATCAACGAAGAGGTCCGCAACATGGACACTTTCGTCCCTGGACAGATCCTCTCCTTTGGCAGCGTTGTGCTGCACGCCGACCTAACCGGCCATCTAGGCCATGTCGGAAGCTTCGCCCCTGGTGATGGGATCAGATTCGAGAACCTAGAGTTCTCCATGGATCCCAGGGGTGACTTGTCACTAATCAGGCTCGCAGGCTCGCCTGTCGTACCCGAAGACTCTAAGGCTTTAACCTCGAGCTCCGTTTTCGGTCACGCCCATGAGGTTAACTCTGGCGATGGCCTGACTTCTAGTCCGAGTCCGGTCATAGTGCCAGAGGAGCGGATACATGTTCTTACCGAACACTCCACTTGCCTGGACACGTCGGGGGTTGACTCCGACAACTCCTAGCAGTCTGACCCGATCAAGCTCTCGACATTGAACAAGGCCTTAGATCGGATCTCGTCGATGAAAATTACCGACGATCCAAACCCGATTTGTGCTCGGATCGGCCACAAAGAGGGTCGGGGCAAATTTTTCGACCCACCCACCACCCACTTCATAGCCACAGTCGAAGACTTAACCGACATGTTGGACTATGTCTCTGACGAGGCAGAATACATGGATGAAGAGGACTGCGCTCCAACCCCTGTTAATACCGGGCGATGGGCTGCCACTTCTACATATGATGTCTACATGGTGGACACCCCTGCCGCTAATGGAGACAAAACTCCTAATAATGATGGCGACAAGTCGGGCGACGCATCGTCAAGGCACTGGAAACCGCATAAGCGGTCCAAAGGCAAAAAGGGGAGGAAAGCTATTATCAGCACCGGGGACGAAGATATCCCTGAGGACCGTGGCGATCTCATTATCCACAAGCACCCAATAGAGGGTCAGGAAAGGCCTGAAGACCAGAGCAACCCTGATGATTTCAACGATTCCGAGGATGACAACTACCTCCCTCCTGTCGAGGAGGAGGACATCCTGGAAGCCGGTGACCTAGACATTCCTGATAACTCTGAAGACCAGGAACTGTTCAGATAACAGATCATAGCAATGGCCTGCAGCCTGAAAGCGAAGGAACGGCAACTTAAAGACGAACAAGACGACCTCAATGAGTGATGGACGAGAGTCCTCTCAGCTGAGGAGGGATACGATACCGGTCTGTCAGACCAACCTAAGAGTTATCCACGCAGAAGGCTGCTGACGCAATTTGACGATGAGCTCACTGATACCCCATCTCCCAAACACACCCCATACAACAAGCCGGACCGCCCTCCTTGTGGGCATGATAGGACGGCTGACGATACCGGTTACAGACTAGCTATGCCCTGAAGACGGGGAAAGGAGCCGCTGGAGCCCAATGATAGGTTCGACCTGCAAGATGATCTAGACTACAAAGCAGGTCGTACAAGATCCATCTATGGATCCAGAGGCTACTCACCCGATAGACGGGATGTCCATGAACCAAGGCTCGACCGAAGCAATAATAGAGACTGGGAACGCAACCAGGCTAGAACAGACGCCGAATACACGAGCGATATAGCTCGGGTTCGAGGCGCCGCTCACCCTCTGTGCTTCGCAGATGAGGTAATGCGGCATCAGTTCCTAGAGGGGGTTAAACCAATGAACATCAAATAGTACGGTGGGACAACTGATCCAACCGTATGGATTGAGAACTTCCTTCCCCACATCCACATGGCATGAGGAGATGATCTCCATGCCATCAAATATCTCCCGCTAAAACTCAACGTGCCATCTCGACACTGGTTAAACAGCCTCCCCGAAAACTCCATCGAATGCTGGGAAGACTTAGTGGATGCCTTCCAATCTAACTTCCAGGGCACCTATGTTTGGCCGCCGGATTCCTCAATCCTAAGAAACATCGTATAGAAGCCTGGAGAGTCTGCGTGACAATTATGGAATCGGTTCTTGACCAAGAAGAACCATATTGTCGACTGTCTGGATGCTGAGCAATAGCCTCTTTTCGGCATAATATTCAGGACAAATGGCTCGCTCGCTAGCTCGGCCAGGATAAACCTCAGACCATGTCCGCCCTTACTTCCCTTATGACCCGCTTTTGCATGGGCGAAGATAATTGGCTAGCATGATGCAGACAGAACTCTAAAGACCCAGAACCTCAGAAGTTAGGGACGTCAACGGGAAACCCAAGCGAAATAAGAACAAGCGCTGACACAATAACAGTGATGTCGATGATACGGCTGTTAACGCCGGCTTCCGCAACTCCCGGCCTAGGCAGCGGAAGAAGCCTACTAAAGGCAATCGTGATGGACCCACTCCACTGGAAAAAATAATGGAAAGGCCTTGCCAAATCCACGGGACACAAGAGAAGCCCGCCAATCACACACATCACAATTGTTGGGTGTTTAAACAGGTCGGCAAGCTCCCGCCAGAGGATCAAGGCAAGATCCCTCACAATGAGGATGAGGATGATCCTCGGGGTCTGATTAGTGGCGGACAAAAGAAATTCGCTCCAGAGGTCAAAATAGTAAAGATGATATATGCCACCCATATGCCCAAGAAGGAGAGGAAGCGTGCCCTTCATGACTTGTAGGCCGTAGAGCATGTAGCTTCGAAGTATAACCCCTAGTCGGCATATCCGATCACCTTTGATCGACATGATCACCTAACCGGTATTCGTCATGGGGGTTTGGCCGCACTCGTCCTAGATCCCATCATAGATGGATACCACATCACAAAGGTCCTAATGGACGGAGGAAGTAGCCTTAACCTGATTTACTCATAAAGATGGGAACAGATCCGTTAAGGATCAAACCCAGTAACACTAACTTTAAAGGAGTGATCCCAAGTGTCGAGGCCCGATACATGGGCTCCGTAACCCTGGAAGTTGTGTTTGGCTTGCCTGCTAACTTTCACAATGAAGACTTGATCTTCGACATTGTGCCCTTCCGCAGCGGTTATCATGCCCTTCTCGGTCGGACAACATTTGCTCGCTTCAACACCGTCCCGCATTATGCATACCTCAAGCTCAAGATGCCCGGCCCCAAGGGGGTCATTGTAAGTGCATCTAGTGCCCCTTAGTGATTTTGGTGTATTGAAGACTTATAGGTTAAGGAACTAATGTGTTTGTGAGTGTACACATGCTCTATAAGTCGATGAGGAGTTTGATATAGTCGAAGGTTACCCACCCCTAAAAATGTATGTCCTCAACTGAAGAGTTTGCCGAAGACTTTGGTATTCCCTGAAGGCTTTGAAAATAAAGAAGTTGGTGTGACCTTAATGATATGAACGAGGACTATGAAGCATGAGGACTTTTGTTTCGGTAGTTTCATTTACTTTCTTTGAGTCATAGGAAACACCGTACTTTTAAAGGGGGTCGAGGTAATACTAAGGAAATTTTCCAACTGATGCTCAACTCAAAATCCTCAACCTATCCAATCCTTCGAGTGAAGCCTTTGGAAATCTCTTACGGTTCAGTCAAGTTCTTCAGTGACAGAGACGATGTTCTTATGGTCTCTGATGAAATTGATCTCACTAAGGAGTTAGGATTTTGCCAGTTCGAATTGCCTACAAGTGAGGAACATGATAAGCCTGAAGACTTTCACAGTTCGAAATTCCGATCGTTGCTGTGCTTAGCGCCAACTGTCACCAATCATATTATCCACATAACGGTCATATCATTGGGGGCATTTATGTCTTATCATGTCAGGTTGCACCCTGGCTATAAATAGCCACCCCCACAACCACTAATTGGTTAGCTGCTCCGAGAGAGAAGGACACTTGTCATTTGAGAGCAACCCATCCTCAAGAAGTGATTGAGCATCACTGAAGAGATTGTTCCTATGTGGAACCGACGCTTGTTACCTTTGAAGACTATGTATCTTCCAGACGGTTAGGCGTCATGGTCTAGTGCATCCTGCAGTCAATTGGGGATCATGGAGTGAGCTTGGTCTAGAGCATTCAGTAGTCAATTGTGGATCGCCGGGTGACTAGTTTATGAGGGTTTTGGAAGTCTACCCTAAAGACTTACCACGAGTGTTGGGCGAGGACTTTGTGACCTTAGCTCAAGGAGAATACGGTAAGGACTGTGTGTCTTGGGACTGTGTGTCCTCTGGTTTAAATACCAGGCCGCTCCAAGCCAGACGTACGACTGTCACAATAGTTGGAACTGGGTCATCAAACCATTATCTTCATCGAGGAACTTGTCGTGGATTTGTCACGGCAGATGTCCGGGTGAACGGACTTAGGTTCGGGGTGAGACGCAACTACGTGGCGGCTTGAAGGGGTTGATCGGAATCGAGAAGACACGGAGTTTTACCCAGGTTCGGCCCCTCTGATGGAGGTAAAAGCCTACATCCTGCTTGTCTGGTATTGATGATGATGAAGATCTCTCGGTTACAAGGGTGCTAATTGCTACCTCTACTCTCTTGTGCCTCTAATCTCTTGTGTTGTCTAAACTTGTAGACTTGTGTCTCTTGAGAACTTCTCCCTCTAGGGGTGCTCTACCCCTCCTTATATAAGTGGAGAGGGTAGGTTTACAAATAGAGTCCTACTAGGAGTAGGAGTAGGACTAGTCTCTCATGAATCCTACTCCGGGTCTTATTTCCTTTAAGGGAATCCTTCTCTCTTGTGGGCCTTCTCTTTGAGAGCCGCCTGGCGCCAGCTCACCCGCCGGGTCTTGGACTTGGTCATCCTGTGACCCGCTTGCTGGGTCATAAATAAAATGTCATGTCTTCGGCCGGGTCTCCTGTGAGTCTCCAGGTCGGGTCATAAATAAGATGTCATGTCTTCGGCCGGGTCTCCTGTGAGTCTCCAGGCCGGGTCATACCATGGGGTATATCCCCGTCATTAGCCCCTAGATTAGCTTGAATTTATTCATGGTAAGCTCCTGAAATAAGAGTAACAAATATGTTAAGTGGCCGGCTTGCTCCTTTGGCTGGCTGATAAAATGGCTTCTCAGAAATCCGGTCTTTTCTCCATATGAATGAGTCGTCTTGATAATCATCTTGCTTGTCAATGTCTTTTGAAAAATATTGAGAATAGAACACCCATATGCCATTGAGTCGGATTCCAATACTCTTGGCGGGTCATCTCCGCCGGGTAATAATCATTGATGATGTCGGGCAATTATCGTTGGTGACTCCGGGTTAAATAACTAGAATCCTGCTGACTGGATAAATATTGGGATGAAAATCCGTCTGATGTAGAACCGGACTTCCATTGTTGTGAAGCAGGGCAGCTTATATAAACTCTGGCGGGTTATGATCTTTTGATAACACCGAGTCATAAGTGTTGGTGACGCCGGGTCTAACAATTGAACTCTATATTTAATATCTTGAAAATTCTCCTCAAAGTTTTTGATATGTCCATATTACCTGTAGCCCCCAAGCTCCGAGATTATCCATGATAACTTGGTGATTTGCAAATAACATTTTGGACTGTGTAGCCCCCAAGTGCCGGGTTGTCCTGCCTGCAGCAACCTGGGACTTATAATTGCTTTATACCTTATAATGCTTTGGCGGGTGTAGCCCCTAAGGGCCGGTTCATCAAAAAGCTTCGGCGGGTGTAGCCCCCAAGGGCCGGCTCATCAGAAAGCTTCGGCAGGTGTAGCCCCCAAGGGCCGGCTCATCACAAAGCTTCGGCGGGTGTAGGTCCCAAGGGCCGGCTCATCAGAAAGCTTCGGTGGGTGTAGCCCCTAAGGGCCGGCTCATCAGAATGTGATGTGCCGGATCTTCAACTTGACTCTCTTAATCCGTTGGAACAGCTGAATACTGTAGCCCCCAAGTGCCGGGTCGCACGCCTGCGGTGACTTGGGACTTTTTAGAAAGTTTGATTTGAGTGGTGTAGTCCCCAAGTGTCGGGTCAGTAAGAATTTACTGGGCTGGAACTTATAAAAATATAGAAAGGCCGGCTCATCTCCTTAAGATAATATGGTCTTGCTGACAATGTAATGGTTTGAAAACCGGCTTGCATTAGCCCCAAGTGTCGTGGTGCATGCTTGCAGCGACATGGGACTTGCATAATTGATATAAACTTCGACTTGGATAATGTAGCCCCCAAGTGTCGGGTCGTCTGCCTGCGGTGACTCAGGACTATGTGAGAATAATACATCTCACCATTTTTTTTTGAATGAATCTTTGACAGCGGTCGTAATATAACCCGGAATGAATATCCTGGAATAATTCCTTTGTCTTTGACATGAAATTCCTGCTCGTGGTTAAGGTGCAACCCGGCAAATATAAGTTTGAGAAATCCGTGAGTGTTGTAGATTACTACAGAGCACAATTAAAGAAATTCAAGAACCGGCCAATTAGATGACACGGCATTATATCTGATAGGGCGGCTCTTGAAAGATAATAATTTCTCCGAGCTGGCTTGAAAAAATCCCAATCATTTATTACTGGTTATGATAAACCATGAAGATCCAGCCATGTTGGCTATTTAAAAAATCCATTTGCTTTTGCAGAATACTTTATCGGCGGCCCATCTTAAGAGATAAAACCTGCAAAAATGAACAAGACAGAATATATTCTGCATTGTTGTGAGGGCGGCTTGAAAAAGCTCAACCCGGAGATGTTTATACCTTTCATAACATTGCTCCTTTTCTCATAATATTACTCTGACCCAGCTTGATAAGCCGGCATGTTATCTGGAGGTGGGAAGCCCCCTTGAACAATCCACGGCTCACATGTCAACCGAAATGGCATAAAGCCGGCTGTTTTTAGGGTAATGTAAGTTATACCCAAAGGTAAGAAGCCTCCTATTGACAACAAATATTGTAAGCGCGAACGTCAGCTATCAATGGCTAATGTAAGCTCTACCCAAGGTAAGAAGCCTCATGTTGACAGCCGTGGCTACTGATGAGTCGGAACGACATAAAGCCGGTTGTTTGAAGGGAATGCAAGCTATACCCAAAGGCAAGAAGCCTCCTTCAACAACTACAGTTTTAGGCGCGGACGCCGGCTGTCGATGGGTAATGTAAGCTATACCCGAAGGCAAGAAGCCTCCATCAACAACCACGTCTTACTGATAAAGCCGGCTGTTTAAAAGGAGATGTAAGCTATACCCGAAGGCAAGAAGCGTCTTTCAACAGCTACAGTTGTAGGCACGGACGCCGACTGTCGATGGGTAATGTAAGCTATACCCGAAGGCAAGAAGCCTCCATTGACAACCACGGCTTACTGATAAAGCCAGCTGTTTGAAAGGAGATGTAAGCTATACCCGAAGGCAAGAAGCCTCTTTCAACAGCTATAGTTGATAAGCAACTGAGTTTTGGCGTAAACGCCGGTTGTTAGGGTGAGATAAGCGAACCCATCGGTAAGAAGCCCCCTTCAACAACCGCGGTTAATAAGTAACCGAAAGTGGCATAAAGCCGGCCATTAGGGTGAGATAAGCGATACCCGTCGGTAAGAAGCCCCCTTCGATGGCCGCAGTTGATAAGCAACTGGAATTATGTGTACACGCTGGTGTCTTAGGGTCATGTAAGCTATACCAAAGGTAAGAAGCCTCCATCAACAACAGCACTTAATGTAACCAAACTAGGCATAAAGCCAACTGTGCAAGGGAGATGTAAGCTATACCCGAAGGCAAGAAGCCTCCTTGCAACAGTTTAATAACAGTTGGCTGTGCAAAGGAGATGTAAGCTACACCCGAAGGCAAGAAGCCTCTTTGCAAGCCGGTTTAACTTTAACCAGTTCAGGGTCTCTTAACGAGATTGACCGTCAACTCCTTTGAGCGGTTCATGGTCTCTAGGCGAGATTGGCCGTCAATTTATTGAACTGGCTCAGGGTCTCTAGGCGAGATTGGCCGTCAATTTCTTGAACCGGCTTAGGGTCTCTAGGCGAGATTGACTGGTAAGAGTTCAGCGGGTCACCTCAATCTTAGCCGGTACAGGGTCTCTATCGAGATTGGCCGTTAATTTATTTGAACCGGCTCAGGGTCCCTAGGCAAGATTAACAGGTAAGGCAGGCGGGTCACATAGCGGAGCAGCATCAATCTTGTAAGCCGCCATCTTGTATGAAGAAACAACAGAAGCCCCAAGTGTCTTTATGATGATCTAATGATCCGGGCACCCATGTTCGAATGGCGCATCACAGCGATCCATCCTCTTGGGTAACTTTTAGTCATCTGCCAATAATGTAGTAGCCCCCAGGATTGGGTTTTATCTTTCAAAGACCCTGGGTTCTCGTTAAAAACGACCAAATGTGTCTCGCCATGTCTGTAGCCCCCGAGTCTTAAGTTGACTCGAAGAGGCGGCTTGAGAATCTTCACTCAAAGTTTGAGGTTGGCCGTGGCGGGTTATAAATGATCCCGTATGAATTGCTTCAATGATCTGGTTGATGGTTCGTTACGGCTGTTTGTTGAAGTGAACCAATTGTAGTGCTGGCGACTCGTGTGCCTGTTCGTCGGGCGGCTCATATCAATGAGCACTGCACCATATATTGATGTAGATCAAATTGTGGGTGATGTCTTGCACGCATCCGTTGAGCGGCTCGTACAGGCGAGCACTGCACCGATATGTTGATGTAGACGTAGAAAACGGCCGCAGCACTGTAAACTGGTGATGTTGTAAAAGACGCCACGATGTTGTAACACGGCGCGGATGATGAGAGACGACCATGACATTGTAAGTTGGCACGAGAAGCGAGAATCGGCCACGACATTGTGAGTCGGCACGACGGCGAGAGACGGCCATAGCGTTGCAAGCCGGTGCGGTGGCGAGAGATGGCCACGGCGTTTGTAAGCCGGCGCGGACGGAGAGTCGTCAATGGCGTCTATAAACCGGCACGGACGCATGGGTCTTTGGCGGCATGTTGATGTAGCCTGCACTAATACGGGCGGCAGCTCCGTACTCGCAATATGACAGTGCTTTTGTACTGAGTAATTGTCCTGCATACAAACAGTATCATAGGACAAAATAGTCATTCTCAACACAATTTAAAGTGTACTTATAAAACAAATAGGATAGATAACACCTGTCGGAGACGAAGTCGCAGGGGTGGCCGGCGGCTGAGCAACGTAGCAGCAGGTGAGGGTGAGGCAGGAGCAAAGCGATGGGGATGGCGGCTCATAGCACAAGTTGAAGACTTTTAGTTTCGCCTAAAGTTGTATCATGTCGGGTGATCCTGTTTGATTGATCCAGGCTCTTCTTCCTTCGACTAATCATGAATCTCTTGATCCCTAAAGATATCCCTTCAAAAACACAAACCACAATGCGAAGTCCCACGGTGGGCGCCAACTGTCGTGGATTTGTCACGGCAGATGTCTGGGTGAACGGACTTAGGTTCGGGGCGAGACGCAACTACGTGGCGGCTTGAAGGGGTTGATCGGAATCAAGAAGACCCGGAGTTTTACCCAGGTTCGGTCCCTCCGATGGAGGTAAAAGCCTATGTCCTGCTTGTTTGGTATAGATGATGATGAAGATCTCTCAGTTACAAGGGTGCTAATTGCTACCTCTAATCTCTTGTGCCTCTAATCTCTTGTGTTGTCTAAACTTGTAGACTTGTGTCTCTTGCGAACTTCTCCCTCTAGGGGTGCTCTACCCCTCCTTATATAAGTGGAGAGGGTAGGTTTACAAATAGAGTCCTACTAGGAGTAGGATTAGGACTAGTCTCTCACGAATCCTACTCCGGGTCTTATTTCCTTTAAGGGAATCCTTCTCTCTTGTGGGCCTTCTCTTGTGGGCCTTCTCTTTGTGAGCCGCCTGGCGCCGGCTCACCCGCCGGGTCTTGGGCTTGGTCATCCTGTGACCCGCTTGCCGGGTCATAAATAAAATGTCATGTCTTCGGCCGGGTCTCCTGTGAGTCGCCAGGCCGGGTCATAATAAGATGTCATGTCTCCTGTGAGTCGCCAGGCCGGGTCATAAATAAGATGTCATGTCTTCCGCCGGGTCTCCTGTGAGTCGCCAGGCGGGGTCATACCATGGGGTATATCCCCGTCAGAACTGGTTCTATTTCCTCAACCCTTCCATTTCCTCATATAACTGTTGATGAAATTGATCCTTACTGTTTGAAGAATTTGACTGAAGACATTCACAATTTCCTCACCTCAATTTCTTCAAGTTACCTTGTTCCTCACCTGCTTATCTTGTATCACGCTACTTGTAATCTGTGCATGTTTTATTTCATCATGATGACTATGTTGTCGCTATGTTTCTCATGCACTTGAGTACTTATTCCGCGGCTAGTTATTCATCACATTTCAAATTCCTCAAGTTGAAATTCCTGAAGAGATGAATTTGTAAAAATTGCCTATTCACCCCCCTCTAGTCGATATAACACACTTTCAATTGATATCAAAGCAGGGTACTCCCTTGTTCTGTGTGATTTTGGTTTAACCACCTGGAGTTCTAGTTATGTCGACTGTAGGTATGATCAAGGTTTCCGTAGGTTGTCCTACCTTTGATGGGACAGATTACCCTTACTAAAAGAACAAGATGTACATGCATCTTGAAGCTATTGACAACGATCTCTGGTGCGTTGTGGAAAATGGTGTTCCTCGCATCTCTCCAACTGTTACTACTGCTGATACAAAGAAATTCAATCAACTCGATTCTCAAGCGAAGAATATCATCGGTGGCCATCTGAGCAAAGGTCAGTATGGTAGAGTGAGTGCTTTGGAGTCTGCTAAGCTTATATGGGATAGGCTATCTAAAGTCAACGAAGGTGATTCCACTCAATGTGACTATCGTGTTGATGTTCTTCGCAATCTCTTCAACCACTTCAAGAGACTCAACAATGAAAATGTTCAGCAAACTTTTGATCATCTCACTGATATCTCAAATGAGCTTCAAGAACTAGTGCCACTGACATCACCGACCATGAAGTGGTGAAGAAACTGCTAAGATCTCTTGACTCCTCATTCGATACTCTGGCTTTGATGATTCAAGAGCATGGATACTACAAGGCACTTTATCCTGCTGATATTATTGAGAGACTCAATACTCATGAATTGCAACAAGCTGAGAAGAGAGACCTCTACGGGCCAAGCTATGGAAGATCTCATGCTCTGAAGCGAAAAACAATTTCTGTTGGAAATATGCCCTAGAGGCAATAATAAATTAGTTATTATCATATTTCCTTGTTCATGATAATCGTTTATTATCCATGCTATAATTGTGTTGATCGGAGACTTAAATGCATGTGTGGATACATAGACAAAACCATGTCCCTAGAATGCCTCTAATGGACTAGCTCGTTGATCAAAGGATGGTTAAGGTTTCCTAGCCATGGACATGAGATGTCATTTGATAACGGGATCACATCATTAGGAGAATGATGTGATGGATAAGACCCAAACTACAAATGTAGCATATGATCGTGTCAGTTTATTGCTACTGTTTTCCGCATGTCAAGTATATGTTCCTATGACCATGAGATCATGCAACTCACGGATATCGGAGGAGTGCCTTGTGTGTATCAAACGTCGCAACGTAACTGGGTGACTATAAAGGTGCTCTACAGGTATCTCCAATGGTGTCTGTTGAGTTGGCATGGATCGAGACTTGGATTTGTTACTCCGTGTGACGGAGAGGTATCTCAGGGCCCACTCGGCAATACAACATCATAATGAGCCTTGCAAGCAATGTGACTAATTGTTAGTTGCGGGATCTTGTATTACGGAATGAGTAAACAGACTTGCCGGTAACGAGGTTGAACTAGGTATGGAGATACCGACGATCGAATCTCGGGGAAGTAACATACCGAAGAACAAAGGGAACGTTATACGGGATTAATTGAATCCTTGACATAGAGGTTCGACCGATAAAGATCTTCGTAGAATATGTAGGAACCAATGAGGACGTCTAGGTCCCGCCATTGGTTATTGACCGTAGAGGTGTCTCGGTCATGTCTACATAGTTCTCGAACCCGCAGGGTCTGCACACTTAAGGTTCGGTGACGTTTCGGTAGTGTAGAGTTATGTATGGTGGTGACCTAAGGTTGTTCGGAGTCCCGGATGAGATCCTAGATGTCACGAGGAGCTCCGGAATGGTCCGGAGGTAAAGATTCATATATAGGAAGTCCCAGTTTGGTCGCCGGAAAAGTTTCGGGCTCATAGGTAGTGTACCGGGAGTGCCGGTAGTGTACCGGGAGACCTCCGGGAGGGGTATTTCGACCCCAGAGGGTCCATGGGCTGTGGAGAGTGATCACCAGCCCTTAGTGGGCTGGAGAAACATCCACACCAAGGCCCATGGCGCAAGAGGCAAAAGTCCTAAAGGAAAAGGTGGAAAAAGGCTAAAAAGGAAGAGTCCTACTCCTACTAGGAGTGGAGGAGGAGTAGGACTCCTCCCCCTCTAGTTCGGCCGACTCCTATTGGAGTTTCTCCTTGCGCCAGCCCTCCTCTCTCTCCCTCATTTATATACTGGTGGATTGGGTGCTGTTTGGACACAGTTTACGGCCACATGCTACCCGTTTCACCGGTGCTCCTCTAGATCGGTTTTCTGCAGCGCTTAGGCGAAGCCCTGCCGGAATTGCTCCACCACCATCACCGGAGCACCGTCACGCTGCCGGTGAACTCTCTCTCCTCTCCACCTCCTCTTGCTGGATCGAGACGGTGGAGATCGTCATCAAGCTGCACGTGTGCTGAACGCGGAGGTGTCGTCCGTTCGGTGCTAGATCGGAAGGACCGTGATCGATTTCGCGAGACGGTTAGTGATGAGATCACGGAATGGATCGTGATGAGTTCGCGGGATAGATTGTGATAAAGATCATGAGACGGATCATGATGAGTTCGCGGGACGGATCATGATGTGTTCGCGGGACGGATCGTAATTGGATCGCGGGACGGATCGTGATGAGATCGCGAGACGCTCGGCGATTTGGATCGCGAAGATGTTCGACTACACCAACCGCGTTTCTTAACGCTTCCCGCTTAGCGATCTACAAGGGTATGTAGATCCACTCTCCCTCTCGTAGATGCTCATCACTATGAATAGGTTTGCGTGTGCCTAGGAAAATTTTGTTTCCCATGCGACGTTCCCCAACAATTTCCTCATCCGAAGGCGAAGATTTTGATAGTAGCCTTGGTGATCCTGAAGAACTCAGTCAGGAGCTAGCAATGCTTGTGAGGAAATTTCATAAGTTCTCAAGGAGAGGTGGATTTGGAAAGTCATCAAAAAGTGGTTTGAGGAAATCAGATTCCTCAAATGACTACAAGAAGAGAACTTGTCACAAATGCAAGAAATCTAGTCACTTCATCTCTACCTATACTCTCTGGGAAAAAGAATCAAAGAAGAAGAAGAAGAAGAAGTACAAGGACTACAGTTCTGATGACTCAAAGAAAAAGAAGAAATTTTCAAAGTCCTCATCTACAAAGTCCTCATCTTCAAAGTCCTCGATGCAGAAGAAGAATGGTTCCAGAAAGGCTGCAACTTTCATTGGCAAGGAAATGGACTCATAAGAAGAGTGTGAAGAATATGAACAAGAGGAAGAATCTGAGGTGGAATCTGAGTATGGTATCGCTAGACTTGCTCTCGCTACTGCTTTCGTCAGCAAGTCCATCTTCAATGATGAAGAAAATGTTGGACATATGCCCTAGAGGCAATAATAAATTAGTTATTATCATATTTCCTTGTTCATGATAACCGTTTATTATCCATGCTATAATTGTGTTGATCGAAAACTCAGGCCTACTCCTCTCTTCCTCCTATATATACAGGAGATTTTAGGGGTTTTGGCACCAGATTTTCAGCCACGTGCTACCCGTTCCTCCAGTGCACTGATTCTCCTCTAGATCGGATTTCTGCAGTGCTTAGGCGAAGCCCTGCTGGAATAGCGCCACCATCATCGCCAGAGCGTCGTCATGCTGCCGAAGAAACCATCTACCACTCCACTCCCTCTTGCTGGATCAAGAAGGCAGAGATCGTCATCAAGTTGTATGTGTGCTGAACGCGGAGGTGTCGTCCGTTCGGCGCTAGATTGGAAGGACCGTGATCTAGATCGTGAGACGGATCATGATGAGATCGCGGGACGGATCATGATGAGTTCACGGGACGGATTGTGATGAGATCGCGGGACGGATTGTGATGAGATCGCGGGATGCTTGGCGATTTGGATCGCGAAGACGTTCAACTACAGCAACCGCGTTTCTTAATGCTTCCCGCTTAGCGATCTACAAGGGTATGCAGATCCACTCTCCCTCTCGTAGATGCTCATCACCATTGATAGATCTTGCGTGAGCATAGGAAAATTTTTGTTTCCCATGCAACGTTCCCCAACAGAAAATGACTACTCCAACGACTCTTACGGCAGCAATGATGATTACGCTCACACCTATTGCTTCATGGCTAAAGGTTCCAAGGTACATAAGCATCAATCCTCCTCTGAATCAAGTGATGGTGAATCTGATGAATATGTGAAACCTAGCTATGCCAAACTTGCTAATATTGCTACTGGACAACAAAGTGCACTTGAAAAGCTTCAAAAAATGCTAGAGAAAAGCGATGATCTATTGAATGAGGAAGTGGATCGGACTCAAACTATGTCTGACGATCTCAAAAGTCTTCAGACAAAGTATGATAACCTTCAGAGTCATCATAATGCGCTCTTAGCCGATCATGAGAAGCTTTCTTATGAATTTCTACAAATAAAGCAAGATCTTGAGAAACTAAGGGTCCCATATGAGGATCTCCAAAGGGAAAATGATTCCTTACTGGCTGAACTGATCAGTACCGCCCAGGAAGAATTTGTTCCACCTTGTTTGAAATGCATCGAACGTGAAACTGCTAATTCTTCACCTGAATGTTCAAATGTTTCTATTGCTGCAAATTCTTCAACTATTCCAGTGGTCGCAAATTCCTCATCTGAGGATACCACATGTATCTCTAACGAAAATGCAGGGTTGAATGAATTGTATGTGACAGGCATGTACAAAAGTCTCAAAGGGCATCAAACCCTTTACGATGTCCTCAAAAAGCAGATTCTGAACAGGAACCCTAGGAAAGAGGGTATTGCATTTGAGAGGAAAATCAATGTCGATGGATCCTACTGGACACCTGAGCAGTACCCCAAAACCTCGTGGGTTGCTGCAAAAGGAACTTGACTCCAACTACAAATTCTTCAAAATTAGAAAGGTGAAGTATTTGCCAGATTTGTTGGAACTAACTGTAGGAACGGTTCACCTATGAAGAAAATTTGGGTTCCCAAGATCTGCCTACAAAATCTTCAAGTGAATGTCCTCACGACACCACTCATGAAGAATGGGAACCCAGATCAAATTCCTTAGATGGACCAAAGTCTTCACTTGGACCAAATTCCTCAAATGGTCAAAAATATCATTCTCGGGCTAATGCATCTGATTCACAGGGAAAATCTAAGAGTTCTGAATATGTGCATTATTCTTCTAATCATTATGTTCATAAGTCCTCGAAGAATTTCTCTGCTTATTCATATGAGTACTCTATCCCTCGTCCTGTGGAACGAAGCACACTAGCTTCAATGCCTCCCTTATCATATGGTGCTTGTAGAATGATGAACTCTTTGCCACCCGTCCATATGTGGGTGGTAAAGAAATTGAACTAATTTCTTATGCAGGGTCAGGTCTCCAAATGAACTTGAACATCTGATGAATTGCTGGAGACCTAAGGAAATGCTTGAAAGGACACAAGCTAATCATGTAGAAATGAATTCCTCATTTCTCACGTCCTCACACCGCTTTACTTACTATGCTGTGTGATGAAATTTTGTCTGATGAAATTTAGGTCATATTCCTTCCTTGAAGCATATGAGTTCGTAAGTTATACTAATTCATCTACAGGATGAATCTCCAAAAGCTACTGAGTGGGTCCTCGACAGTGGATGCACAAACCACATGACTGGTGACAAGAATCTACTGATGAATTTGCCACTTGCTCCATCTCATCTGAAGAATATCACCTACGCTGACAAAGGAAAAAAAGCAAGGTATTGGGTCTAGGTAAGCTTGAAATCTCAAAGGACTGACACATGTATAAGGTGATCCTTGTCGAATCCCTCAGGTTCAACCTTATGTCTATCTCAATGCTTTGTGATCTTGATATGGTTGTCGTATTTGGAAAATATCGTTGTGTTGTCATCATGAAATCTGACAATTCCAAAGTCTTCGAAGGCTTTAGGAAAGGAGACTTGTATATTGTTGATTTCTCTGCAGGTCCTCAGCCTGCCACATGCCTACTTGCAAAGTCCTCAGAAGGTTGGTTGTGTTATCGATGACTCGGACATGCTGGTATGAGGAACTTGCACATGCTCGTGAAGAAAAAGCACGTCATTGGCATTGAAGGTGTCAAAGTCCTCAAGGACCACCTCTGTGGTTCATGTGAGTCTGGGAAGATGACCAGATCCAAGCATCCCTCGAAGACAATCATGACCACGACTCGACCTTTTGAATTGCTTCACATGGACCTCTTTGGCCCCACTCATTATTCCACACTAACAAATTCTTCAAGTTTGTATGGCTTTGTCACTCTTGATGATTACTCTCGTTACACTTGGGTGCATATTATTCTGTACAAGTCTGAAGTGCAGGATGTCTTCAGATGATACGCTTCAAGGGCCTCAACAAACTTCAGCGTCAAGATCAAGCATACCAGGAGTGATAATGGGACTGAGTTCAAGAACACCAATCTTGATAAATATCTTGATGAACTTGGTATTACTCATGAGTTATCTGCCCCATATACTCCTCAGCAGAACGGTGTCATGGAGCGCAAGAACAAGACTCTTGTTGAGATGGCTGACACCATGCTTGATGAATACAAGACTCCTCGTCACTTATGAACTTATGACTAGCAATTGATACTGCATGCCACATCATCAACAGGTTTTATCTGCACAAATTCTTCAACAAGACTTCGTATGAAATTATGACTGGCAAGAAACCCAATGTAAGTTTGCACCGAAAGCACATGAAGGTTTTATGCTTGGTTACAGAAAGGACTCGCACACCTACAAAGTCTTCAACACCTACCACCACAAGGTTGTTGAAACTGTAGATGTGCAGTTCGATGAAACTGATGGCTCGCAAAGAGAGCACCTGCCTTCTGTGCTAGATGAAAAATCTCCTCAGGAATCCATTAAGCTGAAGGCTACTGAAGACGTCATACCCACTGAGGAAGTCATTCCAACAAATGAAGACATTCATGCTGATACACCTGAAGAAAATGCTGCTGAAGAAAATCCTCAGCCACATCAATTTGCTCATCCAAGAGTTGCAAACGAAGTGCAGATTGACAAAATCATCGATAACATCAATGCACCAGGTCCTCTCACTCTCTCAAGAGCTTCACATTTGACTAACTTTTGTGGGCCTTTTCTTTTGTCTCTATCATAGAGCCCACCAAAGTTGATGAAGCATTTAAGGAGCCTGAGTGGATTCAAGCTATGCAAGATGAATTGCATCAATTCAAGCTCAACAACATGTGGGAACTTGTCAAGCGGCCAGATCCTCGAAAGCACAACATCATAGGTACCAAGTGGATCTACCACAACAAGCAACATGAAAATGGCCTTGTGGTAAGAAATAAGGCTCGTCTTGTAGCTCAAGGCTACACACAGGTTGAAGGAATTGACTTTGATGAAACTTTTGCATCTGTTGCTAGACTTGAAGCTATTCGCATATTGCTTGCTTATGCTAACCATCATGATATCATCTTATATCAAATGGATGTGAAAAGTGCATTCCTCAATGGTAAACTTGAGGAAGAAGTATATGTTGCTCAACCCCTAGGTTTTGAAGACCCTAAGCATCCTGACAAAGTCTTCAGACTCAACAAGGCCCTTTATGGCCTCAAGCAGGCCCTCGGGCATGGTATGACACTCTGAAGGAGTTCCTCATGAAGAAAGGCTTCAACCCCAGTTCACTCGACCCAACACTTTTCACTAAATCGTATGACAATGAATTGTTCATATGCCAAATATATGCAGATGACATTATCTTTGGTTGTACTGACAAATGTTATAGTGATGAATTTGCCTATATGATGAGTGAAGAATATAAAATGTCTATGAGGGGAGAGTTGAAATTCTTCTTAGGTCTTCAAATTCGTCAACAAGACAATGTCATTTTCATCTCTCAAGAGAAATACCTCAAGGATGTTATGAGGAAATTCGACATGCAAGATTGCAAAGGTGTTAAAACTCCTATGCCTTCAAAAGGCCACATCTGCACTAACGAAAATGGTAAAGATTTTGATCAAAAGGTATATCTCTCCATGATTGGCTCATTATTGTATCTATGTGCATCTAGGCCTGATATTATGCTAAGTGTTTGCATGTGTGCCCGATTCCAAGCAACACCGAAGGAATCACACCATAAGGTTGTGAATCATATTCTTCGATACTTAGCACACACACCAACGCTTGGATTATGGTATCCCAAGGGCTCAAATCTTCACCTCATCGGATACTCTGATGCTGACTATGCTGGAGATTGTGTGGATCGCAAGTCAACCTGAGGCACATGTCATTTCCTCGGACGATCCTTAGTCTATTGGTCCTCGAAGAAGCAGAATTGTGTGTCACTATGTTCTGCTGAAGCTGAGTACATTGCTACTAGTTCATTTTGCGCTCAGCTACTGTGGATGAAGCAAACCCTCAAGGACTATGGCATCAAGGTGAAGAATGTGCCTCTCTACTGCGAAAACGAGAGCGCTATCAAGATTGCTTACAACCGAGTTCAGCATTCCAAGACCAAGCACATCCTGATTCGTCATCATTTTCTTCAAGATCATGTACTCAAGGGCGACATCTCCATCAACCTCATCCCTACTGAAGAAGAACTGGCCGATATCTTCACAAATCCCTTGGATGAAAAGAGATTTTTCAAGTTGCGGTGTGAGCTAAATATCTTAGAGTCTTCGAATGTTCTTTGAAAAAGGACACACATCCTAACATTTATGCAAAATTGATGAATTTGATGTGCAACACACGAAGTAACATTTTTATTCAATCAATGAAGAATAACCCTCTAAGTATGAAGAAATTAATGAAGAATTTGATTCTCGGAAGCCTACGACAATTGTACGCGGTGTTTGAAATCATCATTATTATACGGTGGGTCATGCCACCAACCATAGTTGAAATTCATCAAACTTGAGTTTTTCGTCATCTTGCAAATTCTTCAAATTTTCAAATTCCTCAAGTTTGCAAATTCCTCAACTTTTCAAATTCTTCAAACTATGAAACTCATGTTCTTCATTGACTATATATATATATATATATATATATATATATTTGAGTTTTCAATGTCCTCAACAGCATTCACTTATTGCTAATTCTTCAAGTTGATTTTCATCTAAGTGAATGTGATTGGACCCTTTCCCCCTCTATGCTAAACTCAACCCAGTCTGTTCACAAATTCTTCATATGTGTTCTACTTTGAAACTCGTTCAAAGTCTTCACTATGTCCTTGACAGCTGAAGAATTTGCGAATGGAAACTTTAAAATTTTCACTATCTATATTTTCGGCGCTTCCCGCTCAAATGTTCCAATTCCCACGACTAGATAACCCACGATCCCCCACTATCGCCACTACTCACAACATGGGTGACACATGTCGCATGGAGAGCAAAGGTCAGGGGCAATCTGGTCCAAAATCTTTGGATAGATTGGTTTTCACCTCCGCTATAAATACCCCTTCCCTTTCACTGTGCTCGGTTACTCCTCACTTCTACTCTCTCCCAAGCTCCGACCTAGCGCTGCCGCTAAAATCATCGCCGCCAGTGTGGAAGAGCTTCACTGCCTCAACCTCGTCGTCGTCATACTCGCATCGGCCATGGAAGTCTTCACCACGCCACCGTTGAAGTTGTCTCCCTCTGCCAAGCTAGGGTGTGGGAGATCTGGTCTGACGAACTATCTCGATTTCATCTCACAGTTTGTCGTGTTCTTCATCAGGGTAAATAAAATTTGTTTTTACTGCCCTTGTTTGATCTTCAAGTTTTCCTAAATTTTCTCAAAGGTGTATATTCTTCAAGAATCTCATTCTAAAGCACCTTACATGTTCATAGACTTGATGTTTTTCCCCAAGTTGTGATTTTCTTCAAGATTCCTCCATTGTGTGAATCCTCAAAATTTGCACAACTCTGGAACCTAAGACAAAGAACACTTAGTGAAAATCCTCAAGACACCCAAGGTCAAATTCCTCACACTTGATGTTTTTGAAAAAACACTGAGAACGCATATGACCTCTTCAAATTCCTCGCACCTATACTCTGCTCACAGGTACAAACATGTCCACTGATGAATCACTAGGTTCTCATCAACTTAACTCATTTGCAGCGTTTCTTGAGGAAAAACTCTGTACATCTCCAGAATCTTCAAGAGTTCAGAATCCTGAGCTGAAGAAAATGGCTGATGGGAAGAAGCCACAGAAAGGTGGAAAGAGACCTGAAGTTTAGACTGCGTTCGAGATACCTCATGACTTGTATGAGGAATATTGCCCTCCAGATGAAGAAACTCATGGCAAAGAAACAACAAAGCGAAGAAAGATCCGCATACAGAAAATTGAGAGGAGATGGGAAAAGGAGTGGAAAGAATATCGTTATGTCACTCCCAAATATATGAAGAAATTTGCAATTAAACCCCCTTGCAGCAGGCCACCATTGGCTCCAAATCAAACAGTTGATCCCACTAGTCTCACGACTAGTAATGATTTTCCTTACGAATGGGAAAAACAGCAAGCCAGGCTGGCGAAGAAATCAAAAGAGGCTGTGAAGAAATTTAGTGAAGACTCTGTTGTTGCTGCCTCTACAGGAGGCACTGCTAGTGCTCCAAAGAAATCAATTGTGAAGAAATCTGATGTGAAGTCAAAGTCTTCAACTTCAAAATCATCACTTCAGATTCCTCAAGCAAAGCCTTCAAAGGCCTCAACCATTGGTTTAGTAGCTGCTTAGTCCTCTCCTGGTGTCATAAAGTCCTCAACACCTGTGCACCTTGCATCATGTCAGAGGATAGCTGGATACTGAATTGCTTCAAAGGTCTCTACAAGTCCCTCTGCTCAAGAAAAGTCTTCAACAAGTCCTACTATGTTGAAGCTGAAGAAAACTGTTGGACGAGGTCAAAGACCAAGTCCTCACACTAGCAAAGCTATAGTGAATGTACCCTCAGGATCTGAGGATGATGATGAGGTTGATGATGAAGAATTGGCAGAAATCATCAGAGAAAGTCGGCAAAGGGCTGCAATAGCCAAAGGTAGCTCTGTTCCTCTTATGCTGGATCCCAAGATGATCTTCAACTTCATTGACATATGGCATGAGGATCCCAGCACCCCACTTTCCTCACTGAACCTGCCTCTTGGTGTGGACCATGTCCTCACACACTTTATTGCTAAGGAAAAATGGAAAAGAGATCAAGTTCAGAGAGCTAAGAGGAGCATGGTTCGAAAAGAAATTTTTTTGAGGAACAATGTGATGAATTTTACTCCAAATCAACTCATCACCGTTCAGTCTAAAATTCGCTGCCTCTCCGAGGAACAAGACAAATATGAGGCTGAATGGAAGGGCACCAAAGTGAGATTCGTCAGGGCGGCCCAAGCTGCCGTTAAGGACCATAACTCAAGGCTTGCAACTCAATCGCAACCAGAAATTCCCCAGGCTGAAGAATCTGCTCAGCCTGCTGAAGAAACTGCTCCCGTAGGTGAAGAACTTCAGGCTGCTGAAGAACATGCCAGGACAACCTCAACTTGTGCCTGAAGAAATTGCCAGGTCAGCTAAAGTTTTTGCTGCGCCAGAGGAAATTGAGACTACAAGGGCGACGGGATCAGTTGTGCCTGAAGAAAATGCTCCTCCTTCACCCTCTACAGAAACAGTAAAATCATCACGGGTGAAGATCATCAACCTTCCTTCTACATCAGAAGCGAAGAAAACCAAGGCTGTGGAGAAGAAGGCTCTGAAAAGAAAAGCATCAACTTCAGATTCTTTGGCAGTGAAGAAATTGAAGACACTGCGAAGTTCTTCAACAGAACCATTTGATGCAACTCCTATCAGCTTCGTGCCAGCCTATGAAATTGTGCCATTTGGTGTTGACTATGTCATCCCAGATGATGATCAATAAGAAAAGGATCAATCTTCTGCTACCTCAGAGCAGATTGATGAAGAAATTGAAGTGGAAGGAAATGCTTCAACTCCAAAAATATCATCGCCCCAGCCTCAGTTGACTGCTGAAGAGGCCGGCGTTGAAGAAATTGATGAGGACGTGGACATTGGGAATACAACCCCTGTCATCAATGATGAATATTGGGAAGTTGCACACCCAAATTCCCCAATGACCACTCCTCTGTCACAGATTCCTCAGTCTCCAGCCCAGACTGAAGAAATTCCTACAGGATCTGATGACTTGGCCACAACTACCACTGAAGAAATTCCAGCTGCATCCGTTGAAGAAATTGTAGATCCAACTGCCATTGAGGAAACTGTTGTGCAGATTCCTCGGTCTGAAGAAGTTCCTCCTATGCCTAAGGAGATTGTGGGCCACTTCAAGCCAAACCTTCAGCCAAAGCCAAGAATGCCATTCAAGGGCTCAAAGCGCCCCAAATTCATCAAAACCGATTTCTTCAATGAGCACATTTTCTTTGATGGGTCAAATCATTACGACTTAGCTCGGGCCGGTCGCACCAGATTCTAGACTCCTACACAGATGAACTATTATGCATCAGTACTGTTTGACAAGAAGAAAGTCTTCGAGCACCATCAAATTCCTCATGCGGATATGGAAACAATCCCATCCTTCACACAGGTGCTCGCAGTTCTTCACGATGCAGGAATTCTCCTATTCTGTGTGGATATCTGCGATTGGAATGAAGAGCTAATTCTTCAATTCTATGCAACTCTGAACATCACAGGTGATGCTTCTAACATCAACTCATGGGTCTTGGACTAGATGACTGAACTACTCACCACACTGCACCAGCATCCGAATCGATTTGGTCAGTCCCGGTTCCAATTCCTTCAGAAGAAGCTCGTTGCCTGTTTGATGAACCTGATTTGCCCAACCATATGATGCATGTGCTGATGAAACCTCTGGCTCCTGGAAAACCTCAAAGGACCACCTTGCTTGTGAAGGATTTGCTCTATGTGCCCAGGACGGTTTACCGCATCCTCACCAACACCCTTTGTCTTCAGAAGGGTCACAACTCTGAAGAAGAAGAAGTTGAGGGAGTCATGAAGAACATGCTATTCAACATCATTCATGGGATTCCCATCAACAACCATGATTTCTTCATGAGGACATTGGCCAATGCAGCTTTAGCACCATTTGAACTGAAGCCTTATGCTCCCTGGATTATGAAATTCATCAGATCAATGTCTTCAATTCCCTTCAAGGCTGACTTCCAAAATCATTTCGATTTTCTGCCTCCAATTGGAGTCCTCAAGAACACAATTGCCTCAGTTGAAGGAAAAGGCAAAGCTGTCATTGATGAAGGTACTCGTCCATTGGATGGTCAGTTTTGAAAAGCTGCATCATACTCCACCAATGATGACATTGCTACCCAGGACTCTGCTGCAAAAGCCTCGGCACAAAAACCTCGAGAGTCTGCCCCTCGTGTGAAACTGGTCCTGAGCTTCTCATAAGTCTTCATCAGAAGGTTGATTGCAATTACAAGTGGGTGAAGCGTCATCTTGCTTCAATTCTTCAAAACATGACTGTGACACAGAACTCTGTGAGGAAAAATCACTACAATGTGCATGAAATTTTTGATCACGCGTGGGCCATTCTCGCACATCTCAAGACTCCTGAGGAACTCAAGGACATGGACTTTCAGCAGAACTTTGACTGGTCTCATCCTCCTCAGAAGAAATTCAAGAAAGTTCAGGTTCCTCAGCTGGTTACAAGTTCATATTCTTCATCGCGCGAAACGGATGAAGCTGAGGAAATTGATGATACTGTGGCAGGCCTTGCATCGACAAACGACCCCGACAATGCTGGCGCTCCTTCCTCACCAACAAGATAAAATTCTTCAAGGGGTATTAGTCCTCAGTTTTCGTCCCTTTTGGTTTGCGATGACAAAGGGGGAGAAAATTTGAGTTAGTCTTCAAGCGGGTCTCTATACATGGGCTGTTTTTTTGTTTAAGTTACAACTCTCGCTCTTGTGAAGCTTTTGTTTGTTGAGTTGTAAACTTAAGTCCGATGGTGGTCTGACTCTTTTGAACTGCTTTCTGCATGCTTATTTCCTCAAGCACCTTAATGCATGCATGCTGAATTTTGTCAAACACCATTTTCATCATGCATTTACAATTATTCGTATCATATGTTAAATGCGGGTATGAATTACAAGATATAGGGAGAGTTCTCCATGTTTTCAATCTGCCATGTGCATTTGAAGTCCAAAGCAAATTCCTCAAATATTCACATCTTTAGGGGGAGTTCTTCTATATCTTGCAATCAAATTCCTCAAACTTAGTACTTACATTCCATATTGTTATCCCGGTTGAAAACTTAACCTATTTGTCATCAATCACCAAAAAGGGGGAGATTGTAAGTGCATCTAGTGCCCCTTAGTGATTTTGCTGTATTGAAGACTTATAGGTTAAGGAAGTAATGTGTTTGTTAGTGTACACAGGCTCTATAAGTCGATGAGGAGTTTGATATAGTCAAAGATTACCGAACCCTAAAAATGTATGTCCTCAACTAAAGAATTTGCTGAAGAATTTGGTATTCACTGAAGACTTTGAAAACAAAGAAGTTGGTGTGACCTTGAAGATATGAATGAGAACTATGAAGCATGAAGACTTTTGTTTTCGTAGTTTCATTTACTTTCTTTTAGTCATAGGAAACACCGTACTATTAAAGGGGCCGAGGTAATACTAAGGGAAAATTTCAACTGATGCTCAACTCAAAATCCTCAACCTATCAAATCCTTCGAGTGAAGCCTTTGGAAATCTCTTACGATTTAGTCAAGTTCTTAAGTGACAGAGACGATGTTCTTCTGGTCTCTGATGAAATTGATCTAACTGAGGAGTTAGGATTTCGCCGGTGCAAATTGCCTACAAGTGAGGAACATGATAAGCTTGAGGACTTTCATAGTTCGAAATTCCGACTGATGTTGTGCTTAGCGCCAGCTGTCCCCAATCATCTTATCCACATAACGGTCATATCATTGGGGACATTTATGTCTTATCATGTCAGGTTGCACCCTAGCTATAAATATCCACCCCGCACAACCACTAGTTGGTTGGATGCTCCGAGAGAGAACTAACACTTATCATTTGAGAGCAACCCATCCTCCGAGGACTTTGAGAGAAAATCATCAGTGAGGAAAAACCCAAATCCAAACCACCAAACCCAAAGTGATTGAGCATCACTGAAGAGATTGTTCCTGTGTGGAACCGACGCTTGTTACCTTTGAAGACTCTGTATCTTCTAGATGGTTAGGCGTCATGGTCTAGTGCATCCTGCAGTCAATTGGGGATCACAGAGTGACCTTGGTCTAGAGCATCCAACAGTCAATTGTGGATCACCGGGTGACCACTTTGTGAGGGTTTTGGAAGTCTACCCTGAAGACGCGTGTTGGGCGAGGACTTTGTGACCTTAGCTCAAGTAGAATACGGTAAGAACTGTGTGTCCTGGGACTATGTGTCCTCTGGTTTAAATACCAGGTCGCTCCAAACCAGACGTACAACTGTCACAGCAGTTGGAATTGGGTCATCAAACCATTGTCTTCATCGAGCTACCTGGTTTTATTTCCTCAACCCTTCCATTTCCTAATATAACTGTTGATGAAATTGATCCTTACTGTTTGAAGAATTTGATTGAAGACTTTCACAATTTCCTCACCTCAAATTCTTCAAGTTACCTTGTTCCTCACCTGCTTATCCTGTATCACACTACTTGTAGTCTGTGCATGTTTTATTTCATCATGATGACTATGTCGTTGCTATGTTTCTCATGCACTTGAGTACTTATTCCTCTGCTAGTTATTCATCACATTTCAAATTCCTCAAGTGATGAATTTGTAAAAATTGCCTATTCACCCCCCCTCTAGTCGATATAACGCACTTTCAGTCATCACTGTTAACGGCAACACAGAGCGCTCTCTATGAACCGTGGAACATGCGTTGGCCCTGGCGGCCGAATTTAACTACAAAGATGATCGACAAGCTCCGGCAGCTGCCGTAAAGGTACGCAAGACAAGGAAGCGAGCTCGGCTTTAGTCCAAACTCTCGGAGCCTTCCGTTCCCCTTAAACAGGGACTCGCCCCCCATCACACAACCCTAGGACAAACGAAGTACATGCCAAGGAGGCACAACTTTGCACTTAAAATTCCATAGGTAGCGGTGGGGAAACAAAGGTGGGTGTCCGGCTGGACCCTACCATTAACATGTCTTCGGACACTACGCAGGTACAATCAAAACGCCTACCAATGGCGTAAAGCTCATACAAAATTCGGCGACTTCTCAAGACCTTGTTTGCAAGATCCGTTCGCCGAATAATATCACCTATTGAGGTGCACTAAGACGCAGGAGTGCATAAGCAGCGGGGCACACCAAGGACTTAAGGTCACAAATTGAAGACCTCTGGTACAACCACTCGTGTAAAACTTCTTTTTCTTCACATACCAGTATGCACCTGTAAAACTTCTTTTTCTTCACATACCAGTAAGCAGTTGCTTCGGCACTCTGAGTAATAAGGGTTGTTGAGAAAAAATATAGCATCATTATACGTGTTTGTCTTTTTGTCCTTTTTTGGCACATATTTTTCTTTTCTCCCTCTTCTCGTGAAATAGTTCGGTATGTTTTGATGCAACCGTGTAGTACACCAGGGGCTCGAACTTAAAAATAAATCTCCTTACGTACAGCTTATTATGTGTTCGGCATCTTGGAATTCACTTTATATGCATTGGTTCCGAACTATGTCTTGGGTCAATAGTTGGGTTGCCCGGCTCCTGTGCTTGCCCCTTTACGTTCCGCTTGTTCGGCTAAAAGGGCAAAGGGAGAACCCCTGCGATTGTGTTTCTGGATAGTCTGGTCAAGCACCTCAAGGGAGAAAGCCGAAAACTGACTGTCATAGTATGCGAGAAACGGTCCGTGAATCCGAGTTTAAAGTGCTATACTTAAATCCTCGTCAGAGGATATTCCGCGTTATGCGAGGGGTTTTCTCTTCATGCAAACCATGTGATGATGGCCTTCGTTGCGGTTCATCCGAACATCACAACACTATGGGGGCTAGTCTTCAGCTTCTCGTAGTCCTTTTCGCGCCCCTACGGCTAAGTGAAAGAAATAAAGCACTATAGTCTGATTGCCTAGTCTGCCGCACTCTGCCGCCTTCGGGTTCCGATCACTCAGCTAAGGGACATATTGCATTGGTAGAGACACCCCATGTAGTATCTACATGGGGGCTTAAGCCGATGACTCGCATCTTTTAGTTTCAAACGGTCACACAGGAGTTACGAAGGTATGCAAAACATCAAAGCATGATAGATTATAGCATTAAAGCTTTCAAATGTCTTCGGACACATTACAAATTTATACATGCATGTTATCTTTCGAACACTGTGACGCTATCGCCCGAGCACCTTCCATTACTCCAGTAAAGTGCAGCTCGGGGCATCTATGTTCCTTCCCAAGAGGCGGAGGGGCGGTGGCTATCTTCATTGGATCCAGCCCCAACCTATGCATCTTGTCCTTGGCAAGGGCCATCTCGACTCCCTTGATGCAGGAGAAGTTCTTCATGGTGTCGAGGCGGGGCGAAGCGGCAATTAGCTTCTGCACTAGGCCAAAGTAGTTGCCTGGCAGCGGCTCGTATGGCCATAAGCGGACGCAGAGGTCCTTCATGGTCGACTCCGCCATTTGGTGCAGCTCCATCATGTGCTTCAACTGCTCAACAAGAAGAGGAGAGCGCTCGGGGGCTCCAAACTGCGCCCAGAACAGAGGAGCTTCGTCCCCTTCTTCCCTCGATGCGTACAGCTGATTGGCGTCTGCTACGCTCTTTTGGAGGTCGGAGGAAGCGCCTGAGGAATGCCACACCTGGGTAAGCAATTGGAACTTACTATCCCCGAAGACACACTACAGTAAGTATGGCTTACCACCCATTATGTCCTTCGCTTGGTGGACCTGCTCCTCGAAGAACCGTCTATCCACCCGCTCCTTCTGGAGATCGGCTTTTAGGGTGGATAGTTCGGCTGCGTGCTCCTTGCCTTCTTGCTCAAGGACCTCACACTTGTGGCTGGTGTCCTTGAGCTCCTGCTGAATCTCCTGCACCCCTGCCTTGTGTTTGTTACTGGTAGCCCTTAAAGCCGAAAGCGCGGTGGCTGCTTGTCCGGCCGCCGCCCTCTCAACCACCGCATCATTCTTGGCATGCTGCAGCTTAGCCTTGAGATTTTCCACCTCCTTCGCCGAAGCTGTTTGATCATTAATACTATGAAAAATTTCATTGAGAGTATTCCGACAAAGGTGTCTGGATGTTGATTCAGACTTACCTCATGCTTCGTTGAATTTTTTGTTGAGGGCATCAAGCTCATCTTCGGAGCTTTTGAGCTTTCGATTCATCTCGTCCAGCTCGGTGCCGTTCATAGCCACCGCCGATGATGAAGCCTGCAATACACAAATCCTTGTTAGGTTACATGGAATCAATACTTCCGAACTATTATCGGTCAATTCACATGTCCGGTCCTCTTAGGGGTTATTCGAACATCCGAACACAAATCTTTGTATGTAGTTCAGAAATGGATCTATGATTGACCCCTAGGTAAGTTTTTTCAAACTTACCTAGGGCTCGGGGGCTGCCATGTATATAATCATATAAATAAATAAAGATTATTGCAAATAAGAGTGTCGGGTGACTTATTTGAAAGCCCGTCAAAAGACCGTTGAAAGCCTCCTTCAGTCCGTTGTCGACGGATTGAATGCTCTGCAATAACACACCCATAAGGGTGCAGTGCTCCTCGGCAATGGAGGCGCTTGATAAATCCTCCTCCATGACCGGCCACCCATTGGTCGGTGGCACCCGGTGGTGATCGGATAACCCGATCACCAACCGAGGTTTGAACCGTTGCCTCCGTAGGCGTGGTACGCTCCGGAGATGCCCTTAGAGGGGAATGAGTGGCCACTCGTCGGACCTCCTCGGCATCCGGGTGGGGTTCCTCCCCCCGGTCTTCGATGGCCGAGGTGTTAGACTCGGCCATGACATCGTCTCCCCCACCGCCTGTGCCCGGCTCCATTGGAACATGTTGGGAAGACACCTCCGCGATGTCCTTCGCGGCGCCTGGAGTGGAGGGATGCGACGCATTCCCGCTCTCTGCTAGTTTAGCGGGCGGGGTCTCCCCGTCCGAGACTTGGTCGGTGGGGAGCACGCGTGGGTGCTGCAAAATCGATAAATGCCCGCATGTTATTAAACTATGAACTTATTAATGATAACTAAAGGAGACTTCGGATTCTCACCTTCGAGCAGGGGGCTTGACCCTTCGGGTCCTTTGTGGAACCCTCTCGAAGTCATCGGGCTCAGTATCCGAGTCCGAACTATCGTCGGACAGGATCACCTATGACCGACGCGCCCTTTTCGGAGTAGGAGAGGGTGCCACCTCCGCGGCGTCTGATGACGCTGCTCTCTTTCTTACGAGGGGGAATCGCCCTCCCCCTCGTCTTCATCCTCTTCCTCATGCTCCTCTTGATTCGAGGAGGTATGGGTTTCTTCGGACGCAGCCTCTGGCTGGTCCCTGATGTGCAGGCCTTCTCGGCTTGGTTTCTTCTTCTTCTCTTCCTTCGCAGGCGCCTCGTAAGGCACCTCCATGAGCATCTTCGCTAACATCCCGGACCGGGGGTCTTCGAGCTGAGGCGTCGGGCGGTTGATGCCCATGGCTTTGCTCAGCCATTTCTGTGAAGTGATTGGAAAAGCTATTATAGATCCTATATATGAAGGACAAAGTCGATCAGTTAAAATTATACCGTACCTTGGAAGCAGGCTTGGCGGCATGTAGACCCTGATCTTCCTCTTCGGATGGCCAATCCTCTTGCGACTTGAAAAGCGCCTTCCACAGCTTCTCTCGTGTAGTGCGGAAGAGGTGCAGAACTGTTGGTGCGTTGTCAAGCTGACGAGCCCACATGGGAGTATCTCGGTGCTGGCAGAGGAGGATCCGCCGCCGGAGCATAACCTGGACCACGTTGTTCTGCGGGTTGCTCACTTCCTTGTTCAGTCTCCCGCGGATGCCCTTACAGAGCCATGAAGTTAATCTGCTGGGGCGACCAGATCTGAATTCGGCAGGGACAATCTGGCCTTCCTCCTGTGGCTCAGTGATGTAAAACCACTCCTTTTGCCATACCTTGATGGTGTCGATGAAGGTGTCGGAGGGCCATACAACACGGGTGAGCTTGCCGATGACAGCTATGTGATACGTCTCCAACGTATCTATATTTTTTTGTGATGGCATGCTATTATATTATTTGTTTTGGATGTTTTATTTGCATTAATATGCTATTTTATATTAATTTTAGGACTAACCTATTAATCTAGCGCTAAGTGCTAGATCTGTTTTTTCCTTTTTGTGAGCTTTGCAGATATGGGATATTAAATGGAGTCCAAACGGAATAAAACGTTCGGAAGGAACTTTTCTGGAAGGAAACAAGTCGATCAAGCTTGGAGTGCACATCAGGGGAGGTGTCAGGGCGCCACAAGCATGCTAGGCGTGGGTCCCCCCTGGCCGCACCAAGCAGGTTTGTCGCTCCCTGGCAGGTCTCCTAACCCTAATTCTTGGCCTATAAATACTCAAATATTCCCCCAACATCATAACAAGCCACGAAAATACTTTTCCGCCACCGGAAGCCTCCGTTCCCGAGAGATCCAATCTTGGGGCCTTCTCCGGTAATCTGCCGGAGGGGGAATCGATCATGAAGGGCATCTACATCAACTCCATTGCCCTTCCGATGATGCGTGAGTAGTCCACCATAGACCTATGGGACCATACCTAGTAGCTAGATGGCTTCTTCTCTCTCTTTGATCTTCAATACCATGTTCATGATCTTCATGGAGATCTATCCGATGTAATCCTCTTTTGGGTGTGTTTGTCAAGATCCCATGAATTGTGAGTTTATGTTTAGATTATCCGTGAATCTTATTTGAATCTTCTCTGAATTCTTATTTGCATTATTTCATATCCTTGCAAGTCTCTTCGAGTTATTGGTTTGGTGTCGCCAACTAGATTGGTAATTCTTGCAATGGGAGAAGTGCTTGGTTTTGGGTTCAATCTTGCGGTGTCCTCACCAAATGACATAGTAGGGGTAGCGAGGCACGTATTGTATTGTTTCCTTCAAGGGTAACAAGATGGGGTTTTCATCATATTTCTTGAGTTTATCCCTCTACATCATGTCATCTTTCTTAATGCGTTACTCTGTTCATCATGAACTTAATACTCTAGATGCAGGCAGGAGTCGGTCGATGTGTGGAGTAATAGTAGTAGATGCAGAATCGTTTCGGTCTACTTGACATGGACGTTATGCATATATGCATGATCATTGCCTTGGATAACTACATGATTATTCGCTTTTCTATCAATTGCTTAACAGTAATTTGTTTACCCACCATGATATTTGCCTTCAATAGAGAAGCCTCTAGTGAAATCTATGGCCCCCGGGTCTAATTTCCATCATATACTTTCAGATATATAAACCAAAAATACCTTGCTGAAATTTATTTATCTTTTACTTTCTGCACTTGTTTACATCTATCTCTTTCAGATCTAATCCTTGCAAATAACTGTGAAGGGATTGATAACCCATTTATAGCGTTGGGTGCAAGAGTTTGATTCTTTATGTAGGGTGCATACATTGGTGACTTGCTTGTTCCTCCTACTATGTTGATACCTTGGTGAGGGAGTCCTAGATTAGGGGGTCCTTGGGGAGCCGGCCTATTAATATGGGCCGGACTATATGGGCCACTCGCCGAACACTGGAAGATTTGAGGGCCTAGTCTCCAGGATGGAAGCTTTGGGAAGCACGGCTTGCACTCCACATTCGATGTAGCAAATAGGTATGTTTATCTCTTCGGCATGTAATCGACCATGTGTAAATCCTAGGCATCCTCGGCATCTTTATAAGCCCGGGGGTTTTAGGGTATATACACAGAATAACTCATCTAGGGTTAGCTATTCGATCTCGAGGTAGATCAACTCTGTAACTCCCCACATCATCAATACAACCAAGTAGGACGTAGGGTATTACCTTCATAGGAGGGCCCGAACCTGAGTAAATATGTGTCCCCTTCGTCTCCTGTTACCGTCGATTCTAGTCTCAAAGTTTGGGACCCCCTACCCGAGATCCAACGGTTTTTACATTGACATTGGTGCTTTCACTGAGAGTTCCTCTATAAGCAAGATGGAATTGACATCTCGCCTTGTCATCAACGAGTAGGTCCGCAACATGGACAATTTTGTCCCTGGACAGATCTTCGCCTTCGGCAGCGTTGTGCTGCACGCTGATTCCACTGGCCATCTGGGCCGCATTGAGAGCTTCGCCCCTGATCGAGAGGTCAGATTTGGAAACTTAGAGTTCTCCGTTGACTCTCAGGGTGAATTGACGTTATTCGGGCTCGCAGCTTTGCTTGTAGCCTTCGAGGACTCTCAGGCTTTAACCTCGAGCCCTTTCTTCCGACATGCCGATGGGGTCACCCATAGTATTGAGCCGATCTCCTATCCTGGTCCGACCATTAAGCCAGATGACCGGACACGTGTTCTTGCCAAACACTTCCCATATTCGGACGTCTTGGAGGATAACTCCACAAGTTCTGAACAGCTGGATCCAATCAGGACCTCAGCAGATGACGAGGCCCTAGATCGGATCTCTTTGATAAAGATCACCGATGATCCAGCCCCGATCTATGCTCAGTTTGGTTATGGTGCGGGTCAGGACGAAATTTTCGACCGACCCACCACCCACTTGATAGCCACTGTCGAGGATTTAACCGACATCCTAGAATATGCCTCTGAGGAGGCAAAATACATGGATGAAGAAGACCGTGCTCCCACCCCCGTTAACACTGGGAGGTGGGCCGCTACTTCCACATACAATGTCTACATGGTAGATACTCCTGGCACTAACGGCGACAACACACCTAACAACAATGGCGACAAATCGGGCGATGCGTCGTCAAGGCGCCAGAAACCGCATAAGCGGTCCAAAGTTAAGAAGGGAAGGAAAGCTATTATCAGCAACGGGGACGGTAATCCCCCCGCTGACCATGGCAATCCCGATATGCCCGAGCACTCATTAGAGGGTCCGGAAGGGCCTAAGGACCAAAACAACCCAGATAACGTCAACAACCCTGAAGACGATAATTACCTTCCCCTCGTCGAGGCAGAAGATATACCAGAAGCCAATGACTTGTACATCCATGATAACCTCGAAGATCAGGAAGAAATCAGGTAACGACTCATAGCAATAGCTCGTAGCCTAAAGGCTAAAGAATAACAACTCAAAGCCGAACTGGATGACCTCAATGATCGATGGACAAAAGTCCTCTCAGCCGAGGAAGTATACGGCACCGTTCTGTCGAACCAGCCCAAAAGCTACCCTCGAAGGAGGCTGTTGCCGCAATTTTATGATGAACTCACTGATACTCCGTCTACAAACTGTACTCCATACGACAAGCCGGACCGCCCCCCTCACGGTTGGGACAGGATGGCTGACGACACTGGCTATATACCGGCAGTGCCTCAAAGATGGGGTAAGGAACCATTAGAGCCCAATGACAGGTTTGACCTGCGAGATGACCTGGATCACAGAGCAGGCCGTACAAGATCCATCTATGGATCCAGAGACTACTCGCCCGATAGACGGGGTGGATACAGACCATGGTTCGACCAATACAACAGAGCTCGGGAACGCAACTTGCCCCATACAAGCACCGAATACAGGCGCGACATAGCGCGGGTCAGAGGCGCCACTCACCCACTATGCTTCACAGATGAGGAAATGCGACATCAGTTCTCCGAAGGGTTTAAACCCATGAATATAGAACAGTATGATGGGACCACTGACCCAACCGTATGGATTGAGGACTTAGTCATTCATATCCACATGGCATGAGGAGACGATCTCTATGCCATCAAATATCTCCCTCTCAGGCTAAAGGGGCCAGCTCGGCACTGGTTAAACAGCCTCCCCAAAAATTCCATTGGATGCTAGGAAGACCTGGAAGATGTGTTCCGCTCTAACTTCCAGGGAACCTATGTTCGCCCGCCGGACTCTTCCGATCTCAGCAACGTCGTCCAGAAGCCTGGCGAGTCTGCTCGGCAATTCTAGAATCGGTTCTTGACTAAGAAGAACAAAATCGTCGACTGTCCGGATGTTGAGGCCATAGCCTCCTTCCGGCACAATATTCGGGACGAATGGTTGGCCTACCAGCTAGGCCAGGACAAACCTCGGACCATGTCCGCCCTTACCTCCCTCATGACCTGCTTTTGCGCGGGCGAAGACAATTGGCTGGCAAGACGCAGCCACAATTCCAAAGATCGTGTAGCACCTGAAGCTCGGGATGGCAACTTAAAATGAAAGTGCAATAAGAATAAGCGTCGGCACAATAATAGTGATGCCGATGACACGGCTGTAACTACCGGATTCCGCAACTCCCGACCTGGGCAGCAGAAGAAGCCTCCTAAAGGCAATCGCAACGGACCCACTCAGCTGGAGAAGATCATGGAAAGGCCTTGCCAAATCCATGGGACTTCGTAGAAGCCTGCCAACCACACACACTGCAACTGCCGGGTGTTTAAACAGGCCGGCAAGATACCACCCGAGGACCAAGGCAAAAGCTCTCATAACAAGGACGAGGATGAGCCTCGGGGTCCAATTGATGGCAGACAGAAGAAATTCCCTCTTGAAGTAAAAAATGGTGAACATGATATACGGCACCCATATACCTAAGAAAGAAATTAAGTGCGCCCTTCGGGAGATCTACGCTGTGGAACCCATAGCCCCAAAGTTCAACCCATGGTCGACATACCCGATCACCTTTGATCGGCGCGATCACCCGACCAGTATTCGTCATGGGGGTTCAGCGGCCCTCGTCCTAGACCTCATTATAGATGGGTATCACCTCACAAAAGTCCTAATGGACGGAGGAAGTAGCCTCAACCTGATTTATTCAAACACTATGAAAAAGATGGGCATAGATCTGTCAAGGATCAAACCTAGCAGCACTGCCTTCAAAGGAGTGATCCCATGCGTTGAGGCCCAATGTACGGGTTCCGTAACTCTGGAAGTTGTGTTCGGCTCGCCCGATAACTTTCGCAGTGAAGACTTGATCTTTGACATTGTGCCCTTCCGCAGCGGCTATCACGCGCTGCTTGGTCGGACATCGTTCGCTTGTTTCAACGCAATCCCACACTACGCATACCTCAAGCTCAAGATGTCGGGGCCCAAGGGGATCATTATTGTCAACGGCAATACAGAGCGCTCCCTTAGAACTGAGGAACACCCGCTGGCCCTAGCGGCCGAATTCAGCTACAAAGAAGATCAGTGAGTTCCGACATCCGCCATAAAGGCACACAAGGTGTTGGAAATATGCCCTAGAGGCAATAAATAGTGTTTATTATTATATTTCCTTGTTCAGTATAGTCGTTTATTATCCATGCTATAATTGTATTGATTGGAAACACATTACATGTGTGGGTAAATAGACAACACTTTGTCCCAAGTATGCCTATAGTGAACTACCTCGTTGGTCAAAGATGGTCAAGGTTTCCTAGCCATTTACATGTGATGTCATTTGATAACGGGATCACATCATTAGGAGAATGATGTGATGGACAAGACCCAAACTACAAATGTAGCATATGATCGTGTCAGTTTATTGCTACTGTTTTCTGCATGTCAAGTATATGTTCCTATGACCATGAGATCATGCAACTGACGGACACCGGAAGAGTGCCTTGTGTGTATCAAACGTCGCAACGTAACTGGGTGACTATAAATGTGCTCTACAGGTATCTCCGAGGGTGTCTGTTGGGTTGGCATGGATCAAGACTGGGATTTGTTACTCCGTTTGATGGAGAGGTATCTCAGGGCCCACTCGATAATACAACATCACAATAAGCCTTGCAAGCAATGTGACTAAGTGTTAATCATGGGATCTTGTATTACAAAACGAGTAAAGATACTTGCCGGTAACGAGGTTGAACTAGGTATGGAGATACCGACGATCGAATCTTGGGCAAGTAACATACCGAAGAACAAAGGGAACATCATACGGGATTAACTGAATCCTTTACATAGAGGTTCGACTAATAAAGATCTTCATAGAATATGTAGGAACCAATATGGGCATCCAGGTCCCGCTATTGGTTATTTACCGTAGAGGTGTCTCGGTCATGTCTACATGGTTCTCGAACCCGCAGGGTCTGCACACTTAAGGTTTGGTGACGTTTCGGTAGTATAGAGTTATGCATGGTGGTGACCGAAGGTTGTTCAGAGTCCCAGATGAGATCCCGGACGTCGCGAGGAGCTCCGTAATGGTCCAGAGGTAAAGATTAATATATAGGAAGTCCTATTTTGGTCGCCGGAAAAGTTTTGGGCTGATCAGTAGTGTACCGGGAGTGTCGATAGTGTACCAGGAGACCATCGGGAGGGGTATTTCGATCCAAGAGGCTACATGGGCTGTGGGAGAGTGAATACCAGCCCTTAGTGGGCTGGTGGAAGTCCCACACAAGGCCCATGCGGCTGGGAAGAAAAGCCCAAAGAGAAAAAGGTGGAAAAGGCAAAAAGGCCAAAATAAGGAGGAGTCCTAGTCCTACTAGGATTGGAGGAGGAATCCTCCTCTCCTCTTGGTTCGGCCAAAGCCTAGATGGATAGTCCCTCTGGACAAGCCTCCTCCTCTCTTCCTCTTATATATACTATAGGTTTTAGGGTTTTTGCACTAGATTTTTCAGCCACGTGCTACCCGTTCCTCCAGTGCATAGTTTCTCCTCTAGATCGGTTTTCTGCAGTGCTTAGGCGAAGCCCTGCCGGAATTGCTCCACCACCATCGCCATGGCGCCATCACGCTGCCGGACTACTTGTCTACCTCTCTGCTCCCTCTTGCTGGATCAAGAAGGCGGAGATCGTCATCAAGCTGTACGTGTGCTAAACGCGGAGGTGGCGTCCGTTCGGTGCTTGATCGGGACGGATCGTGATTGGATCGCGGGATGCTCGGCGATTTGGTTCATGAAGACGTTCGACTACACCAACCGCGTTTCTTAACGCTTCCCTCTTAGCAATCTACAAGGGTATGTAGATCCACTCTCCCCCTCATAGATGCTCATCACCATGGATAGGTCTTGCATGAGCGTAGGAAATTTTTTGTTTCCCATGAGACGTTCCCCAATAGTGGCATCATGAGCTAGGTCTATGTGTAGATGAGATCTCGAGTAGAACACAAAGAGTTTGTGGGCGTTGATGCTTAGATTGCTTCCTCCATTGGTCGTGTTTTGGTTCAGCGGTATTGTCGGATGAAGCGGCCCGGACCAACATTACTCGTACGCTTACGAGAGACCGCTTGCCTCAACTGCAACTTGTTGCAAAAGATGGCTGGCGGGTGGCAGTTTTTCCTACTTTAGTTGGATCGGGTTCGACAAAGGCGGTCCTTGATAAGTTTGAAAAGCAACTTATGTATCACCATTGTGGCTTATGCGTAGGTGAGAATTGTTCTTGCTAGATACCCGTAGCCGCCACGTAAAACATGCAACAACAATTAGAGGACGTCTAACTTGTTTTTGTAGGGTCTATTGTGATATGATATGGCCAATTACATGATGTGATATATGTGATGTATGAGATGATCATGTGTTGTATAGAATATCACGACTTGCATCTCGATGAGTGCGGCAACTCGCAGGAGCCATAGGGTTGTCTATAATTATTGTATGACCTGTGTGTCAATCATTAAGCGTTATGTAATGCTTTACTTTATCGTTAAACGGTAGCAATAGTAGTACAAGCATGATGGGCGAGACAACCCCGATGGTGACACGTTGATGGAGATCATGGTGTCGTGCCGGTAATGATGGAGATCATGTCGGTGCTTTCCGAGTTCATGGCCATATCATGTCACTTATGATTTGCATGTGATGTTAATCCTTTTATGCAACTTGTTTTGCTTAGGACGACGGTAGCATTATAAGGTGATCCCTCACTTAAATTTCAAGATAAATTGTGTTCTCCCCGAGTGTGCACCGTTGCGAAAGTTCGTCGTGTCGAGACACCACGTGATGATCGGGTGTGATAGACTCTATGTTCACATACAACGGGTGCAACCCAGTGTTGCACATGCAGAACACTCGGGTTCAACTTGACGAGCCTATCATGTACAGACATGGACTCGGAACACAAGAGGCCTAAAGGTCGAACATGAGTCATATAGTAGATATGATCAACATGATGATGTTCACCATTGAAACCACCTCAACTCACGTGATGATCGGACTTGAGTTGGTGAATTTGGATCATGTGACACTCGGATGACCTGAGGGATGTCAATTTGAGTGGGAGCTTTAGTAATTTGATTAACTAAACTCATTATCTTGAACAATAGTCTAAGTAACCTTTGCATATTTATGTTGTAGATCAATGGCTCGCGCAGTAGCACCCCTAAATTTTAATGCGTGCCTAGAGAAAGCTAAGTTGAAAGATGATGGAAGTAACTTTGTTGACTGGGCCCGTAATCTGAGGATTATCCTGACGGCTTCCCAAAAATCATATGTCCTTGATGCACCGCTTGGTGACCAACCAGAAGACATGTCATCCGAAGACGTTAAGAACTATTGGGAGGCACATTCTGGAGATTACTCAATAGTTCAGTGTGCAATATTGTATGGCTTAGAACCGGGACATCAAAGACGTTCTGAACTTCATGGAGCATATGAGATGTTCCAGTAGTTGAAGTTTATCTTTCAGAAGAATCCCCAAATCGAGAGGTATGAGACCTCCGATAAGTTCTATGCTTGCAAGATGGAGGAGAACGGGTCTATCAGTGAACATATACTCAAAATGTCTAGGTATTTGACTCGTTTAGCGGAATGGGGAATTGCCCTTCCGCCAGAGGCGATCACTCACAGAGTTCTTCAATCACTGCCACCTAGTTACAAGAGCTTTGTGCTGAACTATAACATGCACGGGATGAACAAGTTAGTCACCGAGCTGTTTGCGATGCTAAAAGTCGTTGATTCTGAAATCCAGAAAGAACATCAAGTGTTGATGGTCAACAAAACCACTAGTTTAAATAAGAATGGCAAGGGCAAGGGCAAGAAGGGTAAAACCAAGAAGGATGGCAAAGCAGTTGCTACTCCTATAAAGAAGCCCAAGCATGGACCCAAGCCAAAAACCGAGTGCTTTCATTGCAAGGGAACTGGTCGCTAGAAGCAGAACTGCCCCAAGTACCTCGCTAACAAGAAGGCGGCCAACGACACACAAGGTATATATGTTATACATGTTATTGATATGTACCTTACTAGATCTGGTTGTAGTGCTTGGGTATTTGATACCGGTTCGGTTGCTCATATTTGCAACTCAAAACAGGAACTACGGAATAGAAGAAGGTTGGCAAAGGATGAAGTGACGATGCACGTGGGAAATGGTTACAAGGTTGATGTGATCGCCATCGGCACGCTCTCTCTTCGATTACCATCGGGATTAGTGATGAACCTGAATAATTGTTATTTAGTGCCTGCGTTAAGAATGAAAAACATTATATCTGGATCTTGTTTATTGCGAGACGGTTACTCATTTAAATCAGAGAATAAAGGTTGTTCTATTTATATGAGTAATATCTTTTAGGGTCATGCACCCAATGTGAGGGGTTTATTCATATTGAATCTTGATAGTGATGATACACATGTTCATAAGATTGATTCCCAAAGATGTAGAGTTGATAATGATAGTACCACTTTCTTGTGGCACTGCCGTTTAGGTCATATTGGTGTAAAACACATGAGGAAGCTCCATGCTGATGGACTTTTGGAGTCACTTGATTTTGAATCACTTGACACATGTGAACCATGCCTCATGGGCAAGATGACTAAAACGCCGTTCTCTGGAACAATGGAACGGGCAAATGACTTATTGGATTCATACATACTGATGTGTGTAGTCCAATGAATGTTACAGTGCGTGGTGGATATCGTTATTTTCTCACCTTCACTGATAACTTAAGTAGATATGGGTATATTTACTTAATGAAACACAAGTCTAAAACGTTTGAAAAGTTCAAGCAATTTCAGAGTGAAGTTGAGAATCATCATAACAAGAAGATTAAATTCTTGCGATCTGATCGAGGAGGTGAATATCTCAGTTATGAGTTTGGCAGTCACTTAAGACAGTGTGGAATTGTTTCATAGTTGACACCGCCTGGAACACCACAGCGTAATGGTGTGTCCGAACATCGTAATCGAACCTTATTAGATATGGTGTGTACTATGATGTCTCTTGCTGATTTGCCACTATCGTTTTGGGGTTATGCGTTAGAGACAGCTACATTCACTTTAAATAAGCCACCATCAAAATCCGTTGAGATGATGCCATATGAACTATGGTTTGGCAAGAGGCCAAAGTTGTCGTTTCTTAAAGTTTGGGGATGTGATGCTTATGTCAAAAAGCTTCAGCCTAAAAAGCTGGAACCCAAAGCGGAGCAATGCGTCTTCATAGGATACCCGAAAGAGACAGTCGGGTATACCTTCTATCTCAGATCCGAAGGCAAAGTGTTTGTCGCTAAGAATGGAACATTTCTTGAGAAAGAGTTTCTCTCGAAAGAATTGAGTGGGAGGAAAATAGAGCTTGATGAGGTTATTGAACCTTTACTTCAACCAGAGAGTAGCGCAGCGCAGAAAGATGTTTCTGTGGAGCCTACAAGAGTTGAAGAGGAAGTTAATGATGATGATCATGAAGCTTCGTATCAAGTTACTATTAAACCTCGTAGGTCAACAAGGGCGCGTACTGTCCCTGAGTGGTACGGCAGCCCTGTCTTGGAGGTCATGTTGTTGGACAACAATAAACCTGCGAGCTATGGAGGAGCGGTGATGGGCCCGGATTCCAAGAAATGGTTAGAGGCCATGAAATCCGAGATGGGATCCATGTATGAAAACAAAGTATGGACTTTGGAAGTATTACCTGAAGGGCAAAAGGCCATTCGAAACAAATGGATCTTTAAGAAGAAGACGGATGCGGATGGTAATGTCATCGTCTATAAAGCTCGACTTGTGGCAAAGGGTTTTTCACAAGTTCACGAAGTTGACTGCGATGAGACATTCTCACCCGTAGCAATGCTTAAGTCTGTCAGAATCATGTTGGCATTAGCTGCTTGTTTCGACTATGAAATTTGGCAGATGGATGTCAAAACAGCGTTCCTTAACGGTTTCCTTGAGGAAGACTTGTATATGATGCAACCAGAAGGTTTTGTCGGTCCAGAGAATGCTGACAAAGTTTTCAAACTCCAGCGATCCATTTATGGGCTGGTGCAAGCATCTCGGAGTTGGAATAAGCGCTTTGCTGAGGTGATCAAAGCGTTTGGTTTATACAAGTTTATGGAGAAGCTTGTATTTACAAGAAAGTGAGTGGGAGCTCTATAGCGTTTCTAATATTATATGTGGATGACATATTGCTGATTGGAAACGATATAGAAATGCTGGAAAGCGTGAAGGAATATTTGAACAAGAGTTTTTCAATGAAGGACCTAGGAGAAGTTGCTTTCATATTAGGCATTAAGATCTATAGAGATAGATCGAGATGCTTAATAGCACTTTCACAGAGCACATACCTTGATAAAGTTTTGAAGAAGTTCAAAATGGATCAGCACAAGAAGGGGTTCTTGCTTATGTTACAAGGTGTGAAGTTCAGTAAGACTCAATGCCCGGTGACTGCAGAAGATAGAGAAAATATGAGTGTCATCCCCTATGCTTCAGCCATAGGCTCTATCATGTATGCAATGTTGTGCACAAGACCCGATGTCAGCCTTGCCATAAGTATGGCCGGAAGGTTTCAAAGTGATCCTGGAATGGAGCACTGGGCGGCGGTCAAGAATATCCTTAAGTACCTGAAAAGGACTAAGGAAATGTTTCTCATTTATGAAGGTGATGAAGAGCTCGTCGTAAAGGGTTACGTTGATGCAAGCTTTGACACTGATCCGGATGACTCTAAGTCACAAACCGGATACGTATTTATTTGCAACGGGGGAGCGGTAAGCTGGTGCAGTTCCAAGCAAAGTGTGGTAGCCGATTCTACGTGCGAAGCGGAGTACATCGCAGCCTCGGAGGCAGCGAAGGAAGGTGTGTGGATGAAGCAGATCATGACAGATCTTCGAGTAGTGCCTAGTGCACTGAATCCAATGAACCTGTTCTGTGACAACACTGGTGCCATTGCTCTAGCCAAGGAACCAAGGTTTCACAAGAGGACCAGACACATAAAGCGACACTTCAACTCCATCCGCAATTACATTGAGGAAAAGGACATAAATATTTGCAAAGTGCACACGGATATGAATGTTGCAGACCCGTTGACGAAACCTCTTCCAAGGGCTAAACATGATCAACACCAGAATTGCATGGGTGTTCGATTCATTACAATGTAAATCACATACTGATGTGAACTAGATTATTGACTCTAGTGCAAGTGGGAGACTTTTGGAAATATGCCCTAGAGGCCATAAATAAAGTGTTTATTATTATATTTCCTTGTTCATGATAATCGTTTATTACCATGCTATAATTGTATTGATTGGAAACACATTACATGTGTGGGTAAATAGACAACACTTTGTCCCTAGTACGCCTCTAGTGAACTAGCTCGTTGGTCAAAGATGGTCAACGTTTCCTAGCCATTGACATGTGATGTCATTTGATAACGGGATCACATCATTAGGAGAATGATGTGATGGACAAGACCCAAACTACAAACGTATCATATGATCGTGTCAGTTTATTGCTACTGTTTTCTGCATGTTTCACTAGTATAGAGTTATGCATGGTGGTGACCGAAGGTTGTTCGGAGTTCCATATGAGATCCCAGATGTCACGAGGAGCTTTGAAATGGTCCAGACGTAAAGATTGATATATAGGAAGTCCTATTTTGGTCGCCGGAAAAGTTTTGGGCTCATCGGTAGTGTACCGGGAGTGCCGGGAGTGTACCGGGAGACCATCGGGAGGGGTGTTTCGACCCAAGAGGCTACATGGTCTGTGGGAGAGTGAATACGAGCCCTTAGTGGCCTGGTGGAAGTCCCACACAAGACCCATGCGGCTAGAAAGAAAATCCCAAAGAGAAAAAGGTGGAAAAAGGCAAAAAGGCCAAAATAAGGAGGAGTCCTAGTCCTACTAGGATTGAGGAGGAATCCTCCTCTCCTCTTGGTTCGGCCAAAGCCTAGATGGCTTGGACCTTGGGACAAGCCTCCTCCTCACTTCCTCTTATATATACTGGAGGTTTTAGGGTTTTTGCACTAGATTTTTCAGCCACGTGCTACCCGTTCCTCCAGTGCATAGTTTCTCCTCTAGATCGGTTTTCTGCAGTGCTTAGGTGAAACCCTGTCGGAATTTCTCCACCACCATCGCCGCGGAGCCGTCACGCTACCGGAGAACTCGTCTACCTCTCCGCTCCCTCTTGCTGGATCAAGATGGCGGAGATCGTCATCAAGTTGTACGTGTGCTGAACGCGGAGGTGCCATCCGTTCGGTGCTTGATCGGGACGGATCATGATTGGATCGCGGGACGCTCGGCGATCTGGATCACGAAGACATTCGACTACACCAACTGTGTTTCTTAACACTTCTCGCTTAGCGATCTACAAGGGTATGTAGATCCACTCTCCCCCTCGTATATGCTCATCACCATGGATAGGTCTTGCATGAGCGTAGGAAAATTTTTGTTTACCATGCGATGTTCCCCAACACAAGGCTGGGAAGCGATTTCGGCTCCAGACCGATACTCAGATCCTTCATCCTCCCCTCTATAGGGACTCTCCCCTCACCGCACAACCTTAAGACCAGCAAAGTATGTGCTGAGGAGGCACAACTTCACACTTAAGATTCCATGCGTAATGGGGGGAAATAAAGATGAGTTTTTGGCTGGCCCGAACCCCTACTATTAACACGTCTTCGAATAAAATGCAGGCGCTCCTAAAAGAGCCTATCTATGGCCTAAATCTCACCTACAATTCGGCGGCCTCTCAAGACTTTGTTTGCAAAATCTGTCCGCCGAACACTAACACCCATCAAGGTGCATCTAAGAGCAGGAGTCAACTAGCAACGGGGCATATCGAGGACGTCAGGTTATCAATCGAAGACCCCTGGTACAACAACTCCTGTATATTTTTATTTCTTTCACATACATGTAAACAGTTGCTTCGGCAATCCGAGCTATAAGAGTTGTTGAGAAAATGAAAATGGTGTGGTGTTAGTTTGCCCCATCTATCATTTTTTCGGCGCATATTTTTTTCTCCTCTCTCTCCCTTTCTCATGGGCCTGTTCGGTATGATGCGAGGTAATCAGCTAATAGACTAGGGGCTCGAGGTCAAGCATAAATCGCCTTATCTATCATATGTTTGGCGTCTTGGCGTTCGCTTTATATGCATCAGTTCCGAACTATGTCTTTGGTCAATAAGTTGGATTGCCCGGCTCCTGTGCTTGCCCCTTTACGTTCCGCTCGTTCGGCTATAAGGGCAAAGGGAGCACCCCTACGATTGTGCTTTCAAATAGTCTGGTCAACCACCTCAGGGGAGAAAGCCAAAAATAGACTGTCATAGAATGTGTGATCCGGTCTATGAACCCCGAGCTAGAAGTATTATACGTCAATCCTCATAAGCGATTATTCTGTGTTATAGAAGGAACTTGCCCTTTGCACAAACATTGCGATACCAGCTTTGGCCATGGTTCGTCCGAACATCACAACACTTTGGTGGCTAATCGTACGCTTCCGGTAGTCCTTTTCGCGCCCCGACGGCTAACTGAAAGAAATAAAGCACTATAGTTTGATTGCCTAGTCTGCCGCACTGTACCGCCTTCGAGTTCCGATAATTCAGCTAAGGGACATGGTGCATTGGCATTGACACCCCATGAAGTATCTACATGGGGGCTGAAGACGATGACTCGCATCTTTCAGTATTAAATAGCCACATAGGAGTTATAAACAAATACAAAACCATATAAGAACAAATACTAATATCATCAAAAGTTTGGACAAGTCTTCGGGCGCGTTACAACTAATTCAAACATTTTATCACCCGAACACTCTGATACTATCACCCGAGCACTCTCCGTCACTCCATCGAAATATAGCTCGGGGCGTCGATGCTCCTTCCCAGGTGGCGGCGGGTCGGTGTCTACCTTCATCGGATTGAGCCCCGGCCAGTGCACCTTGGCCTTGGCAGGGGCCATCCGGAATCCTTCAATGCAGGAGGATCATTTGGCAATGTCGAGGTGGGGCAAAGCAGCAATCAACCTCTACACCAGGCTAAAGTAGCTGCCTGGCAGCGGCTCGCCGGGCCATAAGCGGATGCAGAGGTCCTTCATGGCCGGCTCCACCATCTGGTGCAACTCCATCAACTGTTTCAGCTGCTTCACCAGAAAAGGAGGACGCTCGGGGGATTCGAACTGTGCCCGGAACAGGGAGCTTCATCTCCTTCTCCCCGCGAGGCAAACAGTTGATTGGCGTCCGCCACACTCTTCTGGAGATCGAAAGATGCGCCTGAGTATCGCCACACCCGGGTAAGAAATGCGAATTTGCTATTCCCAAATACGCACTTTAGTGAGTACGGCTTACCATCTGTTATGTCCTTGGCCTGGCGCACTTGCTCCTCGTAGAACCGCCTGGCCAACCGCTCCTTCTGGAGTTCGGTTTTTAAAGTGGAAAGTTCGGCCGACCTCGCCTTATTCTTCTGCTCCAAGGCCTCGCATCTTTCGTTGGCGTCCTTGAGCACCTGCTGGACCTCTACCACGCGAGCTTCATGCTTGCCACTAGTGGCCCGCATGGCAAAAAGGGCGATGGTTGTTTCTTTAGCAACCGCCCTCTCAGCGGTTGTTTCGTCCTTCGCGCGCTGGAGCTCGGCCTTGAGCCTCTCCATCTCCTTCGTCGAGGTTGCGTGTGCATTATACAATGTGAAAACACTGCATTGACAGTATTCGGACAATAGAGTTCAGGCAAAAGCATTCGGATTCTGTTTTGACATACCTTGAGCCTCGCCGAACCTTCGGTTAAGGGCCTCAACTTCGTCTTCGGAGCACTTAAGCTACCGATTTAACTCTTCTAGCTCGGCGCCATTTATGGCCGCCGCCGATGACGAAGCCTGTATTACACACACAGTTGATACATTACATGGGCTCTCAATTCCCAAATTATAGACAATCCGATCATATGTTGAGTTATTCTAACATGCCGGACACTTAAAGTGCATCTAGTTTGATATCGGATACAGAGGTGACCCCTAGGTGAGCTTTTTCACCTCAACTATTGTCGTGGTTTTATCATGGCAGATGTCCGGGTGAACGGACTTGGGTTTGAGGCCATTTCTAACGTGATGGAATCAAAGGGGTTGGTTGGGATGAAGGACACGAGTTTACCCAGGTTCGGCCCCTCGAGTTGAGGTAATAGCCTACGTCCTGCTGGTGCTTGTATTGCTTGATATATCGATTACAAGGGAGCTATTGCTTGACCTAGTTTTCGATCACCTGATCCCTAAATCGCCTTGGGTCTTGCCTTTATATAGAAGGTCAAGACCACGGATCATAAAAGTTGTAACCGACTCTCATTACATGTCCGAGTCTACCTCTATCTTCTCCTGCCTTTCCTGACCAAGTTGTCTCCGGGCGGGTTATACGCCTGGGTCTTCTTCATCCGGGCCACCTGCCGGCCCATCCTGTCAGCCGCTAAACTTCTTGGGCCCTTAAGTCCTCACAGCTCACTCTTCGGCCAGTGTGCGAGCCGCCAGGTATGACCCGGAGCCCTCAGGGCGGGTCCCACCGTGAGGTTATATCCCCAACATTAGGCCCGAGGTTGATTTGAGCTTGCTCATTACAGCCTTTCTTTTTCCTCCTTGGCGAGCCGCCCAGAAATGATCCACCATGACGCCATGTCAGATCTGCAAAAAAGACCTCTGACGCATGCAACAAATATTTTATTAAATGAATAGCTTGAAAATTGAGGCGTCCGCCTCGGTCAAATGATATCGCCTGGATTTTCGCGCCCGTTCCGTGCTTTCCCTATTAAATAGTACCGCCCTGGGCGGCATTTGGTTTCTCCCGCTCGCTCCGTCATCTCCTTACTCCGACGCTTCTGTTTCCAACGCTTCCAGCTCCGGCGTCGTTTCCTCCTCATCATCGACAGGGCCGCTGCATCAACCTGACGTGATCCAGAGTTCCTTCCGCTTTCATTGCACCGTCGCCGGTGAGTCCTTCTCTCCTTAGATCTGCAATTTATTCCGGTAGGGTTTTCATGGAGCTCGGCCGCAGCAGCTTTAGAACTCGAGCTCCATCAATGCCAGTCATGCTTAATCCACGATCCCTCGACCATATCGTGCCCCCATGGCGCTGCTGGGTAGGAGACCGATACTGATGCTATTTAGATTCACCACGGCTCCGCCCGTTGTTTTTAGATTTTCGTTACTTTCACCAGTTCATCGCTAGGTCTAGAAATAAAGATATTTCTTTTTGTTTTATAGACCCGCAACCGTAGCAATACTTTGCGAAACATGTTTTCAGCACTTAGCCAAATTTCACTCTGTCCTTTCGTGATGTTGACCCGCCGTATTGTTCCAGCTCTCATCAGCCGGATCTTAGTATCTCATCTCTTAAGGTCTTAAGATTTTAAGCCGCCCGCTTTTATTCGCCTTTTTCTTGACTCGCCGTATATGGTTACCTTGTACAATTAAAAACTGCCGCCATGTCTCGCGCATCTAACTCCTGCAACTCGGTCGGTTCATGCATTACCGAAGAGTTTCTGATGGATTTTGTACATGTGGGCACCCTTCCTGCCAAAGAGGTCATCCATTGGCGGGTTCCGGGTAATGAACTGAGGCCCATTCCTCAGGAGGGTGAGGTAGTTGTTTTTTGGATCATATTGAACATGGATTCGTACCCCCCGGCTCAAAATTCTTCCGGGACATCCTTAGTTTCTATAAGTTGCATCCTCAAGACCTTGCCCCCAATTCCGTCTCAAACATTTGTAACTTCCAAGTGCTTAGTGAGGTCTATCTGCAGACTCAGCCATCTGTAGGTCTCTTCTGAGAGTTCTTTTATGCGAACCGGCAAACTGAAGTAAAGGTCGGCCGGAGCTTAGAACTTGGTGGAATTTCCATTCAGAGGCGCCGGGACATTACTTTTCCAGTTGTACCAATGCCGAGTCATCCAAAGGATTGGAATAAGACTTGGTTATACTATAAGGATACCTCCTCAGAGGATGAGCATCCGCTACCGGGTTATCGCCCCTCCTGGCTCAAGACAACTTTGGAGCTTCCTGGCCGGCTATCAACTGCTAAACGTGCAAGGCTCGAGCCGGCTCACGCTAAGATTAAAGCCCTCATGGCCAATGCATTGACGGGTTTGGACTTGATCCGCTGCTGGATCTCTTGGAGAATTATGCCTTTGATCCGAAGGAGCCGCCTCATGTGAAAATACCCTGGCATGTATGATGGTTCCCTATGCTTCAGCCGGACAACTTTAACCAAAGACGATATTACCACTGTCATCCGGAGTCTTGTTCATGAGACATCAGGAGCTTGCGGCGCTATTGGGTTGGCGCCTTTCAGTGCCGTTAATCCGGCCCCAGACGTAAGGCGACTATTCATCATCTCTTCTTTTTGTGTAATTATGAATTTCAATCCATCTCTATTAAACGGCTTACCTTCTCAGGCTGACTCTGATTTTTGGAAGAAAAAGTATGTTCCTCCTCTAAAGAAAAGCAAGAAGAAGGCCCCGGCCAAGAAGACGAAGAAGACCACCACTCAGGAGGAATGGTTTGACCCGCCAGAATCATCCGGCTCAGAGGTATAGTTTGACTATTTTAGTAACCTCATTATTCACCTTACTGATAACAACTTATTCACAGGACGAGGTAGAGACGAGCCGTGTCAAAGTTCCTAGGGTAACTTATATTTCATCCGACTCAGAATGTTTTGTATCCCAAAAGATATGGTGGGTTGTTCGAAAACTTCCCCTTTCTCATCCTCTTGCTCATTTGTATCCCAAATTTCTTTTGAAAAAGCAACAACAAGTCAACCGCCGTCAGACCCGGAGCGCCGGCTCTACCGATCTCGCGTTCGGATTGCCTAACTCCCCGGCTCTGAAGAAACGCCCCGCAGAGGTATGTATCTCTGTTTGATTTTATTAGCTTTTCCTTTATACTCTCAACACTGCCTTATACCATCTAAACTATCTCTCAGGGATCACCCTCATCCGGCGACTCTATGGCCACCGCTCTTCCACCTCCAAAGATTAATCCGCTGTAAGCATTTTGTAGCCTTTACATCTGGCTCCTCAGCGGTTGTAACCCTTTAATTCTGGCCTCCATGTCTTTTATAGGGCTCAAGCTAAGCGGAGGAAAACCAACAAGTCCTCCCCTGGCCCTGCTGCTCAAGAACCAGAGCTTGCCAAGCCGGACCCCCCAGCGACTTCTGCAGAGCCGGCAGCTGATGACATTATCCTTGAGAACCCGCAAAGGGACCTTTCCAAGCCACTGAGTCCTGCCAAGGCTGCTGATGACGCTGCTATCCCGGATGTCGTGATTATCGACACCGGCTTGCACTCTCCTCCACCTCACGTGCTAACGAAACATAGTGAAATAGCTGAAGCTTCGAGAAAACTGGAATTTGAGCTCCCTGCCTTAGAAAAAATGACAGCTGACGAACTTCATGCTGGATATATGGACCGGCTGTCTTCAAGCCGGGATTTGGAGCTCAAACTGGTTAACTTAATGAAGAGACGATATGAGGTATTGTTTTTTCCTCCTTATACCCTTACATAGCCCCCAAGAGCCGGGTTAATATTGACTGATAATAATCCAGCTCTTCCATCTTTAGTAGAAATAGACATATGTAATGTGTAGGCTTTAATTTATTTTGCCATGATCTAAAACCATTGCTTTGAACCGGTACTTCCTAGAAGATAGTTACCAGAGCCAAATATAGCCCCCAAGGGTCGGCTTAACCTTTTCCAAAGTTGAGTCGAGACTTCCTAGAAGATAGTTACCAGAACCAACTGTAGTCCCCAAGGGTCGGCCTAACCTTTTCCAAAGTTGAGCCGAGACTTCTTAGAAGATAGTTACCAGAGCCAACTGTAGCCCCCAAGGGTCGGCTTAACCTTTTCCAAAGTTGAGTCGGGACTTACATGTTGAACCTCCTTAGAAAACCAATATGTAGCCCCCAAGTTCCGGGTCAAACTTGTCGAAGTTGAGTCGGAACTGTCTTCAAAATAAACATTAGCCCCCAAGTGCCATGCATATTGCTTGCAATCTGTTTGAGACTTGCTTATGTACTCCATATTTTGATACTTCGCAAGAAGCTTTAACCGAAGCCGGGTCAGAATTGGCCGGCTTAAAAGCAAACTTAGCTACTCAGCAAGCCGCCCGGAATGAAGCTGACGTGACATGTCAGCTCCTTGTCGAAGAACTAGCTAAGATCAAAGCTGACTTTGCCGCCTTCAAGGAATTTGCCGAGGCTAAAAAAGCTACATTGACTAAACGGGCGGATGATGCCGATTAGCAACTCATGATCGTATTTGACGAGCTGCAGTCTTTGAAGCATCACATCACCAAGATGACAGCTGCCCTCTTTGGTAAGTTTTTAATAGCTTGGCTTTATCCGGATTTTTGTATTTGTGTTGGCAACTCATAACGAGGCCTCTGTCTCACGCAGGTCCTAGGAGCCGCCAACTTGTCTCCAACAGTCTGCTGCCTCTGAAGGCTACACATTGACAGAACAGTTGTACCGCGGGGCGGTATGCACAATCAAGGTTGTGCAATATAAAGAGGACATTCCTTTGACTCTCAAAAATGTCTTGGAGCTCCTATCAACGATGCCCAAATAGATTGTAGAGCTGAAGAAATCAGTCGCCCGCCAGGGGGCAATTGCAGCCATAAGCCGGGCATTGGCTTTCGCTCTAGAGCTTACTCCGGCTGAGATGATGGATGGGTTTCCCTCCAAGAAGGATGATTTTTCTGAGTTTACCGACACTGACTATGCTCGGTGCATAAAAGATTCCAAAGTCCTAGCCTCCATCTTAGTAGAACAGGTCAACTTGGTGACTTACCAGGCGGCTTACAACGCTGATGAAAAGAGGATCCATGGTCCGCTCTTTGAGTCCCAGGACCTGACACCCGCTCGCAGTAAGACTCTCTTCGCTTCTGATCTTGACCCGTCCCCCTTCTTTGAAGAAGGAACTTTTGCGGCTTTAATCGACTGCAATTGGGACTTGGATAATCTTCAGATCAAGGCAGCTGAGGAGCCGGAGCAGGATGACCCGCCAGCCAGCTGATTGCTTTGTTAGAAAAAATTGTAATAGCCGGCTCTCCATGAACCGCCTGGGGCGATGTAAAAAACTTGATGATATTTTGAGCTCCTCAGAGAGCATCTGTAATAGGATAGCAGCAACTTTTGCCTTTGTTGAACTTGTGCCATCGCGCACGTATGAAAGTCCGGCTTAAAATAGACATATGTCATCTTCCTTGTCCTTCTCATTGTATGCCTTACCGGCTCTTCATAGCTTAATTTCCTATATGTATAAATGTACCTTTACACCATTAGGAGGGCGGCTTAAAAGTGTAACCCGAAGATGATGTGTCTTCCCCACATGTGTGACAGAATTATTCTCTTGGCTTTAGAGCCGGCCGAAAGGTTTGATAAGCTTCACCCGTAGGGCAGGAAGCCCCCTGTATGGTTTATGTTGACTTGTCAACATTTCTGGCGCGAACGCCGGTTGTTAGGGATAGATAAGCTACACCCGGAGGTGGGAAGCCCCCTTCGACAACCGCGGCTAACATGTTAACCGGAATAGCATAAAGCCAGCTGTTAGGGTGAGATAAGCGATACCCGAAGGTAAGAAGCCCCCTTCGACAGCCAATGTTGACTTGTCAACAATTTTGGCACGAACACCAGTTGTTAGGGTGAGATAAGCGATACCCAAAGGTAAGAAGCCCCCTTCGGCAACCACGGCTAACATGTTAATCAGAAATGGCATGAAGTCGGCTGTTAGGGTGAGATAAGCGAACCCGTCGGTAAGAAGCTCCCTTTGACAACCGAGGTTAACATGTTAACCGAGAATGGCATAAAGCCGGCTGTTAGGGTGAGATAAGCGATACCCGAAGGTAAGAAGCCCCCTTCGACAGCCGCAGCTGACATGTCAACTGGAAATGGCATAAAGCCGGTTGTTATGGTGAGATAAGCGAACCCGTCGATAAGAAACCCCCTTCGACAATCACGGTTAACATGTTAACCGGAAATGGCATAAATTCTGCTGTTAGGATGAGATAAGCGATACCCGAAGGTAAGAAGCCCCCTTCAACAACTGCAGCTGACATGTCAACTGGAAATGGCATAAAGCCGGTTGTTAGGGTGAGATAAGCGATACCTGAAGGTAAGAAGCCCCCTTCGACAAACAATGTATTTGCATCGATGAAGACGTGCGATGTGGCAGAGGCCCCAGCTTACAGGGATGCTATTCTATTTATATATAAATATGATATGTACAATGATAATGTACAGTGACGATTCTCAACAACCTTAAGTGTACTAAGGTCGCAGATGCACTATGTTCCACGGCCGGCGGGTCTCTTGACCCGAAGTATCTGAGTCGTCCCGGATGTCAATGAGGTAATATGACCCGTTATTGAGATTTTGGCTGACCACAAAAGGCCCTTCCCATGGGGGAGATAATTTATGCATATCTGTCTAATCTTGAATCAGCCATAGAACTAAGTCGCCCTCTTGAAATGTCCGGGTCTTAACCCTGCGGCTATGATAGCAGCGCAGGTCTTGTTGATAAATCGATGAACGAGCAGCTGCCAGCTCTCCTCCTCCAAGGCATCCAACGCGTCCTGACGTGCCATCTCATTGTTCGTCTCATCATAAGCCGCCATTTCTGGCGAGTCATGATGGATGTCACTTGGCAACACGGCCTCGGCACCGTAAACCATGAAGAAAGGTGTATACCCTGTGAATCTGTTGGGGGTGGTTCTATACTCCATAAGACGGAGGGCAGCTCTTCTACCCAACAATCGGGTGTTCATTGTAAAGGAACCATGAGCCATGGCTTGATACCCCTCAAGATTTCTTGATTGGCATGCTCCGCCTGACCGTTGGACTGCGGATGAGCAACTGCTGAAACATCAAGCCGGATGTGCTCTTCGTCACAGAATTTTTTCATAGCTCCCTTGGATAAATTTGTGCCATTGTCAGTGATGATGCTATGGGGGTAACCAAAATGGTAGATCGGTTTTTTAACAAATTGAATCGCCGTAGCCGCATCACACTTGTTGATCGGCTCAGCCTCTACCCATTTGGTGAACTTATCAACCGCCACCAGGAGGTGTGTTTCCTTATCCTTGGATCTCTTGAAAGGTCCTACCATATCTAGCCCCCAAACTGCAAATGGCCAAGTAATTGGTATCATCCACAACTCCTGAGCCGGAATATGAGCATGCCGGCCGAATTTTTGACAGTCGTCACACTTGCGGACCAGATCCTCTGCGTCTTTGTGAGCCATCAACCAGAAGAAATCATGACGAAACGCCTTAGCTACCAAAGATTTTGAGCCGGCGTGATGTTCGCAATCTCCAGCGTGAATTTCATTCAAAATTTCTTGACCTTCCTCTGGTGAGACACAACGCTGAAAAACCCCGGTAACGCTGCACTTGTGTAACTCACCATTAACTATTGTCATCGACTTAGACCGCCGGGTGATCTGTCTGGCTAGGTTTTCATCATCAGGTAATTCACCCCGAGTCAAATAGGCCAGGTAAGGCACAGCCCAATTCGGAATAGCATGTAGAGCCACCACCAATTGTCCCTCCGGGTCAGGGATAGCCAAATCTTCCTCTGAAGGCAATTTGATAGTAGGGTGATATAAAACATCCAAAAAGACATTGGGTGGCACCGGCTTTCGCTGAGAGCCTAACCGTGATAAGGCATCAGTTGCCTCATTCCTGCGACGATCAATGTGATCTACCTGATAACCTTTGAAGTGACCAGCAATGACATCCACCGCCTGTCTATAAGCCGCCATCTACGGGTCCCTGGAATCCCACGTGCCTGAAACTTGCTGAGCCACAAGATCTGAGTCGCCCAAACACCTTACCCGGCTTAAATTCATCTCCTTGGCTACTCTGAGACCAAGAAGCAGAGCCTCATACTCAGCCGCATTGTTGGTGCAAGGGAACATCAGCTGGAGCACATAACAAAATTTATCACCTTTGGGAGATGTCAAAACAACTCCTGCTCCTGATCCTTCCAGCTGCTTGGATCCATCAAAATGTATAGTCAAGTATGTGTCATCTGGCTTTTCCTCGGGACCTTGACACTCTGTCCAATCATTTATAAAATCCACAAGGGCTTGGGACTTGATGGCCGTACGAGGCACATATTTCAGATTGAGAGGTGAAAGCTCCAATGCCCACTTAGCAATCCTACCAGTAGCCTCTCTGTTCTGGATTATATCCCCCAACGGAGCAGAACTGACCACGGCGATCTGGTGCCCTAGGAAATAGTGCTTCAACTTGCGATTGGCCATGAACACTCCATACACTAGCTTCTGCCAATGTGGATATCTTTGCTTGGATTCAGTCGGTACCTCACTGATATAATAAACCGGCCTTTGAACCGGATACTCCTTCCCGGCTTCCTTGCGCTCAACCAATATTGTGGCGCTGACTGCCCGGTTGTTAGCCGCCACATACAAGAGCAAAGGTTCTTTCTCAGCTGGAGCAGCCAATACGGAGGCTCGGTGAGTTGTTTCTTGAGTGCCTCCAATGCTTCACCCGCTGCCATACTCCAGACAAAATTATCTGTCTTTTTCATCATCTGATATAGGGGAATGGCTTTCTCACCGAGGCGGCTTATGAACCGTCTCAACGCAGCGATTCGCCCCGCCAAGCATTGGACATCGTTAACACAGGCCGGCTCTCCCAGGGAGGTGATAGCTTTGATTTTATCTGGGTTAGCCTCAATGCCATGCTCAGAAAGCAGAAATCCCAAGAGCTTGCCAACCGGGACACCAAAAACACACTTGGTCGGGTTAAGCATCATCTTGTAGATCCAAAGATTGTCAAAAGTCTCCCTTAAGTTGTCCAAAAGGGTCTCCTTCTTCCTTGATTTGATCACAATATCATCCACGTAAGCATGAACATTGCGTCCAATCTGACTATGAAGGCAGTTCTGCACACAACGCTGATAAGTCGCATGGGCACTCTTGAGCCCGAAAGGCATAGATACATAACAGAAGTCTCCAAAAGGTGTAATGAAAGTCGTCTTCTCTTGGTCCTTAACTGCCATCTTGATCTGATGATATCCTTAATAGGAATCCAGGAAGCACAGGCTTTCGCAACCTGCTATAGCATCAATGATCTGATCAATACGAGGGGGAGCAAAGGGATTAGCCAGACAAGCCTTGTTGAGGTTCGTATAATCCACACACATCCGCCACGTGTCGTTCTTTTTGAGCACCAGCACTGGGTTAGCAAGCCACTCCGGGTGAAAGACCTCAACGATGAAACCCGCCGCTAAGAGCTGGGCAACCTCTTCTTCGATGGCCTTGCGTCTTTCCTCATTGAACCGCCATAGAAACTGCTTGATAGGTTTAAACTTAGGATCCACATTAAGATTGTGCTCAGCGAACTCTCTCGGAACACCCAGCATGTCAGAAGGTTTCCATGTGTCATGGGAACGAGCCTGACAGTAGATGGTAGGGGTACGAATGGAGAGGGCAGAGTCCTAGCTACGGCGAGGGTCTACACACAGATGTATGAGTTCAGGCCCCTCTCGTGGAGGTAACAGCCCTACGTTTCAGTGCCCGGGAGCTTTATGTCATGTGGAATGTTGAGATTACAATAGTTTTCTTAACCCTTGTGCAGGAGGGGGGCGGCTTATATAGAGTTCGTTGCCCCTCATAATGGCCCCGCATCAATGGGTCTGGTCGTGGGGTGTAAAGTCTGCCGTTACAGGTAACGTACGTAGTAAAAGCTATTCAGGGCCATTAAGCCAGCGTCTGCCCGTTGGGCTCTTGATGATGGCTCCTGGTCTTCTGGCGTCGAGTGAAGCGAGGTTCGTCGAGTGACACGCGACTGCCGAGTGAGAGCGGGAGTCTCCGAGTGGATTACTGTCAAGTGACTTTGAACGTCTCCAAGGATCCACTCGGAAATTCATGCTTGATCTTCAAGTCCTCCCATGTGGTGTCCTTAGGTAGGGTATGTGGGCCATGCCTAGGACCCTACCCCAGGTACATATCCTCGTCATTAGCCCCCGAATGGATCGGGGTTTGAGTTGTGGAAGGAGGTATCAACGTAGGCCTTGAGTTAGTGTATCAAATCCTCCGAATGATATTTGGGATTTCCATGGAACTTGCGTCGATTGAACTCTGAGCATTAGCGTTCATTCAGGATCGACACGCAAATACAGCCACCGTTCTCTTCCTCCGCCTCCTCTGCTCCCCAAACACAGCCACCGTTCTCCTCTGACCAGAGCCGCCGCTCCAATGACGAAGAATGCGACGGAGAAGCTGGAGCGCGCAAAGAAGGGGATGTCGAAGCTCAAGGTCAAGAAGCCCTTGACCGCTCGGTTCACTGCGCCCGCGGGGTGGATGCAGGGGGATTTTCTCCCCTCTGTTGTCACCCGCACCGACCTCGAGGGCCTCGTCTCCGACGGGCTGGTGGCGGACGGCGCCTGGAGGCTGCCAGGGGAGGAGCGCGAGCCAGAGCCGCGTGACGGAGAGCGGGTTCTTCTCCTCTCCCATGTAGAAAGAGGTTTATTCATGCCACCCCACCCATTCTTCCGGGGATTTCTGAATTTCTTTGGTGCGTAGCTGCATCACTTTCCGTCGAACACCATGGCGTACTTGTCTGCATTCGTCACCTTGTGTGAGTGTTTCCTGGGGTGCTCTCCCCATTGAGGGTTGTTTAAGCATCTCTTCACGGTCAGATCACAGATTGTGAAGAAAATCCTTGCCGCCGACGGGAAGACTCACGTGCTCCAGTTGTGTGGAGGCTTAGGGGTCCAGAAAAGGCAATGTAGTTCCTTTCCTGCCATTACTCTTCCCGAGTCTGTCCGAGGCTGGCAGTCGACCTGGTTCTACTACAAAGATGTAGCGCCACCCAACATGTCGAATTGTCTTCCCCCGTTTTCACCTAACCGACCCGCTGCCCCCAAGTCCCTGAAGGTGACTGACGAGGAGCATGTCCAAGTAGGTATCCTAGTCGAGGCCGTGGTTCAACTGATCCGGGGCGGGGTGACAGGCATGGATCTGCTTGAAACGTTCCTCGGTCGATGTATACAGCCACTCCAGGCCAGAGACCACACCATGTGGCACTACTCAGGCCCGGGGGACTCGACCAGGACGCATCCAGAAGAAGTTACACAGGAGACTGTCGAGCAGTGGCTTCTGAGCATCACTGGGGCTTGTGACAACCCCCAGGGAGCCAAGAGGATCTGGCCTTACTCGACTGAAAACCCACCACAGAACCTGGTGAGATGTGTGATGTCGAGTGATACATTTATACTATCGAGTGATGTATTGACTTGTAGTCTGACTCTCTTGTTTGAATTATGCAGGAATGGACAAACATGCACTCACCCGTTCCCAATGGGAACCATGTGCATGACGACGTGGTGAGTGAGGGCGGCAGTGTGGACGGTGATGGATTTTCCGACTCTGACGATGAATATGAAGATTCCGGCAAAGAGGAAGGAGTCGAGTCGCCCCCTCGTCGCGAAGGCCACACTAAGGCCCTCCATGACCTGGCAGCTGCTGAGGACAAGGCCCCGGGCCCAAGCGAGAAGAACCCAAAGCGGAGTCGCCCCTCAACTATCGAGTCGAACGAAAGACTGGCCAAGCAGCCCAAGCAAGCCACCTCCAAGCCTCGCAAAGCACTGCCCCGTATAAGGGTGGTCGTACTTGTCGTCTCCACGTAAGTGTTCATTTCCGAATTGTTCTGTCGACTGAAGTCTTGAGTTATATCTGAGTGAAAGCTGTCTAATCCTTCAGAGCTGCAACATCTGTGACCTCGCCTCATCGAGATGAAGAGGACACAATGGATGTTGATACCGCTGACGCTGCCACTTCTCATAGAGGTAAGAAAGTTGTTAGTTTTTCTGAATAGGACTCGACACATGCAGATGTTGATGTTGTCGATAGTTGCAGAGGTCATTCAAGTGGAGGACGATGAGGGGCTGCTGGACACTTCGCGCGCTCGCACCCGAAGGGCGTCATCGTCGCAAGCACCTCAGCGCTCCACTGCAGAGTCTTCCCAAAGGAGAGGTGACTCGACGCGACCCAGGGTTGAGCCTGCAATGCCTCCATCGCATGCTCCTCCAACCGTCTCGACCGTCGTGACGTCGGCTCCGACCGGACCTCTTTAGGCTGCCCCAGCTGTTCCAGTGACTGCATCGACCCCACCTGCGACGGCCTTCCCTCTGCATCGCACCATGGAAGACCAAACCGGAGCTGCAAAGGAAGCCATGATCCAGGCGGAGCAGCTCATGCTGAGGACCAAGGAGGCGTACGAGGCCAGCAAACTGGCTTTTGACGTCAACGCAGCCCTCCGTACCAATGTCCGAGTAAGTTCGATTGTAAGTCCATTGTCAATTGAATTATTGTCTTTACTTGGCTGCCAAACACCCACTGGGTGATTGCCGTAGAATGTTTGAACTTCCTCCAGTCGAATAGATCGGATCATAGTCGAGTAGGACTAGGATTGGTAGTACACGCAGTACTATTGTCGCTCGACATGTCGAGTGTGTTTTCTGACGAGTTACTTGACGGATCGAGAGTTAACCGTCTCAGTGGGGGTGCTCTTAGTGCACCCACTTGGTGTAGTCCCCGAGACCGTTGTCGATTGCTTGCATCGACAAGGATCTTAGAGTCTATTGTATATAGGATACAGTTTGTCTTCGAATCACACCACTCCATAGATACCTTGCGGGTTTCATGGATATTATTATGAAACCATTATATGACGCTGCATAGGGATCGACTGCACTTCATAGAGTGGGGGAGGTGTGTCGCTCAACGGGTTGAGTGTCACGACAGGGCCGACCTTGTCGAGTGTTTTTTTTCTATGACGTGTTAATCGATTGATCAAGATTTAACCGTCTCAGTGGGGGCGCTCTTAGCGCATCCACTGGGTGTAGTCCCCGAGATCGCTGTCGATTGCTTGCATCGGCAGGAGTCTTAGAGTCTATTGTATATAGGATACACCTCACCTTGAATCGCATCGTTCCGCATCTACCTTGCAGGATTCATGGATATTAATTACAAACCATGATATGACGCTGCATAAAGATATGCTGCACTCCATAGAGTAGGGTGGGTGCGTCACTCAACGGGTTGAGTGTCACGACATGGTTGACCTTGTCGAGTGTGTTTTCTGACGAGTTAATCGACGGATCGAGAGTTAACTGTCTCAGTGAGGGCGCTCTTAGCACGCCCACTGGGTGTAGTCCCCGAGACCTCTGTCGAGTGCATGCGTCGGCAAGGGTCTTAATAGAGATAGCTTTCTGTTTGAATTTGTTTACGGCGTGCCGAACGCCAGAGCCACTCAATGTGTCAAGTGGACTTTCTTTTTGAATTCTTCCAACATGGGCATTCGCCGGTCTTAATAACTCAGTCGACTGTCCAAGAACTCCTTGCTGATTGAACTCTTTTATTTTGTTGGTTCTAGACGGCTTGCGAACTTGGGACGCGGTACAAGGAGATGGAGGAGGAGAAGAACCAATTACAGGTGGACTTGGCGGTTGCCAACAACGCCCTAGAACGAGCACGTGCTGAGCTGAAGTCTCTGGGAGGTAATAAGTGCCGACTGTCAGCATTCCCATCTTCCCCTTTTCATGTTTTGAACTGAGTGCTCTCGCTCGAATAGACGTGCGCAATGAAAACCATCGACTCCAAGCGTGACTCAACAATGTTGTTTCTTTAGATTCCATGAAGAGGGTACCGGAGGAGAAGGACAAAGCACTTGCTGACCCCCAACAAGTCGCCAAGGACAAAGCTGAAGCTGCAGAGCAGAATTTGGCTGCCGTCCAGAAGCTCGAAGAGGAGAACGCCAAGCTGAAGCAGGAGCGTGCGGATCTTGTCAAGAAGGTCGAGCAACTAACCAAGAGGAGCAATGGCCTGGAGAGGCATCTGGGCAAATTCTCGAGGAAGATGTATCTTCTGCTCGACGGTGAGTATTTCTTGTCGACTGACATTTGCAAAAAAAATTGAGGGTTGCAGTTCACCGATTCCCCTTCTTCAATCAGAATTTTGCCAGGACTTTGAAAAGGAAACAGAGGAGATTGAGCCCATGCTTGACCCCACCAAGTCGCCAGTTGCTGATGCGGTGACGATGAACATGCTGCGGCTTAACTTTCGGCTCTAGGGTGCCCAGGCCTATATCGCTCGACTGAAATCTGTTATGGAAAGAATCGACAAGGAGCTATGGCCTGAGGACACTCTTCAGATCGACCTCAACTCCATGATGGCTCGCCTGAATGAACTTCCCAGTCGAGTGCAAGCTTGGAAAAATTTTGCTGCTCATTGCGGGGCTGACGTGGCGTTGTCTCTAGTCAGAGCCCATTGTAGGGACGTGAGGGAGGAGAAGCTGAAAGAGCTCCAAGTGGTGAACACGAAGAAACTCCAGTTCGAGGACTTCATGGAAACCTTCATCGAGGCGGCCACCAGAATTGCCGACGGCATCGACCTGCACACTTTTGTCGAGCCCGCCAGTCCGTCGCGTGCCTAGAAACACGAGTCTTTGGAAAAAACAATTAAATTTGCCTGGGTATGCCGAGTGAAACTGTATCCCTTAAAACTTTATTCAGGCCTTAGGCCTAAGCACATTTGCTTCTGCACACGATGTTTATCCGCGGTTTTATCCTTTGGATTTTGCTCGCGCTTTGGCTTTCAATCGTGTGTTGGACTGCTTTTGTTTTTTACTTAGGCGAAATGTATTCGCAGCTAAGCCCCCAAGCATGAGGATCGCCCATTACTCGGTGTATTTTGAACTTAGGAGAATGTCGATTCGCATCTAAGCTGTCGAGTGAATGCATTACCATCGCCTCGACGAGGTTTTTAACTTAGGTGAAATGTATTCGCCGCTAAGCCCCCGAGGGTGAGGATCGCTCATCACTCGGAGTATTTTGAACTTAGGCGAATGTTGATTCGCATCTAAGCTATCGAGTGAATGGATTACCATCGCCTCGACGAGTTTTCTAACTTAGGCAAAATGTATTCGCAGCTAAGCCCCCGAGCGTGAGGATCGCTCATCACTCGGCAGTATTTTGAACTTAGGCGAATGTTGAATCGCAGCTAAGATGTCTAGTGGATGGATTACTATCCAGTCGACGAGGTTCTTAACTTAGGCGAATTGTATTCGCAGCTAAGCCCCCGAGCATGAGGATCGCTCATCACTCGGAGTATTTTGAACTTAGGGGAATGTCGATTCGCATCTAAGCTGTCGAGTGAATGGATTACCATCGTCTTGACAATTTTTTTAACTTAGGCGAATTGTATTCGCAGCTAAGCCCCCGAGGGTGAGGATCGCTCATCACTCGGAGTATTTTGAACTTAGGCGAATGTCGATTCGCATCTAAGCTGTCGAGTGAATGGATTACCATTGCCTCGATGAGGTTTTTAACTTAGGCGAAATGTATTCGCAGCTAAGCCCCCGAGCGTAAGGATCGCTCATCACTCGGCAGTATTTTGAACTTAGGCGAATGTCGAATCGCAGCTAAGTTGTCTAGTGGATGGATTACTATCCAGTCGATGAGGTTCTTCACTTAGGCGAATTGTATTCACAGCTAAGCCCCCGAGCGTGAGGATCACCCATCACTTAGAGTATTTTGAACTTAGGTGGATGTCGATCCGCATCTAAGCTGTCGAGTGAATGGATTACCATCGTCTCGACGAATTTTTTAACTTAGGCGAATTGTATTCGCAGCTAAGCCCCCGAGCGTGAGGATCCCTCATCACTCGATAGTATTTTGAACTTAGGTGAATGTCGATTCGCATCTAAGCTGTCGAGTGAATGGATTACCATCGTCTCGATGAATTTTTGAACTTAGGCGACTTGTATTCGCAGCTAGGCCCCCGAGCGTGAGGATCGCTCATCACTCGGAGTATTTTGAACTTAGGCGAATGTCGATTCACATCTAAGCTGTGGAGTGAATGGATTACCATCGTCTCGATGAATTTTTTAACTTAGGCGAATTGTATTCGCAGCTAAGCCCCCGAGCGTGAGGATCGCTCATCACTCGGTAGTATTTTGAACTTAGGCGAATGTCAATTCGCATCTAAGTCGTCGAGTGAATGGATTACCATCGTCTCGACGAATTTTTTAACTTAGGCGAATTGTATTCGCAGCTAAGCCCCCGAGCGTGAGGATCGCTCATCACTCGGAGTATTTTGAACTTAGGCGAATGTCGATTCGCATCTAAGATGTCGAGTGAATGGATTACCATCGTCTCGACGAGTTATATTTTTTATATTTTTTGAACCTAAGCGAAGACGGATTCGCGAATAGGCCGTCAAGTAAATGGACTGTTATCCACCCGACAGGGTTTTTAACTTAGGCGAAACATGTTTCGCAGCTAAGTCCCCGAGTGCGAGGATTGCTCGTCGCTTGGAGTATCCCCAAGTAAATAACTGCATGATTGGAATCGACGAGGTATTAATTGCAGAGACACAAATTGCATTGATGAAGAACTTTTATTACATCAGAAAACTAATGTCTCAAGTGTAAAAACGTCGAAGCAGGTTTGCATTCCAAGCTCATGGCTCATCCATCTGCTTCATGAGATTATATAAGTGATAGGCTCCATTGTTTAGCACCTTCGTGACTACAAAAGGGCCTTCCCATGCAGGAGCTAGCTTGTGAGGTCGGTCCTGATTCACTCGGAGCACCAAATCTCCCTCATGGAATGCTCGGCTTCTGACATTCCTTGCGTGGAAGCGCCGCAAGTCTTGCTGATAGGCTGTGGTCCGGATCAGAGCCATCTCACACTCTTCTTCTAGAAGATCTACTGCATCTTGCCTGGCCTGCTTGGCTTCAGCCTCAGAGTACAGCTCCACTCGAGGAGAGTTGTGGGCCAAGTCACTTGGCAATATAGCTTCAGCACCATAGACAAGGAAGAAAGGAGTTCGTCCAGTCGACCGATTAGGTGTTGTCCTCAACCCCCACAAAAACAGACGGCAGCTCAGTTACCCATGCACCAGCGGCATGATCCAAATCGCGCATGAGACGAGGTTTCAGACCTTGCAGAATGAGACCGTTAGCCCGCTCAACTTGTCCATTGGTTTGAGGATGTGCAACGGAAGCGTAATCCACTTGGGTGCCTTGGGAGTTACAGAATCTCCTGAATTTTTCCGAGTCAAAATTAGTGTCATTGTCCGTGATGATGCTATGAGGAATGCCGAATCGGATAATGATCCCCCTCATGAACATTACCATCGTGTGGGAATTCAGCTTCTTGATGGGCTTGGCTTCGATCCACTTGGTGAACTTGTTGACTGCTACCAACAGGTGGGTGAATCCTCCTTTTCTGGGTCGGAAAGGACCAACCATGTCGAGCCCCCAAACCGCAAACGGCCAGGCAAGTGGAATTGTCTTCAGAGCAGACGTTGGCTTGTGTGACAGGTTTGCCTAGAACTGACAGCCTTCGCAATGATCAACAATGTCCTTAGCCATTTCATTAGCCCGTGGCCAATAAAAACCGGCTCGGTATGCTTTAGCGACGATCGCCCCTGAAGACGCGTGGTGTCCGCAAGTTCCCGAGTGGATTTCATCTAGAATCATTCGACCTTCCTCGGGCAAAATGCAGCGCTGGGTGACACCAGACACACTTTCTCTGAAAAGCTGATCACCCAACACAATGAAAGCTTTGGACCTGCGCACAATATGTCAAGCTTGTGCTTCATCTTCAGGAAGCTCCTGTCTGAGGATATAGGCTATGTACGGTACAGTCTAGTCGGGAATGATAGCTAGCACCTCCATGACCAGGTCAATCATAGCCAGAACATCAACTTCAGTCGAGTCAGAGGAGCTTAAGGTTTGCGGGGGCTCTTCAGTGAAGGGATCCTCTTGAATCGAAGGGGTGTGCAAATGCTCCAAGAACACTCTGCTGGGGATAGGCCGTCGAGTGGAACCAATCTTAGATAGCTCATCAGCTGCCTGATTTTTCAGTCGAGGAACATGGTGAAGTTCCAGACCTTCAAATTTCTTCTCCAGCTTTTGGACTGCATTGCAATATCCAGTCATAGCAGGGTTTCTAACATCCCACTATTTGATCACTTGATTCACCACCAAATCTGAGTCGCCATAAACCATCAAGCGCTCGACGCCGAGCGAAATAGCCGTGTGCAACCCATACAAAAGTGCTTCATACTCTGCTTCATTGTTGGAGGAATCAAAGTGAATTTGCAAGACATAGCTGAGCTTGTCGCCTCTGGGGGATATCAAAACAATGCCAGCAACGGACCCATTCAACATTTTGGAGCCATCAAAGAACATTGTCCAATGCGCCGAGTGAACTTGGATAGGCTGTTGTTGTTCGATCCACTCGGCCATGAATTCTGCCAATGCTTGGGACTTGATTGTCTTCTTGGCTTCGAATCTGATGTCGAAGTGTCACAGCTCAATTGCCCATTTAGCCACTCGACCTGATGCGTCACGATTATTGAAAATCTCTGATAAAGGTGCATCACTGATGACTGAGATCGAATGGTCTTGGAAATAATGTGCCACCTTCTTCGCTGATAAGTAAATACCATAGACCAGCTTCTGATAATGAGGATATCTCTTCTTTGAGGGGGACAAAACTTCCGAGACATAATAGACTGGCCGCTGAACCTTATAGGCTTTGCCTTCCTCTTCTCGCTCGATAGTCAGCTCTATACTGATGACCTGATTTGTGGTCGCGATGTACAGGAGCAAGGGCTCTTTGCTGGCAGGAGCGGCAAGCACCGGCTCGGTGGACAGCAGAGCTTTGAGCTCAACAAACGCTGCTTCGGCTTCAGGAGTCTAGTCGAATGTGTCTGATTTCTTCATCAACTGATACAAGGGCAGAGCCTTCTCGCCAAGACGAGAAATGAATCGACTCAATGCCGCCAAGCAACCTGTGAGCTTCTGAACATCGTGCACCCGCACGGGAGTCTTCATACGGGTAATGGCGCTGATCTTCTCGGGATTGACATCAATTCCTCGTTCGGAAACGAGAAAACCGAGTAACTTGCCGCCAGGGACAGCGAAGGTACATTTGGCCTGATTCAGCTTTATGTCGAATCGCCTCAGATTGGCGAATGTCTCAGCCAACTCAGCCAGCAGGTCGGAACCTTTGCGGGACTTGACCACTATATCGTCCATGTACGCCTCGACATTCCGAGGGATCTGGTCGAGTAAACATTTCTAAATCATGCGCATAAAAGTAGTGTCGGCATTCTTGAGACCAAAAGGCATGGTGATGTAGCAGAAACACCCAAATGGGGTGATGAAGGTTGTTTTTATTTCATCCAAAAACGATAATCGCTCGCACCTCGCTGTCGAGTCTACAATCTGATCTATGCGGGGGAGCGGAAAAGGGTCTTTCGGACACACCTTATTAAGATGTTTGAAGTCAATGCACCTGCGCAACGACTTATCTTTCTTGGGCACCATCACAACAATCGAGAGCCACTCGGAGTGGTAAATCTCCCGAATGAACTTGGCTTGCAAGAGAAGGGCCACTTCTTCTCTGATTGCCTTGCGCTTCTGAGCTACGGATTGACGCAAATGCTCCCTAACGGGCTTGGCATTCGGATCCACTCACAGACAGTGCTCAGCCACCTCCCTGGGAATTCTCGGCATGTCAGCAGGCTTCCATGCAAAGATATCCAGTTCTCACGGAGGAACTGGATGAGCTCGGCTTCCTATTTCCTGTCGAGTGTTGTCGAGATATTCGTCGGGTAGCGGTTGGATCCGTCGGGTGGATGTGTACCTTCTTCACTTCACCTGCTGATTGAAATGCCGACTCGGAAGCCGGCTTTTTTGCTCGGAGCAAATCAGCAGGATCAGTGGTTTTCTTGTACTCCTCCAGCTCGACCTTGGCCATCTATTGATCGGCGATCTTCGACCCTTGCTGGAGACACTCTTCGGCCTGTTGTCGATTACTAGTGACCGTGATCACGCCCTTAGGGCCCGGCATTTTCAGCTTAAGATACACGTAACATGGTCGGGCCATGAAACGTGCATAAGCGGGTCAACCCAAAATGGCGTGGTAAGCGCTCTTGCAATCCACGACTTCAAACGTCAACTTTTCTTTTCAGAAATTTTTGTTATCTCCAAATGCCACATCGAATGCTATCTGGCCGAGTGACTTGGCCTTCTTTCCTGGGATGACCCCATGGAAATGCATGCTGCTTTCGCTAAGTCGGGACATAGGAATGCCCATTCCCTCCAGGGTATCCGCATACAGAATGTTCAGGCCGTTGCCGCCGTCCATGAGGACCTTTCTGAGTCGAGTCCCCTGCACCACCAGATCAACTACCAGAGCCTGTCGACCGGGTGTGACCACACGGGCAGGATGGTCAGTCTGGTCGAATGTGACAGCATACTGAGACCATTTGATGTAGGTGTGGGTGTCTGGCACAGCCATATTGATCTCTCTATTTATGACTTTCAGACGACTCTTGCCCTCGACGTCAGCAAAGATCACCAGGGTAGAAGTGACATCCGAGAATGTTTCCTTCTCTTCATCTTCATCTTCTTTTTCAGGAGATTTCCCACTCGACTGGTCTCCCTTGAACTGTTGGATGAGGGTCCGACACTGTCGAGTGGTGTGCTTGGGCAAAATCAGATTGCATTCTGCATCTTTCTTCGTGTGAATCACACATGGCTGATCCAAGATATCGGTTCCTGGCTGACCCTTCCCCTTCTTGGGGGCATACTGAGCTTTGGCCTTGCCCTTGTTCTTCAACTGAGTCGCCAGTGCTACTGTCTCTGCCGGAACTGTGTCTTCAGCCTTCCGCTTTTGTTGCCTATTGTTACCGCCGCCAGACTCGTTGGCAACCGCTTTTCCTTTGCCGCTACCGAGGCGGTCTTCTTCCTCGCCATTGGCATAGCGAGTGGCAATTTCCATCATCTTCCCGAGTGAAATGTCACTAGTGCGCCCGAACTTTAAATACAGCTCTCTGTATCTCACACCGGCCTTGAAGGCACAAACAGCCTGGTGTTCCGACACATTTTCCACCATATGATGTAGGGTGGACCATCGCTGAATATAGTCTCTTAAGGTTTTGATGGGCTTCTGGACGCAGTGATGTAAGTCGACCAGACCTACGGGGCGCTTGCAAGTGCCCTCGAAGGTCCGGACAAACACTCGGGCAAGATCTTCCCAACAATGAATGCTGGAAGGAGCCAAACGATTCAACCAAGATCGAGTTGGTCCATCCAACATAAGAGGCAGGTGCTTCATTGCGACATTGTCATTCCCGTTGCCAATCTGCACAGCCACTCGGTAATCATCAAGCCAAGTCTCTGGTTTTGTTTCACCAGAAAACTTTCCGATCCTCGCCGCCATTCTGAAATTGGGGGGAATATCCACAAAACGTATAGCTCTACTAAAACACTCTGGACCAGACACTGCAGCTGAGCTACCACTCGGGACATCTATGTCGTGTCCTTCTCTGTAGGCTCTGCTCTTGTCGATCCGCTTCTGAAGAAGGTATGCGCGGGCATCAAAGTTCGTGTCCCGCTCGTCACCGAAGGAGTGCCTGTCGTCCTGGCGCCGGGGCGCGTACGGACCACTCCACGGAGGAGTGGGCACTCGACGGTAGTCTTCGCAGTGGTGCTGATATCTGTCTTGCCCTTCACGATAACCGTCGCCTCGACAACGCAAGGGCGACCCAGGACTATGTGTCGACTGAACGGTCTCTGCCTTGGGTGAATTGCTGTGTATCTTGTGACGAGACTGAGAAACTGTTGAATTCTGGCGTTGTGCTGCATCTAACAGTGCTCTGATCTACAACAGCCCTCGACCAGCCTTTGACCGGGAAGGCTGAATGGAATCTGCTATCCTAGCAGCAGCAACAACATTAAGCACGGGAGTTCGGTATACCTCGACGCCATCATGAGATCCAGTCGGGAACAGCTGTCACTGATGTCGACTGGGGCACGGCGGGCATGGATGGGCGCGCTCATCGATCTCTACCTGGAGCTCTTCCAGACGAATGCGCGCGGCCTCCAAAGCCCAGGCCTTGGCGGCCGCACCGACGATGGGGGTATGAAGGACCTTCTCATCGCAATGCGACTGCACGTTCGACGGGCCACCAGCCTTGTGCTCGCCACGACCAAAACCAGACGGTGAGATCTGATGCGAGCCCGCCATCAAGACCTTCGATGCGGGATCATAGCTCTCGCACTCGGAAGGCACGTCGGACAGATCGGAATCCGACTCGAACACGCCATGAAGGGACTCCGCAGGTTCGAGTGCTGCAACCTGCAAAGACGCTTGACGCGCCGCTGCGTGTTCGACCCACCGCTGGAGTCGTGAGGGGCTGGACCGCTTGCGACCACGAACGGTGAGAGGAGCCGATGCGTAAGGGGTTGACGGCTGACGCAGCAACACGCCGCACGGACTCGCGCAGAAATGCGCGGCCCCGCGGACCGGGAGTGCCTCAACATCGAGAGGCGCCTCCTGGAGCCATGTTGAATCGTTGGCGATGAAAGTGAGCGCTCCGAAACGGATCTCGTGGCCCAGTGCAAAAACACCGTCGGAAGACATGTTGAAAGATGAAAAACGCAACCTCGCCGGAAGTCGCTTAGACACCTGCCCCACGGTGGGCGCCAACTAGCGTGGGAACGATCCTGACAGTAGATGGTAGGGGTACGAATGGAGAGGGCAGAGTCCTAGCTATGGCGAGGGTGTACACACAGATGTATGAGTTCAGGCCCCTCTCGTGGAGGTAACAGCCCTACGTCTCAGTGCTCGGGAGCTTTATGTCGAGTGGAATGTAGAGATTACAATAGTTTTCTTAACCCTTGTGCAGGAGGGGAGGGGCGGCTTATATAGAGTTCGCTGCCCCTCATAATGGCCCCGCATCAATGGGTGTGGTCGTGGGGTGTAAAGTCTGCCGTTATAGGTAACGTACGTAGTAAAAGCTATTAAGGGCCATTAAGCCAGCGTCTGCCCGTTGGGCTCTTGATGATGGCTCCTGGTCTTCTGGCGTCGAGTGAAGCGAGGTCCGTTGAGTGACACGCGACTGCCGAGTTAGAGCGGGAGTCTTCGAGTGGATTACTGTCAAGTGACTTTGAACGTCTCCAGGGATCCACTCAGAAGTTCATGCTTGATCTTCAAGTCCTCCCATGTGGTGTCCTTAGGTAGGGTATGTGGGCCATGCCTAGGACCCTACCCCAGGTACATATCCTCATCACCATGCAAAGATGTCTCGATTCTCACGGATGAATTCGATGAGCGTGCTTTCCTATTTGGGATCCATGTTAGCCCCAATGATGAACTGTTTGGATGAGTCACCTGGAGTGAAGTCTATTGCCTTGGTATCATCCGCTGAGAACTTAAGGGGCAGCTCAACCTCCGTTGTGGGCTTTTTCAGCGGTGTCATATCCTCCGGGTCAACATTCTCCTTAGAAAACTTGAGCTCCTCCTGAGCACAACTGGATTCTGCATAAGCCGGGTCTCCTTCCTCACACTCAATAGCCGTATTCCGATTACCATGAACGGTAATTGTACCTTTTAACCCCGGGCATCTTGAGCTGTAAGTAGGCATAGCAGGGCCTAGCCATGAACTTAGCATAAGCCAGCCGCCCAAACAATGCATGGTAAGGCCTCTTGATCTTGACCACTTCAAACCACAATTGCTCCACTCTGTGGTTATATTCGTCACCAAAGGCAACTTCCAAAGAAATCCTGCCCATCGGATAGCCGACTTGCCTGGCACCACACCATGAAAAACCGGTGGATGAGGGCTTAAGATCCTTGTCAAGCAGCTTCATCCGCCGGAAGGTGTCATAATAGAGGATGTTGATATTGTTGCCTCCATCCATAAGCACCTTATTTACCATATAACCTCCCACTTGAGGGGCAACAACCAAAGCCAGCCGCCCCGGGTCATCCACACGCGGCGGGTGATCCTGCTGGCTCCATGTTATGTCATATTCAGACCACTTTAAGTACTACGGGCAGAGCCGGCGCAGCCGCATGGACAGCTCGCTTGCATAATTTCTGATCTCGCTTATTAAGGCGGGTCATGAAAACATGATACTGGCCTGAGCTGAGCTGTTTCGGATTACTTTGATACCCAGATTGGTTATGTTGCTGCTGGTAGTTGTTACCAGAGTGCTGCAGATGCCCTCTGTGATTACCTTGACCATGATGACCAGACCCTAAGCCGTCGGACCCCAATCCGGCTCCTGACCCGCCCGGTCCTGAGCCGCCGGGCGGACCACCGCCCTGGTTGTTGGGTTGCGTGTAGTAATTCCTTAACTTATGCATAATGTGGCAATCACCCCATGCGTGCAACATAGGTTTGCCGGGCTAGTTGTGTTCTAGACAGGGCTTCTTAAGCGCCTCCTCCAAATTGAAGGGAGTCTTGTTTTCATTAAAAGGTGGTCTGAACTTCCCATTGCACTTAGGAGGATTTTGGCCAGTACTTGCATTGGCTACCAGTTCTGATCCGCCATCGGGGTTCTTCCACTTATTCTGGTTACCATTGCTAACCACACCTTTTCCTTGATTATTCTTTTTACCCTGACCGACCTACTCCTCGTCAGATCCTGGGTCCTTCGTGTTATCAGAGTCAGCGTACTTTGTCAGAGCCGTCATGAGCTCTCCCATATCCTGACACGTACGCTTGAACCGGCCAAGTTTCTACTTCAGCGGAACAAAATGACAGTTTTTCTCTAAAATGAGCATGGCCTGGGCTGCTGTGATCTGCTCAGACGAATGGGTGATGGTTGACACCCACCGGACCCAATGATGAGCCGACTCACCCTCCTGCTGGACACAGTGATCAAGATCCATGGTGGACATAGGTTGTTTGCAAGTCCCTTGAATTTTTTTGATGAACCTTGCCCTTAACTCGGCCCACGAATTGATGGTATTGGGAGGTAACCCCTTTAACCATGTGCGAGCTAGACCTTCAAGCATCATGATAAAATACTTAGCGCACACGGCCTCACTGACATCTAACATCTCCATAGCTAGTTCATAACTTTCTACCCAGGCCTCTGGAGGCAAATCAGCAGTGTAATTTGGAACCTTGCGAGGTCCTTTGAAGTCCTTTGGCAGCCGTTCACTTCACAGAGTCGGCGATAGACATGGCACTCCCATGGCCCTGGTAGTTACTCCCGCTCCTACTGATATCGAGCGCGCGGGCTCTTGGTGAGTCATTGTAGCCGAAGCTGCCGGCTCTTGATGGTTTCTCGCCCGGTTCATGAGCGCCTACGCATCTAGAGCCGCCCAATCGTCCCCCGGAGGTCCTCTCCGCTGATCACTGCTGGAAACCACTGGCGACTCATAGCGCCGGCTAAAGCTCTGGCTAGGGAGAGGGGTTGAATGAACGCGGCTCCAGCTATGAGTATACTTCTCCTGTTGGGCCATCGCCGTCTAAAGGTATCCAATGGCATTCCATACCTCTTCCGTAAAAGGTGCTTCATCCGGGATAGCAATTGTTTCAAGCTAGGTAGCCGCAGCCACCATATTCTCAGCTGGGTTAGAATAATGACCCATCAGCGTCGAGAAGACCACCGGTGAGGCCTGGTTTCGTCGTCCGGGTGAGACGCCGGTCGAGCCGTCGGGCGGCTTCCAGGTGCATCCGCTGCTCGTCCCGTTCCTGGCATGTTGAAGAGGTTCGTAGCCTCATAGCATTCTGGCAAGGGAGATCGATGCCTCCTCCGGTGTACCGCAGCCACCGATTGCTGTTCTAGCCCAAGGCGAAAGGCATCCGTCTTAATACCTTCTGCCTCTTCCTCTATCTGGACTTTCAGCTCAGCTATCCTCTGTTGCTCCTCCGTCATCTGGTCCTTGAGCCTCACAATCTCTAAGTTCCGGGCAACCTGATTATCTGGTGTAACTTCAGTGGCCATCAGGGCTGTAAGCTCGTTCATCAAATCCAGAAGAACTTGAACCGGCGGCGGCGGGTTAGCGCCTGAGGTTGCCGCTCCTGCGGCTATACCGCTCATGCCTGGGGCTGACCCTGCCATGAACACGGTAGTGTGAGCCGACGGCCCAAAAGCGTCCAACCTAGAATGATCCGACTCATGGCAAAGCTCATCGTAGCCCCCGATCCCGCCGCTGTGAAGCTGGTAAATTGATTCCGTCTCTCCACTCGAAGACTCATCTTCTGAATAGACGAGAGTGTCTTGTGACCCGGAAGCTTCCAGATCCATCCCTTGAGTAAAGCCTATGAAGACGTGCCTCCGGCCCGGATTAACATGGGTGGGCTGCACATCACGGGCAGGTTGCGCACACCGAGCCGGCTCGATGACGTTGGTGCAGGCATCTGGCCCGGGTGTAGATCCGTCAGTCCTTACGATGAAAATGTGAATCCCGCCGAAAGGAACACGGAATCCATATTCCACAGAGTCGGCATCAAGCCCCCAGCCGGCGTCGTCGATGTAGAGCCGGCCACGGCGACTCTTGCTCATCCTTCCAACCATGTATCCCTCGAGCCCTAGGAGAGAGCCCTTTGAGAACTCAACACCACCGAGCGCAGGCCCCATGGTGGGTGCCAACTGTCGTGGTTTTATCATGGCAGATGTCCAGGTGAACAGACTTGGGTTTGAGGCCATTGCTAACGTGATGGACTCAAAGGGGTTGGCTAGGACGAAGGACACGAGTTTACCCAGGTTTGGCCCCTCGAGTTGAGGTAATAGCCTACGTAGAAGAACATCAGCCCCCTAAAAAAGGGGTGGAGGGGAAAGCTCAGCCCCCTGATGAAGTGGGGGATGAACACCACCCTTTCGCCTGGCTTGGGGGTGGCGATCACTTGGCCCTCCTCCGCCGCGCGGTGAGGGATGTCAGCGGAGAGGTAGTCGGCCTTCTTGAGGTCAAGAATGTCCCGGTCGGTGACCGTGGAAGCTTCCCATTGGCTGTTGGAGCCCGCCATTGATGAGCTTAGAGGCAGGGCGAAAATACTTAGATATGTGCTTTGGAGGCGCAAAGGCATGGGAGGCGGAGAAGTCAAATGGAGAGCGTGGGTAGCCTTCGGGGTTTTCCTCCCCTTTTTATGAGGACTATTGATTTGGACTCCCCTTGCTGCATAGTGAATCCCTCCACTTCCCGAGACGTGCGAGCCGTTGCGCGCACATGATTAAGTATATCCCATATAAAACGGGACATGATCGGTATATTGATAGACCGTGATGATTAAAACGACCTCGAACCGCGAATCGAGTCTATGTATCTGGCTTAGCGATCGTGGTGGGGTGTGACCTTTCGTCGGAGAGGTCGTCAGAGGGACATTGTTTACTCCCTGATGTTTGATCTTCAAGGCCAACCAATTTGCAGTGTTCAGACGTGCCATTATGTGGAAAACAACTTATCATCGGAGGCCTAACTATTGTTCTATGGGAAGGAACTCACCTCGCAAGCCGAAGACTCTGTTCGCGAAGCAATTGGAGCCGAAGACCCTTGGCATTGGAGGCAAGTTTGGGGGCTACTGAGGGAGTCCTCGATTAGGGGGTCCTCGGGGAGCTCGGATATTATTATGGGCAGGACTATGTGGGATACTCGCTGAACATCGAAAGATTTGAAGACCCAGTCTCCAGGATGGAAGCTTCGGGAAGCACAGCTTGCGCTCCACATTTCACGTAGCAAATAGGCATGTTTATCTCTTTGGCATGTAACCGACCATGTGTAAACCCTAGCATCCTCGGCGTCTTTAGAAGCCAGAGGGTTTTAGGGTATAGACACAGAACAACTCATCTAGGGTTAGCTATTCGATCTCGAGGTAGATCAACTCTGTAACTCCCCACATCATCAATACAACCAAGCAGGACGTAGGGTATTACCTCCATAGGAGGGCCTGAACCTGCGTAAATCTGTGTCCCCTTCGTCTCATGTTACCGTCGATTCTAGTCTCAAAGTTCGGGACCCCCTACCCAAGATCCGCCGGTTTTGACACCGACATTGGTGCTTTCATTGAGAGTTCTTCTGTGAGCAAGATGGAATCGACATCTCGCCTTGTCATCAACGAATAGGTTCGCAACATGGACACTTTTGTCCCCAGACAGATCTTCGCCTTCGGCAGCGTTGTGCTGCACGCTGATTCCGCTGGCCATCTGGGCCGCGTTGAGAACTTCGCCCCTGATCGAGAGGTCAGATTTGGAAACTTAGAGTTCTCTGTTGACTCTCGGGGTGACTTGTCGTTATTCGGGCTCGCAGCCTCGCATGTAGCCTCCGAGGACACTGAGGCTTTAACCTCGAGCCCTTTCTTTGGACATGCCGATGGGGTCATCCATAGCGTTGAGCCGATCTCCTATCCTGGTCCGACCATTAAGCCAGATGACCGGACACGTGTTCTTGCCGAACAATTCCCATATTCGGACGTCTTGGAGGATAACTCCACAAGTTCCGAATAGCTGGATCCGATCAGGACCTCAACAGTTGATGAGGCCCTAGATCGGATCTCATTGATGAATATCACCGACGATCCAGCCCCGATCTATGCTCAGTTCGGTTATGGTGCGGGTCAGGACGAATTTTTTGACCCACCCACCACCCACTTGATAGCCACTGTCGAGGATTTAACCGACATGCTGGACTATGTCTCCAAGGAGGCAGAATACATGGATGAAGAAGACCGTGCTCCCACCCCCGTTAACACCGGGAGGTGGGCCGCTACTTCCACATACCACGTCTACATGGTAGATACTCCTGCCACTAACGGCGACAACACGCCTAACAACGATGGCGACCAATCGGGCGATGCATCGTCAAGGCGCTGGAAACCGCATAAGCGGTCCAAAGGCAAGAAGGGAAGGGAAGCTATTATGAGCAACAGGGACGATAATCCCCCTCCCACTGACCATGGCAATCCCGATATCCCCGAGCACTCGTTAGAGGGTCCGGAAGGGCCTGGGGACCAAAACAACCCATATAACATCAACAACCCCGAAGACGATAATTACCTTTCCCCCGTTGAGGAAGAAGATATACCGGAAACCGATGACTTGTACATCCCTGATAACCTTGAAGATCAGGAAGAAATCAGGCAACAACTCATAGCAACGGCTTGCAACCTAAAGGCTAAAGAACAGCAACTCAAAGCCGAACTGGACGACCTCAATGATCGATGGACAAAAGTCCTCTCAGCCGAGGAAGTATACGGCATCAGTCTGTTGAACCAGACCAAAAGCTACCCTCGTAGGAGGCTGCTACCGCAAGTCGATGATGAACTCACTGATACTCCGTCTCCAAAACTATACTCCATACGACAAGCCGGACCACCCCCCTCGCGGTCGGGACAGGAGAGCTGACGACACCGGTTATATACCGGTAGTGCCCCGAAGATGGGGTAAGGAGCCATTAGAGCCCAATGACCGGTTCGACCTTTGAGATGACCTGGATCACAGAGCAGGCCGTACAAGATCCATCTACAGATCCAGAGAGTACTCGCCCGATAGACGGGGTGGATACAGACCATGGTTCGACCAAAACAACACAATCCGGGAACGCAATCGGCCCCATACAGATGTCGAATACAGGCGCGACATAGCGCGGGTCAGAGGCGCCGCTCACCCACTATGCTTCATAGATGAGGTAATGCGACATCAGTTCCCTAAAGGGTTTAAGCCCATGAATATAGAACAGTATGATGGGACCACTGACCCAACCGTATGGATTGAGGACTTCGTCCTCCATATCCACATGGCACGAGGAGACGATCTCCATGCCATCAATATCTCCCTCTGAAGCTTAAGGGGCCAGCTCGGCATTGCTTAAACAACCTCCCCAAAAACTCCATTAGATGCTAGGAAGACCTCGAAGATGCGTTCCACTCTAACTTCTAGGGAACCTATGTTCACCTGCCAGACTCTTCCGATCTCACCAACATCGTCCAGAAGCCCGCCGAGTCTGCTCAGCAATTCTAGAATCGGTTCTTGACTAAGAAGAACCAATCATCGACTGTCCAGATGTTGAGGCCATAGCCTCCTTCCGGCACAATATTCGGGACGAATGGCTGGCCCGCCCGCTAGGCCAGGACAAACCTCGGACCATGTCCGCCCTTACCTCCCTCATGACCCGCTTTTGCGCGGGCGAAGATAATTGGCTGGCAAGACGCAGCCACAATTCCGAAGATCCCATAGCACCTGAAGCCCGGGATGGCAACTTAAAACGAAAGTGCAATAAGAATAAGCGCCGACACGGTAATAGCGATGCCGATGACACAGCTGTAAATGCCTGATTCCGCAAATCCCGACTTGGGCAGCAGAAGAAGCCTCCTAAAGGCAATCGCAACGGACCCACTCAGCGGGAGAAGGTCATGGAAAGGCCTTGCCAAATCCATGGGACTTCGGATAAGCCCACCAACCACACACACCGCAATTGCTGGGTGTTTAAACAGGCCGGCAGATACCACCCGAGGACCAAGGCAAAAGCTCTCGCAACGAAGACGAGGATGAGCCTCGGGGTCCAATTGGTGGCGGACAGAAGAAATTCCCTCCCAAAGTAAAAATGGTGAACAGGATATACGCCACCCATATACCTAAGAAGTAAAGTAAGCATGCCCTTCGGGAGGTCTACGATGTGGAACCTGTAGCCCCGAAGTACAACCCATGGTCGGCATACCCGGTCACCTTTGATCGGCACAATCACCCGACCAATATTCGTCATGGGGGTTCGGCAGCCCTCGTCCTAGACCTCATTATAGATGGGTATCACCTCACAAAAGTCCTAATGGATGGAGGAAGTAGCTTCTACCTGATTTATTCAGACACAGTGAAAAAGATGGGCATAGATCCGTCAAGGATCAAACACAGCAGCACTACCTTCAAAGGAGTGATCCTAGGCGTTGAGGCCCAATGTAGGGGTTCCTTAACTCTGGAAGTTTTGTTTGGCTCGCCCGATAACTTTCGCAGCAAAGACTTGATCTTCGACATTGTGCCCTTCCGCAGCGGCTATCACCCGTTGCTTGGTCGAACATCGTTCGCTCGTTTCAATGTGGTGCCACACTACACATACCTCAAGCTCAAGATGTTGGGCCCCAAGGGGGTAATTACTATCAATGGCAATACAGAGCGCTCCATTAGAACTAAGGAACATGCGCTGGCCCTAGTAGTTGAATTCAGCTACAAAGAAGATCGGCAAGTTCCGACATCTGCCATAAAGGCACACAAGGCTGGGAAGCGAGTTCGGCTTCAGACCCAAAACTCAGATCCTTCCTCCTCCCCTCTATAGGGACTCGCCCACCACCACACAACCTTAAGACCAGCAAAGTACATGCTGAGGAGGCACAACTTCGCACTTAAGATCCCATGGATAGAAGTGGGGAAATAAAGATGGGTTTTTGGCTGGCTCGGTCCCCTACTATCAACACGTCTTCGGACAAAATGCAGGCGCTCCAAAAAGAGCCTGCCTATGGCCTAAAGCTCACCTACAATTCGATGGCCTCTCAAGACTTTGTTTGCAAAATACATCCGCCGAACACTAACACCCATCAAGGTGCATCTAAGAGGAGGAGTCAACTAGCAACGGGGCATATCGAGGACGTCAAGTTATCAATCAAAGACCCCTCATACAACAACTCGTGTATATTTTTATTTCTTTCACATACCTGTAAACAGTTGCTTGGGCAATCCGAGCTATAAGAGTTGTTGAGAAAATGCAAATGGCGTGGCGTAAGTTTGCCCCATCTCTCCTTTTTTTAGTGCATATTTTTTTCTCCTCTCTTCCCCTTCTTGTGGACCTGTTCGGTATGATGCGAGGTAACCAGCTAATAGATCGGGGGCTCGAGTTCAAGCATAAATTGCCTTATCTATCATATGTTTGGCGTCTTGGCGTTCGCTTTATATGCATCGGTTTCGAACTATGTCTTTGGTCAATAAGTTGGGTTGCCCGGCTCCTGTGCTTGCCCCTTTACGTTCTGCTCGTTCGGCTAAAAGGGCAAAGGGAGCACCCCTGCGATTGTGCTTCCGGATAGTTTGGTCAAGCACCTTAGGGGAGAAAGCCAAAAACAGACTGTCATAGAATGTGCGATCCGGTGTGTGAACCCCAAGCTGGAAGTATTATACTTCAATCCTCGCAATCGATTATTCCGTGTTATACTAGGAACTTGGCCTTTGCGCAAACATTGTGATACCAGCTTTGGCCACGGTTCGTCCGAACATCACAACACTTTGGTGGCTAATCGTACGCTTCCAGTAATCCTTTTCGCGCCCCGACGGCTAGCTGAAAGAAATAAAGCACTATAGTCTGATTGCCTAATCTGTCACATTGTATCGCCTTCGGGTTCTGATAATTCGGCTAAGGGACATAGTGCATTGGCATTGACACCCCATGTAGTATCTACATGGGGGTTGAAGCTGATGACTCGCATCTTTCAGTATTAAACAACCACATAGGAGTTATAAACAAATACAAAACCATATAAGAACAAATACTAATATCATCAAAAGTTTGGACAAGTCTTCGGACACGTTACAACTCATTCAAACATTTTATCACCCGAACACTCTGATGCTATCACCCGAGCACTCTCCATCACTCCATCGAAGTATAGCTCGGGGCGTCGATGCTCCTTCCCGAGTGGCGGTGGGTCTGTGGCTACCTTCATCGGATTGAGCCCCGGCTAGTGCACCTTGGCCTTGGCAAGGGCCATCCAGACTCCTTCAATGCAGGAGGAGCGCTTGACGGTGTCGAGGCAGGGCAAAGCAGCAATCAACCTGTGCACCAGGCCAAAGTAGCTGCTTGGCAGCAGCTTGCCGAGCTATAAGCGGCAGAGGTCCTTGATGGTCGGCTCCTCCATCTGGTGCAGCTCCATCAGCTGTTTTGGCTGCTCCACCAGAAGAGGAGGACGCTCGGGGGCTCCGAACTGTGCCCAGAACAGCCAAGCTTCAATTCCTTCTCCTCGCGAGGCAAACAGTTGATTGGCGTCCGCCACGCTCTTCTAAAGATCGGAAGATGTGCCTGAGGATCACCACACCCGAGTAAGCAATGCGAATTTGCTATCCCCGAATACGCACTTTAGTGAGTATGGCTTACCATTTGCTATGTCCTTGGCCTGGCACACTTGCTCCTCGTAGAACCGTCTGGCCATCCGCTCCTTCTAGAGTTCGGTTTTTAAAGTGGAAAATTCGGCCGAGCTCGCCTTATTCTTCTGCTCCAAGGTCTTGCATCTTTCGTTGGCGTCCTTCAGCACCTGTTAGACCTCTGCCACGCGAGCTTCATGCTTGCCACTAGTGGCCCGCATGGCAGAAAGGGCGATAGCCATTTCTTTAGTAGCCGCCCTCTCGGCGACCATTTCGTCCTTCGCACGCTAGAGCTCGGCCTTAAGCCTCTCCATCTCCTTCGCCGAGGCTGCGCGTGCATTATACAATGTGAAAAAGCTGCATTGACAGTATTCGAACACTAGAGTTTAGACAGAAGCATTCAGATTCTATTTTGACATACCTTGAGCCTCGCCGAACCTTCGGTTAAGGGCCTTAACTTCGTCTTCGGAGCGCTTAAGCTTCCGATTTAACTCTTCTAGCTCGGCGCCATTTGTGGCCGCCGCCGATGACAAAACCTGCATTACACATACAGTTGATACATTACATGGGCTCTTAATTCCCGAATTATAGACAATTCGATCATATGTTGAGTTATTCTAACATGCCGGACACTTAAAGTGCATCTAGTTCGATATCGGATACAGAGGTGACCCCTAGGTGAGCTTTTTCACCTCACCTATGGCTTGGGGGCTGCCATGTATATAATACGATTAAATAAAAGCTTTGCAAATAAGCACATCGGGTGACTTACTTGAGAGCCCGTAAGGAGACCTTTGAAGGCCTCCTTCAGTCTGTTGTCAACAGACTGGATGCTCTGCAGTACCGCGCCCATAAGAGTGGGGTGATCCTCGGGGATGGAGGCGCTCGATAAAGCCTCCTCCATGATTGACCACCTATTGGTCGGTGGTGCCGATGATGATCAGATTCCTTGATCACTTACCTAGGATTGAACCGGTGCCTCCGGAGGCATTGTGCGCTTCGGAGATCTTCTTGGAGCAGACTGAGCACCCGCTCGTCTGACCTCCTCAGTGTCCGGGCGAGGTGTTCCCCCCCCCCCCCCCGATCTTTAGTGGCCGAGGCGTTAGCCCCGACCACGGTAGGGTCTCCCTCGCCACCGGTGACCGCCTCCATAGGAGTGTGCTAAGAAACACCTCCACGGCGTCCCTCGTGGCGCTTGGAGTGGTGGGATGCGAGGCATCCCCGCTCTCCGCTAGTTCGGCGGGCGGGGTCTCCCTGTCCGATATCACCTCGGTGGGGATAACGTGCGGGGGGCTGCAAGGCCAATAACCTGCATGTTAGCAAACAATAAATCTATTCATAATGAATAGGAGGGTCTTCGGATCCTAACCTTTTTGGAGGGGGCTTGACCCATAGGATCCTTCATGGAACCTTGTCCAGGTCTTCGGACGCGGTGTCCGAGTCCAAACTATCGTCGGACAGAATCACCCGCGTCCGGCGCGCCCTCTTCTGGACAGGAGGAAGGACCTGCTCCGGAGCGTCCGAAGACGTTGCTCTCTTCCCAGCACTAGGGGAATTGCCTCCCCCCTCACCCTCAACCTCGGCCTCCTCCTCCTCTTCTTCCTCTTCCTCCTGCTCAGCCTCCTCCTAATTCGAGGAGGCGGGGGTATCCTTGGATGCAGCGTCAGGCTGGTCCTTGATGCAGATGCCAGTCTGGACTGGTTTCTTCTTCTTCTCTTTCTTCGTGGGAGCCTCATAAGGCTTTACCATGAACATTTTGTCTAATAGCCCGGTCCTCTCATCTTCGGGCTGAGGCGCTAGACTGTTAATGTTGACGGCTTTCTTCGGCCATCTCTGCAAAGACAGGTCAGATAAGGGGTCATGAGATCTTCCTATGTAATGAAGCCGACCAAGATAGGGTGTATCATACCTCGAAATCAGGCTTGGCGGCGTGCAGACCCTTGTCCTACTGCTCGGACGGCCAGCTCTTCTATGATTTGAAGACCGCCTTCCACATAGCTTCTCCCGCGTAGTGCGGAAGAGATTTCGGACTGTGGGCTCGGCGTCAAGCTCACGAGCCCACAGGGGGGTGTCCCAGTGCTGGCAAGGGAGGATGCGTCTTCGAGCATCACCTGGACCACATTTGTCAACTTGGTGCCCTCCTCGACCATGAAGCGGATGCGCTTCTATAGGTCGCTCAGCCCCTTGCCCGGTCCCCAGACAAGGCCCTTTTCGAGCCATGAAGCCAATCTGGTGGGGGCGGATCTGAATGCGGTAGTGGGATACTGACCTTCTTCTTGTGGTTTGGTGACGTAGAACCACTCCTTCTACCACCCTTTAATGGTGTCAATAAGGGTGCCCGACGGCCACCCGACCCAGGTGAGCTTGCCGATGACGGCCCTGCCGCAATCTGCGTGCTTGCCACCGACGCACTTGGGCTTGATGTTGAACACCTGGAGCCAGAGCCTTGAGTGTGGCTCGATGCGCAGGAAGGCCTCGCAGACGAGGATGAACACCGAGATGTGCATGATGGAGTTCGGCAGGAGGTCGTGGAAGTCTAGGCCATAGAAGAACATCATCCCCCTAACAAAGGGGTGAAGGGGAAAGCTCAGCCCCCTAATGAAGTGGGGGATGAACACCACCCTTTCGCCTGGCTTGGGGGTGGGGATCACTTGGCCCTCCTCAACCACGCAGTGAGGGATGTCAGTGGAGAGGTAGTCGGCCTTCTTGAGGTCAAGAATGTCCCGGTCCGTGACCATGGAAGCTTACCATTGGCTATTGGAGCCCGCCATTGATGAGCTCCGAAATGGGGCGAAAAGACTTAGATCTGTGCTTCGGAGGCGCAAAGGAATGGGAGGCCGAGAAGTCGAATGGAGAGCGTGAATAGCCTTCGGGGTTTTCCTCCTCTTTTTATGAGGCCTATCAATTTGGACTCCCCTTGTTGCATCGTGAATCCCTCCACTTCTCGGGACATGCGAGCCGTTGCACGCACATGATTAAGTATATCCTGTATAAAATGGGACACGGTCGGTATATTGATAGACCGTGATGATTAAAACGGCCTCGAACCGCGAATCAGGTCTATGTATCTGGCCTAGCAGTCGTGGTGGGCCATGACCTTTCGTCAGAGAGGTCATCAGAGGAACATGTTTACCCCCTGATGTTTGGCCTTCAAGGACAACCAATTTGCAGTGTTTGGACGTGCCATTATGCGGAAAACTACTTATCATCGGAGGCCCAACTATGGTTCTGCAGGAAGGAACTCACCTCGCAAGCCAAAGACTCTGTTCGCGAAGCAATTGGAGCTTAAGACCCTTGGCGTTGGAGGCAAGTTTGGGGATACTGAGGGAGTCCTGGATTAGGGGGTCCTCGGGGAGCCGACCTATTATTATGGGCTGGACTATATGGGCTACTTGCCGAACACTGGAAGATTTGAAGGCCCGGTCTCTAGGATGGAAGCTTCGGGAAGCATGGCTTGCGCTCCACATTTGGTGTAGCAAATAGGCATGTTTATCTCTTCATCATGTAACCGACCATGTGTAAACCCTAGGCATCCTCGGCATCTTTCTAAGCCGGAGGGTTTTAGGGTATAGACGCAGAACAACTCATCTAGGGTTAGCTATTCAATCTCGAGGTAGATCAACTATGTAAGTCCCAACATCATCAATACAACCAAGCAGGACGTAGGGTATTACCTCCATAGGAGGGCCCGAACCTGGGTAAATCTGTGTCTCATTCATCTCCTGTTACCGTCGATTCTAGTCTCATAGTTCGGAACCCCTTACCCGATATCTGCCGGTTTTGACACCGACACTTGGTTCTCAACAACTGAGGGAAATACTTATCTACTTTTCTGCATCACCCTTTCCTCTTCAAGGGAAAACCAATGCAAGCTCAAGAGGTAGCAAGAAAGATTCATGGTGCCGTTGTCGGGGAGGATACATAGCAAGTCAAGAAGCCTACCAAGTACCCATCACAAACTCATCTCTTGCATTTATATTATTTGCCATTTGCCTCTCGTTTTCATCTCCCTCACTTCTATGATTTTCAGAAAATACCAAAAATATTTGCCTTTTTATTCGCCCTTCTTCCGTTTGCCTTTTCGTTGCTATGTTTGCTTGTGTTGCCATGTGCCTTCTATTTTCTTACATCTTCGCTTGCTAAAAATCTATTGATATGGATCCTCATCCACTTGCTAATATTTTCAAAAGACCAAATTATGATGAACCAATTGCTAGTGAGTTGAGTGCTCTTGATTATCTCTCTGAAGTTTTGCTTGAAAATCATGAATTTTGATGAAGTGTTGAAAGAAGAAAATTATAAGGTGATTCATGATATGTCCTTGAACGAAAAGCATGATTGCCATGTTGTTAGTATGAATTCTCTGAATATCCATGATGCTAATGATATGCAAAACCACAAGCTTGGCGATGATATGCTTGATGAAGATGATATTTTTTGTTCCCCAAGTTTTGGTGATGAAACGTATGCTATAATTGATCATGAAAAGAATGTCTTATGTGATAGTTATATTGTGAGATTCCTTCATGATGCTACTGAAAATTATTATGAGGGAGGAACATATGCTTGTAGGAATTGCAATAATATCAAGTTCCTCCCTATGTGTTCAATGTTTCGAAGTTATGCTTGTTTTTCCATCCTATGCTAGTTGATTCTTGCTCCCAAAAATTGTTTGCTCACAAAATCTCTATGCATAGGAAGTGGGTTAGACTTAAATGTTCTTGTCAAGAGATTCATGATGCTCTATTGCATGTTTCAAATATTACTTTTTTATGTGAGCATCATTGAAATCATTATGCCTAGCTAGGGGCGTTAAACAATAGCGCTTGTTGGGAGGCAACCCAATTTTATTTTTATGTTCTGTTTTTGCTTATGTTTTTTAGTGTTTCCCACATTATTACTTCTGTAGTAATTTTGTTTTGGTGTTTTAATTAGTGTTTGAGGCAAGTAAAAACATAAACTTTTGCGCTCAGTCCAGGATTTTTTTTAAAAAAATAGAGCGTAGAATGAGTCTTAAATTTTTACACAAGACTTATATATGTATTTCCTAGGTTGTACGATCTTTTCAGAATTTTTTGAGATACATAAGTATACGAAGTTTTCACATTTCTACAGACTGTTATGTTTTTGACAGATTATGTTTTCTTTGAGTTGTTTGCCTATTTTGATGAATGTATTGGCTGTATCATGTGGTATGTGCCACGGAGAAGTTAGATTACAGTAGGTATAACACAAATATAAATAAATAATGAGTTCTCAACAGTACCTAAAGTGGTGATTTACTTTCTTATACTAACGGATCACATGAGTTTTCTGTTAAGTTTTGAAGTTTTGGGTAAAGATTTGATGGACTATCGAATAAGGAGTGGCAAGAGCATAAGATTGGGGATGCCCAAGGCACCCCAAGTCATATTCAAGGATGCCAAAGATCCTAAGCTTGGGGATTCCCCGGAAGGCATCCCCTCTTTTGTCTTCAATCCATCTATAAATTTACTTGAGGCTATATTTTTGTTCACCACATGATATGTGTTTTGCTTGGAGCATCTTGTATAATATGAGTATTTGCTTTTTAGTTTGCCACAATCATCCTTGCTGCACACATCATTTTAGAGAGACATGCTGAATCATGAATTTATTAGAACACTCTATGTGCTTCACTTATATCTTTTGAGTTGGGCAATTTGGCTCTTTGTGCTTCACTTATATCTTTTAGAGCACGGTGATGTTTGCATTTTATAGAAATATTTGAACTCTCGTACCTCGCTTATATTATTTTGAGAGTTTCTAAAACAGCATGGTAATTGGTATAGGTTATGAATTTAGTCTGAATATGATAGGCATCCAAAAGGGATATAATAAAAACTTCCATATTAAGTGCATTGAGAATTTTGAGAAGTTTGATTCCTTGCATAAAGTTTCGAGATATAAATATGGTAATGTTAAGATACATGTTAGGAAGTACTTGTGATTTGGTAAAATACTTGTGTAAAGGTTTGTGATTCCCGTAGCATGCACGTATGGTGAACCGTTATGTAAGGAAGTCGGAGCATGATTTGTTTATAGATTTTCGACCTTAGTGTGAGGGTTGGGGGCGCGCGATGGTTAACTCCTACCAACCACCCCCCTAGGAGCATGCGTTTAATGCTTTACTTCAATGACTAATAGACTTTTGCAATAAGTATGTGAGTTCTTTATGACTAATGTTGAGTCCATGGATTATACGCACTTTCACCCTTCCACCTTTGCTAGCCTCTCTATTACAGCGCAACTTTTGCCGATATACCATATACCTTCCTCAAAAAAAACACCATATACTTTCCTCAAAATAGACACCATACCTACCTATTATGCCATTTTCATAGCCATTCCGAGATATATTGCCATGCAACTTCCACCGTTTCCTTTTATGACATGCACCATCACTTCCATATTGCATATAGAGTCATATTTTTTCATAGGTATCGAGTTGTAATTTTCTTTTGAGTTGTAAGTAAATAAAAGTGTGATGTTTATCATTAATAGAGAATGTCCCATGTGAGGATAGGATGATGCTTCCTATGATTCCCTCACAAGTGGGGATGAGATTCTGGACTAAATAAAAAATGAATTAAATAGGCCTTAGATGCACACACAAAAAATGAGAGAAAAGATAAAAGGGACATTGCTACTACTTTTTGCACACTTGTGCTTCAAAGTAGAACCATGATCTTCATGATAGAGAGTCTCCTATTACGTCACTTTCATACAACTAGTGGAATTTTTCTTCACGATGCACATCCACTTAGTTCCTTTTTGAGCATTCATACACTTATAGCTCTAGTGCATCCGTTGCATGGCAATCCCTACTCACTCACATTGATGTCTATTAATGGGCATCTCCATAGCCCGTTGATACGCCTAGTTGATGTGAGACTATCTTATACCTTTCCTTGACAACCTCCACCATATTTTATTCCACCTATAGTGCTATATCCATGGCTCGCGCTCATGTATTGCGTAAGAGTTGAAAAAGTTTGAGAAAATAAAGGTGCGGAAACAATTTCTTGACTTTTCATTGGGGTTGTGCATGATATAAATACTTTGTGTGGGGAAGATGGAGCATAGCCAGACCATATGATATTGTAGGGATAACTCTCTTTTGCCATTATATTTTGAAGAGATACAATTGCTTTGCTAGTATGCTTGAAATGTTATTGTTTTATATCAATATTAATCTTTTGTTTTGAGTCTTACGGATCTGAACATTCATGACACAGTAAACAATAATACATGGATAAATATGTTAGGTAGCACTCCACATAAAAAAATCTGTTTTTATCATTTACCTACACGAGGACGAGCAGGAAAAGCTTGGGGATGCTGATACGTCTCCAACGTATCTATAATTTTTGATGATGGCATGCTATTATATTATATGTTTTGGATGTTTTATTTGCATTAATATGCTATTTTATATTATTTTTGGGACTAACCTATTAATCTAGAGTCAAGTGCCAGTTTCTATTTTTTCCTTGTTTTTGAGTTTTGCAGGTATGGGATATTAAACGGAGTCCAAACGGAATAAAACCTTCGGAAGGAATTTTTTTTTGGAAGGAAACAAGTCGATCAAGCTTGGAGTGCATGTCAGGGGAGGTGCCAGGGTGCCACAAGCCTGCTAGGCGCGGGGCCCCCTGGCCGCGCCTAGCGGGCTTGTCGCTCCCTGGCAGGTCTCCTAACCCTAATTCTTGGCCTATAAATACCCAAATATTCCCCCAACATTAGAACAAGTTATGAAAATACTTTTCCGCCGCCGGAAGCCTCCATTCCCGAGAGATCCAATCTTGGGGCCTTTTTCGGTAATCTCCCGGAGGGGGAATCAATCACGGAGGGCATCTACATCAACTCCATTGCCCCTTCGAGGATGCGTGAGTAGTCCACCACAAACCTACGGGTCCATAGCTAGTAGCTAGATGACTTCTTCTCTCTCTTTGATCTTCAATACCATGTTCTTCATGATTTTCATGGAGATCTATCCAATGTAATCCTCGTTTGTGGTGTGTTTGTCAAGATCCGATGAATTGTGAGCTTATGTTTAGATTATCCATGAATCTTAGAATATCCTCTGATTTCTTATTTGCATGATTTCATATCCTTGCAAGTCTCTTCGAGTTATTGGCTTGGTTCGGCCAACTAGATTGGTAATTCTTGCAATGGGAGAAGTGCTTGGTTTTGGGTTCAATCTTGCGGTGTCCTCACCTAGTGACATAGTAGGGGTAGCGAGGCACATATTGTATTGTTGCCATCCAGGGTAACAAGATGGGGTTTTCATCATATTGCTTGAGTTTATCCCTCTACATCATGTCATCTTTCTTAATGTGTTACTTTGTTCTTCATTAACTTAATACTCTAGATGCAGGCAAGAGTTGGTCGATGTGTGGAGTAATAGTAGTAGATGCAGAATCGTTTCGGTCTACTTGACACGGCCATGATGCATATAGTCATGATCATTGCCTTGGATAACTACATGATTATTCACTTTTCTATCAATTGCTTGACAGTAATTTGTTTACCCACCATGACATTTGCCTTCAAGAGAGAAGCCTCTAGTGAAATCTATGGCCTCCGGGTCTACTTTCCATCATATACTTTCAGATATATAAACCAAAAATACAAAAAATACCTTGCTCCAATTTATTTATCTTTTACTTTCCGCACTCGTTTACATATATCTCTTTCAGATCTAATCCTTGCAAATAACCGTGAAGGGATTGACAACCCCTTTATAGCGTTGGGTGCAAGAGTTTGATTGTTTGTGTAGGTGCATCCATTGGTGACTTTCTTGTTCCTCCTACTGGATTGATACCTTGGTTCTCAACAACCAAGGGAAATACTTATCTAGTTCACTGCATCACCCTTTCCTCTTCAAGGGAAAACCAACGCAAGCTCAAGAGGTAGCACTCCGCTGCAGTCTGTGTGTTTGCCGTCGACGCACTTTGGCTTGACGTTGAACACTTTGAGCTAGATCCCAAAGTGTGGCTCGACCCACAGGAATGCCTCGCAAACGAGGATGAAAGCCGATATATGCATGAAGGAGTTCGGTAGGAGGTCGTGGAAGTCGAGGTCGTAGAAGAACATAAGTCCCCTATCAGATGGGTGGAGCGGGAAGCTCAGTCCCCGGATGAAGTGGGGGATAAAGACCACCCTTTCACCTCGCTTGGGAGTGGGGATCACTTGGCCCACCTTCGGCGCGTGGTGAGGGATGTTTGCGGGAAGGTAGCCGGCCTTCTTGAGGTCTTGGATGTCCCGGCCGGTGACCGTGGAGGCCTCCCACTTGACATTGGAGCCCTCCATGGATGAGCTCAAAGGGGGAGGAGTGGAAAACCTAGATCTGCGCTTTGGAGACTCAGAGGAATGAGGAAGCAAAGGAGGCGAATGAGAGGTGTGCTTAGGCCCTGGGGTTTTCTTTCCCTTTTACGAGGCTTATCACTATTTTGCCTCCCTCTGTTGCGATGTGGATCCCTCCGCTTCTCGAGACGTGCGTGCCATTGCGCATGCATGATTAAACATATCCCATATAATACGGGGCACGATCTGTGCATTGTTAGATCGTGTTGATTGAAACGGCCTCGAACCGCGAATCGAGTTTTTGCAACTGGCCTGGCGGTTGTGGTGGGCCGTGACCTTTCGTCAGAAAGGTCGTCAGGGGATGTTGTTTTGCCCCTTAACGTTTGGCCTTCAGGGCCGACCTATTCATGGTGTCCATACATGCCATTATTCGGAAAACTACAAGTCGTCAGAGGCCGAACTAAGTTCGGCGGGACGAACTCACCTCGCAAGACGCAGACTCTAATTACACGAAGCGACTGAAGCTAATACCCTTGGCGTTGGAGGCAAGTTCGGGGGATACTGAGGGAGTCCTGGATTAAGGGGTCCTCAGGAGGCCGACCTGTTTCTTATGGGTTGGACTGTATGGGTCGCTTGCCGAACATGGGATTGGTTGAAGGCCCAATCTCTAGGAAGGAATCTTCAGGAATCATGTCTTGTCCTTCATGTTTGATGTATAAAATAGGCATGTTTATCTCTTTGGCATGTAACCGACCATGTGTAAACCCTAGGCACCCTTGGCGTCTATATAAGCTGGAGGGTTTTAGGTTGTAAGGACAGAACAACTCATCTAGGGTTTAGCTCTTTGATCTCGAGGTAGATCCATTTTGTAACCTATACATCATCAATACAATCAATTAGGATGTAGGGTATTAACTCCATAGGAGGGCCCAAACCTGGGTAAAACCTTGTCCCCTTCGTCTTCTGTTACCATCGATTCTAGTCTCACAGCTCGGGCCCCCCTACCCGAGATCCGCCGGTTTTGACATTCATAAGTGGGATTTATTTAGTAGTATGATTAATTGAACTCATTACCATGAACATAGTCTAAATTTGTCTTTGCAAATTTTGTTGTAGATCTATAGCTCGCGTTGTAGCTCCCATGTATTCTGGTACGTTCCTAGAGAAAATAGAGTTGGAATATGATGGTAGAAATAATGTGGACTGGATCTGTGATCTAAGGATCGTCCCCATTGTTGCACAGAAGGCTTATGTCCTTGATGCACAGCTTGGTGTGCCACCCGTCAAAAGTCATATATGGATGTTGTGAATGTCTAGCAGACATGTTCTGATGACTACTTGATACTTTAATGCGCCATGCTTTAGGCTTAGAATTGGGGCTTCAAAGATGTTTTGAATGCCATGGAGCATATGCGATATTCCAAGAGATGAAATTGGTATTTCAGGCTCATGCGCCGTGTTGAGAGGTATGAGACCTATGACAAGTTCTTTGCCTACAAGATGGAGGAGAATAGCTCGGTCAATGAGCATGTGCTCAGAATGTCTATGTGCTACAATCGCTTGAATCAAGTGGGAGTTAATCTTCCAGATAAGACAGTGATTGAATGTGTTCTCCAGTCACTATCACCAAGCTACTAGAGCTTTGTGATGAACTATAACATGCAAGGGATGGAGATGATTATCCCAAATCTATTCCCGATACTTAAGGCCGCGGAGGTAGAAGTCATGAAGGAGCATCAAGTGTTGATGGTGAGACCACTAGTTTCAAGAAGGGCAAGGGCAAGAAGGGAAACTTCATGAATGACAAGCCAGTTGCTGCTCGAGTGAAGAAACCCAAGGTTGAACCCAAACCCGAGACTAAGCGCTTCTATTGTAAGGGGAACGACCACTGATAGCGGAACTACCCCAAATGCTTGGTAAATAAGATGGCCGGTGACGTCAACAAAAGTATATTTGATATACGTGTCATTGACGTGTACCTTACTAGTACTCCTAGTGGCACCTGGGTATTAGATACCGGTTTAGTTGCTAATATTGGTAACTCGAAACAAAAGTTGTGGGATAAACGGAGAGTACCAAAGGGCAAGGTGACAATGTGTGTTGGAAGTGTTTCCAAGGTTGATGTGATCACCATCGCACGCTCCCTCTACCTTCGGGGATTAGTCTTGAACCTAAATAAATGTTATTCGGTGTGTGCGTTGAGCATGAATGATACGTCTCCAACGTATCTAGAATTTTTTATTGTTCCATGCTGATATATTATCATTCTAGGATACTTTTTGGGCATTTATTTACCAATTTATAGTATTTTTGAGCACTAACCTATTGACCCAGTGCCCAGTGTTGGTTGCTGTTTTCCACATGTTTTTGCCTTTTCAGAGTTATAGTACCAAACAAAGTCCAATTGCCACGAAACTTTTTGATGATTTTTTCTAGACCATATGAAGACCTAGAAGCTTAGGAAGGAGGCCAGGAGGTGCACAAAGGACCCACCACACATCAGGGCACGCCCAGATATGTCGTGGCCCCCTCGCCTGCCTCCCGACGTCCCTCTTCGGCCTATAAATTCTCTAATGCCCTAAAAACACCAGAAGCGCTCCTGAACACATTTTCTGCCACCACAAGTCTCTGTTCCGACGACAGTCCATCTAGAGCTCCATTCTGGCACCCTGTCGGAGGGGGGTCGATCATAGAGGGCCTCTTCATCAAACTTGCTGCCCTCACCATGATGTGTGAGTAGTTCACCACAGACCTACGGGTCCGTAGGTAGTACCTAGATGAAAATCTCTCTCTCTCTCTTGATCTTAAATACAATGTTCATCGCATCTTTGCCTTGATCTATCCGATGTAATCCCTTTGTATGGTCCGTTTGTTGAGATTCGATGAATAGTGAGTTTATGTTCAGATTATTCATAAAAAGTATTTGAATCACCTATGAATATTATGATTCTTATTTGCATGATCATCATAGCTTCGTAATTCTCTCCAATCCATTGAGATAGTTTGGGCAACTAGATTGATATTTCTTTGGTGGGAGTGGTGCATTGTAGTAGGTTCAACCTGATGAGTTTCTACATCCCAGTGATAGAAGGGGACAAGTTGCATCTTTGTGTTGTTGTTACAAAGGATAAAATGATGGGGTTCATTCATATTGCTTGAGTTTACTTTTCCTACATCATGTCATCGTTCTCCATGCATTACTCTGTGAACTTGATACGTAGAGGGGCAAGCATAGAAGCACTCTTGCAGTGGAGTAATAGTAATAGGTGCAGGCAGGAGTCGACCTATTTGCTTGTGGATGTGATGCCTATATACACATGATCATTGCCGTGAAAATTGTGTAACTATTCGCTTTTCTATCAATTGCCCAACAGTAATTTGTTTACCCACTGTATGCTATTTCTATGAGAGATGCCACTAGAGAACTCTACGGCCCACGGGTATATTCACTTATATATTCATAAACACTTTCATTACCTTGTTGTTATTTATTTGATTTTAATTTATTTTGCAATTTACAATTATCTACACAGCTCACTTGCTTGCAAATAACGAGATCAAGGGGATTGACAACCCTCTTGCCGGTGTTGGGTGCAAGTTGTTTTTTTTGTGTGCAGCCGCTGAAGATGGTTGAGGATTGGAATTCCTATTGGTTCGATAAACCTTGGTTTCATAACTGAGGGAAATACTTACCCACTTTGTGTTGTGATAACCCGTTCCTATTTACGGAAAACCCAACACAGATCGCGAGTATCAATGAACATGATTAGATCATGTTTATTGCAATACGATTATTCATTTAAGTCAGAGAATAATGGTTGTTCTGTTTACATGAATAATACCTTCTATGTTCATGCACCCAATGTGAATGGATTATTAAATCTCGATCGTAGTGATACACATGTTCATAATATTGATGCCAAAACATGCAAAGTTAATAATGATAGTACCACATACTTGTGGCACTGTTGCTTATGTCATATTGGTGTAAAGCGCATGAAGAAGCTCCATGCCGATGGATCTTTGGACTCACTCGATGTTGAATCGCTTGAGACATGCGAACCATGCCTCATGGGCAAGATGAATAAGACCTTGTTTCCGGTATGATGGAGCGGGCAAGTGAAGCAGACGGTGGATATCGTCATTATCTTACCTTCATGGATGATTTGAGTAGATACATTCATCATACATATATATTTACTTGATGAAACACAAGTCTAAAATTTTGAAAAGTTCAAGCAATTTTAGAGTGAAGTTGAAGATCATCGTGACAAGAAGATAAAATGTCTATGATATGATCATGGAGGTGAATATCTAAGTTACGAGTTTGGTATGCAACACAATGTGGAAATTGTTTCACAACTCACTACACCTGGAACACCATGGTGTAATGATGTGTCTGAATGTCGTAATCGTACTCTACTAGATATGGTGCAATCTATGATGTCACTTGCTGATTTGCCACTATCGCTTTGGGGTTATGCATTAGAGGCAACTACATTCACTTTAACTAGGGCACCATCTAATTACTCTGAGACGACACCGTATGAATTATGGTTTGACGAGAAACATAAGTTGTCATTTCTTAGAGTTTGGGGTTGCGACACTTATGTCTGATAAGCTCGAACCCAAAGCGGAAAAGGGCATCTTCAGAAGATACCCTAAAGCAAAAATTGGGTATACCTTCTATCACAGATCCGAAGGCAAGGTCTTTGTTACCAAAAATGGATCCTTTCCAAAGAAGGAGGTTCTCTTCAAATAAGTGAGTGGGAGGAGGGTAGAACTTGATAAGGTTATCGAACCTTCACTTCAATTGGAAAGTAGCACAGGACAAAAAGGTGTTCCTGTAATGCGTACACCAATTGAAGAGGAAGCTAATGGTGATGATCATGAAACTTCATATCAAGTTACTACCAAACCTCATAGGTCGACAAGGATATGAACTGCCCCTGAGTGGTACGGTAATCCTGTCTTGGAAGCAAAGTTGTCAGAATCATGACTCGAGTCTTAGAATCTTACGACTTTACGATCCAAACTAGCCCCTACGATTCCACGACTTTGCTCATGGAATATAAGTTTCTACAATCTTGCTAATTATGATTCTACGAGTCATGATCCTACCAACGTAGCTCCGGTCCGATTCAGAATATCGATTCTGACAACTTTGCTCGGAAGTCATGTTGTTAGATAACGATGAGCCTACGAACTATGAGTAAGTGATGATGGGCCCAGATTCCGACAGGCTCGCTGGGAGGCATGCAAGCAATACGCAACAGGCTCGCTGGGAAGTGAGCCCTTTGATCTCCATATGTGCCTGCCTCACTTCCAACCTGTCCATCAATGGTGCTCAAGCCGCTATTTAATATGCATCCTTACTACCCACTCACTCACAATCCTCTCTCTTCCCCTCCTATTCCCCTTTATCCTCCCGACTTCCACCTATGCCATGGTGCACAAGGATCATATGTCACTAGTCTTTTAGTGTGGTGAAGTCGACCCCGAGTCGGAGGATATAGAACATAAAGACGAATGGGATGTCATGAACATGGCCAGGACGAGCTGGAGGCTGCGGCGAATGCTGCCCTGCGCACTCGCCAGCAACCATCCCCGTGCCCACACTAGCATCCATACTCATGGCATTGAGGGCTGGTCGTTGAGCATCATGGCGGCACTAGAAACGGCGAGCATCAGTGAGGTCCCCCTGGACCCACGCGAGCTCGTGTATGTGCAAGCGCCAGCACCTCCTCCTGTGCCTGTGCTTATGCGCGCCCGTGCACCCGCCGTGCTAGTCCCCATGGGTGTGCCCACACCCACTGCGCTCGTGCCCATGCACGCACCTGCACCCATCACATCCGTGCACATGCGCGCGCCTGCACCCGTGGCAACTCCTTCAGCGGCATGGGACGCCATCATTGACCGCTTCCTCACAACACCGCTACTCGTCGCCCCCGGGCCCCCGCCCGTTGATCGGGCGACAAACGACTCTTTGATTGGGATGTCCATAACATTCTAGTCTCGTTTGATGACTTGAACAACGGTGTCCCAGAGGAACATGACACCAGCGCCATTGTCGCCGCAATTAGCTTTCTTTATATTGTATCTCGAGCATATGAGTGTAAAGTCATGGTTTGACTGGATAAAATCTATGGTTTGATCAACTCGGTATTTATCTCTGAATGCACATAGTAATCAAAGTAAATAAAAAACATCGATGTTTTTCTATGAATAAACACTCATCACAAACGTTTCAAATTGAATACACGTATATAGATCGAGAGCTATGCTTCCTTCGCTAGTAAGCCAAGTGAAAATTTAACGCGAACATATTGGTGGATCGCGTCATCGCAAACAATTCTGTCTGATGACCCGTGTGCTTTGGCAATGGGTAACATTGGCATTTGTTAATTTGGTAAGATTTGCATATATCATATTGGGTAAATTGTTATTTGTCAAATTGGAAACATTGGCATTTGCCAGTGCAATAACATTGGTATTAGTCATCATTGTAACACTGACATTTGCCAAGTTTTCTAGGAAAAAACACTAGTATGGTGTAATTTTGCAACCAAATTCAGAGAAAACATAGATTTCATTCATAGATTAAGCATTTGTTATTTAGACAAACACGGTTCAACTCGAAAGCTGAACGGAACAAACTTCTACCAGTTGTTACCAATGACGTACTGAAATAACTAGTTCAACTATATATACTAATTTAAAGTACACGGTATAGTTCAACCATATCTATAGTTAGATGGACTGAACAAAATAGCCCCTAACTACAACTATAGAAGGGGCTTTGCACTACTTCCAGCTGCCTCTCCTCTGCCAAGCACGCCCAGTAGGAGGCAAAGGAGGAGGAGGCTACCGATGAGCCGGAGGAGTCGAACCCGTTACGTGCCACTGCTATCATCCGCCACTCTAGATGCACCTCTTGGAAGCGACGGGACTCGATGTAGATCTCCGCATTCCGCGTCATGGTTACAGATTCTCCAGCTCTACCTCCTTCTCATGGAAGTAGATGTAACGTGCAAGGTCTCTGACACAAAAGCCCGATGACGGTCCTTTGGTGGCCTCCAACTCCCGCATTCGGGTTGCGGTGGCGGAGTAGGTGATGGCCCCGGTGCGTGAAGGTGGGGTCGTGGCCATGGCAGCCACCAGCAGCATATGCCTTTAGGCAGCAAAGGCGGAGCGTGTGGTGGGTGGAGAGCACACACCCACCAGGGACGCCATATGCACTACACGCTTCAGAGGACTGTCGCGCCTATGAGGTGAAGCCTCCCAACTGGAGTTGTCCTCTGGCAGAGTGGATGGGTGACGACGACGGGCTGGTGCCATTGGCGATTGGGCGAGAAGCAAACTAGATAATCTACGGGGAGGGAGGGGCTGAAAGCAATGTGGAGTCGCCGATCGTGAGGGTTTTTATAGCAGGCCTGCAAGCATTGGGGATTTGGGGGATTTCGCCGAGCCGGGCGTGAAGCTTGCGTGGTACGTGTAGGAACCTGTGTGGTGCGCGCGTGAACGGGCTCACATGTGGCCAAATGAAACGCATGTGCGGTGCTGAAGCATGCTTTGCAATCCTCTTGCGACAACGCGCTGACATGATGGGACAGAGGAGGAAGAAATGATGAGTACACAAACCATTAATAATAATAAAACGTTTATGTTTTATTACGATGTCGTCGTTCCCCTAGGACGTCAACGGCTTGCAACCGCTGACCGACTTGTATATGGCCAATCCCGGCGTGTTCACCTATCTACGCTCGCATTTGGGGTGGCCGTGGCGCACTCTGTCGGCGTCCATCCCCGCGCGCTGCCGGTGTCCCTTGAGCCACCATGCAGTTACGTGTGCCACGACGCTGAGCTTAGATGTTATGCAGACATACAAAATCACATCTCATACAAGTAAACTAAGGAACATGTCGGTGATATTTCCATCAATCGCTGACAATTATTTACCAACAACCATTTGCCAATTACACACACACCTTATTAGGAGGAACCGTATGTGTTATTATTGGTCTTCTCACACAGTTCCGATTACATACATGTTTGTCGGGTATCACACACACCTTGTTAAGCCCAATCGTTTGTGTTCTACTGGATCATCACAAAAAGTTTATCGTAGTGAACTATATGCCTCCTGTCACACACATTTGGATCTGTACATCTGTTTGTGTTAATTTGGCTAATCGCAAACAGTTCGTGTGGATCGATTTTTTTGGCACATATCGCACATGTGAATCTTTTGTGAAACATATTTGATGGATCTGTCATCGCACACAGTTCGCGTTATTGGCGACATAGCTATAATTATACCGTTTGTGATTCATGTTTTGCACGCAGTTTGGTCAAAGGGTCTTAGATTGGTGTTTCGTCTTTGGACCTTCCTGTAGTAGTGCCTTTTCTTTGGTTTCTTGCATGCACCCGATGAGGATGCACACCTCTGTTCCCAAGTGACCCTATCTGGAGCCCTGTGTCGGAGCTCTTTCAAAGGGGGAAGCCACAACGCGAGGCCTCTTCATAAACCTTGATGCTTTTCATGATGATGTGTGAGTAGTTTTTTCAATACCTACGTGTCCATAGTAGTAGCTAGATGATTTCTTCTCCCTCTTTTGGATCTTCAATACTATGATCTCCTATGAGATCAATCTGATGTAATTCTTATTGTGTATTTGTTGGGATCCGATGAATTATGGATTTGTGATCAGATTGTTCATTGAATACAATTGAATGTTTGAAGTTTCTTTGTTGTATGATTGAGTAGTTATGTATGCTTTTCGTGTTATTTTTTTTCTCTGGTCAAGATAGATGGGTAATTCTTCATAGGTAGTGGTGCATATTAGTGAGTTCAACCTCATAGTGATCTACATCCAAGTAATGGAATGGGGAGACGACATGTAATGTGTTGTTGCTACTAGAGATAAAATGATGGGGATTGATTTTATTGCTAGGTATCGTTCTCGCTTCATCATGTCATCTTGCTTGTTGCATTACTTTTTTTATTAAAATTAATACTTCGAGATGCATGCTGGATAACAGTCTTGGTGTGGAGTAATAGTAGTAGACGCAATTGCATTACAGTCTACTTGTCATGGAAGTGACGCATATACAAAATTATTCCATGAATGATCATAGTTATGAAGGCTACTTTGTTGTCACTTGCCCAATGGTAATTTGCTTACCATGCCATTACCTGCTTTCGAGAGAGTTGCCACTAGTGAACCTATGACCCTCGGGTCCACTCTCTATCAATACATGTGTTACACTATTGCTCTTTTATTTATTTTACTATTTTGCCACCTTGGCGTAACACTACCTATCACTATTTGCTTTTAACCTTGAAACTAGTAAGACAAGGGGATTGACAACAAAGTTGGATGCAAGCAATTTGTTTGTGTGCAGGTGTTGCTTATCTTGTTAGCTTGTAGACTTCTACTAGTTTGGTTAAATCTTGGTTCTTAACTAAGAGAAATACTTTTCGTTGCGTGTTACATCACCCTTCCTCTTTGGGGAAATACAAGAACTCCTTCGGGAGTAGCACCTTGGTAGTGCTCGGACTCCAACATGATCGTTAAGGTGTCCTAATCCCGTTGTACACCGCTAAGGTCTCCAAGCATGTTCACTCGGATCCATCTGGCTTTCCACTTCCCGAGGTGGTTGTACACCTAGTTCGAGGTCACCTCTTGGCCACAGAAGTCGAAGATCTACTTGGGAATAGTGTTCAGGTACACGTCCTTGAAACCCTTGTCAGTCCTCACCCCACTAGATATGATCTCGCTCATCTTGTTAAGCATGAATGTGGACATGAAAGGTTGCCACTTCATAGTGCTACCCCTCCCAGAGACTTTCTCCTTCCCAGCCTTGATGCATGGCTTATGAGCAGCAACAGTTGCAACATTAGGCATGGCCATCACAAATGAGGGTTGAACAGGCACCTCAAACACCCTTGAATTGTTGGGAGACGTAGTAGTAAATCAAAATTTTCCTACGTGTCACCAAGATCCATCTATGGAGAAACCAGCAAATGAGCGGGGAGAGATTGGATCTTCATACCTTTGAAGATCGCTAAGCGGAAGCGTTGCTAGAATGCGGTTGATGGAGTCGTACTCGCAGCGATTCAGATCGCGGTAGATCCGATCAAGTGCCGAACGGACGACACCTCCGCGTTCAACACACGTGCAGCCCGGTGACGTCTCCTACGCCTTGATCCAGCAAGGAGGGAGGAGAGGTTGAGGGAGAGCTTCGGCAGCACGACGGCATGGTGGCGGTGGAGCTGCGTGGTACTCCGATAGAGCTTCGCTAAGCACTACGGAGAAACGAGGAGAGGGAGGAGTAGGGCTGCACCTGGGAGGAGATGAACTCGTGTGTTGTGCAGCCCCAAATACCTCCACTATATATAGGAGGAGGGGAGGAGAGGTGCTACGCCCCAGGGTTCCACCCTAGGGGTGGCGGCAGCCTCCAGAAACCCATCTGGCCGGCGGCCAGGGCAAGGAGAGGTGGAGGCGCCCTAGGGTGGGCCTTAAGGCCCATCTAAGCCTAGGGTTTGCCCCCCTCCACCCTTGCTGCACCTTGGGCTGGGGTGGGAGGCGCGCCAGCCCACCTAGGGGCTGGCTCCCTCCCACTCTTGGCCCATGGAACCTTCCGGGGCAGGTGGGCCCACTTGGTGGACCCCCGGAACCCTTCCGGTGGTCCCGGTACACTACCGTAGACACCCGGAACACTTCCGGTAACCAAAACCTCGCTTCCTATATATCAATCTTCGTCTCCGGACCATTCCGGGACTCCTCGTGACGTCCGGGATCTCATTCGGGACTCTGAAAAACCTTCGGTAACCACATACACTATTTCCCTATAACCCTAGCGTCATCGAACCTTAAGTGTGTAGACCCTACGGGTTCGGGAGACACGTAGACATGACCGAGACACCTCTCCGGTCAATAACCAACAGCGGGATCTGGATACCCATGTTGGCTCCCACGTACTCCACGATGATCTCATCGGATGAACCATGATGTCAAGGATTCAATCAATCCCGTATACAATTCCCTTTGTCTATCGGTATGGTACTTGCCCGAGATTCGATCGTCGGTATCACCATACCTTGTTCAATCTCGTTACCGGCAAGTCTCTTTACTCGTTCCGTAATACATCATCCCGTGACTAACTCCTTAGTCACATTGAGCTCATAATGATGATGTCTTACCGAGTGGGCCCAGAGATACCTCTCCGTCGCACGGAGTGACAAATCCCAGTCTCGATTCGTGTCAACCCAACAGATACTTTCGGAGATACCCGTAGCGTACCTTTATAGCCACCCAGTTACGTTGTGACGTTTGGCACACCCAAAGCATTCCTACGGTATCCGGGAGTTACACAATCTCATGGTCTAAGGAAACGACACTTGACATTGAAAAGCTTTAGCAAACGAACTACACGATCTTGTGCTATGCTTAGGATTGGGTCTTGTCCATCACATCATTCTCCTAATGATGTGATCCCGTTATCAACGACATCCAATGTCCATGGTCATGAAACCGTGACCATCTATTGATCAACGAGCTAGCCAACTAGAGGCTCACTAGGGACACGTTGTGGTCTATGTATTCACACATGTATTACGGTTTCCGGTTAACACAATTATAGCATGAATAACAGACAATTATCATGAACTAGGAAATACAATAATAACTATTTTATTATTGCCTCTAGGGCATATTTCCAACATGAATCTCGAGGCATGTCCTCGGGTCGGGAGTCCTCGATATATGATGACAAGGACTATCTGGATAGAACATTGGCCTGGCTAAATTCTTGGTTTACTCATGTCCTACAATAGCTAGGATCAGTAATAGTATGACACAACAGTATACATTGAACTCGACCACCACAACTATACATTGAACACTAGCCAAGTTAAGAGCACAAATTGTACCATATGCATAAAGTGCTACCAGTGAGTTCAAAAGCATTAGGATAGCATCCTAGCATCCAAGTTCAAGGCAGTGTGCATACCACATGCGTAGATTTACACTGGCTGACCAGGTCTACAATAGTACCATCGAACCCGAACTGAAAAACAACATGAAATCAGACTACCAAACCCTATTGTTCTAACAATCCATCACCAGTATCTACCACAACATCACATGCTCGCAGACTCTGCAATGCTACTAGTGCTCATATATCTATCCCTAGCACATGTTCACAAATCAAACCTACAATGAGCAGGGTGGGTGATGATAGAATATACAACCATCGGGGGGCAGGGAGTTGACGCGAAAGTCGTCGAAGAAGAGCAAGATGACAAAGTGCCGCCATCGTCCATTGTCGAGGAGTGAAGATGTGACGCTTACCTACTGGTCGTCGATGAAATCTCCCGGGACCGAGAGTGTGCGAGGGGAAATATCGGCGGGGAAATCGGCGGTGGCCCAACAAGGACTAAATAGGGCGTCCAATTCAATGGGAGATGACCAAATTCCTCCCATTGCTTTTTATGCACACATGCACAAGCTCACGTCATCCCCTCTCCGCATCTAATCGACGCGACATTCCTCTCCTCTTCTCGTCACAAGCCTGGATGGGAGAAAAACCGATTCGACAGTTCCCGTTTTGCCTGGCTGAGCAGTGGAGGATCCAGTAAGGGTGTCGTGGGTGCTCTCGCACCCCCTAAAAAATGTAAATGATTTTCTATCTAGTATATCTAGTACTACTAGTTTGTTCAATTCTATGTGTATTAATGCTAAACATGCATTTTTTATGGTTATACATGATATTTTTATTGTGTGTGGAAGGTTGGCACCCACATAGGTCAAAGTCAAGGTTCGTCACTATGGAAAGGTCTATGTTGGTTACTATGGCCGGGACGTGCTCTAAAAACGTGCGATGCAGGTCAAAAAATAGTGAAAACTCTAAGGCCCTTCCAGTGCTCCACCGTGTACAGGTGCTAAGGGTGCCACATATGCACAAAAATGATGTGACAAAACAATTAAAGAGGAGAGGGAGCACTATGGTAACCTAGAAAGAAACAATGCTAAGCATGTGAACCTATCAAAATGGCTACCAACCAATACATGAAGTAGTTTAATGGTTAAACAATTGAATAAGGGAAGCTTAACAACAAAAGCTAAACAACTATGTATTGGGGAGATCAGTTGCTAAGCTCTTTAATGCACATAGCACCTCACCTAAACACTAATGCATTGGAAGAGGCCTAATGCCTCTCCCAATGCTCACCGTGTACAGGTGCTAAGGGTGCCACATATGCAGAATAATGATGTGACAAAGCAATTAAAGAGGAGAGAGAGCATTATCGTGACCCGAGGAGGAAACTATACTAAGGATGGCCATAGTGGGGGTAACTTAGGTGGTATCATGCACTTGAGAATATCAAACGTGTTGATGTGGAACAGAATTAAAGAAGAGAGAGAGGGTTATAGTAACATAGGTAGATACCGTATCATGTTAAATGCTATACTACTTTGTGTCATGCATTGCAATACATATGATCATACATGATACTAATCTATGATACTATGAACTATGACGATAGTATCATAGCCTAAGCAGGTGGACCTATGCAGAATGCCTACCAACCAATGCATGGAGAAGTTTACTTGATAAACAACTAAATAAAACAAGCTTACTCCCTCCGTCTCGATCTAAGTCATCTTAGGTTGTACACCGTGACAAAGATGGAGAGGAAAACGAGAGAAATTAATGTTAGTTTGCGAATTAATATCATTGCATGTAATGAACTAACCAATGCATGCGGTGCTAACTAGTCTCAAGTCATTAAGAACATATACACCCCACATTTTCTATTGGTTGATTCCTTTATTCATGTTAAGAAACAAGAAACGGGGTGAGAATTAATGCATCGCGCCTTAGTGTTTTGGGAAAATCTGATTTTCGTAAGATGACTTATACACCGAGATGGAGGGAGTAGCTAGAAAACCTAAGCACACGTGCATTATGAACATTAGTTGCTAAGACATTTAATGCACTTAGCACCTCACCTAAGCAGCAATGCATTGAAAGAGGTCTAAACCAGAAGGTCCAAATTTGCACTCAGGTGACCCTGCGTGAGACTAATGCACCTAACCAAACACAACCTTGGGCCTCCTTTGATTCATAGGAATAGAAAACTTATAGGAAATGAGATGACATGCATCTCAAATCCTATGAGTAGGATTAGGAAAAAGATGTCATTTGGTTCACATCATAGAAAAATTTCCATTGAGTTTAGGTTCTTTTCTATTTTTCTTTGAAATGTGAAGGATATGAATCAATCACATGTAAGAATAGGAATGCATTCCTACGAACCCAAGGGCTCTAAGAATCCTACCCTATGAAATTCCTATGAAATTTCTCCAAACCAAAACCAAAGGAGAGCTTTGCTGCTTGAGTTCGATGGGAGATTGAAGTAAGGGATCATTTGTTTTGTGCCTCTAGTTGGGTCACACTCGGCTGGTTTATCCTAGTTTCCAAAAACACGCGTTCCTGCTCAAACCACGTTGCTCGTCTTATGTTTTTGCCGTTTTGACCGTCATTTCGAAAAACTTCGTAACAAATTCGTACTAACTGAGAAAAATGAAAATAAGAAATGAAAATGTTTAGACAAACAACACCTATATGTGCATGTCATTTTCATTCATGACAAAAGTGTTGGAAAGTCTTCATCACCTATATGAGCTAAAATTGAGATGGGGACATTCCAAGACTTTTTTTTCATGAATGCAAATGTCATGCACATATAAATGATGTTTTTCTAAACATTTTGATATCTTATTTGTATTTTTTTCGAGTTGATATGAATTTATTATGAAGTGTTTAAAATGACGACCAAACAATAAAAAGACAAATGCATAAGACGAGCTAAGTAGTTTGAACAAGAACGCGTGTTTTCCGAAACTCAAATTAAACCATGACCCAATTAAGGACATAAAACCAATTATCCTTTGAAGTAAACAATGGCATCAAACAAACAAACAAACCATGTCAAACCAACCTGGCAACGACATTAATGAGGCGACCAGGAACCGAGATCGAAGCAGTGGAATTGACTGAAACGAGGAGACCGGCGGTGCCGCTGTGGAGAGCAAGGCGGGTAAATCCTACTCCACCGAAATTTTGAAAGGCTGCACTGCACTGCACACCGTTCACCGGCCGGGCCGGGGCCAGCGTGGCTGTACCGCCTGGGTTGCCGTGCGGTGCTGCTCGTGCCTGCGCTTTTCCGTCGCTGCTCCAGGTCGCAATGAATGCCGGCTGCCATTCGGATCAAAAGCGGCCGCTGTAAATGAAGGTTGTTGGAGGCGCATTCAATACAAGCAAACCTTCATAGCCCCCGCAGACACGCGTCAGGACCTCTTAAAATAAAATAAACCTCCTCAGACGAATTCTTTTTGGTGAACGAATGAATTCTGGCTTCCCTCTCTTCGTCGCCAAAAAGAATTCTTCCCTCCTGCTACAGGTAAAAAGTAAGGAAATGTTACCTGGCGAATACTAGTGAAATCGGGTCATAATAGTGATATCGGCGATGGCGTTATTATTTCTGGCGTTATCAAGGGGTGAATTGAAATGTCTTAAATTTCCATCGGTGGCAATCAATCCGGAAGATCGGGTTTCTACACGACGATTTTATCTTCATCAAATAACGACTGTAATGCACCTAGTAAATGAATGAGGTGACCACACACATTACTCCAATTTTCTCCCTGAAAATTTCTTTATTTTTAGAAACAAATCGGAAAAGTTAATAAATCGAATCATTTTGTCCATTGCTGATACTTCTACTCGTGCTAGCTCATTAATAGCGCAAGGAGGGGTCCTCTCCTCCCCACTGCTCCACAGGTGACAGTTCACAGCCTCCCCGCTGCACCACGCCACCCCCACCCCCTCCCCGGCCCGCACCCAAAACTGCTCCGCGCAAATGGACAGAGCTCCGGTGTGATCCCACCCCACCACCCGCAGCCCTCCCCTCCCCGTCCCGGCCGCCGCAATGGCCGCCTCCTCCCCCGCTCCCGCGCCGCTCGTCCTCCTCCTCCTCCTCGCGGCGGCCGCGGCGACGACCACCACCACCACCACGGCGCTCACCGACGACGTGCTCGCGCTGGTGGTCTTCAAGACGGGCGTGGCCGACCCGCTGGGCCGCCTCGCCAGGTGGACCGAGGACGACGACCGCCCCTGCGCCTGGCCGGGCGTCGGCTGCGACGCGCGCGCGGGCCGCGTCACCTCGCTCGCGCTCCCCGCGGCGTCGCTCTCCGGCCGCCTCCCGCGCGCGCTGCTCCGCCTCGACGCGCTCCTCTCCCTCTCCCTCCCCCGCAACAACCTCTCGGGCCCCGTGCTCCCGGGGCTCCTCGCCTCCCTCCCCAGCCTCCGCTCCCTCGACCTCTCCTCCAACCGCCTCGCCGCCACCGTCCCCGCCGACCTCTTCGCCCAATGCCGCGACATCCGCACCATCTCCCTCGCCCATAACGAGCTCTCCGGCTACATCCCGCCCGCGGTCGCGTCCTGCTCCTCGCTCCTCTCCCTCAACCTCTCCTCCAACCGCCTCGCTGGCCCGATCCCCGATGGTATCTGGTCGCTGCCTTCGCTCCGGTATCTGGACCTCTCCGGGAATTCGCTGTCGGGGAGTGTTCCTGGCGGGTTTCCCCGGAGCAGCTCGCTGCAGGCGCTGGATTTGAGCCGTAACCTTTTCGCCGGGGAGATACCGGCTGATGTCGGAGAGGCGGCTCTTCTTAAATCGCTGGATCTCGGGCGTAACTTCTTCACCGGCGGCCTGCCGGATTCTCTCCGCAGGCTGACTGCGCTGCGGTTCCTTGGCGCCGGCAGCAATGCGCTCGCTGGCGAGGTGCCGGCGTGGATCGGGGAGATGTGGTCGCTGGAGCGGTTTGACTTGTCGGGCAATCGCTTCGCCGGCGTCATCCCCGACGACATCGCGAAATGCAAGAACCTGCTGGAGGCCGATCTCAGTCGGAACGCGCTGACCGGCGAGCTCCCCTGGTGGGTGTTCGGCCTGCCGCTTCAGCGCATCTCGGTCGCCGGCAACAAGCTCGAGGGGTGGGTCAAGGTCCCCGGAGATGCTGCGTTGGCGTTGCATGTGCTGGACCTGTCGAACAACGCGTTCTCCGGCGGGATCCCGGCGCAGATTACTGCCTTCGCCGGCTTGCAGTTTCTGAACTTGTCCTCGAATTCCATATCGGGGCAGCTGCCTGCTGGCATTGGTGGGATGAGACTGCTGGAGGTGCTCGACGTGAGCGCTAACACGCTGGCTGGAAGCGTGCCACCGGAGATTGGCGGCGCGGTGGCGCTCCGGGTGCTGAGGATGGGGGGAAATTCGCTCACCGGCCGCATCCCGGCACAGATTGGGAGCTGCAGTTCCCTCGTTGCACTGTAAGCGAATTTCTCGCTCGTTTTTTTACCGCACCAAATTTGATACTACCATTCAGATTGCTTGCTACTGAAGTTGACTAGGTCTATTTGTTTTTTGTATTTCACTGCATGCCTCGGTTGCTTTCAGTTTCCTAGGTTCCAGAGACGTTGTAGAAAATGACAGGACATCGATGTCTTAGTTTTCTGTTAGCACTCCTAAACCGCAAATTGCGGGTCTCTGTCATGTTGTCCGGCTCGTATCCAGTGCCCGGTTCATTTTCTAGGATACGCTTAAAACTGAAGTCAAATGTGCATGTGTGGGAATCTGGGCGTTTGTTTCAAACTTTGCAAACTATAATCAGATGCTAGAAAATCTTGCAAGCTGATCAAATATATCTAAACTTGTTGTTACTTGATTCTGACTTAGCGAGTACTCAAAAATGAAGCCTGCAGATCGAGCAAATCTAAACTCAGTTAGTACTTGATTTGACTGAACATTAGGAGTGATTTTAACTGATACAGTATGCTCGTGTAATGCAGGGATTTGTCGCACAACGACATCACGGGACCGATTCCAAGCACCCTGGGGAACCTCACCAGTCTTCAGGCTGTTGATCTCTCCCAGAACAGGCTGAATGGGACCCTGCCAGTGGAGCTTTCTAATCTGCCCAGCTTGCACATCTTCGACGTCTCCCACAACTTGCTATCAGGAAATCTCCCCAACAGTCGTTTCTTTGACAACATCCCCGACTACTTCCTAGCAGACAATTCTGGCCTATGCAGCTCCCGGAAGAACAATTCCTGCGGTGCGGTCATGCCGAAGCCGATTGTACTCAACCCAAATTCCTCATCAAACCCCTTGTCACAATCCTCACCAAGCTCCCCTAGCAGCAAGCACCACAAGAAAATCATACTGAGCGTCTCCACCCTCATTGCCATTGCGGGCGGTGCTGCCATTGCCATCGGAGTGATCACTGTAACTGTGCTCAACCGTCGGGTCCGTGCAGCCGCCTCCCACCCAAAGCCTGCTATTGCACTATCTGACGATTACCTTAGCCAATCCCCGGAGAATGATGCTAGCTCTGGGAAGCTTGTCATGTTTGGTAAAGGCAGCCCAGAGTTCAGCACTGGTGGGCATGCCTTGTTGAACAAGGACTGTGAGCTTGGGCGAGGAGGCTTTGGTGCAGTCTACAAGACGGTGCTCAGAGACGGACAGCCGGTGGCCATCAAGAAGCTCACTGTGTCTAGCTTGGTGAAGTCTAAGGATGACTTTGAGCGACAGGTGAAGGTGCTTAGCAAGATGCGGCACCACAATATCGTCACACTGAGAGGCTTTTACTGGACCTCATCGCTGCAGCTCCTCATCTACGATTACCTCCCAGGAGGAAATCTGCACAAGCACCTGCATGAGTGCACGGAAGAGAACTCGCTTTCCTGGATGGAGAGGTTTGACATTATCATCGGTGTTGCCCGGGGACTGATGCACCTCCACCAGCATGGGGTCGTCCATTACAACCTCAAGTCAAGCAATGTGCTGCTGGACAGCAATGGTGAACCCAGGGTCGGTGACTATGGCCTTGCAAGCCTACTCCCGATGCTGGACCGGTATGTGCTGAGCAGTAAGATCCAGAGCGCACTCGGGTACATGGCGCCAGAATTCGCATGCAAGACAGTGAAGATCACCGAGAAGTGTGACGTCTATGGCTTTGGGGTGCTTGCACTGGAGATCTTGACGGGAAGGAGGCCCGTTGAGTACTTGGAAGATGACGTGGTCGTGCTATGTGACTTGGTGAGAAGCGCGCTGGAGGAAGGCAGGCTGGAGGACTGCATGGATCCGAGGCTATGCGGCGAGTTCGTGATGGAGGAGGCCATTCCGATCATCAAGCTGGGCCTCGTTTGCACTTCGCAGGTGCCGTCGAACCGGCCGGACATGGGCGAGGTGTTGAGTATACTCGAGGTGGTGAGGAGCCCTCAGGACAGTCCAGGGGATGAGATGGTCTGAGGTCTCTTTTGAAACTCTGTTCTGTGTGTGCCTGAGTTTTTGTTTTCTACCAGATGCATATATGATGCTCGGTTGGGATTTGGGAAGAAGGGAGGGGACGAAGGAGTGGTGATGCGTTGTGGAATGCCTGTAGTTTGTAGTTTGGTTCTGAAATTTTAGGGGTTGGCGATGCTGCTTGTTGCTTCTCTGCAATTCTTTGGTTCATTCCTTGGATGAAACTGTAGCTTATCTCTGCTCGTGTGGGTATTGCCGGCAGAGGTTGGCGGGCATCTCGGCGCCCCTGAAATGACTGATATCTAATTGCGTTCTTAGCTAGTTGTGCTGAAAATGTGACTTCCATTTTTTTACATATATTGCTCGACTTCTTTTGCTTCACTATGTGTGGTCATTTTATTAGTTTTATTAGTCCGATGCTGCCCAATCTTTTCACCACCCCTCTGGTAACGAGCGTTTCCGCTGGTAAACCTATATTCACTAGTAACAGAAAAATGTTCACAGCAATGAATGTTCTGATTCCGTTACACATGATTGCCCCTGTGATCCAGTCTATCAAAGCTATATGACCGACCATTTGCAGCCGTTAACAGGGAGGGAATGTGAACGCTAGGGCTTTCTCCCTCCGGTTTGAAGGGGACTCGTTGGGGGCAAGGATCCATGGATCACAGCCTGTTGCCCGGGCCTGGTGTGTCCTGTGAAGCTTCCAAAAGAGGTGTCTCGGCAGTGACTGCTGCTTCTGTGCTCCCACGCCACGCGCGCCAGTCGTCACCACACCACCACCACCACCAGTGGAATTGATTCGAGAGGGAGAGCCTTCAATGGCAGCACCTACCATTTTGCTCCACCACGTGCAATTGTAGCACGGTGCCAGCAGGCAGCATTCACTCGCTCTTGCCTGACCCGTCGACCAGGAGCGAGGCGGGGGCCCGGTGGTGGGGTGTGGGTGGGGACCCGCCGACTCCACGGTCGAGCTGCAAACCGGTCGAAAATGACGCTGTTTTGCTTCTGCCGCATTCTTGGCAGTTTGCACCCAGCCATGCACCGTTTCTCACTTTCTCGAATGGTCGCGCGATACTCTATTGTTTTTTTAACATATTAGTACATATGCAAGTATTCATATATATACATCCTTACATCATTTCTATAAATGTATACACGCACATTTCCGACATATCATCTTAAGATTTACGAAATCACTATAGGCATCTTGTCGTAGACGGAAACGTCTCATCTCGAACTTCACAGACACGAGTAGCTGGTCCACTCAAGCATTTCAAACGGTATACGTGCGATTGCAACATCAAACTATCTACCGATGCTGCATGCTTCATTTGTACGGTTAGATTTGCATCTCATAGTTTTATATTTCTGCATCTTGGATAGTTCACAATGATGTATTATTGGAACTTTCTTACTTGTGATCAAGGTAATGTAACTATCTATAATAATATTTTTTATAACTTTGGCTTGATTACTGTTTGTGAATCAAGCCCATCTAAGAGTCAAAGTAAGCACGTATGTATTTCTTTTTCTGTTGGCCGCACTGGTTCAAAGGACCTAAGGGCATTTTCAATGTCTGGCTCTCAAACCACCCACAATCGTTTTAGACCACATGGTCTGGACACGTTTTACCATCTAATGTCGTCTTTATTGATTCCATCCGGCGGTCCGAACGTATTTTCTCGCAAACCAGAGACAAACTAGAGGGGGCCTTTGCAAGCGTATGGACCGCTGCCACGCCCGTTACTGGCAACCGCGACCCATCCAAATCGTCCTCCCGTGTGCGTTCCTTCCCATCGTCAATTGTCCACATTCATGGCACTGTAGAGCGACCGCTCCACAGTGACACCGGCCTAGAGCGGATGCGACCTCTCACTATCGGCATATAAGTGACTAGTGGTTATGAAATCATTCATAATTCAGTTGAACTTAGTCAAACCAAATTAGATTGTGAACTCAATTCAATTTGAATCCAAACAAGATGAACCTTAATTTAAATTCAAATTAAATTGGAAGCCGGACGAAGTTATTATTCTAGACAACCTAGCTTGTATTCGAACTCATGATAGGTTAGCAAGTTCGAGCTGTCATCCAAACTTGAACATGGACTAGGCTATCCAAGATTCATAGACCATGACTCCCGTTGCAAGATTCCTTTTGCAGAATCTAGCAACCATAACTTTGCATCACGTACGTCTTATGCGATGAACCTAAATGAAGTACTCGCATGTGAACTCTTATGTCACATGTATTCCAAGTGACAACCACTACGGTGTTTTCCAAACTCCTATGACTTAAGATCACACATGATCTCACATCACAATGACACTGAACCATGCACACCACTTGTTGTGTGTTTGATTTCATTGTATGTTTGTTTATGAATGTTCTTTACTTACGTTAGATTGTACGAAGAGTGAAGAGTAACTTGATCAAGATTGTAAGATTGAAGAATCGTCAATACCATGCAAGTGTAACCTTTGATCATAACCTATGTTTTCATGCATTGTAGTTGTTTTCAACTGGGAATTCCCAGTAGGATTTTACTTTATGCTTGACAGAACCCAATAGAAGAAATCTGGCTCCATTTTATCCTGACCTTGTAACCATCAAGTAGTTTTTTAGTTGCTATTACGTGGATTGGGATTAACATTTAAAAGGTTACTTCATGGTTGACTACTTAACAATAACTAACTAAAGAACCAATCTGGATGGACTGGCTTTGATTGGGTCATCATGGGTGTAGTCATTGGTGGGGAATGCAACTCGAGTATCAAAGGGGTTGTACGAGTTCAAAGTTGAGTAGTTTCCATGTGTAAACGTGAGACAATATGGGCTTTGTTTGAACCAACTAAGTTGTGCGAACCCTCATGGGCATGACCAGCGGATGTAGTTTTGCATGTAGGGAAATTTGACTGGGTCTTCCATTTTGAGAGGGCTACTACTTTTCAAAAGTCTCATCTTGATCTACCTACCTACTTCACAAGTGAAGTTTAGTACCAGGAAGGTGTGATCGGGAATCATAGGTAAAGTACATAAACCTCTATAGAGTGTTTAAAACTGATCATGATTAGCCGTGTTCCGAGTTACGGATAACATTTGAGCAACTCATCGGAGAATTTTCATTTTGATCTCCAACCCATCGAAGAATTTTCAGTTTGATCTCATCACCTCTTCTAATAAAATTTGATGGGCTGAATCAACGGGGAGTATTGACCAATTCAGATGGATGGTGTGATGCTAGTAGGATTATCTCGAGTTAGGTTCATGGCAACCGTTTGATGGGAAATCTCACATACTTAAATGCTTTATGGCGAGCGTGTGATATGATTGGCCAAGACTAGTACGTGATGCTATATGTCCATTTATTAGAGTAGACCACTATTACAAAGGTAGGAAATACTATTTTCACGCAAAAGGAAAACCAGCCACACCAACATGCATGCTTTATCTCCAACAAGCCAATTCTGGTGAAGCTTGCCAATACATTTGATGTATTAACCCTTATGATTGCAACATATCAGGTTGCGGGTTTACATATCGCAGGAAAGGTACGAAGTAAGGCTACAACATTATACTCAACTCTTGCTTTGTGAGTGGATGGATGCCACAAAACTAGAATATTATCTCCTCTGATGATTATATACTGAACTAGTTGATGTCTAGTACGCAACTTTATTCTTGTAGACTCTGTTGGGCCTCCAAGCGCAGAGTATTGTAAGACAACAACAAATTTCCCTCAAGTGGATGAGATAAGGTTTATCAATCCATGAGAGGTGTGGGGATGAAGGTGGTCTCTCTCAAACATCATGTAATCAAATACAAGCAATCTCTTGTGTCCCCAACAGACCCAATACAATGACAAAATTGTATAGGTGCACTAGTTTGCGAAGAGATGGTGATACAAGTGTAGTATGGATAGTAGATATAAGTTTTTGTAATCTGAAATAATAAAAATAGCAAGGTGGCAGGTGACAAAGGTGAGCATAAACGGTGTTGCAATGCTTGAAAACAAGACCTAGTGTTCATACTTTCACTAGTGAAATACCTCAACGGTGCTAACATAATTGAATCACATAACAATCCCTCAACGTGCGACAAAGAATCACTCCAAAGTTCCTATCAAAGTAAGTAGGATGAAAATGTGTATCATCCTCTATGCCTAGATTACCCCAATGTCACCATGTGAATCCGAAAGTTGATTACCAAAACATATGTCAAGTGATCTTAATAAATTACCCCCATTATCACCATGGTAATCCACAAGCAAGACATATACCAAGTGATCTCAAATCCAAACATACAAAACTTCAAAGAGCAAGAATCAATTCATCCCAACAAAGATAGAGAGCGAAGAACACCATATGAAAGGACGTGGATGTCGCCTGGAGGGGGGTGAATAGGCACTTTAAAATAATTATGGTTTAGACTTGAACAAATGCGGAATAAAAGTAGTGTTTAATACGTCAAGCACAAAACCTAAAACAACTAGGCTCACCTATGTGCACCAACAACTTATGCTAAGCAAGATAAACAACTAAGTGATAGCAAGATATATAACATGAAACAATATGGCTATCACAAAGTAAAGTGCATAAGTAAAGGGCTCGGGTAAGAGATAACCGAAGCCCGGGAGACGAAGATGTATCCTGAAGTTCACACCCTTGCGGGTGCTCATCTCCGTTCGGAGCGATATGAAGGCACAATGCTCCCCAAGATGCCACTAAAGCCATCGTAATCTCCTCACGCCCTCGCACAATGCAAGATGCCGTGATTCCACTAAAGGACCCGTGAGGGCGGTCACCAAACCCGTACAAACAAGGTTGGGGTAAACCCCACAACTTAATTGGAAGCTCCCAACAACACAACGAAGCTTCACCACAATGGATTGTGGCTCCGAGGTGACCTCAAATGCTCGGGGCAATCTCCATAACCTAATTGGATACCCCGACGCTTGCCGGGAGCTTTACACCACAATGATTGAGCTCCGAGCCACCACCAACCATCTAGGGCGCCAAGGCACCTAAGAGGAACAATCTCTAGGGTGCTTGAACACCCAAGAGTAATAAGCTTCTCAAACTTCACTTCCACGTATCACTGTCGAGAACTCAAACCTATGCACCAAATGCAATGGTAAGGGCACACGGAATGCCCAAGTCCTTCTCTGCAAAATCCCACCACAACAACTAGTGCTATGGAAGAAAATGAGAGGAAGAACGAAGAACTCCAAGATCTAGATCCAAGGGGTTCCCCTCACATAGAGGAGAAAGTGATTGGTGGAAATGTGGATCTAGATATCCTCTCTCTTTTCCCTCAAGAACTAGCAAGAATCATTGGAGGGATTGAGATTTAGCAAGCTCGAAGAAGGTCAACAATGGGGGGAAAACTCGAGCTCAAAGGTTGGGGACCATTGAGGAAGAAGACCCCCTTAAATAGCCCCCCACGAATTTGTCCGTTATGTGCAGAATGACATAGGAGCAGTAAAACTGCTATGAAGACCTGTACAACCGCTAGGATCGAGCACGGGTGGTGGCCTGGCAAAATCCCAAGCAGTACAACCACTCTAGACACAGGTAGTATCGGTCAAAAAGAGTTGACCGGAACAACCGGGCCACCACCGCCCAAGAACCGCACCACAACAGAGCCCAGTCAAGTGGTAGAACGATGTTGGGCCGGTACAACTACATGAAGCCATTCACCAGGGTTGGCCAGATCCTTGGCGGTACAACCGCCCGAAGGCAGCGGTACAACCGCAGGCATCAAACTGAGAGGAGCAACCCCGGGGTATCACCCCTAGGGCGATAGGTGCACCGGACGTACCGGCCTAGCGGTACAACCGCTCGGGCCAGCGGTACAACCGCTAGGGACCTGATGAATGCAGGAACACCCGAACTATCATAACTTAAGAAGAGGCAGTATGAAAATGTCAATGATATAGGGATGTGAAACCTCTATGAATGAAGAACCGACAAAAACTCCAACATCGAAAACAGTATAGAAGATGCATATGGACTTCGTTTCGATGAAGTCGAGTTTGTAATGAAGATGACCATAAGCTCTAAAACTCCCAAAGAGAAACACCAAACAAGAACCAAGAAAGACGATGCAAGGATGCAAAAGGTTTGAGCTCTCAACGAACGATACGATCAAGCTACTCACTTGAGAGCCCCCCCTTGATAGTACGACTATCAATCCTATAACCCGGTCTCCCCACTACCACCATGAGACCGGTAAAATAGAAAACCAATCAAGGGCAAACCTATACCTTGCACATAGTCTTGAGCTAGATGATGATGATCTTGACTTCCTCAAGATGGACCACCTTTCTTGTTGTGTTGGCTCGATAAAGAATAGTTGATCGCTCCCCATACTCCACTATGGGTGAGCCACTCTTCATCACATCTTCATACATCCATTGTCACCACAATGGACGGTAAGCTTCGACCATGATCTCTTCGTGATGCTCCACTTGAACTTGCACACTGCAAACTTGATGACGATCACCACTTGATGTCATCCTCCATGGGTTGTATGAGATCTTCCTCTTGACGCAAGCCCATGGACACATACCTATCCCCACATAGAACTCTCACGTAGACAATGGGTTAGTACACAAAGCGTAATGGACACTGCTTACCATACCATGGGATCACTTGATCCCTCTCGGTACATCTTATATGCTTTGTGTGTTGATCAACTTGAGATTCATTCTTTGACTTAGTCTCGATCAACCTTGTATCTTATCTTATCTCTTCATAAAGATGATGTCTTGCAGGTAAACATGAATGCTCACACAATCTTATTCTTCAAGACATGCTTGCAATAAGCTCAACCCTCACATGACCAATCTTTGGATAAAACCTTGAATACCACCTTGGTCACCATATAAACTCCTTGAAACCAACAGATGGACTTCAAGAAGTGCCTATGGACAAATCCTTCGAATATAACTCAAGACAACCATTAGTCCATAGGGATTGTCAACAATTACCAAAACTGCATATGGAGAAATATGCTCTAAGAGATGGGAATGTTTCTCTTCTGCCATACCACACATGGAGGATCCTTCTAATCCCTTCCACTCGCCTCTAGTAGAAGAGGCCTAGGCCCAATATCAACACATGAAAAATCTGATGATTAGTATGATGCTACCAGAGGACAATGGTCTTTGGTAGTTTCCAGCAGGTGCATCCTCTTTTCAGGTCAAAAGGGTTTACCGATCAATCATTGGTGACTTAGAGATCATTCCATGTTTTGGAATTCATGTTAGAGTTAAGACACAAGCCCTTTTTTGGTTATTTCTATATAATGGTCTCAACACAAGGGAGATGCTATGGCGAAAGAATTTCTTCATTCGGGATTATACATGTGTGGCCAGAGAGCCCCGAACACTAGAGATAATTTGTTTTACTCAATCTTGTAGTACACCGTGAGTTATACTCGCCGAAGTTTTTTCTATTTTTTTAAGATTTTGAACCCGAAGAATAAATAGTTTTTCTCCTATAGTCCAACGAGGAAGAATAAATTACAGTTACGAGAACCTTTCCCGCGATAATGCTACACCTACGTATGGCCTCTTAGAGCATCTACAACCGAACTTGGCAATTCTGGCCCCTCAAACGCCCGCGGACGCGCCCGGACGCGCCCGCGGGCACTAACCGGACACCCCTCAAATTAGGCACTCCACATCCGGACACCTCAATTAGCATATCTCAAATCCTTACAAACTCATGCAACTACGTCGACGCGCACGGATCGTCCGGCTACTCCATCACATTACACCAAGCATGCCATCGGACTACCAAAAGTTGGCATGTTTGGCTATGGTGGACTTCATCCACGGCTGCCCTTGCCCTCTGCTGCATCGTTGCTGGCCTCTCGCTCGAGTACCGCTCGAAGACGCAATACGGATCTAGCCGGATCTGCTCGTCGCCGAAGCTGTCCTCACCGTCGCCGTCCTACTCCTCCTTCGGTGGCAGTCTGGCCATGGCCCTGACCGCCCGACTCTGCTCTCTGACGAGGGCGCGTGTGTTCCTCCGCTGCCGTTTCTTCACAATGCGGGCGCGGATGGCTTACTCCTCTGTGACCGCCCGCGCCGCCACAACAGCCGCCTCCGCCTCTGCCATATCTGCCACGAGACGGGCCTCGATGACCCTTGCCCTTTCCTTCTCACGGTGTGCCGCCCGGACCCTCCACGACTCATAGTCCGCCGGACCGGTGATGGGGATGGAGTGGTGTTGTGGCTGCCGGGTGCGCGAGGATCCAGCACCACCGAACCCGAGCGCTTGGTGAGCCAATGCTAGGGCCTCGCGGTGGACGGATGCGTCCCTCGGTCGGCTACTCTCCTCCCGGGACCGGCGGAGTGCGATGCTAACTGACATTGCCTCCTCCAACCCACACGGAATCACACCCCAGTCGACGGATCCGGAAAGACCGGACTCGGATCCGCTGTCTGACATGGAGGTGTTGGCCGAAATCCGCCGGAAGAGAGCTCGGGTGGCGGAGGGGAGTGAAGGGGAGGGGAGTGAAGTGGCTAGGATTTGGTCCGACGAGCGGATGGGGATGAATATAAGTGGGGTAGGGTGGGCCAGCATGGGCGGACGTGCTCAGGCGCGTCCGGACGACCCCATACCCGCCTCATATTTGGGCTGGATATGGGGAGTGCCGGTCAGCTCGGACGTTTGAGAGCCGTTTGAGGGGTCCGTCTGGGTAAAAAAAAAAGAATCGGGCGGCCTGTCCGGGCGTTTGAGGCGGATTTGATAGGTCCACTTGTAAATACTTTTAGGTATGTCACGTGATTGCTGATTTGGCAGGTTTTATTTCGTCATTAGTTGAGGACACGGGCCCACACTAGAAATCAGGGGCAGTTTGATTTAGTGTTTGATTAAGGTAATTGCGTAGGTTACGTAACACCTGTTCGTAGGGGTAGCATTTTTCATGTGAAAATTTGCCTTGGAGTGGACAATATTGGCATGCACGGCACCCTCTCGAAGTCTAGAAATGACACAAAGCATCCACGCCGGAGTATAATACTCCTACTACTCGTGTCTTCGTGTAGCAGAACAAATCGTGCTTAGCGCCGTGGGGGTCGCCGGGCAGGGCTTGTCGCTTGCTGTTTCGAAGATTCGAAGACAAAACTGATTGCTCTCCTCTCCTCGCTCCCGCTCCCATGCACCGTGAGTACAATACTGTATGGTGCCTAGCTTTGACCAGCACATGCGCTCCACCTACCGAAATGTCTGTCCCTCGAAGAAATCCGTGCACACCAAAGTCCATCTTCCAACTTCGTGAGGTGAAGCCGTCCAACGGTTCAGTGGCGCTGGCGCGGGCTAGGGTGCGTATCGCGTCGGCGACGTGTCTGGAACGCACGGCAAGCGGACGGGCGGAGCATCCCAGATTTTGCCGTGCCGTGCCGTGCGGCGGCGGCAACGAATGGTACGGCACTAGGTCGATCATGGCGGTGCTTCATTTGCACTTCAGCCAGCGACAGCTAGGCTTATTTACGACGGCTCGGAGGACGATGGCATTGGCACGGCACGCGCCGGTGGCCGCATTTATTGCGGCTCTGCGGCTATAGCTCGGGGCGCTCTGCCTACCACGTGCTGCATGCATGCATGCGCCCGCGTCGCCATGCCTTCTCGACGCAGACCTCGCCTTACACCGGTGCCGGCCCTGGAATTTGCTCTCCCTGCTCTCGCGTGCCGTCGTCCGCAGCTTCCATCGCCGTGTAAGGGGCACTGTTGCCGGCGTGGCGGAACAGTATTGTGGTATAAGGACGGTGCGATTGAATTGAATGCCGTGGAGCGACGTCGCGAGCCGGCAGTGCGCGGCGTACTGGCGTGGCGTCGTGCTGTGCGCGACGGTGGTGGAGCCCCCCGGCGTGGGCTCGTCGGCGGTGCAGAGGGCAGAGTGCCAGCCCATGTGCCAGGAGCGCCGTGCCCGCCGGCATCACAAAGGCCTGTCTCGCGTAGCGTAATACTTGAACGGTTGAACCCGCAGGCGCGGTAGATTCTTTCTTGTCAAAGCAGATTGTCAACCGTAACAGACAGTGGAACAGTGCTTGGAGCGCAGAGCCCTGGGGGTGTTCCGGCGTTTGACTTCTTTGTGTTTCGCGTCTATCCAGGTTTGGAGGAAAGCGTGACGTGCGTACACGGGCAGTCACGAGCTTCCTTTTTGCGAATAAATGATATTTTATTGCTTAACCTTGGGGATTACAATCATATGGGCGTAGCAAATCAATCTCATTCGGACCAGACCTAAGCCGCACTGCTCTGCGTACTTGAAGATACCCTGTCCAAGCTAATCGGTATGCAACATTATTACTCCCTCTGTGTCTCGGTGTAAGTCATCTTACGTTGTGCATCGTGCACCACGACAAAAATAAAAGAGAAAACAAGAAAACTTAATATTTATTAGCTAATTAAATAATATCATTCAATAAACTGATCAATGCATGCGGTGTTAGGTAGTCTCAAGTTATTAAAAACATACACGCACATAATTTCTATTGGTTGATTGTTAAGAAACAAGAAACGAGGTAAGAATTAATGCACCATACGTAAGTGTTTTGGAAAAATTAGATTTTTGTAAGATGACTTATATATCGAGATGGAGTGAATACATGACCGGTGCACACGTATGACAGCGAACTCTCTATCCCAATTGAGCAAACACTTTATTTCGCCAATGATGACAACCTTACAATAAAACATTTACCTACAATAACACGATATATTTAGGACCATATCACTGACACACGCGTGACATGAAGCAGTTCTACCTAGGCGTTTTTTGGTGACAACTTTCGTTAGAGCATTTGTAACCAAAACCCTTAAAACCGTCTCAAACATCCGGGGAACCTGCCCGGTAACTTACCGGCCACAAAAATTCGACTCGGATGGGCTTCTTAAACGGGTCTCAAACACCCGGGTTAACCGGCACCCCTATCCAGCTCAAATATGAGGCGGATATGGGTCGCCCGGTGCCGGTGTCAAAACCGCCAGATCTGGGGTAGGGGCCCCCGAGCTGTGAGACTAGGATCGATGGTAACAGGGGACGAAGAAAACGATGTTTACCCAGGTTCGGACCCTCCTATGGAGGTAAAACCCTATGTCCTACTTGATTATATTGATGATATGAAGGTTACAAAGTTGATCTACCGCGAGATCGAATAGCTAAACCCTAGATGAGTTGCCCTCTGCTACAACCTAAAACCCTTCGACGTATATAGACGCCACGGGTACCTAGGGTTACACATGGTCGGTTACACATCGAAGGAAAAACACATGCCTACCCACTATTCCAACTTGGAAGACACGCCACGATTTCTTAAGCTTCCTTCCTAGCGACAGGGCCTTCGGTCAATCCAATGCTTGGTAAATGGCCCATATAGTCCGGCCCATGAGAAACAGTTCGGCCACTCGAGGATCCCTTAAACCAGGATTCCCTTAGTAGACCCTGAACTAGCCGCCAACGCCAAGGGTCTTAGCTCCAGTTGCTTCACATGATCAGAGTCTTCCGCTTGCGAGGCGAGTTCTTCTCCCCAGTTAGTGATCGACTGAGTTTAGTTTGGCCTCCGATGACATGTAGTTTTCCCGATCAGAGGATCACCCGAACACCATGAATAGCTTAGCCTCGAAAGCCAAGCGTTAAGGAGCAAACAGTGTTTCCTGACAACCTTTCTGACGAAAGGTCACGGCCCACCACGGCCACTGAACCAGTTGCAAAAACTCGATTCGCGGTTCGAGGCCGTTTTTTCATCAGCAGATCCATCAATGGATAAATCGTGCTCTGTTTCACATGGGATATGATTAATCATGCGTGTATAACGGCACACACATCTTAGGAAGCGGAGGGACTCGTGGTGCAGTAAAGGGAGGCTAACCGGCGACAAGCCCCATAAAAGGAGAAAAAAAATAAGGCATAGCCACGCTTCCCATTTGCATCCTCTGCTTTCCCAATCTCCTAAGCCTCCAGAGCCCACATCCAGTTCTTTCACAACTCCCCCTCGGAGGTCGGCCATGGCTAGTTCTGGTTCCAACGGCAAGTGGGAGGTCTCCACGGTCACCGACCGGGATATTTGGGACCTGAAACAGGCCGGCTACCTCCCCGCCAGGATCTACCACCGCGCTGTCGAGCCCAAACAGGTGGTTCCCACTCCCAAGCCTGACGAGAGGGTGGTGTTCATCCCCCACTTCATCCGGGGACTAAGCTTCCTGCTCCACCCCTTCGTTAGGGGCCTCATGTTCTTCTACGGACTCGGCTTCCACGACCTCCCGCCAAACTCCTTCATGCACATATCGGCCTTCATCATCGTCTACGAGGCCTTCTGGCGGGTCAAACCGCACTTTGGACTAGTGCTCAAGGTGTGTCGCACGCGAACACACGTACTGCGGTGGGGCAGTCATCAGCAAGCTCCCCACGTTGGATGGCCGTTTGGCACCTTCATCGACACCATCAAGACCTGGCAAAAAGAGTGGTTTTATACCAGCGAGCCAAGGGAAGAAGGTCAAGCTGCTCCGGTCGAGTTCAGATCCGGTCCCCCCCACAAGATTGACCTCATGGCTCTAAAAGGGCCTCGACTGGGGGGCAGATGCGGAGGTGGACAACCTGTAGAAGTGCATCGCCTCGATGATCAAAGGCAAGATCGAGCTGGCCAACGTGGTCTAGATCATGCTTCGACGGCGCATCCTTCCCTGTCAGCGCCGGGACTCTCCCATGTGGGCTTATCGGCTTGACGATGAGCCTATTGTTTGCCAGCTCTTCCGCACTACTCCGAAGAAACTGTGAAAGGTGATGTTCAAGGCTTAGGAGAGCTGGCCAGCCAAGGAGGAGGATCGGGGCCTACATGCCGATAACCCTCCTTCCCATGTATAATATAGTTTTAATTGATCGGCTTCGTCTTCTAAAAGAAAATCTAAACACCTTTCCAATCATCTTTACAGAAATGGTTGAGAAAAGCCATGGGCATCAATTGCCTGGCACCACAGCCCGAAGACCCCAGGTCCAATCTGTCGTCGGAGATGCTCGTCATGGCGCCTTACAAGACGCCAGAAAAGAAAGAGAAGAAGAAGAAAGGCCGAGGGGGTCTCCCGCATCAAGGATCAGCCGAACGCTGCGTCTGAGGAAACCCATGCCTCCTATAATCATGAGGAGGATCATGATGATGAGGGGGAAGGCGATTCCCCTCTCGCAAGAAAGAGGGCGGCGTCACCGGACGCCGCAGAGGACGTACCTCCTCCTACCCCGAAGAGGGTGCGTCAGCCGGCATTGGTCCTGTTCGATGATAGTTCGGACTCGGATAGCGAGTCCGAAGACTTCGAGAATGTTCCTCAATGGAACCTAAGGGTCAAGCCCCTAGCTCGAAGGTAAGAATCCGAAGCCTTCCTAAGCTATTTATGCCAAGTTTTAAATGTTATTAACATGTGAGTACCTTTGGATCTGCAACCCACCACACGTTCTCCCCACCGACCCAATTTCGGATGGGGATACCCCACCCGCCGAGCTAGCAGAGAGTGGGACCGCGTCGCATCCCACACCTCTGGGTGCCTTGAAGGATGCCGTAGAGGCGTCATCCCACCAGGCTCCTTTGGAGCCGAACACCAGCGATGGGGGTGACGACGTCATGGTCGAGGTTAACACCTCGGTCGCCGAAGACCGGGGGAGGAGCCCCTCCCGGACACCGAGGAGACCGGACAAAGGGATGTCCAGTCCCCTCCAAGATCATATACAGAGCGCACCAAGCCTCTGGAGCCACCGATTCAAACCCCGGTGGGAGATCAGGCTAACTGATCACCACTAGCACCACCAATCACTAGGTGGCCGGTTATGAAGGAGGCTCTATCAAGCGCCTCCATCTCCAAGGATCACCGCACCCTTCTGGGTGCGGTTTTGCAAAGCATTCAGTCCGTTGATAGTGGACTGAAGGAGGCCTTCAACAATCTCGTGACGATCTTCCAGGTGAGCCACGTAATGTTCTATTTCTGGAATATTGATTTATTACATTTGTGCCATCGTTATATATAGTAGCCCTCGAGCCCTAGGTGAGTTTAGAAAAACTCACCTGGGGGTCAAGCATAAATTAGATGTTTATGGCAGTTCGGAGGTTTGAACCCATGTAATCTGATAGGGGTTTGTTATTTGTAGGCTTCGTCATCGGTGGCGGCTGCTAATGCTGCCGAGCTAGACGAGCTAAATTGGAAGCTCAAGAGTTCAGAAGATGAGCTTGATGCTCTAAATAGGATGTTCGACGAGGCGCAAGGTAAGCCGGATTATAATATCCGAATTTTCCATCATGAGTGATTCTCGTTGTCGAATTAGTATGCGTATATATTTATTGCTTTCACAACCTTGGCAAAATAAATCGAAGAACTCAAGGCCGAGCTGCAGAAGGCGAAGCAAGAGGCCGCCGACGAGAAGGCAGTGGCCGAACAAGCGGCTGCCGCGCTTTCCGCTTTAAAAGACACAAGTGCCAAGCATGAGGCTCGGGTGGAGGAGATCGAACAGGAGCTCAAGGACGTCGACCAGTAGTGCGAGGACCTTGAGCATAAGGGAAAGGAGCAGGCCATCGAACTATCCACTCTGAAATCCGATCTTCGGAAGGAGAGGGTGGATAGGCGGTTCTTTGGAGAGCAGGTCCGCCAAGTTAAGGCTATCACGGATGGTAAGCCGTATTTACTGCAGTGTGCCTTCGGTGATATCAGGTTCACATTGCTCACCTAAGTGTGGCGTTCCTCAGGCGCCTGCTCGGACCTCCAGGAGAGCATAGCGGATGTGAACCAGTTCTATGCTTTGCGGGGAGAAGGAGATGAAACTCGGCTATTTTGGGCGCAATTTGAAGCCCCCGGGCGCTCTACTCTTCTCATCGAGCAAATGAAGCAGGTGATGGAGCTACACGGGGTGGCGGAGCCCGCCATGAAGGATCTCTGTATCTGGTTATGGTCCGATGAGCCATTGCCTAGCAGCTACTTCGGCCTGGTGTAGAAGCTGAGCAACGCCTCGCCTTAGATGGGTGACTTGATGTCCTCGATGTGCCCTGTTGCTTGTCCACTCATGTGCCTCCTAGGGACTTATATACCTTTATGGGTGGTGATGTCGGCGAGCGGACCTTGGAAAGAGAATCTTGAGAAGTTGCCGAAGTGTGGATGAGCTTTACGCTTTAGCACGTCCTTGATGGTACCTGCAGTATGTCCGAAGACATTTAATGCTAGTAGTTCGATCCATCCGAATACTTATCCTTTGATAGTTGTTCCCCACCGCCGCCCATGGAATCTTGAGAGCGAAGTTGTGCCTTCTCGGCACGTGCTTTGCTGGCCTTAGGGATGTACAATGGGGGGTGAGTCCCTATTTATGGGGAGAAGAAGGTTCTAGGAGTTTGGGCTGAAACCAAGCTCGCTTCCCAACCTTACGTGCCTTTATGGCAGATGTCGGCGTTTGCCGATCATCGTTGTAATGGAATTCGGCCGCGAGGGCCAACACATGTTCCTCAGTTCGGAGGGAGCGCTCCGTGTTGCCATTGACAGTAACGACCCCCCTTGGGGCCGGGCATCTTGAGCTTGAGGTATGCGTAGTGTGGGACGACATTAAAGCGAGCAAACGTTGTATGGCTAGCAGGGCGTGATAGCCGCTACGGAAAGGTACAATGTCAAAGGTCAAGTCTTCTCTTCAAAAGTTATCGAACCAAACACTACTTCCAGGTTTACAGAGCTCGTGCAGCGGGCTTCAACGCCTGGGTCACTCCTTTAAAGGTAGTGTTGCTGGGTTTGATCCTTGACGGATCTATACCCATCTTTTTCACCGTGTTAGAGTAAATCAGATTAAGGCTACTTCCTCCATCCATTAGGACTTTAGTAAATTAATACCCATCTATGATGGGGTCTAGGACGAGGGCGGCTGAACCCCCATGACGGATACTAGTCGGGTGGTCACGTCGATTGAAGGTGATCGGGTACGCCGACCATGGGTTATACTTCGGGGCTACAGGCTCTATGGCGTAGACCTCTCGAAGGGCGCGCTTCCTCTCCTTTTTGGGTATAAGAGTGGTGTATATCATATTCACGGTTTTTACCTCTAGAGGGAACTGCTTCTGTCCGCCACCGATCGGACCGCGGGGCTCATCCTCGTCCTTGCTGCGTGGGCCCTTGCCTTGATCCTCGGCAGCGAGTTTGCCGACCTGTTTGAACACCCAAAAATTACGGTTGGTGTGGTTGGTGGGCTTCTGTTGAGTGCCATGGATCTGGCAAGGCCTCTCCATGATCTTGTCCATGGGGGTGGGTTCGTCGCGATTGTCTTTAGGAGGCTTCTTCCGCTACCCGGGTCGGGAATTGCGGAAGCCGGCGTTAACGACCGTGTCATCAGCATCACCATTGTTGTGCCCGCGCTTATTCTTGTTGCGCTTTGGTTTCCCATTTCAGTCTCAAACTTCGAAGGTTCTGGGGTCTTCGGGGTTGTGGCTCCGTCTTCCTAGCCAATTATTCTCGCCCGCGCAAAAGCGAGTCATGAGTGATGTAAGGGTGGACATTGTCCTAGGTTTATCCTGGCCGAGCTGGCGAGCCAACCATTCATCCCGAATATTGTGCCTGAAGAAGGCTATTGCCTCGGCGTTTGGGCAGTCAACGATTTGGTTTTTCTTGGTTAAGAACCGATTCCTAAATTGCCAGGAGGACTCTCGTGGCTTCAGGACGATTTTTCTCAGGTCGGAGGAGTCCGACGGCCGAACATAGGTGCCCTAGAAGTTAGATCGGAATGCATTCTCTAGGTCCTCCCAGCACCCGATGGAATTTTCGAGGAGGTTGTTTAACCAGTGTTGAGCTGGCCCCTTAAGCTTTAGGGCTAGATACTTGATGGTATGGAGATCATCTCTTCGCACCATGTGGATGTGGAGGAGGAAATCCTCGATCCATACGGTTGGGTCAGTTGTCCCATCGTATTGCTCTATGTTCATGGGTTTGAACCCCTCTGGGAACTGATGCTGCATCACCTCGTCCATTAAGCATAGTGGGTGGGCAGCGCCTCTAACCCGAGCTATGGCGTGCCGGTTCAGCATATGTTCTGGCCCAGTTTCGTTCCCGGCCTCTATTGTTGCGGTCGAGCCAAGGCCGATACCCCTCCCTTCTATCGAGTGAGTACCCTCTGGATCCGTAGATGGATCTTGTATGACCTGCTCTATAGTTCAGGTCGTGTCACAGGTTGAACCTGTCATCGGGCTCTATTGGCTCTTTTCCCTGTCTTCGGGGTATCGTCAGCCGTCCTATCTCGTCCTCGAGGAGGGCAGTCTGACTTGTCGTATGGGGTATGTTTGGGAGACGACGTATCAATAAGCTTGTCATCGAATTGTGGCAGTAGCCTTCGGCATGGATAGCTTTTAGGTTAGTCCAATAGACCAGTATTGTATCCTTCCTCAGCTGATAGGACCCTCGTCCATCGATCGTTGATGTTGTCCTGTTCGGCTTTAAGCTGCCGTTCTTTTGCCTTCAGGCTACGGGCCGTGGCTATAAGTTGTTGCCTGAACTATTCCTAATCTTCAATGTCATTGGGGATTACGAGGTCATCGGCTTCTAGGATGTTCTCCTCCTCGACAGGGGGGAGGTAATTGTCGTCCTCGGAACCGTTTAGATCATCGGGGTTGCGCTGATCTTTCGGCCTCTCCTAACCCTCTAGCGGGTGTTCGGGGATATCGGGATCGCGAAGGTCTTCCGGGGTATCTCCGTCCCCGGTGCTAGTGATAGATTTTCTTCCCTTTTTTCCCTTTGATCGTTCATGCGGCTTCCGGTGCCGTGATGGCGCTTCACCCGATTTGTTGCCATCGTTTTTAGGTGTGTGCTCGCCATTAGCGACTGGAGTGTCCACCATGTAGACATCGTACGTGGAGGTGGCAACCCATCGCTTAGTGTTAACGAGGGTGGGAGCCCAATCTTCCTCATCCATGTATTCTGCCTCCTCGGAGGCTGATACGTCTTCATCGTATCCACTTTCCCAAACTCTTTTGCCCTTGTTTTGGACTCTAATTTGCATGATTTGAATGGAACTAACCCGGATAGACGATGTTTTCAGCAGAATTTCCTTGGTGTTATTTTTGTGCAGAAATAAAAGTTCTTGGATTGACCTAAAAATTTACTGAGATTATTTTTGGAATTAATAAAAAATTACTGGCGAAAGAATTAACCAGAGGGGGGGCACCCACACGTCACAAGCCCACAGGGCGTGGCAACCCCCTGGCCGCGCCTAGCAAGCTTGTGGGCCCCTTGGAGCTCCACCGACCTCAATTCCAACTCCATATATTCACATCCATGGAGAAAAAAAATCAGAGAGAAGAGTTCATCGTGTTTCACGATATGGAGCCGCCGCCACCTCCTGTTCTTCCTCGAGAGGCCAGATCTGGAGTCCGTTTTGGGCTCCGGAGAGGAAAAATCGACGCCATCATCATCACCAACCATCCTTCATCACCAATTCCATGATGCTCTCCGCCGTTCATGAGTAATCTCATCGTAGGGGTGCTGAACGATGATGGGTTGGATGAGATTTAGGATGTAATCGAGTTAGTTTTGTTAGGGTTTGATCCCTAGTATCCACTATGTTCTGAGATTGATGTTGCTATGACTTTGCTATGGTTAATGCTTGTCACTAGGGCCCTAGTGCCATGATTTCAGATCTGAACCTATTATGTTTTCATGAATATATATATGTGTTCTTGATCCTATCTTGCAAGTTGTAGACACCTATTACAAGTTATGATCCGCATCCCCTAGGGTGACAATAACTGGGATTCTTTCCGATGATTACCATAGTTTGAGGAGTTCATGTATTCACTAAGTGCTAATGCTTTGGTCCGGTTCTCTATTAAAAGGAGGCCTTAATATCCCTTAGTTTCCATTAGGACCCCGCTGCCACGGGAGGGTAGGACAAAAGATGTCATGCAAGTTCTTTTCCATAAGCAGGTATGACTATATATGGAATACATGCCTACATTACATTGTTGAATTGGAGCTAGTTCTGTGTCACCCTATGTTATAATAGTTACATGATGAATGCCATCCAACATAATTATCCATCACTGATCCATTGCCTACGAGCTTTTCACATATTGATCTTTGCTAAGTTACTTTTCCATTGCTACTGTTACAATCATTACAAAACTGCTACTATCACTTTTGCCATCATTACCGTTACTTCCATACTACTTTGCTACTAAATACTTTGCTACAGATATTAAGTCTTTCAGGTGTGGTTGAATTGACAACTCAGCTGCTAATACTCGAGAATATTCTTTGGCTCCCCTTGTGTCGAATCAATAAATTTGGGTTGAATACTCTACCCTCGAAAATTGTTGCGATCCCCTAGACTTGTGGGTTATCAGAGGCGTAGTCCAACATGTCGGTTAAATCCTCGATGTTGGTTATCAAGTGGGTGGTGGGTGGGATGGAAAATTCTTCCCGACCCACCTTAAGACCGATCTGATCATGGACCGGGGTTGTGTCGTCGGTAATTTTCATCGACAAGATCTGATCTAGGGCCTCATTGAGTGTCGAGAGCTCGATCGGGTCAACCTACTCAGAGCTTTGGGAGTTAACCTTTGATTCGTCCGTGCAAGGGGAGCGTTTGGTAAGAACAAGTATCCGGGCATCTGGCACTATGGTCGGGTCTGGACTAAAAGTCAGGTCATCACCGGAGTGGATCCTGTGGGAAGGACCGAAAGAGGAATCCCAGCTTAAAGCCTCGGAGTCTTCAGGCGTGGCAGGCAAGACTGCCAGCCCGGTTAGCGAAAGATAACCCTGAGAGTCTACAGAGAACTCTAGGTTCCCGAATCTGACCTCTTCATGAAGGGCGAAACTCCCGACCCGGACAAGACGGCCGGTCGGGTCAGTGTGCAGCACAATGCTGCCGAAAGCGAAGATCTTTCCAGGGACAAAAGTGTCCATGTTGCGGACTTCTACGTTGATGACAACACGAGCCATCAACTCCTTTGGCGATCATAGCGGAACTCTCAATGAAAGCACCAATGTCGGTGTCAAAACTGGCAGATCTCAGGTAGGGGTCCCGAGCTGTAGACTAGGATCAATGGTAACACGGGACGAAGGAGACGATGTTTACCCAGGTTCGGGCCCTCTTATGGAGGTAAAACCCTACGCCCTGCTTAATTATATTGATGATATGAAGGTTACAGAGTTGATCTACCTCGAGATCAAATAGCTAAACCCTAGATGAGTTGCCCTCTACTACAACCTAAAACCCACCGACTTATATAGATGCCGCGGGTACCTAGGGTTTACACATGGTCAGTTACACATCGAAGGAAAAACATGCCTATCCGCTATTCCCAACTTGGAAGACATGCCACGATTCCCGAAGCTTCTTTCCTGGTGATGGGGCGTTCAGTTAATCCAATGCTCGGTAAATGGCCCATATAGTCCGGCCCATGAGAAACTGGTCGGCCACCCGAGGACCCCTTAAACCAGGACTCCCTCACCCGGGCACGCCCGCCACGTCGGACCCGACAACCCGTCCTTACCTCAAATTGCACCAAATCCACCAAACCCTTCATCCTCCTCCCGCCGCCCTCCAACATTACCCGTGCTCGAACCCTCGCCGTCCGCCATCTTGCTCCCCGTCGTCACCACTGGTCCCGATCCGACACTGTGATATCTTCCAGCCCGTCCCTGACCATCTCGATGGAGATGCGGCCCATCTTGTTCGTCGGCATCCCTTCCTCCACTATACTACCGGTCCGGATCCGAAGCCCGTGATCTCTTCCAGCATGTCCCCGACCGTCGCAACGGAGACACAGTCCACCTGGTCCATCGGCACCCCTTCCTCCACTAACTCTTGTAAGACAGAGAACGTCACCTGGAAGCTGCGGGTCGCCGACAGCGGCAGAAGGAGGCGGCGTTGGCGTCACAGGTACGTGCGGACATGGTTGATATGTCTCCAACGTATCTATAATTTATGAAGTATTCATGTCATGTTTACAATAATTATATATGATTTTGGTATGATTTTATTAGAACTAACCGGGGCTGATGTTGTTTTCAGCAGAACTACCATGGTGTCGTTTTTTTGTGCAGAAATAAAGGTTCTCGGAATGGGCTAAAAATTTAGTATGATTTTTTCTAGACCAAAAGAGACCCACGAAGCATTGGAGTTGGGCGAGAAGAGATACGAGGAGGTCACAAGCCTGCCAGGCGCGGCCACCCCACTGCCCGTGCCTCACAAGCTTGTCACCGCCTCGTGGCACCCCTTGACGTGAGATCGATACCAAAAATTCCTATAAATATAGAAACCTCCGAAAAGAAATCTATATCGGGAGTTCCACAGCCGCAAGCCTCCAAAGCCACAAAAAACCAACCGGGAGCCCGTTCCGGCACCCTGCCGGAGGAGGAAACCATCACCGGAGGCCATCTTCATCATCCCGGCGGTCTTCATGACGAGGAGGGAGTAGTTCACCCTCGGGGCTGAGGGTATGTACCAGTAGCTATGTGTTTGATCTCTCTCTCTCTCTCTCTCGTGTTCTTGAGATGGCACAATCTTGATGTACCGCAAGCATTATTGATATAGATGAATCATATGGAGTTTTCCCCTCTCTATCTTCTTGTGATGAATTGAGTTTTCCCTTTGAAGTTTTCTTATCGGATTGAGTCTTTAAGGATTTGAGAACACTTGATGTATGTCTTGCAATGGGATGTTCTATTGATCCACTTGATGTATGTTTTGGTGATCAACTTGCGGGTTCCGTGACCTTGGGAATCTATGCATAGGGGTTGGCACACGTTTTTGTCTTGACTTTCCAGTAGAAACTGTGGGCACTCTTTGAAGTTCTTTGTGTTGGATTGAATATGATGAATCTGAAATTATGTGATGCACATCGTATAATCAAGCCCATGGGTATTTGTGGTGACATTGGAGTATCTAGGTGACATTAGGGTTTTGGTTGATGTGTATCTTAAGGTGTTATTTTAGTACAAACTCTAGGGCTGTCCGTGACACTCATAGGGATAGCTCATAAGATTGATTAGAAAAGATAAGTTTGAGGTGGTTTCGTACCCTACAATAATTTCTTCATTAGTTCTCAGCTATTTGTGACTTTGGAGTGAACTCTTTGTCGCACGAGAGGTACTTACATATGATTCAACTATGTTAATATTGTTGAGAGAAATTGCATTAGTGAAACTATGAACCCTAGGCCTTGTTTCTAACCATCGCAATACCGTTTTTGCTCACTTTTGTCGCTTGCTACCTTGCTGTTTTTATAATTTGAGATTACAAAAAGCTATATCTACCATCCATATTGCACTTGTATCACCATCTCTTCGCCTAACTAGTGCACCTGTACAATTTACCATTGTATTGGGTGTGTTGGGGACACAAGAGACACTTTGTTATTTGGTTGCATGGTTGTTTGAGAGAGAGAGATCATCTTCATCGTACACGTCCCACAGATTGATAAACCTTAGGTCATCCCCTTGAGGGAAAATTGCCGTTGTTCTACAAAACTCTACGCTTGGAGGCCCAACACGAGTCTACAAGAAGAAGGTTGTGTAGTAGACATCAAGCTCTTTTCTAGCGCCTTTGTCGGGGAGGTGAGTGCTTGAAGGTATATCTTTAGATCTTGTAATTAAATCTTTTAGTTTCTTTTTTTCACTAGTTTGGTTTTATAAAAGAAAACTACAAAAAAATGGAATCGAGGTTGCCTCATATGCTTCATTTTTTTAATATCTTTTGTGAAAATGATGGAAAGGAAAATTGTGCTCAAGTGATAGAAGAAGAAGTTATTAAAATGTTTGGTACTAAATATTTGAATGATGAGCATGATTTCAATATTGTTAGTATGAATTCTCTGAATATTCATGATGCTAATGATATGCAAAGCCACAAGCTTGGGGATGCTATGTTTTATGAAGAAGATATTTTCAGTCCCCCAAGTTTTGATGAGCAAAACTATTATGATTATGACATGCCTCCTATCTATGATGATTATTGTGATGAGATGCATGCTATAAAGAGTAATGACAACCATGAAACTTTTCATCATGATTTTAATATTCAAAGTGGTTATGTCAATCAAGTATCTCATGATATTTATTTTGTTGAGTTTGCTCCCACTATTATGAATGAGAAGAAAATTGCTTATGAGGAGAGTAGTAAAATTTCTATGCTTGTAGATCATGAAAAGAATGCTTTATGTGCTGGTTATATTGTGGAATTCGTTCATGATGCTACTAAAAATTATTATGAGGGAGGAACATATGCTTGTAGGAATTGCAATAATATCAACTTTCCTCTCTATGTGTTCAAAGTTTTGACGTTGTGCTTGTTTTGCCTTCCTATGCAAGTTGATTCTTGTTCCAATGATTTGTTTGCTCACAAAATCCCTATGAATAGGAAGTGGGTTATAATTATATGTGCTTGTCATGAGATTCATGATGCTCTTTTGCATGTTTCAAATATTATTCCTTTACGAGCATCATTGAAATCATCATGCCTAGCTAAAAGGCATTAAAGAAAAGCGCTTGTTGGGAGATAACCCAACACTTTTACCTTATGTTTTGATATGTTCACATGATTAAGATACTGTAGTAATCATGTTTTGTTTCTTTTATTTCAAAAAAGTGCCAAGTAAAGCCTTTGGGATAGTGTGGATACTTGCTTGCTTGATTCTGCGCAAAAACAGAAAGTTTTGCGTCCCGTATATGAATTATATGATTTTACTGGAGCGTCAAAAAATTCTAAAATTAATACACAGCATTTATATGCCAATTCCGTGAGTTTTCCTAATTTTACAGAATGTTTAGAGTCAGGAAAGTATGGTGATCATTCAGATCTTTACAGACTGTTCTGTTTTTGACAGATTCTGTTTTGCATGCACAGTTTGCTTGTTTCAAGTGTTCCTATAGCTTATATTGAGTAATATAAATTGTGAGAATGATGCAATACAGTAGGTTTCATGTGGGAATAGTTATGAATCTTGTCTTGACAGTACCTAAGTGAATGATTTATCTTTACTACACTAACCTTTCTCACGAAGTTCCGTTAAGTTTTGTGTGATTGAAGTTTTCAAGTTTTGGGTGAGATAACGATATGAGGAGAATAAGGAGTGACAAGAACCTAAGCTTGGGGATGCCCCGGAAGGCATCACCTGTTTTGTCTTTAACACTATCAGTATATCTTACTTGGAGCTATATTTTTATTCGTTACATAATATGATTTTTGCTTGGAGAATTATTTTATTCTGTTGTTTTCTGTTAGGTGTTATTTATAATCTTGTTTTTCAATAAAATTTTTCAAGAATTTCCTTTAGGATGCTTGAATTGCATGTTTGATGTGTGCTGTGTAAAAACAGAAACTTCTGCTGTAGTGTTTGAATTTTCCTATTTTACTGGAATGTGAAAACTTTCTAAATTTTTTACACAGTGTTGTCATATAAATTTTATAGCTTTTACTAAATTGTAAGAATTTTGTGAGTTACATAAGTACACTGTTTTCATAAATTTCTACAGACTGCTCGGTTTGGACAGATTGCTGTCATAGTTTTGTTATCCACTTATCCTATAGTTTTCATAGCCTATATTGGTAGATATAAATTGTGGAAATGATAGTACATAATACCTAATGTTTGAAAATTATTGTGCAACTCGTCTTGGCAGTACATGAAGTGTTGATTTATTCTTATGTGTACTAACCTATCTCACGAGTTCTTTTTGAGTTTTGTGTGGATGAAGTTTTTGAGAATAGGTGAAACCGGGATATGAGAGGATTGAAAAAGATAAAAAAGCTAAAGCTTGGAGATGCCCAAGGTACCCCAAGTAAATATTTCAAGAAATCTCAAGCATCTAAGCTTGGGGATGCTACACATCCCATCTCTCTTCATCAACAATTATCGGTTAGCCTATGTTGAGCCTAAATTTTAATTCGTTCACATGATGCATGCTATTTTTAGAGTGCTATTCTTGTTTTGCTTGCTGTTTAAATAAAATACTCATATCTGAAAATCTTTATTGAGAGAGAGAGAAAGTCCTCACATAGCTACTTAATTGTTTAAACTACTCATTGATCTTCACTTATATGTTTTGGAGTAGTTTTGTCATTTACTCTCGTGCTTCACTTATATCCTATGAGTAAATGGTTGAATGAATTGAATATCATAAATCTGAAAGTATATATGTTTTATGTGCTTATCCCATGGGGAGTAATGACTTCACATATGAGAAGTATAGGTGGTAAAATTTATTAAAAGTTCGCAAACACCGCATTGGTCAATTGAACCATTCATGAAAGAATATTGAAGGAAAAGAGATTTCACATATAAATATAATATCTTGGACATCTTCTATGATTGTGATTACCCATTAATTATTTTCAAACTTGAGCAAATTAGTTGAAGTTGGACAAGGAAGATAACGTAATGAGTTATGCTTGGGTATATTTGTATAGAAGTTATATTGTTATGGATCCTCCAACATGTGGTGCTTGCTTCCACCTCATAGTAGCCAAAACTTCCGCACCAAGTAGAAATACTACTTATGCATCCTAACACCCTGAAACCAGTTTTGCCATGAGAGTCCACCATATCTACCTATATGCGGTATTTACCTGCCGTTCCAAGTAAATATACATGTGCCAAACTCTAAACCTTCAAATAATATTCTATTTTGTATGCCCAAATCACTCATATAATGACTAGGGGCTGTCAGTATCTTCCATGCTAGGTGGGTTATTCTCACGATATGTGTTGAATCACTATCATTCACGAGAAAGTGGTTGGTAACAGGGACTCCTAGTTCCCAGTCCCGAAATCAAAAGAAAAAAAATGCAAAGAATTAAACGAAACTCCCCCAGGAATGTTGTTGGTATGGACGGTACCCGTGGATTTGGCTCGCCGTGGAGTGTGATTTATTGGTGGAGGGGGAGTAAAAACTCTACCATTCTGTTTGGGAACCGCCTATAATGTATCTAGCATGGAAGATACCGATATCTCTCGGTTGTTATGGTGACAATGAAATCATACCTCTCAAATTTATTATTCATTTCTGTTTTAAAAGCTTGAGCTCTAGCACCTCTGCAAATCAATGCTTCCCTCTACGAAGGGCCTGTCTTTTACTTTCTAGTACTTACCTTTATGCAAGAGTCATGGTGATCTTCACCACTTCCTATATTTCGCCCTTTTCTCTTGGCAAACATCATGTGGTGGAACAGATCAAAGCATATATGGCCATTCAAATATATTTGATCATGAATAATTATTGTTGACAATTATCTATATGATAAATAAGTTGGGAAGCGAAACTTTAAGCCCCTATCTTTCTTTGTGTTCGACGGATGCCATTTGCTCTAAAAATATTCTTTGAGTGTTAGCAATCATGGAAGACTATATTATAGCCGAGTATGTGAAATTTGCTAAATCAAAGCTCTTACATAGACCCTTCCTGAAAATAAGATGAATTGCAGTTTGGTGACTGAAAGCATAGTTTGTTAGTCTATACTTTAACATGTGTATAGCTTGTTACTTTATCATGAGAGGTTTTATGAGATGAGCTACTATTTATGATATATAATGATGCTAGAAAAAGTGTTTGGAACTATCATTGATCAAATTTATGCACTATGCTAGCATTCACACTTCATAAATTATTTCTTTTATCATTTACCTACTCGAGGACGAGCAGGAATTAAGCTTAGGGATGCTGATACGTCCCCAACGTATCTATAATTTATGAAGTATTCATGCCATGTTTACAATAATTCTATATGATTTTGGTATGATTTTATTAGAACTAACCTGGACCAACGCTGTTTTCAGCAGAACCACCATGGTGTCGTTTTTTGTGCAGAAATAAAAGTTCTCGGAATGGGCTGAAAATTTAGTATGATTTTTTCTGGATCAAAAGATACCCCCGAAGCATTGGAGTTGGGCCAGAAGAGCCACGAGGAGGTCAGAAGCCTTCCAGGCGCGACCACCCCCTGGTCGCGCCTAACAGGCTTGTCACCGCCTCGTGGCACCCCTTGACGTGAGATCGACGCCAAAAATTCATATAAATATAGAAACCTCCAAAAAGAAACCTAGATCGGGAGTTCCGCCGCCGCAAGCCTCCAGAGCCACAAAAAACTAATCGGGGGCCTGTTCCGGCACCCTGTCGAAGGGGGAAACCATCACCGGAGGCCATCTTCATCATCTCAGCGGTCTCCATGACAAGGAGGGAGTAGTTCACCCTTGGGGCTGAGGGTATGTACTAGTAGCTATGTTATCTCTCTCTTTCTCTCTCGTGTTCTTGATATGGCACGATCTTGATGTACCGCGAGCTTTATTGATATAGATGAATCATATGGAGTTTTCCCCTCTCTATCTTCTTGTGATGAATTGAGTTTTCCCTTTTAACTTTTCTTATCGGATTGAGTCTTTAAGGATTTGAGAACACTTGATGTATGTCTTGCGATGGGATATCCATGGTGACAATGGGATGTTCTATTGATCCACTTGATGCATGTTTTGGTGATCAACTTGCGGGTTCCGTGACCTTGGGAATCTATGCATAAGGGTTGGCACACGTTTTTGTCTTGACTTTCCGGTAGAAACTTTGGAGCACTCTTTGAAGTTCTTTGTGTTGGATTGAATATGATGAATCTGAAATTATGTGATGCACATCATATAATCAAGCCCATGGGTACTTGTGGTGACATTGAAGTATCTACGTGACATTAGGGTTTTGGTTGATGTGTATCTTAAGGTGTTATTTTAGTATGAACTCTAGGGCTGTCTGTGACACTTATAGGGATAGCTCATAAGATTGATTAGAAAAGATAACTTTGAGGTGGTTTCGTACCCTACAATAATTTCTTCGTTAGCTCTCCGCTATTTGTGACTTTGGAGTGAACTCTTTGTCGCACGAGAGGTACCTACATATGATTCAACTATGTTAGTATTGTTGAGAGAAATTGCACTAGTGAAAGTATGAACCCTAGGCCTTGTTTCTAAGCATCGCAATACCATTTTTGCTCACTTTTGTTGCTTGCTACCTTTATGCTTTTATAATTTCAGATTACAAAAAGCTATATCTACCATCCATATTGCACTTGTATAACCATCTCTTCGCCGAACTAGTGCACCTATACAATTTATCATTGTATTGGGTGTGTTGGGGACACAAGAGACTCTTTGCTATTTGGTTGTAGGGTTGTTTGAGAGAGACCATCTTCATGCTACACCTCCCACAGATTGATAAACTTTAGGTCATCCACTTGAGGGAAAATTGCTGCTGTTCTACAGGACTTTGCGCTTGATGGCCCAACAAGAGTCTACAAGAAGAAGGTTGTGTAGTAGACATCAATGGTCAAGGAGATGTCTCCCCTGGCACGGACGACTCCCCGCTCACCGTCCATCCTGGTGCCGATGTAGATTGTGTCATCCGGAAACCTTGGGACGGAGGAGGATTCGACGGTCGACTGGTCCATTACGGAAGGCTTTGTGCCCACGCAGAAGTCGACGATCGAGGACAGTTAGTCGCCACGGTTCGTTTGGGAACGTATGAGCACGGGCACCGCCAGCGCCCGATCTGCGCTTGACATGTTTGACAGAATGACTAAACCAGACCAGGTACATTTTGTTTGCTCTTGTCTTATCAAACGTTCAATGTTTTGCATTCACTAGTTCGAACATGATGAATGTTTGCAAATCACGATCATCTAGGAGGCGTATTTGGCAAGCATGATCAATGACAATGAAGATCCGACCGATATGGATTACGAATTGGAGCCCACCACTCAATTGGAGGTTGGGACAACATTCGATCCCAATGCAAGCAAGAAAAAGAAGAAGAGCAAGACGACAAAGGCAAGAGGTCCGGCTTGATCAAAATTTGAGGACATGTTGTTGGTCCATTCTTGGTTGGCCACAACAATGGATCCAATATGCGGCACCGAGCAAAAGGGGAACATGTATTGGGAGAATATTTGGAAGGGGTATCACGAAATAAAGGAGTACGTGGACCCGCATCTATCGTCACCACCCTCAGTGTGGCACTCTCCAACATCGATGGGGGATCATACAAGGAGAGGTGAACAAATACGGGGGCTACTACGCACTAGTGACCAAACGCCCACAAAGTGGGATGGGAGTGGCAACCCATGTAAGCTCATTTGCCTCCTCGTATTGTAATTTCAATATGCGTGTTGTGTTTGCATTCTTGTGCTCATGCATATGTTGTTTGCTAGACGACGGTGGTGACCACTTTGTATCACAAGATCGAGAAGAAGCCATTTGCGTTTAGCTATTGTTGGATCATATTGAATGGCAAGCCAAAGTGGACACAAGTTGTGGCCGATCTCAAAACCGACAAGAAGAGGAATGATGGCTCAATCTTTCACCAATCCATTGGCTTGGACGATGAGTAGGATGAGGTTGTCGTCGTCAATGGAAGATCTACCATGCCAAAGGATAACCGACAAGTCATGGGCAACAAATGGGAGAAGACAAGGATCTCCCGTGATGCCGTGACTACAAGTATGTCATCCATGTGGACGGGCATTTTTTTCGACATGGGAGAACAAGATAGAGGAGATGCACAAGCTCATGTTTGATGCGCAAAGGAGAGAATAGAGTGGGACCGGTCAACGGCAGAGAGGAGACTGGAAATTGAGAGGGAGAAGATCGAGTCGAAGAAGCAAGAGGCGGCGATCAAATGAGAACTCGAGAAGGCCGAGACATTTGGAGAGATCGAGCTCGAGAAGGAGAGTTTGCAGCTCGCATGGGACGTAGAGGATGCGAAGATCATGTTGGCGGACGAAGCCCTCTTGGATATGCATGCGAAGAAGTGGATTGCGAAGAAGAAGAAGGAGATCAACGACCATAGGGAGGCGGCGATGGCGGCTGCGACCACGGAGCACTCGGCCAGGATGCAGGCGGAGAAGGACAAGATGGACGAGCATGACGCATGGATGGCCGCCTCCGGACAGTGATCCGAGAAGCATCCCTTCTCGCTCGGACATTTATTTCATTTTGGCATGTCCGATTTGTTGAATTGTGCTTTGATTTGTTTTGTTTCGAACCGGTGAATTCGGTCAATTTGCATCAGGTGACCAACATGCATGGATTACGTGAATTTCAGGGTTTCATTTGAGGTATGTGCATATGCGGCGCAACATATGAGGGGCCGGCGGGCGCTTTCCGCAGGTGTGTCCGGACACACCCGCGGGCATATAGGGTCCGGATTTGTCAATTCCGGTTGTAGATACTCGTACCAATGACAACTTTAGTTATGAAACATGACAACTTTTTGTTTGGATGACATTTTTTTATCGAATGTCAATTTTAGTTATAAAAAAGTTAGGACCGTGTTACTTCGTGTCACACGTGTGACAATTATCATTTGGGTAGATTTATCTTTGGTTGAGGAGATTTTTTATTCGGCAGCCTTGATTTATCTTTTTCTTGAAATATTATGTATCGTAGCTTTGAAGACTGTTTTGCTTTTGGGAACCACTAGGGATCAGACTGCTGATCCCTAGCGTTCCATCAGACCAGTGCATGGCCATAGGATTAGTGGTTAATGTACAGTAAATCCTGTACAAGAGGAGGGCTGCTTATTTGATAGATTCTGTACGTGACTCTCCGCTTTTATTGCGTGCTTCTTGTAACTGCTCCGTAACATACCAGTAGCAATTCACTACTTGAATTATTGCTTCTCAAACCCGGGTTGACCATGTTGCTTCTGCTTTGATCGCTCAATTAAATTTTGTTCGTGTTTATTTTTGGAAAAAATCATTTAAGGTTATTTTTGGTTGCTAGTAATTTTTTCCTAATTCATCGACGTAACCAAATCAAAGTATAGTGTGATACTTTATTTTCTTTTTCCAACACAATGAAAAGTTGCTTCCATCAACAACATAATTTGCCTCTACTGAAATCAAAATTTGGTTTCACTTAACAAACTCATGTGCGAACCTTACTTCAACGAAAAATTGCATCCTAGAATTTGTTTCCACATGGAATAATGTGAGTCGCATATATCTTTTATTATGCTTCCAACCCAAGAAAACATTTGCTTGTATCTAGTAAAAGTTGTTTTCATCACAAAAATCATTTGCTTCTAATGTAAACTAAATTTGTTTCCGTTCATCCTTTCACAGAATATATTTCCTCCAAGTCACCAATAGTACAATGCATCATAAGTACACATTTTTTTTCATTGTTCGTCCTTTCATACAATATATTTCCTCCACGTCACCAATTGTACAATGCTTCCTAAGTTCATATTGTATGTTTCCTAAAACTAGAGGCCTACTTCCCTTCATGGGTGTGGTCATCTTCATTGTGAGGTAGATCCAAGTGAGCTCATGCCTATTAGTGCTTGCACAAGCCGCCACCATACATACATGTCTCGCCAACGCTTATCTGCGTCAAATCTAGCACACAACTGGTTGAAACATATATAGGTTATGCATGATGCATAAGTATCCAAGGTCGGAAGCAACATTTGGTACTACTTGATATGTACATTACTGATGGAAAATGTAATGTTTAAGTTACAATTGTGCAGATAAATTACAAAAAATGAAAAACAAAGTATTTTGGAAGCAATTTACCTAGAACAAAGAAACATATGTAATATCATATGGAAGCATGGCACGTACATTGGTGATAACAATGGAAAGAACATCTGTGGGGAGAATGAAAATAAGATATCTCAATATAACTCATCTAAAGTCGAAGTATAGAACATTCGACATGGAAACAAACTAATACTTTGGCCAACATCTGGATGCATGTTTCGCGACCAGATCTTAGGAGGCGTATTGACGAGATGCTGAGGTGCTGGTGGTCTGGACGCACAGTGCTTAGAGAGGATCTAATCATGGCGGTATTGTTGGAGAGGACAAGGGTGGCACGAAAGATGGAGGGATTGGAAAGGTGGGGTGCATACCTCGCGCATATTGTCTGCTTCATTATTGTCCGCTCACTAAAAACATAAAAAATATACTATGTCAGCAAATATGCAGATATGTGAATTGACGGAGTAAACGACAAGAAGATGTGTGCTAAAATAGTTGTATGGAGCAAGGCATTATAACTAAGAAGCTTATTTCTAAACACACGACGACAAATTATAGGAAGCATGAAAATATGACAACTCAACATTACTTGTCTTGGTTGGAAGCATATAATTAAACATTGATAGTGAAACAAACTAAAATTGTGGAGAACATAAGGAGCATCTTTTGTGTTGTCGACATGCAAATTTAACGGATTTGTTGTTGATTCATGGGAGGAATTATCTAGCCCAACGAAGCAATAGTATTACATTGTAGAAGCACAGAAATATGGCACTGGGTACATAAGTAGTGATAGTTGGAAGGAAGGGAATTTGAAAATGAAACAAAAACTAATATTGTGGAATTAACTAGCAATGCATGAATTGAACCATGCCAACATAGATGACTCAAACCCTTGGCCAGATGGGGGCGGAATTGGTGCATCGTGTGGAACGCAGTGGTGATGGCTTCGTTCCCGAACATGAATGGCGCTTCGACGATGTGGACCGCAGTTCACGGCTAAGAGTGGAGCAGAGGGTTGGTCGTGGTGGAGAGGAGCACGACGCGGAGTTTGCGAGGTTCTCGGCCGGCATGTTGTGTGCCAGTCGCTGCACGGACGCCGAACAGTACAACGTACCGACCAGGTGGAGCGAAGGCCGTAGAGAGGCGGGGCAAGATGCTGGCTATGGGAAAGAGACGATGCGGCGAGGTGAACGGCGAGCACGGCGAGCATGCACGCGAGCAGGGACGGCGCACAAGATAGATGCGGACTGGGATCAATTTGGTACAGGGCAACTAATTGGGACAAGGAGAGATTTACCGGGCCTGGGCGTGAAAGTCGGGTAGTTTAGATAGAGATTGATACATGATTTCTATTTCTCCCGGTCGTTGATATCAATTAGGAATCTACGGCCGACGACCGGTCTGATAAATTCTACGCATCAGACGTTTGGATGGGAGCGTTTCCCTTTTCTTTTCTACATTGAGAATAACTGAATTGTCATCGATTGGATGCGACTGCAAGTAGGGTCAAACAACTTGTAAATAAAGCTAATCCATCAGGTAGGTTGTGAATATACTGAATTTCTTTTTTCCTTTAGGACATTTGCCTTCCAACCTTTTGGGCAATACAAGGTCGGTAGGATTTGCTTTAGCGCCTATGACTTAATACAAAATTATTGAGAGGATTTGGCAGCTGCACATTAGCTTCTGATAAAATGTACATAAAAATGCTATTGTTGCCTAAACCTACGTCCTCCCTCTCGTATCGGTCTCAGCATGTGTACGTTTTTATTCACATTTTTTCTTCTTGTTTCATTAAAAAAACATATACTATCTCCGTCTTGATTTAATAGTCCTTTTATATTTGATGTCAAAATTTAACCTTAATTTTAACTAATAAAATGTTAATGCATGTTATAAAAAATAATAATTAAAACTATGTTCAAATACGAATCCAACAATATAGTTTTTATGACATGGATTAACATTTTATTAGTTAAATCTCCAGTCCAAATTCAAAATACAAAGTTGAATTATAACCAAGACGGAAGTAGTGATTCATAATATTGTAAATATAGCGATGATACAATACATATTACATAAAAATTAAAAATGCTAATCTTGCGTTTATAAAATGTTAAATGTGTCTAGAAAAGTGTTTTTGATATATAAATAATATGCAGTTTAAATAAAAGAAGTAGCAAATATTAATCACGTGTTTGAAAAATGTCATTCCAGGGTATAAAAAACGATTTTGTAATGTAAAGAAAAAATATTGTGCCATTAAAAAGTGTACTTTCTCCGTCCGGGTTTACTGGATGTCTTAGCAAACCAGCGAGAAACTGTTTTTTTAAGATTGCACATAGTGAGAGTAACTTTAACAGTAATATAAGGCCCAACTCAATAAATTTGCTTATGTGACAAGATTTAACACGGCAAGAGATGATTTGAGTAACATAGTTAGTTACTCACACTATAAAAACATTAAAACATCACACATCAAGTCAAGATGAGTCTACAAGTTAATAAATAAAGTGTTACATAACATCACACATATGCTACTCTCTACACATATATTACGTGGTTGCATGTTACTATTTTACTCTTCACTATGAGTAGTCTAAGGCCCCAACGGATGTATATGTCCGCTTTCCCCGACCCCCTCAGCTGAACAAGCGCCGGTTGGCTGCAATTTTTTTGTGAATCGATACATGCATGCATAGAATCACTTGTACGCAATAACTAAGAGCATCGACAGCCGAATATTGTAAATCCGACCCCTCAAATTTTCGCGGGCATTGACCGGGCACGTCTCATACTTGATACTCTACATCCACATATCTTATGTCAAACACTCTATATCCATACCACGCATGTAACGTTCAGCTACTCTACGTGATCAAACATCGGACAACAAAATCGTAAGCAAACGGACACAAGATTGGTTGCAAATGAACAAACATCACCCAAAATATCATATTAGTTCACCAGACATAGTTCTTAAATTTCTACAACTAAAAATTATATAAACAATGCGGAGGGGGTGCACATCACCACTTCCTCGCCGGCCTTTGCCCCTTGGGTCGCCGACGCAGTTGTGGTCATCTACGGCTGGTGGAGGATCTTGGTCGTTGTCGGGGGAGGTGCAGTTGTCACCGTCGTCGAAGTCGGAGTCAGAGAGGACGATGAGGCCCTTCATCCGACGGACCACCTTGTCCTGTTCCCACTTCAACTTCACGAGTCGGACCTTCTCATCCGCTCCTGAAAGCACAATGTGCTCCCTTGGTGGTTTTGATAATTCATGACAACATACATTATCTCTTGGACTAATACTCTCATCTAGTGTATTTCAGATAAAGTCCGTAGAGAGAGATGGGTTGACAAAAAGGAGTGTGGAGAGTATCCCCATGAAGAAGAAGGAGAAGGAATAGCATTGGCCAAGCTTCAAGCAAGTGGACTCTTCATTTTACTTTGTGAGAGATCACTTTGAGTCCATAGGAAAGCTAATACTATTAAAAGGGGGTAAGTTATTGATTGGTGAACAAAATGCTCATACGTGCACAAGTGATAGTCACCACAAATACCCATAAGCTCTTCCACAAAAGTCTGTCCAAAGCCAAATACTCAAAATCGGTGCAACCAACACATTCCACTTGGTGCCATAGATTCCCAAACCTAGACAGACTCAGCCAAACCCTAGCCACTTCGGTGCAACCGATTCTGCTTCGGTGCCTCTGAGTTTGGGTTGCCAACATTTTGTTAGGAAATTCACAATATTGGTACCACCGAGATTGTTGGATTGACGTCAACGAGATTGGGCAATCTGATAGTTGGTCACCTTATCGGTGCAACCAAGATTCCTATATCGGTCTCACCGAGATTCGAAAGTTGCCACCTTTTGGTCACTTTGGTACCACCGAGATTAACATATCGGTATCACCGAGTTGGTCATTTTGTGTGTAACGGTTGGATTTTTGGAGATGCCTATATATACCCCTTCACCACCACTCACTCGCAAGAGAAGCACTCAGAACTATTCCATACTTGCCCCATCCAGTTTTCTCAGAGAGAACCACCTACCCTTGTGTTGAGGTCAAGATCTTCCACTCCAACCATATGGATCTTGATTCCTAGCCTCCCCAAGTTGCTTTCCACCAATACCATCTCTTCCACCAAGCCAAATCTCTGAGAGAGTGATTATGTGTTGAGGAGTCTATCATCTTGAAGCACAAGAGCAAGGAGTTCATCGTCTTACCGAGCCTATTACCTTTTGGAGGGTGGTGCCTCCTAGATTGGTTAGGTGTCACTTGGGAGCCTCCTACTTCGTGTTGTGGAGTTGAACCAAGAAGTTTGTAAGGGCAAGGAGATCGCCTACTTCGTGAAGATCTACCCATGGTGAGGCTAGTCCTTCGTGGACGGAAGCCGTTATGAAATAGTCAAGGTTGCTACTTCGTGGACCCTTATGGGTGGAGCCCTCTATGGATTCTCGAGACTGTTACCCTCCGTGGGTTGAAGACTCCATAAATGTGGATGTACGATAGCGCCACCTATCGGAACCACGGGAAAAATCTTGTGTCCTTCATGCATTTAATATCTCTATCTCTACTCCTTACTTCCATGTGCAATGCCTTTACTTTCCACTACTATACTTGATGACTTGCATGTGTTGGGTGTCATTGACTAATTATGTATGCTAAAACTGCCAACATCTTGTCTTATGCTTGAGGTACTTTTAAATTTCTGCTTGTAGTCTATTCACCCCCCTCTAGACATATACTTCTAGTGATCCTACAAGTGGTATCAGAGCATTGGCCTCCATTTCTTCGGTTTCAACACCGTGGAGGCAAATGGATGTGTCTAGTGTGGAGAGTTTGTATTGTAGAGTGCCCATTATTGATGGAGATTACTATAGCCAATGGAAGAATGCCATGATTGATCTATTTGATAAATTCCATTTGAGAAAACATATTGAAGATCCCTATGTGCTCCCCATTGATGAATTGCATCCCACACACGAAGAGGAAATTAACATGCTTGGTAACCTTAGGACTGTCAATCTTATTGTTAGAGGCTTACCAAGATTCGTGCTTTCTAAATTGAAGAACTTTGCATGTGCTTATACTTTGTGGACTGATTTGGAGAAACGATATCCTAATATTTCATTAGGAAATCTTGATGAAATTCTTCATAAAACCATTGCTTTTCACAAAATGAAGCCTAGTGATCCAAACTTTGATAAATGCCTATTTGAGAAGCGTGATCTCATGCGTGGTAATGGATATGTCACAACTATCAACAATATCATTATAGAAGCACTTCACATTCATAGACTTGAACACTGTCATGATCACAATTCTAACGAATCTCTTGTTCTTTATGACGAGGATTTCCCACTTGATGATGACAATGTGGAACATGGCTACTATGATGAAGATGAGTTGTTCGACATCGAGCATGAAAAGATCATGAGGAATCTAAGTTTAATGGCGAACTTCAAGGATTACATGTCTGACGGAAAAGAGTGGATTCTCGACAGTGGATGCACGGATCACATGACTAGTGATAAAGACATGTTCCAAGAGATCATGCCTAATCAAGGTCCTCGGAGGTACGTGACCTTTGGAGACAACTCTAAGGGTAAGGTACTTGGCCTTGGTAAGGTGGCCATATCTCATGATAGCTCAATTTAAAATGTGATGCTTGTTGAATCCCTTGGCTACAATCTTCTTTCCGTATCTAGACTAGCTAACTTTGGTTTTAATGTGCTATTTACTAAAGTAGATTGCCAAGTGTTTCGATCTGATAATCATAAAATTGTCTTTACCGGTATTCATAGAGGTGATGTATACATTGTTGATTCCACTAAAATGCCCAACCTTGTACTTGTCTCATTGCAAAGTCATCTAAAGGTTGGATATGGCATAGAAGGCTTGGACATGTAGGCATGCGCAATCTAGATAAGCTTATCAAGGGCGATCACATTCTTGGTGTTAAAGATGTTATCTTGACAAAGATAGACTTTGTAGTGCTTGTCAAGCGGGAAAGCAAGTAGGTGGAACTCATCCCATTAATAATATCATGACTACTAGGAGACCACTCGAGTTACTTCACATGGATCTTTTTTGTTACAATACAAGAGTCTTGGTGGGAATTCCTATGGCCTAGTTATAGTTGATGATTTTTCCAGATTTACGTGGGCATTCTTTCTTGATGATAAGTCACAGGTACAAAAGATCTTCAACAACTTCGCATGCAAAGCGCAAAATCAGTTTGAAGTGAAGATCAAGAAGGTTCGGAGCGATAACGGATCGGAGTTCAAGAACACCCATGTGGATACCTTCCTTGACGAAGAGGGTATTTCACATGAGTTCTCGGCTACGTACACACCTCAACAAAATGGAGTTGTTGAGAGAAAGAACTGAACCCTCGTTGATATGGCAAGAACGATGCTTGACGGATACAAGATGCCAAGACACTTTTGGGCAGAAGCCGTGGAAATAGCATGTCATGCCATAAACCGACTCTACTTGCACAAGCTCCTTGGTAAAACGACATACGAGGTTCTCACCCGTAACAAACCCCAAGTTGGATACATTTGAGTATTCGGCTCCAAGTGTTACATTCTCGATAAGCATAGCCGTGCTAAATTTGCTCCCAAATCTCATGAAGGTTTCTTACTTGGTTATGGATCGAACTCTCACACTTACTGTATCTACAACAACTTCACTCGAAAAGTTGAAGAGACGGTAGATGTGAAGTTTGATGAGTCTAGTGGTTCGAAAGTCGAACAATTGCCAAATGATGTAGGTGATAAAGATCCTTCGGAAGCTATCCAGGACCTGCCCATCAGCAAGATTCACCCCACAGAGGAGAAGGAAAGTACTTCATCAACCCAAGTGGAAGCTCCTACTTTGGACCAAGGCTACCGACAACATGACATGGAAGCATCCACAAGTGGTACACAACCAGATGAAGAGGAGGAGGAAGTACATCCTGAAGATCCACCACAACCTCCTTCACCAGCACCTCAAGAGAACGACACCTTCAACAACAACGAAGATGAAGGAGATGATGATGAAGAAGAAGCTCCACCATCTAACAATCGGAAGCTGACCCGAGTTCGAGCACAAGTGACCAAGAACCATCCCCTAAACCAAATCTTTGGTGCTATACAAACCGGGAGGATCACTCGCTCTAAAACTCGCTTGGCTAACTTTTGTCAGCATTATTCTTTTATCTCTAGCATTGAACCTTTGAAGGTAGAACAATCTCTTGAAGACGCGGATTGGGTGAACGCTATGCATGAAGAGCTTCAAAACTTCGAAAGGAACAAGTGTGGACACTCATGGAGAAACCCAAGGACGAGCAAAACGTCATCGGTACGAAATGGTTTTTTCGCAACAAGCAAGATGAAGACTGTCAAGTCGTACACAACAAGGCTGGCCTCATAGCTCACGGATATACACAAGTTGAAAGTATGGACTACGGTGAGACCTATGCCCCTGTTGCTAGACTATAAGCCATTCAAATTCTTCTTGCTTATGCTAATAACCATGATATTACGCTTTACCAAATGGACATTAAAAGTGCATTCTTAAATGATGAGATTGAAGAAGAGGTCTATGTTAATCAACCACCTAGTTTTTTAAATCCTAAGAAACCTGACCATGTTTACAAACTTCGCAAAGCTTTATATGGTCTTAAGCAAGCTCCTCGTGCTTGGTATAAATGCCTAACGAAGTTTATTATTGAAAAGGATTCGAAATTGGTAAAATTGACGCAACCTTATTCACAAAGAGAATTAATGGTGAATTATTTGTGTGCCAAATTTATCTGGATGATATTATCTTTGGATCTACTAACCCACAGTTTAGTGAGAAATTTGGAAGGTTGATGTCAGAGAAGTATGGGATGTCTATGATGTGTGAACTGAAATTCTTTCTTGGTCTACAAATCAAGCAAACGAGAGAAGGTACATTCATATCTCAAACAAAGTACACCAAGGATTTAATCAAGAAGTTCAACATGCAAGAGTGCAAATGTATGAAAACTCCCATGCCCACTGATGGACACGATGATCTCACTAAGGAGGGTGAACCGGTTGATCAAAAGGTTTATCGATCAATGGTTGGTTCATTGCTTTATTTATGTACCTCTCGTCCCGATATTATGCTTAGTGTTTGCATGTGTGCTAGATATCAAACTTCACCTAAAGAATGTCATCTTAAGGCTGCAAAACGCATTGTGAGATACTTCATTCATACACCAAACATTGGCATTTGGTATCCAAAGGGATCTTCCTTTAATCTTGTTGGCTACTCCGACTCGGACTATGTGAAAGTACAACATGCTCCCTTGGTGGTTTTGATAATTCATGACAACATACATTGTCTCTTGGACTAACACCTCTATCTAGTGTATTTCAGATAATAGTCCATGGCGAGATGGGTTGGAAAAAAGATTGTGGAGATTGTGGAATTACCCCAAGATGCAAGGAAATAGGTTGGCCAAGCTTCAAGCAAGAGGACTCTACATTTTACATTGGTGAGAAATCACTTTGAGTCCATAGGAAAGCCAATACTATTAAAAAGGGGTAAGGTTTTGTTGGTGAACAAAATGCTCATATGTGCACAAGTGATAGTCACCAAAAACATCCACAAGCTCTCCCACCAAAGTATGTCTATAGCCAAACATTCAAAATCGGTGCAACAAACATTCCTATCCCGGTGCCACCGATTCCAGAACCTAGACAGACTCAGCCAAACCCTGGCCACTTCGGTGCAACCGATTCTACACCGGTGCCACCGAGTTTAGGTTGCCAACTTTGTGTTACGATAATTCAGATTTTCGGTACCACCGAGATTGTTGGGTCGGCGTCACCGAGATTTGAAATCTGACCGGTGGTCACCTTATCAGTGCAACCGAGTTTCCTATATCGGTCTCACCGAGATTCAAAAGTTGCCACCTTTTGATCACTTTGGTACCACCAAGATTAACACATCGGTGTCACCGAGTTGGTCATTTTGTGTGCAACGGTTGGATTTTTGGGGATGCCTATATATACCCCTCCACCACCACCTACTCAAAAGAGAAGCACTCAGAACTAGTCCATACCTATCTTATCGGATTTTCTGAGAGAGAACCATCTACCCTTGTGTTGAGATCAAGATCTTCCACTCCAACCATATGGATCTTGATTTCTAGCCTCCCCAAGTTGCTTTCCACCAATCCCATCTCTTCAACCAAGCCAAATCTATGAGAGAGTGATTGCGTGTTGAGGAGTCTATCATCTTGAAGCACAAGTGCAAGGAGTTCATCGTCATTACCGAGCCTATTACCTTTTGGAGGGTAGTGCCTCCTAGATTGGTTAGGTGTCTCTTGGGAGCCTCCTACTTCATGTTGTGGAGTGAACCAAGAAGTTTGTAAGGGAAAGGAGATCGCCTACTTCATGAAGATCTACCCAGAGTGAGGCTAGTCCTTCGTGGACGGAAGCCATATGGAATAGTCAAGGTTGCTACTTCGTCGACCCTTATGGGTGGAGCCCTCCGTGGACTCTCGCGACTGTTACCCTCCGTGGGTTGAAGTCTCCATAAACATGGACGTATGATAGCAGCACCTATCGGAACCACGGGAAAAATCTTTGCGTCTCCTATTGCGTTTGATCTTCCTATGTCATCTCTTTACTTCATGTGCAATGTCTTTACTTTTCGCTGCCATATTTGTAGACATGCATGTGTAGGGCTGTTAGACTCGCTAGACTTGCTAAAACTATTAAAATCTGCCAACCAATTAACTTGGGAAAAGGCCAGGTTTTAAATTCCTACTAGTAGTCTATTCACCCCCTCTAGACACTCTTCTAGTGATCCTACAAGTGGTATTAGAGCTTTGGTCTCCATTGCTTCAGTTTAATCACCATGGAGGAAGATGGATGTGTCTAGTATAGAGAGTTTGAGTTGTAGAGTGCCCATTCTTGATGGAGAGTACTATAGTCAATGGAAAAAATGCCATGATTGATATATTTGATAAATTCCATTTGAAAAAACATATTGAAAATGCCTATGTGTTCCCCATTTATGAATTGCATCCCACACACGAAGAGGAAATTAACATGCTTGGTAACCTTAGGACTGTCAAGCTTATTGTTTGAGGCTTACCAAGATTCATGCTTTCTCAATTAAAGAACTTTGCATGTGCTTATACCTTCTGGACTGATTTGGAGAAAGGTTATCCGAATCTTTCATTAGGAAATCTTGATGAAATTCTTCATAAAACCATTGCTTTTCACAAAATCAAGCCAAGTGATCCGTACTTTGATAAATGCCTATTTGAGCTCCGTGATCTTATGCGTGCTAAAGGAGATGTCACCACTATCAACAACATTATCTTTGAAGCCATTCACATTCATAAACTTGAACATTGTCATGATCATAATTCTAACGAATCTCTTGTTCTTTATGTTGAGGATTTCCCACTTGATGATGACGATGTGGAACATGACTACTTTAGTGAAGATGAGTTGTTCGACATCGAGCATGAAAAGATCATGAAGAATCTGAGTCTTATGACAAACTTTAAGGATTACATGTCTGGACGAAAAGAGTGGATTCTTGATAGCAGATGTACCGATCATATGACGGGAGATAGAGAGATGTTCGAAGAGATCACACCAAACCATGGACCGTGAAGGTACGTAACGTTTGGAGATAAATCGAAAGGTAAGATACTTGGTCTTATTAAGGTGGACATATCCCATGATAACTCTATTCAAAATGTCATGCTTGTTGAATCTCTTGGCTACAATCTTCTTTCCGTATCTAGACTTGCCAACTTCGGTTTCAATGTGTTATTCACGAAAGTAGACTGCCAAGTGTTTCGTCAAGATAATCATAAAATGGTCTTTATCGGTTTTCGTAGAGGTGATCTATACATTGTTGATTTCACTAAGAGATCCAAACCTCTTACTTGTCTTATTTCAAAATCTTCGAAAGGGTGGCTTTGGCATAGAAGACTAGGACATGTTGGCACGTGTAATTTAGACAAACTTATCAAAGGTGATCATACACTTGGTGTTAAAGATGTTATCTTTGACAAAGATAGGCTTTGTAGTGCTTGTCAAGCTGGAAAACAAGTAGGTGGAAGTCATCCCGTTAAGAATATCATGACTACTAGGAGACCACTTGAGTTACTTCACATGGATCTTTTTGGTCCTAATGCTTACAAGAGTCTCGGTGGAAATTCCTATGGTCTAGTTATAGTTGATGATTTTTCCAGATTTACGTGGGTATTCTTTCTTCATGATAAGTCGCGGGTTCAAAAGATCTTCAAGAACTTCGCTCGCAAGGCGCAAAATCAGTTTGAAGTGAAGATCAAGAAGGTTCGGAGTGATAACAGATCGGATTTCAAGAACACCCTTGTGGATACCTTTCTTGACGAAGAAGGTGTTGCACATGAGTTCTCGGCTACGTACACACCTCAACAAAATGGAGTTGTTGAGAGGAAGAACTGGACGCTAATTGAGATGGCAAGAACGATGCTTGACGAATACAAGACGCCAAGACACTTTTGTGCAGAAGCCGTTGAAATAGCATGTCATGCCACAAACCGAATTTACTTGCACAAGCTTCTTGGTAAAACGACATACGAGCTACTCACCGGTAACAAACCCCAAGTCGGATACTTTCGGGTATTTGGCTCAAAGTGCTACATTCTTGATAAGCATCGTCGTACTAAATTTGGTCCTAAATCTCATGAAGGATTCCTACTTGGTTACGGATCGAACTCTCACACTTACCGTTTCTACAACAACTTCACTCGAAAAGTTGAAGAGACAGTAGATGTGAAGTTTGATGAATCTAATGGTTCGCAAGTCGAACAATTGCAAAATGATGTAGGTGATCAGGACCCTTCGGAAGCTATTCTAGATCTACCCATCGGCAAGATTTGTCCCATGAAGGTGAAGGAAAGTACTTCATCAACTCAAGTGGAAGCCCCTACTTCATGTGAAGGTGAACCTCAACACGACATGGAGGCATCCACAAGCAGTACACGACAAGATGATGAGAGGAGGAAGTGCATCATGAAGATCCACCACAACCACCTTCACCACCACCTCAAGGTAATGACACCTTCAACAACAACAAAGATGAAGGAGATGATGATGATGAAGAAGAAGCTCCACCATCCAAAAATCGGAAGCTGACCTGAGTTTGAGCTCAAGTGACCAAGAACCATCCCCTAAACCAAACCTTTGGTGATATACAAATAGGGAGAATCACTCGCTCTAAAACCCATCTAGCTAACTTTTGTGAGCATTATTCTTTCATCTCTAGCATTGAGCCATTGAAGGTAGAACAAGCTCTTGAGGACGCGGATTGGGTGAACGCCATGCATGAAGAGCTACACAACTTCGAGAGGAACGAAGTGTGGACACTCGTGGAGAAGCCCGAGGATGAACAAAACATCATCAAAACCAAATGGGTGTTTCTTAACAAACAAGAATAAGACGGTCAAGTCGTGCGCAACAAGGCTCGTCTCATAGCCCAAGGAAATACGCAAGTCAAAGGTATGGACTACGGTGAGACTTATGCCCCCGTCGCTAGACTTGAAGCTATTCATATTCTTCTTGCTTATGCTAATCACCATGATACCATGCTTTATCAAACTGATATCAAAAGTGCATTTTTAAATGGTGAAATTGAAGAAGAGGTTTATGTTAACAAACCACCTGGTTTTGTGAATCCTAAGAAACCTAATCATGTTTACAAGCTTCGTAAAGCTCTTTATGGTCTTAAGCAAGCCCCTCGTGCTTGGTATAAATGTTTAACGAAGTTTCTCATTGAAAAAGGTTTTGAGATTATTAAAATTGATGCAACCTTGTTCACTAAGAGAGTTAATGGTGAATTATCCGCGTGCCAAATCTATGTGGATGATATTATCTTTGGTTCCACTAACCCTCATTTTACTGAAATATTTGGAAGGTTGATGTTCGAGAAGTATGAGATGTCTATGATGTGTGAGCTGAAATTCTTTTTTGGTTTGAAAATCAAGTAATCAAGAGAAGGAAATTTCATCTCTCAAACTAAGTATACCAAAGACTTGATCAAAAAGTTCAAGATGGAGGAGTGCAAAGGTATGAAAACTCCCATGCCCACTAGTGGACATGTTGATCTTACCAGGGAGGATGAACCGGTTGATCAAAAGGTTTATAGATCTATGATTGGTTCATTGCTATATCTAGGTGCATCTCGTCCCAATATTATGCTTAGTGTTTGCATGTGTGCTAGATGTTAAGCTGCACCTAAAGAGTGTCATCTTTTGGCTGTGAAATGTATTGTGAGATACTTGATACAAACACCAAACTTTGGCATTTGGTATCCCAAGGGATCTTCTTTTAATCTTGTTGGCTATTCCGATTCGGACTATGCCGGTGACAAGGTTGATAGAAAGTCCACCTCAGGTACTTGTCAATTTTTAGGTAGATCTCTTGTGTATTGGTCCTCCAAGAAACAAAACTCAGTATCTCTATCTATAGCCGAAGCTGAGTATATTGTTGCCGGATCTTGTTGTGCGCAATTACTATGGATGACACAAACGCTTAAGGATTATGGAATTTATGTTAAAAATGTTCCATTACTTTGTGACAATGAAAGTTCTATCAAAATTGGTCATAATCCTGTGCAACATTCTCGAACTAAGCATATTCAAGTTCGACATCATTTCATTCGTGATCATGTTGCCAAAGGAGATATTAATCTTAAGCATATTCGCACTAACAAGAAATTAGCCGATATCTTTACCAAGCCACTTGATGAGAAAACATTTTTTCACTTAAGGAGTGAGTTGAACATCATTGATGCTTCAAACTTGAGCTAGACTCACTCGGTTGCAAGCAAGGGCATGAGCTTTCTTGTTATTTTCATGTTCCCGTAACTCGTTAATCATATGCCATGGAATTATATGCTCCCTTGTATTGCATCTAACCTTTTGTAGGTACTTGGAAGAACCTCATTCCACAAGATTGCCATCAGCTCTAATCATAAGCAATCTTGGCATTACCAAGTATCCACAACCCCTCTTGATGATGGAAGGAAGAAGACAACAAAAACATATCCTTGACATCTACTTGATCTTAGTTGCAAAATCTTAAGTGGTATCATGTCAATTGGATATATCCATTGTTCTTCCTTGCATGACTAACCTTTGTAGGTGACTAGTGTACTAGAACGAGAAGGATTGCTCCCAATTCAGGATGATTTTCATCAATCTCGAGCATCCTCAACAAGTTCACCTATGAGCAACGCCATCAACATCACTCAAAGGTATGTACTCATATCCTTGAAAAGGCTTACTCCAAGTCATGGGCTAAAGCAACTCAAGTGATATGAAGACATTAAAATGCTTAATCGATAAATGGTAACCCCATTTTGAGATTAACGTAGAGTATGATCTTTGATCAAGTATTCTTGCTTGGCTCCTAAGTCAATATACTCTAATATAGGTGACCTAGTAACCGCCCATCATCTAGTTAAGAATCTTGTGTGATTTGCTCTCTATTTGCATGATCTCTCGTAACCACTCAAATCTTATCTAATTGATGTCCTTTGTAGAATTCCGCATTCCCTTTTTTGAAAATATTTATTTTGTCTCTGTGAAAACATAAACGTGTTCTCTCACTCGGAGCCACCGATGTTAATAACTCGGTTCTACCAAAACTGCAGATGAGCTGCACTACACAATCTTGGTACCATCGATTTATTTATCCCAGAGTCACCGATTTTCCTTATTTTATAAATCTGTGTTACTTAAATGTTTTTTTTGTTATATGTTCTTGTGATGTTCTTGTTCCTTCGATGACCCCTTTATTAAAAAAGGGAGAGAGAATAACAAGCTAGTCTTAGGGGGAGAAATTATTTATTTAAGGATCCCTAGCTCCAAGGAGAATAAGACTAAAATTTGCAAAAGGGAGAGAAGTTAAGTGATTCCCTTAGTTCTTTTCTATGAACCCTACTTTCAATGACCCTTGTGCTTGAGGATCTCTTCCTTGTCAATGATCCCTGTCACTACTCCTACGTTTAACCTTTTTGGTAATTTATGCCAAAGGGGGAGAATATCAAAGCTTCATGCTCAAGGGAGTGTTACATGCTTATGCAAAGGGCAAGATATGATTTAGGGGGAGAGGAAAATATCGAAAGTTTATACTTATACAAGGTAAGAACAATGTAGGGGGAGAAAAATATATTTTGGAGAAAATTTTTGTAGACTATTTTATCTTATTTGACTATTCACTTTAGACTTTTTCTCACCCTATCCAATCCCAATATCTACATGCTGAGATTCAGGGGGAGAGGATGAACTACCACTTTCATATCTAAGGGGAGAAAATATATACAAGATTAATGCTAAAGGAGGAGCCATATCAATCTTAAGGATTATCATATTTTATATGTTCTCCATATCTTGGTATCCTTTGAGTTCTATTACTTTTGTTTAGTAGAATACTCTTGTGTTTCCTAACATTGTTTTCTCAAGTGTGTCTCCACTACTAGAATGCTCAAGAACTCGAGGTAAGTATATGCATCATATCTTTGATCAATATGATCTCTTGCTTCTTGCACATATTGTATGCAAGAGTGAAGTCTTGATCGAGGATACACCTCATTCATATAAATTTGATGCAAATAGCCAAGATACACATGACCTTTCATATCCCTTCTACTAGTTGTGTGTCCATGCATTCCAAGGCAACTATCCTTTAAAGGATTGCACACATTTAGGGGGAGCAAATCTAAGTCATGTGTTTCTCAAAGTCTTCATTACATCCATGCATATCTTTATTTGAAGCTTTGATTGTATGTTGTCATCAATTACCAAAAAGGGGGAGATTGAAAGCACAACATGCTCCCTTGGTGGTTTTCATAATTCACAACAACATACATTGTCTCTTCGACTAACACCTCTATCTAGTGTATTTCAGATAATAGTCCATGGAGAGCTGGGTTGGAAAAAGGATTGTGGAGATTGTGGAATTACCCCAAGATGCAAGGAAATAGGTTGGCCAAGCTTCAAGCAAGAGGACTCTACATTTTACATTTGTGAGAAATCACTTTGAGTCCATAGGAAAGCCAATGCTATTAAAAGGGGGTAAGGTTTTGTTGGTGAACAAAATGCTCATACATGCACAAGTGATAGTCACCAAAAACATCCACAAGCTCTCCCACCAAAGTCTGTCTATAGCCAAACATTCAAAATTGGTGCAACCAACATTCCTATCCCGGTGCCACCGACTCCAGAACCTAGACGCTCGGCCAAACCCTAGCCACTTCGGTGCAACCGATTCTATACCGGTGCCACCAAGTTTAGGTTGCCAACTTTCTATTGCGCAAATTCACATTTTCGGTACCATCGAGGTTGTTGGGTCGGTGTCATCGAGATTGTAAATTTGACCGTTGCCACCTTATTGGTGCAACCGAGTTTCACATATCGGTCTCACCGAGATTCAAAAGTTTCCACCTTTTGATCACTTTGGTACCACCGAGATTAACACATCGGTGTCGCCAAGTTGGTCATTTTGTGTGCAACGGTTGGATTTTTGGGGATGCCTATATATACCCCTCCACCACCACCTACTCGAAAGATAGGCACTCAGAACTATTCCATACCTATCATATCAGATTTTCTGAGAGAGAGCCACCTACCCTTGTGTTGAGATCAAGATCTTCCACTCCAACCATATGGATCTTGATTTCTAGCCTCCCCAAGTTGCTTTCCACCAATCCCATCTCTTTCACCAAGCCAAATATGTGAGTGATTATGTGTTGAGGAGTCTATCATCTTGAAGCACAAGAGCAAGGAGTTCATCGTCATTACCGAACCTATTACCTTTTGGAGGGTGGTGCCTCCTAGATTGGTTAGGTGTCGCTTGGGAGCCTCCTACTTCGTGTTGTGGAGTGAACCAAGAAGTTTTTAAGGGCAACGAGATCGCCTACTTCGTGAAGATCTACCCATAGTGAGGCTAGTCCTTCGTGGACGGAAGCCATATGGCATAGTCAAGGTTGCGACTTCGTGGAACCTTATGGGTGGAGCTTCCCATGGACTCTCGCGACCGTTACCCTTTGTGGGTTGAAGACTCCATAAACGTGGACGTACGATAGCACCACCTATCGGAACCACGGGAAAAATCTTTGCGTCTACTATTGCGTTTGATCTTCCTCTCTCATCTCTTTACTTCATGTGCAATGTCTTTACTTTCCGTTGCCATATTTGTAGACATGCATGTGTAGGGCTGTTAGACTTGCTAGACTTTTCTAAAACTGTTAAAATCTGCCAACCAATTAAGTTGGGAAAATGTTAGGTTTTAAAATCCTGCTAGTAGTCTATTCACCCCCCTCTTGACACTCTTCTAGTGATCCTACACTATGGCGGTGACAAGGTTGATAGAAAATCCACCTCGGGCACATGTCAATTTCTTGGTAGATCTCTGGTGTCTTGGTCTTCCTAGAAACAAAACTCGGTATCTCTATCTATCGCCGAAGCTGAATATATTGATGCTAGATCATGTTGTGTGCAATTGTTATGGATGACACAAACACTTAAAGATTATGGAATCTATGTTAAAAATGTGTCGTTACTTTGTGATAATGAAAGTTCTATTAAGATTGCTCATAATCCCGTGCAACATTCTCGAACCAAGCATATTCAAGTTCGACATCGTTTCATTCGTGATCATGTTGCCAAAGGAGATATTAATCTTAAACATGTTCGTACTAACAAGCAATTGGCCAATATCTTTACTAAGCCACTTGATGAAAAAGTGTTTTGGCACTTCAGGAGTGAGTTGAACATCATTGATGCTTAAAACTTGAGCTAAGCTCACTCGGATGCGTGCAAGGGGATGAGCTTCATTGATTATTCCATGCTATTACCTTGAATATCATATGTTGGAATTCTATGCTCCCTTGTCTTGCGTCTAACACTTTTGTAGGTACTTGGAAGAACAACACTCCACAAGATTGCCAACAACTCATATCTTAAGCAATCTTGTCATGACCAAGTATCCAAACCTCGCTTTGATGATGGAAGGAAGAAGACAACAAAACATAGCCTTGACATATATTCCTTAATTGCTAAATATCAAATTGGTATCATGTCATTTGGATATATCATGTTTTTCCTTGCGTGACTAACCCATGTAGGTGAAGAGTGAACGAAAACAACAAGGATTGCTCCCAACTTAAGATGACCTTCGTCAACTTCGAGCATCCTCATCAAGTTCACCTATAATCTACATCAATAACATCACTCAAAGGTATGTATTCATATCCTTGAAAAAGGCTTTACTCCAAGTCATGAGCTAAAGCAACTCAAGTGATATGAAGACATTAAAATGCTTAATCGAAAAATGGTAACCTCATTTTGAGCTTAATGATGAGTATGACCTATGATCAAGCATTCTTGCTTGGATCCTAAGTCAATATACTCTAATATAGGTCACCTAGTCACCGCCCATCATCTAGTTAAGTTTTTGGTTGGTTCACTCTCAAATCGCAAACTTTCTTGGAACCACTCAAACCTTTCCTAGTTGATACCTATTTGTAAATATTCGCAATTGGTACAAATGTTTTGATTCTCTTCCTTGTTTGATTTTCATATGCAATTTTGTCTTTGATCAATTTTCATATTTGCCAAGTTTCCAAGTTACACCTCGGAGCCTCCAATACAAAGAACTCGATTCTACCGATTTAGGAGATGAGCTACATAACATCACCTCGGTATCACCGACAAATCTGTCTCGGAGCCACCGACTTTCTGTTATATTTCTATTTGTGCTTGTAGTTCTAAATATTCCTTGTGTTCCTTTATGTATTTTCTCCATCCTTCGGTGATCCCTTTTATTTATTTTTATTTGTGCTTGGTCGTTGTCATATTTTTGTTTGTGCTTGGTCATTGTCGGGGGAGGTGCAATTGTCACCGTCGTCGGAGTCGGAGTCGGAGAGGATGATGAGGCCCTTCATCCGACGGACCACCCTGTACTACTCCCACTTTAACTTCACGAGTCGGACCTTCTCCTCTGCTGCTGAAAGCACAATGTGCTCCCTTGGTGGTATTGATAATTCATGACAACATACATTATCTCTTGGACTAATACTGTGACAGCCTAAGTGCTGTCCCTACCTTGTATGGCATGTATTCTTATGTTAACCTTGTTGTCATGAGTTAATTAAATGAGTTTGCTCCTTGTCATGCCTTTTCTCATGCATTCATGCATCATATCATTCATCATCATGCATGCATATTGAGTTGTGATGTGCTCTTGACTTGTTGCATGTGTGTGTGTTCTAGTGGGTGTTGTGTTTGAATGGATTCTACTCAACTCCTCCCCCCTCTATTTTGTTTCAACCCAACCTAATAACCTTTTCTTCCATTGGCATTTTATCAACAGAATTATAAAATTGTTTAAAATGTTTAGGAGGTAGTCTACAATGTTTTAAAATTGTGTGTGTGGTTCTTCTCTTGTTTTGGAATATATGATTTTGGGGATTTAAATAACAAGGGGCTGATGTCTTCTAAAACTATTTAAATTAGTTGCCCTAAAAATCAACATGATAATTTTATTAAAAGGGTCTTATTTCTTTGTATGTAAAAGTGCTTTTGTTTTTACGAAAGCCCTTTCATTTATTTCTGTGGGATTTTTTTGTAAGTGAGCTGTTTTTTTAAATAGAAAACCTGCTGGTTTGGTGTGTGTGTGTGTGAGAGAGAGAGAGAGAGTGAGTGGGCCGCCTCCCTTCCCTCGCGGCCCAGCCACAAGCGAGACGGCTACCTCCTGCCGTCTTCCTCCGTTAGAGTGCGCGCGCAAGAGAGAGAGCAGAGTTCAGAGAGGCGCTCGCGTCGATGGAGTGAGAGGAGCTCACGGACGTCGAGGCCGGCCCCTATTTAAAGCACGGATCCCTAGGGTTCCTCTCCTCCCTTCCTGCCGCTGCTGCTCCTCCCCTCTCCCTCCAATTCTTCCTTCCTCCTCCTCATTCTTCTCAGGTAAGTTCAGAGAGAGAGGTGAGGTTTAGAGGCCCCCGCCGGTCATCCTCGCCGTCGTCAGCTCGTCTCCGTCGTCCCCCATGTGCGTCAAGGATGTCGTGGCGGTCGGGGATCGTCCGTGCGTCCCATTCCCGCCGCTAGGAGGTGAAGAGCACCCCCCCCGTGCGGTGCCGCGTCGCCATCGTCCGCAAGGGTCGGGTCTTCCCCGGCGTTCTTCTTCTCCTCCGTCGCCGACGCTTCTTCGCCGCCTCCTTCCTCTTTGCCGCATTTGAGCGTCGTCGTTCCCCCCTCGGTGAGCAGCCGATGCCGCTTCCCTTACTCCCCGTGTAGGTGATCGTCGCTGCTATAGTCGTGTCGCCGCCGACCAAAGGTGTGGCCTTGAGGGCTCGCCACCATTCCCTCTCGTCGCGAGGTTAACGGGAGAATGGACTCCCCGTTGTTCCCCGGTCCTGCCTATAGCTCCGCGTCGCCAGAGAGACCGTGTGGCCGCCAGGGTTCGTCGCTTCCGCCGTTGCCTATCGCCGGTGTGGCAGGCTTCAGTTTCGTCAGTTAGCCGCGTGTAGTGTTAGTACTAGTGGGCTCGATGCCCTCTCCTGTTAAGAGTCGATGAAGTAGCGCAGTGGTTGCGCTCGGGGGTGCAGACCCATAGGTCTGGGGTTCGATCCCCAAACCCCCTTTTTTATTTTGTCTTTCCTTTTATTTTTTATTTTCTCTTTTATGATGTGGTATGTGTGTGTATGTGTATGGGTATAAATACATGTATGTATGTCTTTTTTTACTTCTTCACTTTTCTGTTTATTAAATATATGTGTATGTGAGTGTATGTGTGTGTGCTGCTTAAACACATGAGTACATGCATATATGCACTTGTGCATATATGTGTGCACATATGTGTGTGTGATGAGCACCCACACACATAGTGGTGTATGTGTTCATGAGTGTGGGTGTGCCCATATGCACTTGTGCATATGTAGATATGTGTGTGTGCATGCTTGTGTAGTGTGTGGGTGGGTGTTGTGTGTGTGTGACAAGTGGGCCATGGCCCACTGGTCATACACTATTGATTTTAGGATGTGACATGTTTTATGGTGATAATTAGATCTTTTACAATTATAGCTATAATTCCAAATCTGGACATGTTCATTTTTGCATATGACCATTTAGGGTATGTTTTCACTTATAGGAGTGGATGATGTTTTTGCTAGGTAGTTTTTGTCATGATGCTCCATGTGACTATATGAGTATGATACATGAATTTGGGGTAGAAAAATACCAGGAAGTCATTGGGGCAATTGGTTTGGTATTTGAGAAAGTTTGACAAAATGTCATTTTATCTCATAATGCCATTTTGTCATTTTTGCCATGTTTAATCCATGCATGCTATGATGTTTGTGCCAGTATGAATATGGTAGTCTTTGATGTGTATAATGCCATGGTATTTATCTTTGCAATGATCAACTTGCAAATAAGTGGGAACCATGCTCTAAAGTAGCCACTAAAATGTTGCTGTTTTCAACCATGCCAAATATTTTTAAGTATGAGAATTTGCTGTTATTTTTATGCCATGAAGAGTGGTTGCTATCTTGTGATATGTTGTGAATTAGCTCAAGCTCAGTGCTAGTGTTTTGAAGTATATGTTGTCTTCTAGCATCCTGTTAATTTTCATGCCATGAGGTGGTCTCTAACACCATTAGTTTCTGCTGTAAACTTGCCCTCCGATTAACCCAGATTCCAGAAAACTGTTATTTTCACTAAGTCCCAGAATTCTGTTTCATCATGCTAACTTGTGAGCTTCATTCTTATTGATGTGTGCCTCCTTTCTAGATTGTGTAGTTGGATAAGTTGATAAGCATGTTGTGTAGTTTCTGTCAATGCCTTGTTTGTGGTGGTAGGAATCCTGTAGCTCAAGTTGTTGGCTGAGAAAGTTGCTACGTTGCTGTTTTGTGGAAGATTGTTTGTTTTATTGTTTTGTGACTTGTGGGAGCCATACTCCATGGAATTGCTTGATATTTGGCTCTATCGTGGTTGGTTTTTCATTTCCTATCAAGTGGCTACCTTGGAATGTCAAGGAATAGCCCAGGTCCTTCTTGTCTTGTGTTTTGCCTTCGTATATTGCCGTGAGCGTAGCGTGAGAACCGTAACTCCGTTTCTTACGTTCTACATATGCATTTGTATCGTTTTTGCATGATGCATCCATATTTGCCATGTTCATGCATGTCTAAATAACCTAACATAAGGTTCTGTCCATATTCATTAATAACCAAACCTTTGCATGTGAAACATGACTAGTTAGGATTGCCATGCTAAAACTCGTCAAATAAGCATGCATCATTCTTGCTTGTGCATTGAACCATGGTTGTTTCTTTATTCTTGCTGTTTCTTTTGGGTAGACGCAAATGTTGAACCCGAGTACGAAGATCTAGGTGAGTACAACTACGAGGATCCCGCTACTTGTTCCACTAAAGAACCAACAGGAAAGATGATCGTACCCGGATCCCGATACTATTTTCTCTTGCTAGTTGACTCGCTCTTATCATTACAATTGCGCTACCTACCACCTGAATGTCAGCCTCCTATTTGCCATGATAGCCTCTAACCCTCCACATCCTAGCAAACCTTTGATTGGCTAAGTTACCGCTGCTCAGCCCGTCTTATAGCGTTCTAGTTGCAGGTACAGGTGGTTCCATGTGATAACATGGATTTGGCATATCACAATATTATCTGTTATTTAATTTATTGCAAATATATATCTTGGTATTGGTGGAAGGCTTGGCCTTTTGCTAGGTGTTTTGTTCTGCTGTTACCGCCATAGTTTCTTGTTACCGGTGTTGTGTTTCCATATTTTGCGCTCCTAACATGCTCAGGGTTGTTATGGGGACCCCCTTGTTTATTCGGTTAAGATTAAAACTTGTTTGGCAAGACCCAACTTTGGTACTACATTTGCTAAACAACTTAATAAAACTGCATAGGGACTAGCTACCCCGTGGATTAATTCAACAACCCGGGCCAGTGCTCCACATGAGTGTTGGTACAAAATGACAGTAGCCGGGGCCACCAACGAGTGTGCTAGCCGGAAACTTAGCCCATCCGTCGTGTCCTAAGAACGAGATACACAGCTCTTATCGGGTTCGTCGACACGTCGGGAGGTCTTGCTGGACTTGTTTTACCTTTATCGAGTGTCTTGTGTGAGGGCTCTGACTTTCTTCGGGTTATCTCGAGGTGTTGGAATTCCTTTGTAGTTGCCTAGGATGATCACAAGATCCGTGGTCAAGGCTATTCCCGCGGAGTGTGGTTAATTTGTGATGGACTAGTTAGAGCACCCCTGTAGGGTCAAATCTTTCGGAAAGCCGTGCCCGCGGTTATGTGGCAACTTGGATATGTGTTTAACACCCGGTTATAGTTAACTTGAAGTAAACTCTAATAAAATGCACCAACTGTGTGAGTAACCCTGATCGTCTCTGCTCGTGAACATGATCCGAGAGAGAACACGGTGGGGTTATGATTGACGTAAGTAAGTGTTCAGGATCTCATAGATGTCATTCTAGATTCGATAGGCCACATATTTATTTTCATGTTACGTAAGTTTAGCCACCATAAATGCTTAGTGCTGCTGCAAACTAAACACATACCCCATCCTAACCTTTAAGCTTGAATAGTCTCGGTACCCAGGCGCATGATTGTTGAGTCCTTGTGGCTCACAGATTACTACAACAATCCAGGTATAGGTATAGATGAGTTTGTGCAGGATGATCTGACGCAGCAATAATGGGAGTATGACGAGGAAAGAGGCAGGATGTACGTGACTTATCCGGATGAGTAGAGGACCATGGTTGTGATCTTCGGGCTAGCGAGATAGTATCATTGCATCTGCTTTTATTGTTTGTTTCTTCGTCCGTAGTCGGACCCTGTCTTCATATTGGTGTTTGAACTCTTGGGTGGAATTGTAATTTAGTATGTGGCGAGTGTAAGCCAACTCATATACTCATCTCTTTTTAAATGTATGATGTAATGATGCTATACTTGCGAACAACGAGATCCGCCTCTATCCCTTGTCGAGGCCCCCGTGCCTTAATATGGATAGGCGCGCATCTTGGGCGTGACAAGTTGGTATTAGAGCCATACAACCATAGGAGCCTTTGCTTGATCGAACTTGGCCGAGTCGAGTCTAGTTAAACTATTATGAGTGTAGTTATATCGTAGAGTAGGATTCTTTTTACTCCTCTTCTATCCTCTGGTGAGGTATTCAACTTAGGAATTTTGATTGTACTCCTCTTATCGCTCAAAAAAATTTAGGATCACACGGGTATTTTGGAGTCTATATGATACCGATGTGACAGGGTTCTGTCTTGGTGCCTCCTGTCTGACTTGATTTCTTCCAGGGAGTCGAGCTCCAAGGAATGTTGTCACATCGTTATCATTCATCTTCCTTGATATCTCAGGACAGAGAGTATTTAGAATTATTTCAATACTTGTCGTGGTGAGATAAGGTCGGAGTCACCCAGTACTAGGGAGGCATCCGGGGTACCACCATGGTTTAGTATCGTTGTGATTTCAAGGATTCAAGTTAGATGAATTTGCGAAAGCCTCTGGTTATGTGTTGAAGGATGGATACAGTTGGGGCGTAGGATTGCTAGTTGTGTGAGATATTTCCTCCTTGTATCCCCCACACCGGATTGCATAACCAGAAAGTTTTCGGAAGTTCTTAGGTGGGAACTCTTGTACTTATCTAGGATCATCTTCTTCAGATGTATGTGGGCATATACATTTGTTCCGAGCAACATTGGCTCAATACTTTTGTGTTATTGCAAGTGGCTTCTAATATCTGATGATGTTATCGTGAAACCGAAGAAAGCATTCTTACTAATTTTTCAGTAGGAAGACTGTGATGTTATTTGTGCAATTCTTTCAAGCATTCAACTATTGAATTCATCTTTCATGAGGTGCTGATGTTTTTGTCCATCTCGAGGATGGGTCCTCCAACTTGCAACAATCCGGGTCATGGTGAGGAGCAGGCTGATGTTCCACCACCCCCGCCTCCTCCTCCAGAAGCTTGGCAAGCTGTGATGGCCGCAACCAATGCGAACACTCAGATGTTTCTCAGGCTGTTGCAAGAAAGAGATCAGGGTCAGCAAGGCTTTCAAGGGAATTTTCAGAATCAACCTCAGTTTGCGACGCTCAATCAGTTCCTTGCCAACCAGCCCAAGTCTTTCACCTATTGTGAGCAGCCTTTTGATGCCGATGATTGGCTTTGTGATATGAGTAAGTATTTTGGGTGCAACAATGTTAGGCCAGAGGACTTTGTCAGATTTGCATCGTCCCAGCTCAAGGGTCAGGCAGCTGATTGGTGGCAGCAGTACAAGGATTCCAGGGGCAATTGTGTTGTTACTTGGGACGATTTCCGTCGTGACTTCAAGGCCCATTACATTCCGACAAGCTTTGTCGAGGAGATGCGTGAGAAGTTCAGGCACCTGAAGTAGGGAAGCAAGTCTGTCTATCAGTACAACATCGAGTTCTAAAATCTAGCCCCTATGCTAAGCAAGATGTTCCAGATGACAAGGCGATGATCTATCAGTTCAGAGGTGGTCTCAAGGATGAGCTTCTGCCAGGTCTAGTTCTTCAAGAGCCTCGTGAGTTTGATCAGTTCTACAACATGGCTTTGAAGGTTGAGGCAACTCAGCTCAAGTTGGAGAACTCAAGGAAGCATTCAAGGGATTCATATTCGTCTTCTTCCAGCTCTCAGATGGTTCCTAAGCAGCAGAAGTATTGGGTGCCAAATCCTCCTTCGTTTCGTCCTCCTTAGCAGCAGAAGCAGTTCGGTGCCCGTGGTTCTTCCCACCCACACAACCCAGGATTTCAGCAAAGACCCCAGGCATCCAAGGCAGCTTTTGTTCCTCCTCCAGGCAATGTTCGTCCGCTTTCTGAGGTTACTTGTCACAAGTGTGGCCAGAAGGGTCACTACGCAAACAAGTGCAACCAGCAGCGTCTTCCGCCTCCTCCTCCAATCAGGCCTCCAGGAAATGCAATGGTGAAGCATAATCCCAAGGCCGCAAGAGTGAATATGGTCAATGCAGCAGAGGCAGAGGATTCTTCTCAAGTGATCATGGGTAATCTTGAAGTCAATTCCATTCCTGCAAAAGTGTTGTTTGATACTGGTGCATCACATCCATTCATATCTAGACCTTTTGTTGCTAAGCATGAATTCTTCTTGAATGAGTTGCCTAAGCCTATGACTATAGCTTCTCTCGAGAAGATGATGAATTCTCGTTTGGTTGTTCCGGATGTTTCTATCAAGATGGGCAATTATTCTTTTCTGGCTTCCCTAATTGTTCTCGGGAATTCCGACATTGATCTCATTTTGGGCATGGACTTCCTGGCTATGAATAAGGCATATGTTGATTGTCAAGCAAAAGAAGTCAAGCTAACTCATCCTTCAGAAGATGTGATTATTTTCGCGGCTCATGATGACACAATCTGTCTCTTTGCTCTTAATGAGAAGGGTGAAATCTCGGCGATTTCCCAAATTCCGGTGGTTTGTGAGTATGAAGATGTCTTTCCAGAAGAATTGCCACGAATGCCTCCGCACCGGCCAGTCGAGTTCGTGATTGATCTCAAGCCCAGAACTGAACCGGTTTGCAAGCGCCCTTATAAACTTGGCCCGGAAGAGCTGAAAGAGTTGAAGAAGCAGCTAGATGAACAAGAACATCTGGGTCTGGTCAGACCAAGTTCTTCTCCATGGGGTTGTGGTGTTTTGTTTGTCAAGAAGAAAGATGGCACGGACCGGCTTTGTGTCGATTACCATCCATTGAACAAGAAGACAATCAAAAACAAGTACCCACTTCCCAACATCAATGAGTTTTTTGATCAATTGAATGGTGCCAAGGTTTTCTCGAAGCTTGATCTTCGCATGGGTTATCTTCAGATTCGCATTCGCAAATAAGACATTCCTAAGACAGCTTTCAGGATGAGTTTTGGTTCTTATGAGTACACCGTCATGTCGTTTGGTCTTGCAAATGCTCCTCCAACCTTCTCAAGAATGATGCAATTCATATTCTCTCCTTTCAAGAATGAGTTCGTCTTGGTCTATTTGGATGATATTCTTGTGTTCTCGGAGACAGAAGAAGAGCATGCAGAGCATCTCCGCCTTGTGCTTGACAAGTTAAGAGAACATCGATTCTATGCCAAGTTTTCCAAGTGTGAGTGTTGGCTCAATGAAGTGGTGTACCTTGGGCATGTGATCTCTGCCGAAGGCATTAAACTGCAGCCTGAGAAAGTTGAGGCAATCTTGAAGTGGGAGCCTCATCAGAATGTGAAGCAGCTTCGTAGCTTCCTCGGGCTTGCTAGTTATTGCAGAAGATTCGTGGAGAACTTCTCTCAAATTGCTAAGCCTCTGTCCAATCTCCTCCAGAAGAGTGTCAAGTATGTTTGGTCTCCTGAGTGTGATGTGGCATTCAATACGCTCAAGCAGAGACTGACTTCAGCTCCATTTCTTATTCCTCCTGAGCAGTCAAAGCCTTTCCAAGTTTTATGTGATGCTTCTCTCCAAGGTCTTGGTGGTGTTCTCATGGAAGATAAGAAGATAGTTGCTTATCCCTCGCGTAAGTTGAAGCCTGCCGAGAAGAACTACCCCACTCCTGATCTCGAGTTGGCGGCAGTTGTGCATGCTCTAATGACTTGGAGGCATTTGTTGTTGGGTTGACCAGTTGAGGTATACACCGATCACAAGAGCTTGAAGTACATTTTCACTCAACCCAATCTTAATCTTCGGCAGTCTTGTTGGGTGGAAATGCTTGAGGACTTCAATCCAAACATTGAGTATACTCCTGGAAAAGAAAATGTCATTGTAGACGCGCTCAGCCATAAGGCGTACTGCAACAGTCTCATCTTCAAGGCTCTTCAAACAGAGCTTTGTGAAGCCTTCCGCAAGCTCAACCTTCATATGATTCCTCAAGGATTTCTTGCCAATCTTCAAGTTTCTCCGACTCTGGAAGATCAGGTTCACCAAGCGCAGCTTCTTGATGCTATGGTGAAGAAAGTGAAGAAAGGTGTGGCCAAGGGCATTCCGAAGTATAAGTGCTTTCGCGTTGATGACAAAGATACCTTGTTCTTTGAGGACCGTCTGGTGGTTCCAAAAGGTGATGTCAAAAAAGTTATCATGGACGAAGCACACAATTCTATTCTATCCATGCATCCAGGAAGTTCCAAGATGTATCAGGATCTCAAGAAAACCTTCTGGTGGACTTGCATGAAACATGAAATTGCTCAGTTCGTGAACGAGTGTGATGTTTGTCGCAGAGTGAAGGCGGAGCATCAACGTCCAGCAGGTCTTCTTCAGCCTTTGCCTATCCCAGAGTGGAAATTCGATCATGTGGAGATGGATTTTGTCACTAGGTTTCCCAAGTCCAAGAGAGGCAACGATGCCATCTTTGTGGTTATCGACAAGCTGACCAAAGTTGCTCATTTCCTGCCAGTCAAAGAATCTATCTCGGCAGCTCAGCTTGCAGAGTTGTATACGTTAAGGATAGTTTCTTTGCATGGTATTCCTCAACTCATCTCATCTAACCGTGGAAGCCTATTTACTTCCAAGTTTTAGGAGTCCTTCCAGACTGGGGTACCAAGATCCATTTCAGTAGTGCATTCCATCCGCAGACAAGTGGTCAAGTTGAGAGAGTCAATCAGATCCTTGAAGATATGCTTAGAGCCTGTGTGATTTCATTCGGCATGAAATGGGAAGACTGCCTTTCGTACGCTGAATTCTCATACAACAATAGTTAACAGGCTAGCTCAGGCAAGGCCCCTTTCGAGATTCTCTATGGCAGGAAGTGTCGTACCCCGCTTAACTGGTCTGAAACCGGTGAGCGTCAAATATTGGGCAATGACATGATCATTGAAGCAGAAGAGATGTGCCATGTCATTCGTGAGAACCTCAAAGTAGCTCAATCCTGACAGAAGAGTTATTACGATGACAAACATCGGGATGTTTCCTTTCAAGTTGATGATCTAGTCTATCTTAGAGTCTCTCCCATGAAGGGAACTCAGCGGTTTGGAATTAAAGGGAAGCTAGCTCCTCGTTTTGTTGGTCCTTTCAAAGTTGTTGGCAAGAGAGGTGGACTTGCTTATCAACTAGAGCTTCCTCCAAATTTTGCAAATGTGCATGATGTCTCCCATGTTTCTCAGCTCTGGAGATGCTTCAAGACTCCAGAGCGCACCATTGACCTCCAAGACATTGATCTCCAAGAAGACCTCTCTTATCGTGAGCATCCAGTGGCTATTCTCGAAGAAACTGAGCGTAAGACTCACAACAAGTCTATCAAGTTCCTCAAGGTGAAGTGGTCTCATCATTCTGACAAAGAAGCTACTTGGGAACATGAGGACCTTCTCCGTTCCGAATTTCCAGAGTTCTTTTGTTCCTAGATCTCGGGTCGAGATCCTCTTGTAGTGTGAGAGAGTTGTGACATCCCAAGTGTTATCCCTACCTTGTATGGCATGTATTCTTATGTGAACCTTGTTGTCATGAGTTAATGAAATGAGTTTGCTCCTTGTCATGCCTTGTCTCATGCATTCATGCATCATATCATTCATCATCATGCATGCGTATTGAGTTGTGATGTGCTCTTGACTTGTTGCATGTGTGAGTGTTCTTGTGGGTGTTGTGTTTGAATGGATTCTACTCAACTCCTTCCCCCCTCTCTTTTGTTTCAACCCAAACTAATAACCTTTTATTCCATTGGCATTTTATCAACAGAATTAACTTGCTAATAAAATTGTTTAAAATGTTCAGGAGGTAGTCTACAATGTTTTAAAATTGTGTGTGTGGTTCTTTGTTGTTTTGGGCTATATGATTTTGGGGCTTTAAATAACAGGGGGCTCATGTGTTTTAAAACTATTTAAATTAGTTGCCCTAAAAATCAACATGATAATTTTATTAAAAGGGTCTTATTTCTTTGTAGGTAAAAGTGCTTTTGTTTTATCAAAAGCCCTTTTATTTATTTCTGTGGTTTTTTTGTAAGTGAGCTGTTTTTTTAAAATAGAAAACCTGCTGGTTTGGTGTGTGTGTGTGCGAGAGAGAGAGAGTGAGTGGGCCGCCTCCCTTCCCTCGCGGCCCACCCACAAGCGAGACGACTACCTGCCTTCGTCTTCCTCCGTCAGAGTGCATGCGTGAGAGAGAGAGAGCAGAGTTTAGAGAGGCGATTGCGTCGACGTCGTGAGAGGAGCTCACGGATGTCGAGGCCGGCCCCTATTTAAAGTGCGGATCCCTAGGGTTCTTCTCCTCCCTTCCTGCCGCCGCCGCTCCTCCTCTCTCCCTCGAATTCTTCCTTCTTCTTCCTCCTTCTCAGGTAAGTTCAGAGAGAGAGGTGAGGTTCAGAGACCCCTGCCGGTCATCCTCGCCGTCGTCAGCTCGTCTCCGTCGTCCCCCTGTGCGTCAAGGATGTCGTGGCGGTCGGGGATCGTCCGTGCGTCCCATTCCTGCCGCTAGGAGGTGAGGAGCACCTCCCCCGCGGTGTCGCGTCGCCGTCATCCACAAGGGCCGGGTCTTCGCCGACGTTCTTCTTCCCCTCTGTTGCCGACGCTTCTTCGCCGCCTCCTTCCTCTTTGCCGTGTTTGAGGGTCGTGGTTCCCCCTCGGTGAGCAGCCGATGCCGCTTCCCTTCCTCACCGTGTAGGTGATCATCGCCGTTGTAGTCGTGTCGCCGCCGTCCAAACGTGTGTCCTTGAGGGCTCGCCACCGTTCCCCCTCGTCGCGAGGTGAACGGGGGAATGGACTCCCCGTTGTTCCCCGGTCCTACATGCAGATCCGCGTCGCCGGAGAGCCCGTGTGGTCGCCGGGATTCGTCGCTTCTGCCGTTGCCTGTTGCCGGTGTGGCAGGCTTCAGTTTCGTCAATTAGCCGCGCGTAGTGTTAGTACTAGTGGGCTCGATGCCCTCTGCTGTTAAGAGCCGATGAAGTAGCGCAGTGGTTGCGCTCGGGGGTGCAGACCCGTAGGTCTGGGGTTCGATCCCCAAACCCCCCTTTTTTTGTCTTTCCTTTTGTTTTTTATTTTCTCTTTTATGATGTGGTATGTGTATGTATGTGTATGGGTATAAATACATGTATGTATGTGTTTTTTACTTCTTCCCTTTTTTGTTTATTAAATATATGTTTATGCGAGTGTATGTGTGTGTGTGGTGCTTAAACACATGAGTATGTGCATATATGCACTTGTGCATATATGTGTGCACATATGTGTGTCTGATGAGCACCCACACACATAGTGGTGTGTGTGTTCATGAGTGTGGGTGTGCCCGTATGCACTTGTGCATATGTAGATATGTGTGTGTGCATGCTTGTGTAGTGTGTGTGTGGGTGTTGTGTGTGTGTGTGACAAGTGGGCCATGCCCCACCTGTCATACACTATTGATTTTAGCATGTGACATGTGTTATGGTGATAATTAGATCTTTTCCAATTAGACCTATAATTCCAAATCTGGACATGTTTATTTTTGCACATGATCATTTAGGGTATGTTTTCACTTATAGGAGTGGATGATGTTTTTGCTAGGTAGTTTTTGTCATGATGCTCCATGTGACTATATGAGTATGATACATGAATTTGGGGTAGAAAAATCCCAGGAAGTCATTGGAGCTATTGGTTAGGTCTTTTGAGCAAGTTTGACAAAATGTCATTTTATCTCATAATGCCATTTTGTCATTTTTGCCATGTTTAATCCATGCATGCTATGATGTTTGTGCCAACATGAATATGGTAGTCTTTGATGTGTATAATGCCATGGTATTTATCTTTTCCATGATCAACTTGCAAATAAGTGGGAACCATGCTCTAAAGTAGCCACAAAAATGTTCCTGTTTTCAACCATGCCAAATATTTACAAGTCTGAGAATCTGTTGTTATTTTTATGCCATGAAGAGTGGTTGCTATCTTGTGATATGTTGTGAATTAGCTCAAGCTCAGTGCTAGTGTTTTGAAGTATATGTTTTCTTCTTGCATCCTGTTAATTTTAATGCCATGAGGTGGTCTCTAACACCATTAGTTTCTGCTGTCAACTTGCCCTCAGATTAACTCAGATTCCAGAAAACTATTATTTTCACTAAGTCCCAGAATTCTGTTTCATCATGCTAACTTGTGAGCTTCATGCTTATTGATGTGTGCCTCCTTTCCAGATTGTGTAGTTGGATAAGTTGATAAGCATGTTGTGTAGTTTCTGTCCATGCCTTGTTTGTGGTGGTAGGAATCCTGTAGCTCAAGTTGTTGGCTGAGAAAGTTGCTACGTTGCTGTTTTGTGGAAGATTGTTTGTTTTATTGTTTTGTGACTTGTGGGAGCTATACTCCATGGAATTGCTTGATATTTGGCTCTATCGTGGTTGGTTTTTCATTTCCTATCAAGTGGCTACCTTGGAATGTCAAGGAATAGCCCAGGTCCTTCTTGTCTTGTGTTTTGCCTTCGTATCTTGCCGTGAGCGTAGCGTGAGAACCGTAACTCCGTTTCTTACGTTCTACATATGCATTTGTATCGTTTTTGCATGATGCATACATATTTGCCATGTTCATGCATGTCTAAATAACCTAACATAAGGTTCTGTCCATATTCATTAATAACCAAACCTTTGCATGTGAAACATGACTAGTTAGGATTGCCATGCTAAAACTCGTCAAATAAGCATGCATCATTCTTGCTTGTGCATTGAACCATGGTTGTTTCTTTATTCTTGCTATTTCTTTTGGGTAGACGCAAATGTTGAACCCGAGTACGAAGATCTAGGTGAGTACAACTATGAGGATCCCGCTACTTGTTCCACTAAAGAACCAACAGGAAAGATGATCGTACCCGGATCCCGATACTATTTTCTCTTGCTAGTTGACTCGCTCTTATCATTACAATTGCGCTACCTACCACCTGAATGTCAGCCTCCTATTTGCCATGATAGCCTCTAACCCTCCACATCCTAGCAAACCTTTGATTGGCTAAGTTACCGCTGCTCAGCCCCTCTTATAGCGTTCTAGTTGCAGGTACAGGTGGTTCCATGTGATAACATGGATTTGGAATATCACAATATTATTTGTTATTTAATTTAATGCACATATATATCTTGGTATTGGTGGAAGGCTTGGCCTTTTACTAGGTGCTTTGTTCCGTTGTTACCGCCATAGTTTCTTGTTACCGGTGTTATATTTCCATATTTTGCGCTCCTAACATGCTTGGGGTTGTTATGGGGACCCCCTTGTTTATTCGGTTAAGATTAAAACTTGTCTGGCAAGACCCAACTTTGGTACTACATTTGCTAAACAACTTAATAAAATTGCATAGGGACTAGCTACCCCGTGGATTAATTCAACAACCCGGGCCAGTGCTCTGCATTAGTGTTGGTCCAAAATGGCAGTAGCCGGGGCCAACAACGGGTGTGCCAGCCGGAAACTTAGCCCATTCGTCGTGTCCTCAGAACGAGATGCGCGGATCTTATCGGTTTGTCGACACGTGGGGAGGTCTTGCTAGACTTGTTTTACCTTTATCGAGTGTCTTGCGTGAGGGCCCTGACTTTCTTCGGGTTATCTCGAGGTGTTGGAATTCCTTTGGAGTTGCCTAGGATGATCATGAGATCCGTGGTCAAGGCTATTCCCGCAGAGTGTGGTTAATTTGTGATGGACTAGTTGGAGCACCCCTGTAGGGTCAAATCTTTCGGAAAGCCGTGCCCGCGGTTATGTGGCAACTTGGATATTTGTTTAACACCCGGTTATAGTTTACTTGAAGTAAACTCTAATAAAATGCACCAACTGTGTGAGTAACCCTGATCGTCTCTGCTCGTGAACATGATCCGAGAGAGAACACGGTGGGGTTATGATTGACGTAAGTAAGTGTTCAGGATCTCATAGAGGTCATTCTAGATTCGATCATTTGTCGTAGGCCACATATTTATTTTCACGTTACGTAAGTTTAGCCACCATAAATGCTTAGTTCTGCTGCAAACTAAACACATACCCCATCCCAACCTTTAAGCTTGAATAGTCTTGGTACCCAGGCGCATGATTGCTGAGTCCTTGTGGCTCATATATTACTACAATAATCCAGGTATAGGTATAGATGAGTTCGTGCAGGATAATCTGACGCAGCTCCAGTGGGAGAATGACGAGGAAAGAGGCAGGATGTACGTGAATTATCCGTATGAGTAGAGGACCATGGTCGTGATCTTCGGGCTAGCGAGATAGTATCATTGCATCTGCTTTTATCGTTTGTTTCTTCGTCCATAGTCGGACCATGTCTTCATATTGGTGTTTGAACTCTTGGGTGGAATTGTAATTTAGTATGTGGCGAGTGTAAGCCAACTCATATACTCATCTCTTCTTAAATGTATGATGTAACGATGATATACTTGCGAACGATGAGATGCGCCTCTATCCCATGCCGAGGCCCCCGTGCCTTAATATGGATAGGCGCGCATCTTGGGCGTGACAAATACTCTCATCTAGTGTGTTTTAGATAAAGTCCGTAGAGAGAGATGGGTTGGGAAAAAGGAGTGTGGAGAGTATCCCCATGAGGAAGAAGAAAAAGGAATAGCATTGGCCAAGGTTCAAGCAAGAGGACTCTTCATTTTACTTTGTTAGAAATCACTTTGAGTCCATAGGAAAGCCAAAACTATTAAAAGGGGGTAAGGTATTGATTGGTGAACAAAATGCTCATACATGCAACAGTGATAATCACCACAAATACCCACAAGCTCTTCCACAAAAGTCTGTCCAAAGCCAAATACTCAAAATCGGTGCAACTAACACATTCCACTCGGTGCCACCGATTCCCAAACCTAGACAAACTGAGCCAAACCCTAGCCACTTCGGTGCAACCGATTATGCTTCGGTGCCTCCGAGTTTGGGTTGCCAACTTTCTGTTATGCAAATTCACAATATCGGTACCACCGAGATTTGTTGATAGGCGTCACCGAAATTGGGCAATCTGACCATTGGTCACCTTATCGGTGCAACCGATATTCCTATATCGGTCTCACCAAGATTCGAAAGCTGCCACCTTTTGGTCACTTCGGCAGCACCGAGATTAACACATCAGTGTCACCGAGTAGGTCATTTTGTGTGTAATAGTTGGATTTTTGGAGATGCCTATATATACCCCTCCACCACCACTCACTCACAAGAGAAGCACTCAGAACTATTCCATACTTGCCCCATCCAGTTTTCTAAGAGAGAACCACCTACCCTTGTGTTGTGGTCAAGATCTTCCACTCCAACCATATGGATCTTGATTTCTAGCCTCCCAAGTTGCTTTACACCAATCCCATCTCTTCCACCAAGCCAAATCTGTGAGAGAGTGATTGTGTGTTGAGGAGTCTATCATCTTGAAGCACAAGAGCAAGGAGTTCATCGTCTTACCGAGCCTATTACCTTTTGGAGGGTGATGCCTCCTAGATTGGTTAGGTGTCGCTTGGGAGCCTCCTACTTCGTGTTGTGGAGTTGAACCAAGAAGTTTGTAAGGGCAAGGAGATTGCCTACTTCGTGAAGATCTACCCATAGTGAGGCTAGTCCTTCATGGATGGAATCCGTTATGGAATAGTAAAGGTTGCTACTTCATGGACCCTTATGGGTGGAGCCCTCCATGGACTCTCGAGGCCATTACCCTTCATGGGTTGAAGACTCCATAAATGTGGATGTATGATAGCGCCACCTATCGGAACCACGGGAAAAATCTTGTGTCCTTCATGCGTTTGATCTCTCTATCTCTACTCCTTACTTCCATGTGCAATGTCTTTACTTTCCAATGATATACTTGATGACTTGCATGTGTTGGGTGTCATAGACTAATTATGTATGCTAAAACTGCCAACATCTTGTCTTATGCTTGAGGTATTTTTAAATTTGTGCTTCTGTCTATTCACCCCCTCTAGACATACACTTCTAGTGATCCTATAGCTGTCGTCCTTCACCTCGCGCTCCGACTCCTCAATAGAAGCTGGAGCACCTTGGCGTTCTTCCGATGGTACACCCATCCGATGACGTGTTTGTCCTCATCGGGCTCCGGCGGCATTCGGTGGCAGTGACACGCTGGCTGCTTCGCTTCCCACTATTGGGGAACGTTGCATGGGAAACAAAAAAATTCCTACGCACACGCAAGATCTATCCATGGTGATGAGCATCTATGAGAGGGAGAGTGGATCTACATACCCTTGTAGATCGCTAAGCGGGAAGCGTTAAGAAACGCGGTTGATGTAGTCAAACGTCTTAACGATCCAAATCGCCGAGCATCCTACGATATAATCACGATCCGTCCCGATCTAGCACCGAACGGATGACACCTCCGCGTTCAGCACACGTACAGCTTGATGAAGATCTTCGCCTTCTTGATCCAGCAGGAGGGAGCAGAGAGGTAGAGGAGTTCTCTGGCAGCACGATGGCGTGGTGGTGATGGTGGTGGAACTATTATGGCAGGGCTTCACCAAGCACCGTCGGAACGATCTAGAGGAGAAACTACAATCTAGAGAGGAGGATAGCACGTGGCTGATTTATGTGTCTCAAAACCCTCAAACCTCTAGTATATATAGGAGGAGGGAGGGAGGAGGCCTGCGCCCTAGGGCTGACCCCTTTGCCTCGGCCGCAAGGAGGAGAGGAGGACTCCTCCTCCAATCCTAGTATGATTAGCACTCCTCCTTCCCACTTGGAAACTCTTTCCAACTTGGGTTTTCTCCACCCCGTCCGCATGGGCCTTTAGTGGGGCTTTGGCCAGCCCACTAGGAGCTGGGTTACCTCCTCCCACAATATGGCCCCGTGGGTCGAGACACCCCTCCCGATGGTCCCCCAGTACCCTCTCGGCACTCCCGGTACACTACCGATGAGCCCAAAACTTTTTCGGTGACCAAAACAGGATTTCCTATATATAATATTTACCTCCAGACCATTCCATAGATCCTCGTGACCTCCAAGATCTCATCTGGGACTCTAAACATCCTTCGGCCACCACCATACATAACTCTATACTACCGACACGTCACCGAACCTTAAGTGTGCAGACCCTGCGGGTTCGAGAACTATGCAGACCTGACTGAGATACCTCTACGGTCAATAACCAATAGCGGGAGCTGGATGCCCATATTGGTTCCTACATATTCTACAAAGATTTTTATCGGTCGAACCTCTATGTCTAGGATTCAGTTAATCTTGTATGTTGTTCCCTTTGTTCTTCGGTATGTTACTTGCCCAAGATTCGATCGTTGGTATCTCTATACCTAGTTCAATATTGTTACCGGCAAGTCTCTTTACTCGTTCCGTAATACAAGATCCCATGGTTAACATTTGAGTCACATTTCTTGCAAGGCTTGTTGTGATGTTGTATTACCGAGTGGGCCCTGAGATACCTCTCTGTCGCACGGAGTAACAAATAACAGTCTATATCCATACCCACTCAACATACACTCTGGGAGATACCTGTAGAGCACCTTTATAGTCACCCAATTACATTGCGATGTTTGATACACACAAGGCACTCCTCCAGTGTCAATGAGTTGCATGATCTCATGATCATCGGAACAATAAACTGACACATTCATTTGCTATGTTTATAGTTTGGGTCTTGCCCATCACATCATTCTCCAATTGATGTGATCCCATTATCAAATGACATCTCATGTCAATTGCTAGGAAACCTTGACCATCTCTGAACAACGAGCTAGTCTACTAGAGGCATACTAGGGACAAAGTATTGCCTATGTATCCATACATGCAATGTGTTTCTGTCAATACAATTATAGCATGGATAATAAAAAATTATCATGAACAAGGAAATATAATAATAACCATCTTATTATTGCTTCTAGGGCATATTTCCAACAGTCTCCCACTTGCACTAGAGTCAATAATCTAGCTCACAGCACTATGTGATTTACATTGTAATGAATCGAACACCCATACAGTTCTGGTGTTGATCATGTTTAGCCCTTGGAAGAGGTTTAGTCAATGGGTCTGCAACATTCAGATCGGTGTGCACTTTGCAAATATTTATGTCCTCCTCCTTGATGTACTCGCAGATGGAATTGAAGCGTCGCTTTATGTGTCTGGTCCTCTTGTGAAACCTTGGTTCCTTGGCCACGGCAATGGCACCAGTGTTATCACGGAACAGATCCATTGGATTCAGTGCACTGGGCACTACTCCAAGATCTGTCATGAACTCCTTCATCCATACACCTTCCTTCTCCGCCTCCGAGGTTGCGATGTAGTCCGCTTCACATGTACAATCGGCTACCACGCTCTGTTTGGAACTGCACCAACTTACCGCTCCCCCATTAATAATAAATACATATCCGGTTTGCGACTTGGAATCATCTGGATCGGTGTCAAAGCTTGCATCGACGTAACCCTTTACGACGAGCTCTGGATCACCTCCATAAACGAGAAACATTTCCTTAGTCCTTTTCAGGTACTTAAGGATATTCTTGACCGTCGTCCAGTGCTCCATTCCTATATCACTTTGAAACCTTCTGGCCATACTTATGGCAAGGCTGACATCGGGTCTTGTGCACAGCATTGCATACATGATAGAGCCTATGGCTGAAGCATAGGGGATGACACTCATCTTGTCTCTATCTTCTGTAGTCACTTGGCATTGAGTCTTACTCAACTTCACACCTTTAAACATAGGCAAGAACCCCTTCTTGGACTGATCCATTTTGAACTTCTTCGAAACTTTATCAAGGTATGTGCTCTGTGAAAGTCCTATTAAGCATCTTGATCTATCTCTATAGATCTTAATGCCTAATATGAAAGCAGCTTCTCCTAGGTCCTTCATTGAAAAACTCTTGTTCAAATATTCCTTCACGCTTTCCAGCATTTCTATATTGTTTCCAATCAGCAATATGTCATCCACATATAATATTACAAACACTATAGAGATCCCACTCACTTTCTTGTAAATACAAGCTTCTCCGTAAACTTGTATAAACCCGAACGCTTTGATCACCTCATCAAAGCACTGATTCCAACTCCGAGATACTTGCACCGGTCCATAAATGGATCGATGGAGTTTGCAAACTTTGTTAGCATTCTCTGGATGCACAAAACCTTCCGGTTGTATCATATACAACTCTTCCTTAAGGAAACCGTTAAGGAACGCTATTTTGACATCCATCTGCCAAATTTCATAGTTGAAATATGCAACTATTGCTAACATTATTCTGACTAACTTAAGTATCGTTGCGGGTGAGAAGGTCTCATCGGAGTCAACTCCTTGAACTTGTGAGAAAATCCTTTGCCACAAGTCGAGCTTTATAGATGGTGACATTACCGTCCGCATCTGTCTTCCTCTTAAAGATCCATTTGTTCTGAATGGCCTTTCGCCCTTCAGGTAATACTTCCAAAGTCCATACTTTGTTTTCATACATGGATCCCATCTTGGATTTCATGGCCTCTAACCATTTCTCGAAATCCGGGCCCATCATTGCTTCTCCATAGCTCGTAGGTTTATCATTGTCTACAACATGACCTCCAAGACAGGGTTGCCATACCACTCAGGAGCGGTACGTGCCCTTGTCGACCTACGAGGTTTAATAGTAACTTGATCCGAAGCTTCATGATCATCATCATTAACTTCCTCTTCAACTATCGTAGGCTCCATAGAAACATCTTTCTGCGTTGTGCTACTCTCTGGTTGAAGTAAAGGTTCAATAACCTCATCATGTTCTATTTTCCGCCCACTCAATTCTTTCGAGAGAAACTCTTTCTCAAGAAATATTTCGTTCTTAGCGACAACCACTTTGCCTTCAGATCTGAGATAGAAAGTATACCCAACTTCCTATTTTGGGTATCCTATGAAGACGCATTTCTCCGCTTTGGGTTCCAGCTTTTCAAGCTGAACCTTTTTGACATAAGCATCACATCCCCAAACTTTAAGAAACGGCAACTTTGGCTTCTTGCCAAACCACAGTTCATATGGCGTCGTCTCAACGGATTTCGATGGTGCCCTATTTAAAGTGAATGCAGCTATCTCTAAAGCATAACCCTAATACGATAGTGGCAAATCAACAAGAGACATCATAGAACGCACCATATCTAATAAGGTTCGATTACGACGTCCGGACACACCATTACCTTGTGGTGTTCCAGGCAGTGTCAATTGTGAAACAATTCCACACTGTCTTAAGTGACTTCCAAACTCATAACTCAGATATTCTCCTCCTCGATCAGATCGTACGAATTTAATCTTCTTGTTATGATGATTCTCAACTTCACTCTGAAATTGCTTAAACTTTTCAAACGTTTTAGACTTGTGTTTCATTAAGTAAATATACCTATATCTACTTAAGTCATTAGTGAAGGTGAGAAAATAACAATATCCACCGCGCGCCTCAATGCTCATTGGACCGCACACATCAGTATGTATGATTTCCAACAAGTCACTTGCCCGTTCCATTGTTCCTTAGAACGGTGTTTTAGTCATCTTGCCCATGAGGCATGGTTCACATGTGTCAAGTGATTCAAAATCAAGTGACTCCAAAAGTCCATCGACATGGAGCTTCTTCATGCGTTTTACACCAATATGACCTAAATGGCAGTGCCACAAGAAAGTGGAACTATCATTATCAACTCTACATCTTTTGGCATCAATGTTATGAACATGTGTATCATCACTATCGAGATTCAATATGAATAACCCCTCACATCGGTTGCATGACCATAAAAGATATTACTCATATAAATAGAACAACCATTATTCTCTGATTTAAATGATTAACCGTCTCGCAATAAACAAGATCCAGATATAATGTTCATGCTAAACACGGGCACTAAATAACAATTATTCAGGTTCATCACTAATCCCGATGGTAATCGAAGAGCGAGCGTGCCGACGGCGATCACATCAACCTTGGAACCATTTCCCACGCGCATTGTCACTTCGTCCTTTGCCATCCTTCATCTATTTTGTAGCTCTTGTTTTGACTTGCAAATGTGAGCAACCGAACTGATATCAAATACCCAGGCACTACAACGAGAGTTGGTAAGGTACACATCAATAACATGTATATCATATATACCTTGTTTGGTGTTGGTCACCTTCTTGTCGGCCAGATACTTGGGACAGTTCCGCTTCCTGTGACCAGTTCCCTTGCAATGAAAGCACTCAGTTTCTCGCTAGGGTCCAGCTTTGGGTTTCTTCACGGGAGGGGCAACTGCTTTGCCACTATTCTTAGAGTTACCCTTCTTGACCTTGCCATTCTCCTTGAAACTATTGGTTTTATTGACCATCAACACTTGATGCTCCTTCTGAATCTCAGACCCAACGACTTTTAAGATCGCAAACAACTCGGCGACTGACTTGTTCATCCCGTGCATGTTATAGCTCAACACGAAGCTTTTCTAGCTAGGTGGAAATGATTGAAGAACTCTGTCAATGATCGCCTCTGTCGGAAGGGGCATTCCCAATTCAGCCAGACGGGTGGAATACCCAGACATTCTGAGTATGTGTTCACTGACAGACCCGTTCTCCTCCATTTTGCAAGCATAGAACTTATCGTAGGTCTCATACCTCTCGATCCGGGCATTCTTCTGAAAGATAAACTTCAACTCCTGGAACATATCATATGCTCCATGACGTTCAAAACGTCTTTGAAGTCCCGGTTCTAACCCATATAGCATTGCACATTGAACCATTGAGTAATCATCAGAATGTGCCTGCCAGGTGTTCGCAACGTCTACAGACTCAACTGGAGCGGGTGGATCACCAAGCGGTGCATCAAGGACATAAGCCTTCTCGGAAGCCATGAGGATAATCCTCAGATTACGGGCCCACTCCACAAAGTTACTTCCATCATCTTTCAACTTAGCTTTCTCTAGGAACACACTAAAATTCAGGGGTGCTACTGCGCGAGCCATTGATCTGCAACATAAATATGCAAAGGTTACTAAGACTATTGTTCAAGATAATGAGTTTAGTTAATCAAATTATAAAAGCTCCCACTCAAATTGACACCCCTCAGGTCATTTGAGTGATACATGATCCAAATTCACCAACTCAAGTCTGATCATCACATGAGTTGAGGTGGTTTCAATGGTGAACATCATCACGTCGATCATATCTACTATATGACTCATGTTCGACCTTTCTGTCTCTTATGTTCCGAGGCCATGTCTATACATGCCAGCTCGTCAAGTTTAACCCGAGCGTTCTGCACGTGCAACACTGGCTTGCACCCGTTGTATGTGAACGTAGAGTCTATCACACCCAATCATCACGTGGTGTCTCGACATGACGAGCTTTCGCAATGGTGCACACTCGGGGAGAACACAATTTATCTTGAAATTTAAGTGAGGGATCATCTTATAATGCTACCATCGTCCTAAGAAAAACAAGGTGCATAAAAGGATTAACATCACCTGCAAATCATAAGTGACATGACATGGCCATGAACTTGTGCTTTTGATCTCCATCTTGAAAGCACCGACATGATCTCCATCATCACCGGCATGACACCATGATCTCCATCATCTTGATCTCCATCAACGTGTCGCCATTGGGGTTGCCACACCGACTGTTGCTTCCACGACTATTGCTAACTCATAGCGATAAAGTAAAGCAAAAACGGCGAAAATAATTAAAGATAACCCTATGGCTCCTGCCGGCTATTGTACTCATCGACATGCAAGTCGTGATATTATATACAAAACATGATCATATCATACATCACATATATATCATCATGTAATTGGCCATATCACATCAAAACATACCCTACAAAAACAAGTTAGACATCCTCTAATTGTTGTTTTAAGTTTTATGTGGCTGCTATGGGTATCTAGCAAGAAGAAATCTCATCTACGTGTAAACCATAACGGTGATACTCAAATTGCTATTCAACCTTCTCAAGGAGCCTTTGTCGAATCCAATCCAACTAAAGTAGGAGAGACAGACACCTGCCAGCCATCTTTGTTCAACTAAGTTACACGGCAGTCGATGGAACCGGTCTCTCGTAAGCGTACCAGTAAGGTTGGTCCGGGTCGCTTCATCCCACAATACCGTTGAATCAAAACATGACCAAGGGAGGAAGCAATCTAAGCATAAACGCCCACAAACTCATTTGTGTTCTACTCATGATCTCATCTACACATAGACCTAGCTCATGATGCCACTGTTGGGGAACGTTGCATGGAAAACAAAAAAATTCCTACGCACACGCAAGATCTATCCATGGTGATGAGCATCTATGAGAGGGAGAGTGGATCTACATACCCTTGTAGATCGCTAAGTGGGAAGCATTAAGAAGCGCGGTTGATGTAGTCGAACGTCTTAACGATCCAAATCGCCGAGCGTCTCGCGATCTAATCACGATCCATTCTGATCTAATGCCGAACGGATAGCACCTCCGCGTTCAACACACGTACAGCTCGATGACGATCTCCACCTTCTTGATCCAGCAAGAGGGAGCGGAGAGGTAGATGAGTTCTCCGGCAGCGCGACATGGTGGCTGTGATGGGGGTGGAACTATTCCGGTAGGGCTTTGCCAAGCACCATAGGAATGATCTAGAGGAGAAACTACGATCTAGAGAAGAGGGTAGCACGTGGCTGATTTCTGTGTCTCAAAAACCTCAAAACCTCTGGTATATATAGGAGGAGGGAGGGAGGAGGCTTGCACCCTAGGGCTAACCCTTTTCCTCGGCCGCAAGGAGGAGAGGAGGAGTCCTCCTCCAATTCTAGTATGATTAGGACTCCTCCTTCCCACTTGGAAACTCTTTCCACCTTGGGTTTTTTCCACCCCGTACACATGGGACTTTAGTATGGCTTTGGGCAGCCCACTAGGGGATGATTTACCTCCTCCCATAGACCATGTGGCCCCTTGGGTCGAGACACCCTCCCGATGGTCCCCCATTACCCTCCCGGCACTCCCGGTACACTACCGATGAGCCCGAAACTTTTCCGGTGACCAAAACAGGACTTCCAATATATAAATCTTTACCTAAAAACCATTATAGAGCTCCTCGTGATGTCTGAGATCTCATCCGGGACTCCGAACAACCTTTTTCCACCACCATACATAACTCTATACTACCAAAACGTCACTGAACCTTAAGTGTGCAGAACCTGCGAGTTCGAGAACTATGCAGACATGACCGAGATACCTCTACGATCAATAATCAATAGCGAGACCTGGATGCCCATATTGGTTCTTACATATTCTATGAAGATCTTTATCAGTTGAACCTCTTTGTCAAGGATTCAATTAATCACGTACGTTGTTCCCTTTGTTCTTGGGTATGTTACTTGCCCGAGATTGAGCTAGGTTTAGAGATTTGATCTTCGGTATCTATAAACCTAGCTCAATCTCATTACCGGCAAGTCTCTTTACTTGTTCCATAATACAAGATCACGTGGCTAACACTTTAGTCACATTGCTTGCAAGGCTTTTTGTGATGTTGTATTACCGAGTGGGCGCTGAGATACCTCTCCGTCACACGAAGTAACAAATCCCAGTCTTGATCCACCCACTCAACAGACACTCTCGGAGATACCCGTAGAGCACATTTATAGTCACCCAGTTAAGTTGCGACATTTGATACACACAAGGTACTCCTCAAGTGTCAGTGAGTTGCATGATCTCATGGTCATAGGAACACATACTTGACATGCAGAAAACTATAGCAATAAACTGACAGGATCATATGCTATGTTTATAGTTTGGGTCTTGTCCATCACATCATTCTCCCAGTGATGTGATCCTGTTATCAAATGACATCTCATGTCAATGGCTAGGAAACCTTGACCATCTTTGATCAACGAGCTAGTCTACGAGAGGCTTACTAGGGACAAAGTGTTGTCTATTATCCACACATGTAATGTGTTTCTAGTTAGTACAATTATAGCATGGATAATAAACAATTATCATGAACAAGGAAATACAATAATAACCATCTTATTATTGCCTCTAGGGCATATTTCCAACACCCACTCCATTACCCGCTACCTCTCATGGCGGGTGACGCATCTGCGTGCGGGCTGGCGATGCAGGCACTAGCACCCAACGCGGCCCGCATGAAGGAGCGGGTGATGGGGAAAGGAGAGCGCGGGGGCGGTGCGGACTGTGCAGTCCTGGCAGAGCTGCGCGCGGGCCAGGATGGTCCAACTTTGGCGTCCGCGTTGCGTCGACACGGGAGCTGCGGCTTAGCTCTAGATCCGGAGATGTCACCGTTCTCCACCGTGGACCGCTCCAAGGCGATGCGGAGGGCCAGCTCCTCGGAGTTGACGTCGGAGTCTTCGGAGCCGGGGCGGCTGCCGGAGCTCGACATTGGAGTGGATGGGATTGAAACCGAAGAGGGAGAGGAGGGGACAGAGCGAAAGAGAGTGAGATAGGGTTTGGAGCGAGGCGTCCGGAGTGGGAATTTTATGGGACAACAATGAGGTGAGTGGTGGGTCGGGATTGTCAAATGGACGCGCCCGGGCATGACCGAGCCGCCTTATATCTGCCTTATATTTGTGCTGGATATGAGAGGTGTCGGTCAGTCCAAACGTTTGAGACGGATTTAGAAGATAGGATTGAGTCGTATTCTTATGACCGGTCACTGATCGGACAGTTTGTTCGGAGGTTTCACACATATACGAGGGGCCCGGCCTGTATGTGCGCTGATCGTCGCATGCAAAAACGAGACAAGCAACCGGCTGCCGTGACGCTTCGAAATAAATGTAGACTAATCTAATTGGTTAGAATTATGCTTAGAAATCATGGTTACTTACCAATAATATTCCTCCTTCGTACTTGATAGCAGGCCCAATAAATCCGGACGAAGAAAGTACATCACAGTTGATGGAAGTATTTCCATGTTTCAAGAAAATGTGAAATGCATATTTGAAAACAAGTCCGCATGGATTAAAAAATTATTTCTATTAAAATTACATCATGTCATTTTAATAAATATTCATGTGTTTCCAAACAATGTATGTGAAATTTGAATAATATTTATACGATGTAAAAAACGGTTGTATATTTTGAAAAAATATGATTGTCATTTAAAAAATATATAGCATGTATTTTGAAAACAATTCTACCTTGTATTCAAAACATGTATTGAAAAATGCACATCATATATATTTGAAAAATGGCCAACCGCTGTATTAAAAAATGTTTCATGTGTGTTCAATATCAGCGAGACCTTATACTAGTCGCAGCGGGCGGCACATAGGCGCACCCTACATTTAGGGTGAAAATTATATCTCACTTACAACACGATGGAATCTCGCGTTAGGCGCAGCGCGAGCGGGCCAGCCTTTTCTTTAGCTGAGTACAATCGAAATTGTTTACATACACGAGTATACAATACACCCTTATGAACGCATGTATGCACATCCTATTCATATGAGCATCTCCAAAAGACTAAGCCGACACATCATCTTGAGATATGGAATAAATCCAGGAAAATGCAAGTACCAACGTCAAGTCTGGGACTAGAACTTTGAAACTTGAACCGTGATGGGCAAGGGATACCACCATCTTCCTAACCATCCAACCACAGGTTGGTTTGCGCGAGCGGACCAGCCTATTAACATAGGTTTCATTCACGGAAGGTTTGCTTTGCTCAGGGTTTTTTTTCTTTGTGGTTTCCTCGACTCTTTTAGTTTTTCACCGGTTTTCCTTTGACCTTCATTAAAACTTTAGTTTTCTTAGGTTTTTCTCAGTTTTCATAGGTTTTGTTTTTCAGTTTTCTCTGTTTTTTTCTTGAGTTTTGTTTTTTGCTTTTTTTTAACGGTTTTTCTTTCTTTCTTCAGTTTTCATTTTTTTCGTTGGCTTAATTCATTTATCTTTATTTTTAAGCATTTTTTGGGTGCAAGCGGGATTCAATATTTTATTTGGTTTTTCATTCCGTCGTTTTTTTCGTTTTATAACCTTTTTGGTCGAATTTGTTTTGTGTTATTTGTATCGTTTTTTCGAGGTTTTCTATGTACATGTGAAACAATATTTTCATACATATTAAATATTTATTAAATACACAATAATTTTTTTAACAAATAATGAATTCTAATGTATATATTTTCTATTATGCATCAACAACATTATTTATACACATTTAACATTTTTGAATACACAATTATCAATTTTAATACAATAATTTACATTTCTTTCATATACATATTTGATGTCTACTGTTTTCTTAAACATTACACGTTTTTCCATATAAATCTGAAACATTTATTTAAATACATTTACCATTTTCTGAATATATTATTAATATTGTTTTATAATGTCACATACATTTTTAAAACACGTGAAAATTTTAAAAATATCAATCATTTTTTTATGCTATCAACATTTTCATATATATCTGAAACATTTTTTTATATGCTTAACATTTTATCAATATTCGGTTAAACGTTCTTTACAATGTGACATAATTTTTTTTGAAACATTTGAACCAGCACAAACATTTTGAATACGTTATCAACATTTTTTATCAAATTAAAGTAACAATTGTTTTATATTGTGTTAACATTTTTCAAATTCACGATTTAATTGTTTTTTATTTGTTCTTATGTTTTGAAATGTATGTGTTTACTACATTTCAAAAAATTAGAATAAAACACAAAACAACAAAACAAAGGAAAAAAACGGAAAAAGGACAACTTACTCTGAACCTACATGGGTGGCTCATTCGCGATGCGCTGATGCAAGCGCTCGCTTCAACTCCCGTTCGGTGACGTATAGGTAGAACCAACATTTAGTTTGGACTGTAGTTGTGAGGCTTTGTTCGTTTGGGCTCGGCCTTTTTTTGAATAGTTTTGATTGCCTACCACATGTGTCACGTGGCGTTTGGGCTTGGCCTACTCTATTGGGGCTTACCAAATGGATGGCCTTCGTTTTGGTCAATTGGCTAGCTGTCCGACGCTTGATTACTTCTTTTTTTAGGTAAGATGGACGCTTGATTACTTGAGGGGAAACACTTACAAAAGGTCGACTAAGATGGGAAACACTTACCAAAGGCCAGCTGAGAACTGTTTGTGCGTCGACCATCTCCACGTCCGTCGGATCTGAATTTGATCGGACGAACCACGACAACCGATATGCGCAGTCTAGCATTGCAACAAGGCCCTTGTTACAACAATGTCGTTGTTGGGATACCCGGGGAAACACATACTCGATGTCCGACTTTGCAACAAGGTCCATCTTGCAATTGTCTCGAGTACAACAACCCCACCGTTGCAGAGCGTCTCGGGCAATACCATACCACGCTTTTATAAATTGTTTGAGATGTTTATCCCTTTGTTGTTTGCACCCTTGATTGCGCAGTAGTCAATTATTAGGGTGGTCTCTCACTGAAAATAACAAGTTAAAAGGTGCTCTTCCCGGTGTTGCAACCATCTATAACAGATAGCTTTCCAGAGTATGTCATGTCCACGTGAGTACAAACAGATCGTGAGGTGTAAGATGGGTTAGGTCAGACTAAACAATCAGATAGCACTCGGTTGTCTTGAAGTTCTAGCAGCATCGTTATGAGCTCGGATCACGAAGCATCGAAAGATGAAAAGAGTCATATGGAGATACGATCGGCAAAAGATTGCCCACCGATCAAAATTCTCGTCATTAGTGATGTCCAACTCAATGGCTGAGAATAAGATCAGGATCTTGAATCACTTACTAGTCAATCACGAGAGATATTGATTTAAGTGGGAGTGCACATAATATTAAAATTTGTTTAATAATAGTGCAAATTAATTATGAACAATGTCTAAATAAATTTGTGTTTATCAGTGCAGATCAATGGCTCGCAATATGTTCAAGTTAGCCCCTATGCGAGAGAAAAAAAGTTGGTTGCAAATGGTGAAAACTGTGCATATTGGATCCGGAACCTGAGATTCGTTCTCAAGAGTGCTAAGAAGGAGTTTGTACCGGATCAGCCTATAGGTTATCCTCCTGCAAAGGATGCACCACCCGAAGTGATAGATGTTTTCGTTGCATGGAGTGATGATTATGAGTCAATTCAGTGCTTCATGTTAACTTGCATGGATCCTAAGCTACATGGACGTTTTGAATGGTCTACCACCTAGTTTATAATTGGTTTACTAGAAGTTCTGTACAAGAAGCACGCTAGGACCGAAAGTTTTGAAATAACAAAGGCTTTAACTGAATGCAAGATGGAAGAAGGTTCCTCAATGAGTGAGCATATAGTAAAGCTTGCTCGTTGTGTTGATTCTAGAATTTGAAATTTGGAGTTTGGAGTTTGGAGTTTCTAATTTGGATTTTGGAAATTGGAATTCGGAATCTGGCTTCTTTGGAATTTGGAATTCCTCCAACACTTGGTATAGACATTGTACTTGGTTGACTCCTCCCATCTTATGATGGTTTTATCATGAATTATAACATGAATGGGATGAATAGAAGTGCAAAGGAGTTGTTTGATATGATTGAACTTGTGATTTGCATTGGGTTTTCCGCGAAGAGGAATGGGTGATGCAGCAAAGTATAGATAAGTATTTCCCTTAGTGAGAACCAAGATTATCAAACCAATATGAGTAACATGCAAGCCCCGTCTTTAGCGACTGCACACAAAGAAGCAGGCACTTGCACCCAACGCGGGCAAGAGGGTTGTTAATCCCCTTGGACTCATTATTTGCAAGCAAGTGAAGTGTGTACTCCCTCTATCCCATAATGTAAGGTGTTTTTTAACACTAGTGTAGTGTCAAAAAAATATCTTACATTATGGGACGGAGGGACTAGATGATAGTTGAATAAAGTAGATTGCAAAATAAAATAAAAGTAAATAATTGGCAGCAAGGTATTGAAAGATTTTGTAAATATATAGGTGAATAGACCCGAGGGACGTAGTGTTCTCTAGTGGCATCTCTCATGTAGTAGGCATACTGTGGGTAAACAAATTACTATTGGGAAATTGGTAGAAAATCGAATAGTTATGCAATATTTATTTACGGTAATGATCAATATATAAGCATCATGTCCATAAGCAAATAGGCCAACTCCTGCCTACACATATTACTATTACTCCACGTCGAGAGTGCTTCTATGCTTGCCTCTCTGAAAGCCCAATGTGCTCCCTTGGTAGTTTTGGTAATTCATGACAACATACATTGTCTCTTGGACTAATACTTTCATCTAGTGTATTTCAGATAAAGTCCATAGAGAGTGATGGGTTGGCAAAAGGAGTGTGGAGAGTATCCCAAGGAGAAGAAGAAGAAGGAATGCCCTTGGCCAAGCTTCAAGGAAGAGGACTCTACATTTTATCTCTTGTGAGAAATCACTTTGAGTCCATAGGAAAGCCAATACTATTAAAAGTGTTGGGGAACGTCGCATGGGAAACAAAAAATTTCCTACGCACACGCAAGATCTATCCATGGCGATGAGGATCTACGAGAGGGACAGTGGATCTACATACCCTTGTAGATCGCTAAGCGGGAAGCGTTAAGAAACGCGGTTGGTGTAGTCGAACATCTTCATGATCCAAATCGCTTAGCGTCCCGTGATCTCATCATGATCCGTCCTGCGATCCAATCACGATCCGTCCCGCGAACTCATCACGATCCGTCCCGCGAACTCATCACGATCCTTCCCACGATCCAATCACGATCCATCCCGCGAACTCATCATGATCCATCCCGCGAACTTATCATGATCCGTCCCGCGAACTCATCACGATCCGTCTCACGATCTTGATCACGGTCCTTCCGATCTAGCGCCAAACGGATGGCACCTCCGCGTTCAGCACACGTACAGCTCGATGACGATCTCCGCCTTCTTGATCCAGCAAGAGGGAGCGGAGAGGTAGAAGAGTTCTCCGGCAGTGTTACAGCGCTCTGGAGATGGTGGTGGAGCTATTCCGATAGGGCGTCGCCTAAGCACTACAGAAATCCGATCTAGAGGAGAAACTATGCACTAGAGGAACGGGCAGCACGTGGCTAAAAATTCTGTGCCAAAACCCTAAAATCCTCTAGTATATATAGGAGGAGAGGAGGAGGAGGCTTGTCTGCCAAAGAGGCAGCCCTTGGGTCGGCCGAACCTAGTGGGATTGGAGGATTCCTCCTCCAATACTAGTAGGACTAGTACTCCTCCTTATTTTTGCCTTTTTTGCCTTTTCCCACCTTTTTCTCTTTGGGCTTTTCTTCCCAGCTGCATGGGCCTTGTGTGGGACTTCCACCAGCCCACTAAGGACTGGTAAACACTCTCCCACAGCCCATGGGGCCTCTTGGGTCGAAATACCCCTCCCGATGGTCTCCCGGTACACTCCCGGCACTCCCGGTACACTACCGATGAGCCCGAAACTTTTCTAGTGACCAAAATAGGACTTCCTATATATCAATCTTTACCTCCAGACCATTCCGGAGCTCCTCGTTACATCTAGGATCTCATTCTGGACTCCCAACAACCTTCGGTCACCACCATACATAACTCTATACTCCCAAAACGTCACTGAACCTTAAGTGTGCAGACCCTGTGGGTTCGAGAACTATGTAGACATGACCGAGACACCTCTACGGTCAATAACCAATAGCGGGACCTGGATGCCCATATTGGTTCCTACATATTCTATGAAGATCTTTATCGGTCAAACCTCTATGTCAAGGATTCAGTTAATCTCGTATGATGTTCCCTTTGTTCTTCGGTATGTTACTTGCCTGAGATTCGATCATCGGTATCTCCATACCTAGTTCAACCTCGTTACCGGCAAGTCTCTTTACTCATTCCGGAACACAAGATCTCGTAACTAGGACTTAGTCACATTGCTTGCAAGGCTTATTGTGATGTTGTATTACCGAGTGGGCCCTGAGATACCTCTCCGTCACACGGAGTAACAAATCCCAGTCTTGATCCATGCCAACCCAACACACACCCTCGGAGATACCTGTAGAGTACCTTTATAGTCACCCAGTTACGTTCCGACGTTTGATACACACAAGGCACTCCTCCGGTGTCAGTGAGTTGCATGATCTCATGGTCACAGGAACATATACTTGACATGCAGAAAACAGTAGCAATAAACTGACACAATCATATGCTATGTTTGTAGTTTGGGTCTTGTCCATCACACCATTCTCCTAATGATGTGATCCTGTTTATCAAATGACATCTCATGTCCATGGCTAGGAAACCTTAACCATCTTTGATGAACGAACTAGTCTATTAGAGGCATACTAGGGACATGGTTTTGTCTATGTATCCACACATGCATCTAAGTCTCCGATAATGCAATTATAGCATGGATAATAAACGATTATCATGAACAAGGAAATATGATAATAACTAATTTATTATTGCCTCTAGGGCATATTTCCAACAAAAAGGGGGTAAGTTTTTGTTGGTGAACAAAATGCTCATACGTGCACAAGTGATAGTCACCACATACACCCACAAGCTCTTCCAAAAATGTCTGTCAAAAGCCAAATACTCGAATCGGTGCAACCAACACATTCCGCTAGGTGGCACCGATTCCAAATCCAGTCTCAGCTAAACCCTAGCTTTTCGGTGCAACCGATTCTAATTTGGTGCCTCCGAGTTTGAGTTGCCAACTTCCTGTTATGCAAGTTTACAAAATCAGTCCCTCCGAGTTTTGTGAATCGATGTCACCGAGATCGGCAATCTGACCGTTGGTTACCTTATAAGTGCAACCGAGATTCCTATATTGGTCTCACTGAGATTCAAAACTTGCCACCTTTTGGTCACTTCGATACCATCGATATTAACACATCGGTGTCATCGAGTCTGACTTATTAGGTATAACGGTTGGATTTTTGGAGATTCCTATATATACCCCTCCGCCACCACTCACCCGCAAGAGAAGCACTCAGAATACTTCCCCACTCATACCTACTGATTTTCTGAGAGAGAGCCACCTACTCATGTGTTGAGATCATGCCATTCCATTCCTGCCATATGAATCTTGATCTCTAGCCTCCCCAACTTGCTTTCCACCCAATCAACCTCTTCCACCAAGTCAAATCTGTGAGAGAGTGATTGTGTGTTGAGGAGTCTATCATCTTGTATCACAAGAGCAAGGAGTTCATCGACACAATCGAGCCTTTTACCTTTTGGAGGGTGATGCCTCTTAGATTGGTCAGGTGTCACTTGGGAGCCTCCTACTTCGTGTTGTGGAGTGAACCAAGAAGTTTGTAAAGACAAGGAGATCGCCTACTTCGTGAAGATCTACCCCGAGTTAGGCTAGTCCTCTATGGACGTAGGCCGTCATGGTATATTCAAGGTTGCTTCTTCGTGGAACCCTCCGTGAGTAGAGCCCTCCGTGGACTCTCGCAGCCGTCACCCTCCGTGGGTTGAAGACTCCATGAACGTGGAAGTACGATAGCACCACCTATCGGAACGACGGGAAAAATCCTTGTGTCCTTCATGCATTTGATCTCCCTATCTCTATTCTTTACTTCCATGTGCAATTTCTTTACTTTTCGCTGCTATGCTTGATGACTTGCATGTGTAGGGTGTGCTAGACTTGCTATATATGCTAAAATATGCCAACACTTAACTTTTCACCTTGTGTAGATTTTAAATTCTTGCTAATAGTCTATTCACCCCCCTCTAGACATACTCTTCTAGTGATCCCGCAATTGGTATCGGAGCCTTGGTATCCATTGCTTCGGTTTCAACACCATGGAGGTGTTGGAAATATGCCCTAGAGGCAATAATAAAATGGTTATTATTGTATTTCCTTGTTCATGATAATTGTCTATTGTTCATGCTATAATTGTATTAATCGGAAACAATAATGAATGTGTGAATACATAGACCACAACAAGTCCCAAGTGAGCCTCTAGTTGGCTAGCTCGTTGATCAATAGATGCTCACGGTTTCATGACCATGGACATTTGATGTCGTTGATAGAGGATCACATCATTAGGAGAATGATGTGATTTACAAGACCCAATCCTAAGCATAGCACAAGATCGTGTAGTTTGTATGCTAAAGCTTTTGTAATGTCAAGTATCGTTTCCTTAGACCATGAGATTGTGCAACTCCTGGATACCATAGGAATACTTTGGGTGTGCCAAACATCACAACATAATTGGGTGGCTATAAAGGTACACTCCGGGTATCTCCGAAAGTTTCTGTTGGGTTGGCACGAATCGAGACTGGGATTTGTCACTCCGTGTGATGGAGAGGTATCTCTGAACCCACTCAGTAAGACATCATCCTAATGAGCTCAATGTGACTAAGGAGTTAGCCACGAGATGATGTGTTACGGAACGAATAAAGAGACTTGCTGGTAATGAGATTGATCAAGGTATAGGGATACCGATGATCGAATCTCGGCCAAGTATCATACCGGTAGACAAAGGGAATTGTATACGGGATTGATTGAATCCCCGACATCGTGGTTCATCCGATGAGATCATCATGGAGCATGTGGGAGCTAACATGGGTATCTAGATCCCGTTGTTGGTTATTGACCGGAGAGGTGTCTCGGTCATGTCTACATGCCTCCCGAACCCGTAGGGTCTACACACTTAAGGTTCGATGACGCTAGGGTTATAGGGAAATAGTGTACGTGGTTACCGAAGGTTGTTCGGAGTCCCGTATGAGATCCCGGACGTCACGAGGAGTTTCGGAATGGTTCGGAGGTAAATATTCATATATAGGAGGTGAGGCTTTGGTCACCGGAAGTGTTTCGGGCATCACCGGTAGCGTACCGAGACCACCGGAAGGGTTTCGGGGGTCTACCAAGTGGGGCCACCGGCACCAAAGGGCTGCGTGGGCCGAGAGTGGGAAGGGACCAGCCGCATAGTGGGCAGGTGCGCCTCCCACCAAGTCCCAAGGCGTAGCAAGGGTGAGAGGAGGGCAAACCATAGCGCAGATGGGCCCTAAGGCCCACCCTAGGGCGCCTAGGGCTGCCACACCCCTCTCCCCTCTTGGCCGGCGGCCAGATCGCATCTAGGGCTGCCGCACCACCCTAGGGGTGCGCACCCTCCTCCCTCTCCTATATATAGTGGAGGGTTTAGGGATGCCAGAGAGACGCATCTCTCTCCCTCGGCGCAGCCCTACTCCTCCTACTCCTCGTCCTCCGTAGTGCTTGGCAAAGTCGTGTCGGAGTACCACGCAGCTCCACCGTCACCACGCCGTCGTGCTACTGGAGCTCTCCCTCAACCTCTTCTTCCTCCTTGCTGGATCAAGGTGTAGGAGACGTCACCGGGCTGCACGTGTGTTGAACACGGAGGCGCCGTTGTTCGGTGCTTAGATCGGATTCCACCGCGTTCTGAATCGCTGCGAGTACGACGCCACCAACTGCTTCTAGTAACGCTTCCACTTTGCGATCTTCAAAGGTATGAAGATGCACTCTCCTCACTCGTTGTTGGTTTCTCCATAGATGGATCTTGGTGAACACGTAGGATTTTTTTTATTTACTACTATGTTTCCCAATAGTGGTATCAGAGCTAAGTCTATGCGTAGAATCTATGCACAAGTAGAACGCAAGATGTTGTGGGCGTCGATCTTGTTAATTTTCTTACCATTACTATTCTTATCTTGATTTGGCTGTATTGTGGGATGAAGCGGCCTGGACCAACTTTACACGTACGCTTACGTGAGATCGATTCCACCGCCTGACATGCACTTGTTGCATAAGGTGGCTAGCGGGTGTCTCTCTCTCCCACCTTAGTCGGATCGGATTCGATGAAAAGGGTCCTTATGATGGGTAAATAGCAATTGGCATATCACGTTGTGGTTTTGGCGTAGGTAAGAAACATTCTTTCTAGAAACCTATAGTAGCCACATAAAAACTTGCAACAACAAATTAAAGGACGTCTAACTTGTTTTTGCAGCATATGCCTTGTGATGTGATATGGCCAAAGGATGTGATGTGATGCATTGTGATGTATGAGATTGATCATGTTCTTGTAATAGGATTCATGACTTGCATGTCGATGAGTATGACAACCAGTAGGAGCCATGGGAGTTGTCTTATTTTATTGTATGACATGCGTGTCAATCATAAACGTCATGTAATTACTTTACTTTATTGCTAATCGTTAGCCATAGTAGTAGAAGTAATAGTTGGCGAGACAACTTCATGAAGACACGATGATGGAGATCATGGTGTCGTGCTGGTGACAGTGATGATCATGGTGCCCCGAAGATGGAGATCAAAGGAGCAAGATGATATTGGCCATATCATGTCACTATATTGATTGCATGTGATGTTTATCATGTTTACATCTTATTTACTTAGAACGGCGGTAGCTAAATAAGATGATCTCTCACTAAAATTTCAAGAAATGTGTTCACCCTACCTGTGCACCATTGCTAAGGATCGTTGTTCCGAAGCACCACATGATGATCGGGTGTGATAGGTTCTAACGTTCTCATACAACGGGTGTAAGCCAGATTTACACATGCAATACACTTAGGTTGACCTGACGAGCCTAGCATGTACAGACATGGCCTCGCAACACGGGAGACCGAAAGGTCGAACATGAGTCGTGTAGAAGATACGATCAACATGGAGATGTTCACCATTGATGACTAGTCCGTCTCATGTGATGATCGGACATGGGCTAGTTGACGTGGATCAGGTGTCACTTGGATGACTAGAGAGATGTCCATCTAAGTGGGATTTCATTAATAATTTGATAAGATGAACTTAATCATCATGAACTTAGTCTAAAAGTGTCTTTGCAAATTATGTCGTAGATAGCTCGCGCTATAGCTCCCCTGTTTTATTGATACGGTCCTAGAGAAAAGTAAGTTGAAAGTTGATGTTAGCAATAATGCGTACTTGGTCTGTGATCTGAGGATTGTCCTCATTGCTGGACAGAAGGCTTATTTCCTTGATGCACCGCTAAGTGCACCACTCCCTCAAGCATTGTCTGTAGATGTTGTGAACATATGACATACACTTTCTGATGACTACTTGATAGTTCAGTACGTCATGCATTACGGCTTAGAATTGAGGCTCCAAAACGTTTTGAACGTCACGGAACATATGAGATGTTCTAAGAGCTGAAATTGGGATTTCAGGCTCGTGCCTATGTTGAGAGGTATGAGACCTCCAACAAGATTCTTTGCCTACAAGATAAAGGAGAATAGCTTCGTCTGGGTGTAACAATCACTTGAATCGAGTGGGACTTAATCTTCCAGATAAGATAGTGATTAATACAGTTCTCCAAGTCACTGCCACCAAGCTACTAGAGCTTCGTGATGAACTATAACATGACAGGGATGGATAAGATGATCCTTGAGTTGTTCGTGATGTTTGGCACCACGAAGGTAGAAATCAAGAAGGATCATCAAGTGTTGATGGTTAAGTGAAAACCACTAGTTTCAAGAAGGGCATGGGCAAGAAGGGAAAAAACTTTAGGAATGGCAAGCCAGTTGCCACTCTAGTGAAGAAACCCAAGGTTGAGCCCAAACCCGAGACTAAGTGCTTCTGTTATGAGGAGAATGTTCGCTGAAGCGGGCTAGATGCTTGAGGGAGTGGCTTATTGGAATTAATACATTTTGATGTATGTGGTCCAATGAGTGTTGTAACACAGAGTGGATATCGTTATTTTCTTTACCTTCACTGATGATTTGAGTAAATATGGGGATATTTGCTTAATGAAACATGAGTCTAAAATGTTTGAAAGGTTCAAGGAGTTTCAGAGTAAAGTTAAAGATCATCGTGACAAGAAGATAAAATGTCTACGATATGATAGTGGACATGAATATCTGAGTTACGAGTTTGGTATGCAATTTAAGACAATGTGGAAATTGTTTCACAGCTCATGCCTCCTGTAACACCATAGTGTGATGGTGTATCCAAACGTCGTAGTCGTGCTCTGTTGGATATAGTGCGTACTATGATGACTCTTATCGTTTTGCCACTATCGTTATGGGGTTATGCATTAAAGACAAATCCATTCACTTTAATTAGGGAACCATCTAAGTCTGTTGAGATGACACCGTGAAAATTATGGTTTGATAGAAGCCTAAGCTGTCATTTCTTAATGTTTGGGGCTGCGACGCTTATGTGAAAATGGGTTTTCACCTAATGAGCTCGAACCCAAAGCAGGCAAATGCATCTTCGTAGAATACCCTAAGGAGACATTGGGTATACCTTCTATCTCAGATCCAAGAGCAAAAGGTGTTTGTTGCTAAGAACGGGTCCTTTCTCAAGAAAAAGTTTCTCTCGAAAGAATTGAGTGGGAGGAAGATAGAACTTGATGAGGTGGTTGAACCTTTGTTTCAACCAGAGAGTAGCGCAACACAGAAAGATGTTTCTGTGGAGCCCACATCAGTGGAAAAGGAAGTTAATGATGATGATCATGAAGCTTCGGATCAAGTTACTATCGAACCTCGTAGGTCAACAAGGACGCGTACTACTCCAGAGTAGTACAACAACCCTGTCTTGGAAGTCATGTTGTTGGACAACGATGAACCTATGAACTATGGAGAAGTGATGGTGGGCCCGGATTCCAACAAATGGCTAGGAGCCATGAAATCTGAGAAAGGATCCATGTATGAAAACCAAGTATGGACTTTGGTAGATTTGCCCATTGAATAGCAGGTCGTTGAGTACAAATGGACTTTTGAGATGAACACAGACGCTAATGGTGAAATGTCACCGTTTATAAAGCTCGACTTGTCGCATAGAAGTTTTCGCCAAGTTCAAGGAGTTGACTGTGATGAGATTTTCTCATCCGTAGCGATGATAGAAGTCTGTTAAAATTATGTTAGCAGTTGCTGCATTTGTTGATTATGAAATCTGGCAGATGGATGTCAAAACAAGGCTTCCTTAACGGTTTCCGTGAGGAAGAGTTGTATGTGATACAACCAGAAGGTTTTGTCAATCCTAAGGATGCTAAAAGGTATGCAAACTCTAGCGATCCTTCTGTGGACTGGAGCAAGCATCTTGGAGTTGGAATATGAGCTTTGATGAAGTGATCAAAGGTTTTTTGAGTTTATACAAAGTTTATGAGAAACTTGTATTTACAAGAAAGTGAGTGGGAGCACTATAGAATTTCTGATAAGAATATGTAGTTGACATATTATTGATCGGAAATGATGTAGAATTTCTGTAAAGCATAAATGGTTGTTTGGGAAAAAGTTTTTCAAAGGAAGACCTAGATAAAGCTACCTAATTGTTGGGCATCAAGATTTATAGAGATAGATCAAGATGCTTGATAATAATTTCAATGAGTACATACCTTGACAAGATATTGAAGAAGTTCAATATGGATCAGTCCAAGAAAGGGTTCTTGCATGTATTAGAAGGTGTGAGATTGAGCATAGCTCAATGCCCGACCATGGCAGAAAATAGAGAAAAGATGAGTGTCATCCCCTATGCTTCAGCCATAGGCTCTATATAGCATGCCATGCTGTGTACCGCACCTGTGTGTGCCTTGCCATGAGTCTGTCAAGGGGTACAAGAGAGATCCAGGAGTGGATCACTGGACAGCGGTCGAAATTATCCTTAGCAACTGGAGGACTAAGGAAATATTTCTCGATTGTGGAGGTGATAAAGAGTTCGTCATAAAGGGTTATGTCGATGCAAGCTTTAACACCAATCTGGGTGACTCTTAGTAGAAATACGGATATGTATAGTGGAGTAGCCATTTGGAATAGCTCCAAGTGGAGCGTGAGAGCAGTATCTACAGTATGACATAGAAGTTTGCAAGGTACACACAGATCTGAATGTCGCAGACCCGTTGACTAAAACCTCTTTCACGAGCAAAATATGATCAAACCCCAGAACTAATTGGGTGTTAATCACATGATGATATGATCACATGGTGATGTAAGTGTTAATCACATGGTGATGTGAACTAGATTATTGACTCTAGTGCAAGTGGGAGACTATTGGAAATATGCCCTAGAGGCAATAATAAAATGGTTATTATTGTATTTCCTTGTTCATGATAATTATCTATTGTTCATGCTATAATTGTATTAACCGGAAACCGTAATGCATGTGTGAATACATAGACCACAACTAGTCCCTAGTGAGCCTCTAGTTGGTTAGATCGTTGATCAATAGATGGTCACGGTTTCAAGACAATGGACATTGGATGTCGTTGATAACGGGATCACATCATTAGGAGAATGATGTGATGGACAAGACCCAATCCTAAGCATAGCACAAGATCGTGTAGTTCGTCTGCTAAAGCTTTTCTAATGTCAAGTATCGTTTCCTTAGACCATGAGATTGTGCAACTCCCAGATACCATAGGAATACTTTGGGTGTGCCAAACGTCACAACGTAACTGGCTGGCTATAAAGGTACACTATGGGTATCTCCGAAAGTGTCTGTTGGGTTGGCACAAATCGAGACTGGGATTTGTCACTCCGTGTGACGGAGAGGTATCTCTGGGCCCACTCAGTAAGACATCATCATAGTGAGCTCAATGTGACTAAGGAGTTAGCCACGGGATGATGTGTTACGAAATGAGTAAAGAGACTTGCCGGTAACGAGATTGAAGAAGGTATAGGGATACCGACGATCGAATCGCGGGCAAGTATCATACCGGTAGACAAAGGGAATTGTATACGGGATTGATTGAATCCCCGACATCGTGGTTCATATGATGAGATCATCGTGGAGCATGTGGGAGCCAACATGGGTATCCAGATCCTGCTCTTGGTTATTGACCGGAGAGGTGTCTCGGTCATGTCTACATGCCTCCCGAACCCGTAGGGTCTACACACTTAAGGTTCGATGATGCTAGGATTATAGGGAAATAGTGTATGTGGTTACCGAAGGTTGTTCGGAGTCCTGGGTGAGATCCCGAACGTCATGAGGAGTTCCGGAATGGTCCATAGGTAAATATTCATATATAGGAAGTGAGGTTTTGGTCACCGGAAGTGTTTCGGGCATCACCGGTAGCGTACCGGGACCACCGGAAGGGTTCCGGGGGTCCACCAAGTGGGGCCACCGGCACCAGAGGGCTGCATGGGCCGAGAGTGGGAAGGGACCAGCCCCAGAGTGGGCTAGTGCGCCTCCCACCAAGGCCCAAGGCACATCAAGGGTGAGAGAGGGGCAAACCCTAGCGCAGATGGGCCCTAAGGCCCACCCTAGGGCACCTAGGGCTGCCGCACCCCTCTCCCCTCTTGGTCGCCGGCCAGATCACGTGTAGGGCTGCCGCAACACCCTAGGGTGGGAACCCTAGGGGTGCTCACCCTCCTCCCTCTCCTCCTATATATAGTGGAGGGTTTGGGGCTGCCAGAGAGATGCATCTCTCTCTCCCTCGGCGCAACCCTACTCCTCCTACTCCTCGTCCTCCATAGTTATTGGCGAAGCCCTGTCGGAGTACCATGCAGCTCCACCGTCACCACGCCGTCATGCTTCTGGAGCTCTCCCTCAACCTCTCCTTCCTCCTTGCTGGATCAAGGCGTAGGAGACGTCACCGGGTTGCATGTGTGTTGAACGCGGAGGCGCCGTTGTTGGCGCTTAGATCGGATTCCACCGCGATCTGAACCGCTGCGAGTACGATTCCACCAACCGCGTTCTAGTAACACTTCCGCTTTGCGATCTTCAAAGGTATGAAGATGCACTCTCCTCACTCATTGATGGTTTCTCCATAGATGGATCTTGGTGAACACGTAGGATTTTTTTTGATTTACTACTACGTTTCCCAACAGGAGGAAGATGGATGTGTCTAGTGTGGAGAGTTTGTATTGTAGAGTGCCCATTCTTGATGGAGAGTACTATAGTCAATGGAATAATGCCATGAATGATCTATTTGATAAATTCCATTTGACAAGATATATTAAAAATCCATTTGTGCTCCCCATTGATGAATTACATCCCACACACGAAGAGGAAATTGACATGCTTGGTAACCTTAGAACTGTAAATCTTATTATTAGAGGCTTACCAAGATTCGTGCTTTCTCAATTGAAGAAATTTGCATGTGCTTATACTTTGTGGACTGATTTGGAGAAACAATATCCAAATCTTTGATTAAGTAATCTCGATGAAATTCTTCATAAAACTATTGCTTTTCACAAAATAAAGCCTAGTTATTCAAACTTTGATAAATGCCTATTTGAGCTCTGTGATTTTATGCGTGCTAAAGGAGATGTCACTACTGTCAACAACATTGTTATTGAAGCCATTCACATTCATAAACTTCAACATTGTCATGGTTATTATTCTAATGAGTCTCTTGGTTTTTTATGATGAGGAGATTCCACCAAATGATGAGAAGGAAGAACATGGCTACTATGATGAAGATGAGTTGTTCGACATCGAGAATGAAAAGATCATGAAGAATCTAAGTCTAGTGGAAAACTTCAAGGATTACATGTCCGGCGGTAAAGATTGGATTCTCGATAGTGGATGCACGGATCACATGACTGGCGATAAAGACATGTTCCAAGAGATCATGCCTAATGAAGGTCCTTGAAGGTACGTGGCCATTGGAGACAACTCTAAGGATAAGTTACTTGGACTTGGTAAGGTGGCCATATCTCATAATATCTCAATTCAAAATGTGATGCTTGTTGAATCCCTTGGCTACAACCTTCTTTCCGTATCTAGACTAGCACACTTCGGTTTCAATGTGTTGTTTACTAAAGTAGATTGCCAAGTGTTTTGATTTAATAATCATAAAATTGTCTTTACCGGTATTCATAGAGGTGATCTATACATTGTTGATTTCACTAAAAAAGTCCCAACCTCGTACTTGTCTCATTGCAAAATCTTCTAAAGGTTGGTTGTGGCATAGAAGGCTTGGACATGTAGGCATGCACAATCTAGATAAGCTTATCAAGGGCAATCACATTCTAAGTGTTAAGGATTTTATCTTTGACAAAGATAGACTTTGTAGCGCTTGTCAAGCAGGAAAGCAAGTAGGTGGAAGTCATCCGGTTAAGAACATCATGACTACTAGGATACCACTCGAGTTACTTCATATGGATCTCTTTGGTCCCAATGCTTACAAGAGTCTCGGTGGAAACTCTTATGGTCTAGTTATAGTTGATGATTTTTCCAGATTTACGTGGGTATTCTTTCTTGATGATAAGTTGCGGGTACAAAAGATCTTCAAGAACTTTGCTTGCAAAGGGCAAAATCAGTTTGAAGTGAAGATGAAGAAGGTTCAGAGTGATAACGGGGCGGAGTTCAAGAACACCCATGTGGATACCTTTCTTGACGAAGAAGGTGTCTCACATGAGTTCTCGGCTACGTACACACCTCAAAAAATGGAGTTGTTGAGAGGAAGAACCGGACGCTCATTGAGATGGCAAGAATGATGCTTAACGAATACAAGACGCCAAACCACTTTTGGGCAGAAGCCGTGGAAACCGCATGTCATGCCACAAACCGACTTTACTTGCACAAGCTTCTCGGTAAAACGGCGTACGAGCTTCTCACCGGTAACAAACCCCAATTTGGATAGTTTCAGGTATTCGGCTCAAAGTGCTACATTCTTGATAAGCATCATCATACTAAATTTGCCCCTAAATCTCATGAAGGATTCCTACTTGGTTATGGATCGAATTCTCACACTTACCGTGTCTACAACAACTTCACTCTAAAAGTTGAAGAGATGGTAGATGTGAAGTTTGAAGAATCTAATGGTTCGCAAGTCGAACAATTGCCAAATTATATAAGTGATAAGTACCCTTCGGAAGCTATCTAGGACTTGTCTATCGGCAAGATTTGTCCCATGGAGGTGAAGGAAAGTACTTCATCAACTCAAGTGGAAGCCCCTACCTCGCGTCAAGGTGAACCACAACATGACATGAAGGCATCTACAAGCAGAACACGACGAGATGATGAAGAGGAGGAAGTGCATCATGAAGATCCACCACAACCTCCTTCACCACCTCCTCAAGGGAACGACACCTTCAACAACAACGAAGACAAAGAAGATGATGATGATGAAGAAGCTCCACCATCCAACAATCGTAAGCTGACCCGAGTTCGAGCACAAGTGATCAAGAACCATCCCCTAAACCAAAATTTTAGTGACATACAAACCGGGAGAATCACTCGCTCTAGAACTCGTCTAGCTAACTTTTTTGAGCACTATTCTTTCATCTCTAACATTGAACCTTTGAAGGTAGAACAAGCTCTTGAAGACGCGGATTGGGTGAACGCTATGCATGAAGAGCTTCACAACTTTGAGAGGAACAAAGTGTGGACACTCGTGGAGAATCCCGAGGATGAGAAAAACATCATAGGAACCAAATGGGTGTTTCGGAACAAGCAAGATGAAGACGGTCAAGTCATACGCAACAAGGCACATCTCGTAGCCCAAGGATATACACAAGTCGAAGGTATGGACTATGTTGAGACCTACACCCCCATTGCTAGATTAGAAGCTATTCGAATTCTTCTTGCCTATGCTAATCACCGTGATATCATGCTTTATCAAATGGACATTAAAAGTGATTTAAAACTTCTTAAATGGTGAGATTGAAGAAGAGGTCTATGTTAAGCAACCACCTGGTTTTGTAAATCCTAAGAAACCTAACCACGTTTACAAACTTTGCAAAGCTTTATATGGACTTAAGCAAGATCCTCGTGCTTGGTATAAATGCCTAACAAAGTTTCTTATTAAAAAGGGATTTGAAATTGGTAAAATTGATGCAACCTTATTCACAAAGAGGGCTAATGTTGAATTATTTGTGTGCCAAATTTATGTGGATGATATTATCTTTGGATCTACTAACTCACAATTTAGCGAGAAGTTTGGAAGCTTGATGTAAGAGAACTATGAGATGTCTATGATGTGTGAGCTGAAATTCTTTCTTGGTTTGCAAATTAAGCAATCAAGAGAAGGAACTTTCATCTCTCAAACTAAGTACACCAAGGACTTAATCAAGAAGTTCAACAAGCAGGAGTGCAAAGGTATGAAAAACTCCCATGCCCACTAGCGGTCACGATGATCTTACTAAGGAGGGTGAACTGGTTGATCAAAAGGTTTATCAATCAATGATGGTTCATTGCTTTATCTATGTGCCTCCCGTCCTGATATTATGCTTAGTGTTTGCATGTGTGCTAGATATCAAGCTGCACCTAAAGAATGTCATCTTAAGGTTGTGAAACGTATTGTCTGATACTTGATTCATACACCAAACTTTGGCATTTGGTATCCCAAGGGATATTCCTTTAATCTTGCTGGCTACTCCGACTCAGACTATGTCGGTGACAAGGTTGATAGAAAATCCACCTCAGGTACATGTCAATTTCTTGGTAGATCTCTGGTGTCTTGGTATTCCAAGCAACAAAACTCGGTATCTGTATCTATCGCCGAAGCTGAATATATTGATGTTGGATCATGTTGTGTGCAATTGTTATGGATGACACAAACGCTTAAAGATTATGGAATCTATGTTAAAAATGTGTTGTTACTTTGTGACGATGAAAGTGCTATTAAGATTGGTCATAATCATGTGCAACATTCTCGAACCAAGCATATTCAAGTTTGACATCATTTCATTCATGATCATGTTGCCAAAGGAGATATTAATATTAAGCATGTTCGTACTAACAAGCAATTGGCCGATATCTTTACTAATCCACTTGATGAAAAAGTGTTTTATAATTTGAGTAGTGAGTTGAACATCATTGATGCTTCAAACTTGAGTTAAGCTCACTCGGATGCTTGGAAGGGGATGAGCTTCAATGTCCATTCCATGTTATTACCTGAATATCATATATCTTGGAATTATATGCTCACTTGGTTTGCATCTAACCCTTTTGTAGGTACTTGGAAGAACAAAACTCCACAAGATTGCCAACAACTCATATCTTAAGCAATTTTGTCATGACCAAGTATCCACAACCTCGCTTTGATGATAAAAGGAAGAAGCAACAAAACATATCCTTGACATATATTTATTATTTGGTATCAACTCACAAATTGGTATCATGTCATTTGGATATATCATGTTTTTCCTTTCGTGACTAACCTATATCCTTTTGTTAAAACTTTCGCATTTCTTGAAAATTTCTTTTGACACTATGTTATTGGCAAAGGTTGAGAAGTCTCCGATGTTAAAATCTCATTGCCAAGTTTCTGTTTCTATCTTGGAGCCACCGATACAAATATCTCGGTTCTAATGATTTAGCATATGAGCTGACAAACTTCATCTCATTTCCACCGATTTATTTGTCCCGGAGTCACCGATTTTATTTATTCTCTTAGTCTATGTTTTATTGGAGATTTTTTTTCAATTGGTATCTTTCTAGCGTTGTCCTTGTTACTTCAATGATACCTTATTTAAAAAAACTTAGGGGAGAAATTTTATTCAAGGATCCCAAACTCAAAGGAGGAGAAGTTATGTAAACTCTTAGTTTATCCAAAGGGAGAGAAATTATCTTCAATGGGTCATAGAATGATTCCTGTATCTACCCTTGATCTCAAGGATCCCTTCTTTATCAATGATCCCTGTATCTGACCCTATATCCGACCTCTTTTTGGAAATTAAAGCCAAAGGGGGAGAAATATACAAAGCTTCAAAGCCAAAGAGGGAGATACATGCTTATGCAAAGGGGGAGATATAATTTAGGTGGAGAGAAGAATATCAAAAGTTTACACTTATATATAAACAAGGGGAGAATACCAAAGTAGGGGGAGAAAATATGTTTTGGAGAAATATCTGTTTATTGCAATTGATTTTCTCCTCTTAAGACTTTCTCACCCTATCCAATCCCAATATTCAAATGCTAAGATTCAGAGGGAAAGGATTACCTAAATTTTCATATCTTAGGGGGAGAAACTTCTAAATGCTCTTGGAGACATATCAACCTTAAGGAATGCTACCTTCTATATGTTCTCCATGTCTTGGTGTTTACCTCTGAGTTCTATTGCCTTTGATTGATAGAATACTCTTGTGTTTCTTAACATTGTTTCTCAAGTGTATTTATACTACTAGAATGCTCAAGAACTCAAGGTAGTTATATGCATCATATCTTTGATCATGATTATCTCTTGCTTCTTGCACATATTGTTTGCAAGAGTGAAGTCTTGAACAAGGATACACCTAATTCATATACATTTGATTCATATTGCCACGATACACATGACTTATTATATCCCTTCTACTATATGTGTGTCCATGCATTCCAAAGCAACTATCCTTTAAATGGATTGCACACATTTAGGGGGAGCAATTCTAAGTCATGAGTATCTCAAAGTCTTCATTATATCCATGCATATCTTTATTTGAAGCTTTGATTGTATGTTGCCATGAATTACCAAAAAGGGGGAGATTTAAAGCACAATGTGCTCCCTTGGTGGTTTTGATAATTCATGACAACATACATTATCTGTTGGACTAATACTTTCATCTAGTGTATTTTAGATAAAGTCCATAGAGAGTGATGGGTTGGCAAAAGGAGTGTGGAGAGTATCCCCAAGGAGGATAATAAGAAGGAATAACTTTGTCCAAGCTTTAAGGAAGAGGACTCTACATTTTATCTTTTGTGAGAAATCACTTTGAGTCCATAGGAAAGCCAATACTATTAAAAGGGGGTAAGGTTTTGTTGGTGAACAAAATGCTCATACGTGCACAAGTGATAATCACCACATACACCCACAAGCTCTTCCACAAAAGTCCGTTCAAAGCCAAATACTCAAATCGGTGCAACCAACACATTCCACTCAGTGCCACCAATTCCAAACCCTAGACAGACTCAACCAAACCCTAGCTTTTCGGTGCAACCGATTCTGATTTGGTGCCTCCAAGTTTGAGTTGCGAACTTCCTGTAACGCAAGTTTACAAAAATGGGCCCCTCCAAGTTTTGTGAATTGGCGTCGCCGAGATTGAAAATATGACCATTGTTCACCTTATCGGTGCAACCGAGATTCCTATAGCGGTCTCAACGAGACTCAAAAGTTGCCACCTTTTGGTCACTTCGGTACCACCAAAATTAACACATCGGTGTCACTGAGTCTGACTTATTAGGTGTAATGGTAGGATTTTTGGAGATGCCTATATATATATACCTCCACCACCACTCACTCGCAAGAGAAGCACTCAGAACAGTTCCCCACTCATACCTACTGATTTTCTGAGAGAGAACCACCTACTCATGTGTTGAGATCATGCCATTCCATTCATATCGTATGAATCTTGATCTCTAGCCTCCCCAACTTGCTTTCTACCCAATCAACCTCTTCCACCAAGTCAAATCTTTGAGGGAGTGATTGTGTGTTGAGGAGTCTATCATCTTGAAGCACAAGAGCAAGGAGTTCATTGACACAATCGAGCCTTTTACCTTTTGGAGGGTGGTGCCTCCTAGATTGGTTAGGTGTCGCTTGGGAGCCTCCTACTTCGTGTTGTGGAGTGAACCAAGAAGTTTGTAAGGGCAAGGAGTTCGCGTACTTCGTGAAGATCTACCCCGAGTTAGGCTAGTCCTCCGTGGACGTAGGCTGTCATGGTATAGTCAAGGTTGCTTCTTCATGGAACCCTCTCTGGGTAGAGCCCTCCATGGACTCTCGTGACCGTTACCCTCCATGGGTTGAAGACTCCATGAACGTGGATGTACGATAGGACCACCTATCGAAACCACTGGAAAAATCCTTGTGTCTTTCATGCGTTTGATTTCCCTATCTCTATTCTTTACTTCCATGTACAATGTCTTTACTTTCCACTGCTATACTTGATGACTTGCATGTGTAGGGTGTGCTAGACTTGCTATATATGCTAAAATCTGCCAACACTTAACTTTGCACCTTGTGTAGATTTTAAATTCTTGCTAGTAGTCTATTCACCCCCCCCCCCATCTAGACATACTCTTCTAGTGATCTCGCACTCTCCAAGTATTAAGTTCCTGACAAACAGAGTAATGCATGGAGAACGACGACACGATGTAGACAAAGAAAACTCAATCGATATAAATTAACCCCATCGTCTTATCCTTAGTGGCAACAATACAAAGACGTGTCTTGTCCCCTTCTGTCACTTGGGTATAGAGCACCACTATATTGAACCCACTACAACACACCCCTCTCACTTAAGAAATGTCAATCTATATGGCCAACCTATTTCAATATATCGTGAAGCTATAATAATCATGCAAATAAGAATCATAATAGAAGAATACTCAAATCTTTTTTCATGAATAATCTGAACATAAACCCACAATTCATCGGATCCCAACAAACGCACCGCACAAAGTGATTACATCGAATAGATCACCGTGAAGATGCGGTGAACTTTGTATTGAAGATCAAGACAGAGAGAGAGATCCATCTAGGTACTAACTATGAACCCGTAGGTGTCACACCCTGTGATTTTTCTCATGACTAAGTTAACATGACTCAAATTAGGGCCAGTTAAAACTTTTTGAGTGCATATGAATGCTTTACTTGTGTGTTATTTGTTTGCTTGCTTGTTTGATTGCTTGCTGGTGGTCTATAATTCATAAAACATCCTCCTACCCTCAAGAATTATTTTACTTGACCCCAATTTGTGTCCAATGATCATGCCATGTGAATAGGACTTAAAACTAGTTTTACAAAATATAATTTTGACCAAAAAGCATTTACTTAAATTATGTTTTCAAAACCCCCTGATTTGAGATTTGCACTTCAAGTCCGCAAATTGGGTGCATCCTCTTTACCCAAATGCTTTATTTGAAACCCAATATATATATATATATTACTTCCCAAAACACCAAATATTATTTTTAAAGATTATTTTACTATTTTATTTAAAGGCTTTTTCTTAAGTCCAGAAATGGTCTTTTATATGGAAAATTTATTTAAATGCTTTAAAAATATTTGAGAAAATTTAGGAAAACTCAGTGGACATATATTGTCCATATATAAGAGTTTCAACACATGGTCATGTTCAAAACATTGGACAAAACCCTTCAAAACCATTTCTGCCTATTTCCAGCACTTGAAATATTTCTATAAGAAATATTATAAATTAAATCCTAGGAAATTACAAAAGGTCACATATGTCCTGTGTGATGATCTATCCAAGTTTCATTTCAATCCCAATAGTTTTGCTTCACTAAATTATTCCAAAACCCCTTCTGTCCAGAACCAAATTTGAGCAACTTTACATTGTGAAGTTTCTACTTTTGATCTCAAAACTTGTGGACATGTTCTAATCCCTAAATAATGATGTTGCACCATGTGGTGCATCAAGGGGAGAAGATACACTTGTCCAAATCGCCTCAAACCCATTTCTATTGATTCCAAGAATTTGGTAATATTACATTGCCAAGTTTCTCCACTGATCCCCAAACTTTTTGTGCATGTTATAGTCCCTAAAATATGCCACCACATAAAGTGGTGCATCAGGTAGGATAGTTTTTCTTAGCTAGATCTAAGCAACTCAATTTCTGCTCATTTCTAGGGTTTGAAACTTTTACATTGGCCACTTTCTCTAAATGTGGTCAAAACTTGTGATCAAGCTCATTTATACCTATTTCTCAATCATGTTAACTCGCATGTCAATCACAACAACTTAGCTAACCCAAAACTCCATCAAACACCTTCTGGTAGAAAACCAAAGTTGATGTTTTCACCCCTTACCTTGCCCTCCTTGGGCCTGAAATGTTACCACAACTCCCAGGTGATGTATTTTACCTCCAGTAGGCTTGGCATGGCCACAACCCAATTATTGGCATGGTAAAACTCTCCACTTACCCCCTGGATAGCAGGTTTTCCCCACTTTTCTATTTCCCTTCTCACCTAAGGCAACTACAGAGCATCCTATGCTCTCTCTCCCCCTTTTACTTACCTCCCTCTAGCTGCTGGACATGTATGGCCACGCCCAAGAGGCCAATGTCATGACATGGCATGCCATATGGGCGCTCCAGATCACGCTACAGGGCCCGACTGCACTGTAAACGCCGCCCTATGCATGCCCCCGACAGCCTCGGGCTCCCCCTCTCGCCACTTGGCTGGCCTCGACGTCCGGGACACGCCATCCTCGGGTGTCCTCAAATTCGAGCTCCCCCGTGACTCCCTCCTCATCTCAGGTGCACTAAGGACCCTCCTGTATCACCACTATCCTCCTCCCCACTTTGTTTCCTTCGTACAGTGGCCGGAGAGCGGAATTCGGTGGCTGCCGGCATCGGGGTCCGCCGCGGCCGATGCTGCCCTCAATCGGTGCTCCCCGGCAAAAATGAAGACCCCGGTCGGATGCGGCGCTCCCTCCCGGTCACCCCGGTGGCCATAGCATCGCCAAAGGTGGCTTGTGCCGCCGGGGCGACGCCAGCGAGTGCTCGGCCCCGCCTCCCTTGTCTCGCCCTGGCTCGAGCGGGAGGTGGGAGAAGCCCTGCCAGCTGGGCCCGCCTGTTAGCCACCCAAAGGCCGGGCCCGGTGGTTTTAAGTGGAAACGGCTCCCAAGGTGGACGTTTCCCCCGACCGAAGGCGTATTTAGTTGAATGGGCCATCGACGTGGCACCTGGGCATGCGCGGCTGGGCCGGCCCAGTGCGCCCAGTAGCTATCTTGCGCCCTGTGCGTGAATGGCCCATTGGGTAAAACCCTTTTTCCCAATTTCTGTTTTTCCAGAAAGTTGTAAAATTCATAGAAAATTCATTTGACCTCCAAAATTAGTGATTCAAAATTCTAAAAATTCCTCAAATCATTTCCTAACCAAATATATGCTTTGCACATTCTTCCATAGAACACTTTCTGCACCATCAATATTGTTTTCTTTTATTTCATTATAAATCCCCTCTTTGCAAAATCCTAGAGCCTTCTTATCAACTCCAAATGGAATGGTTCAAGTTCCTAGGTTCATCTCAAATATTGTGTTAGGATGTGAACATTTTCCTTACACTTATTCTGCCATGTCAATTATTGGACCATTTCTTCATGTATGCAAATCCTTAGGAAAATCATGGCAACTCCAAATCCAGTGAAACCACTTCCCACATGTTTCTAAAATCATGCCTCATATGATGGGTGCATCCACCTATTTTTGTCAAGATATTTTCTGTAGACTTCTCATAAGACCATTAAACCATTCATTTTCCCCATTCAAAACTCCCCCTTGACCCACATCCACCAAAACCTCCTTGGTTATTTTTCTCATGACCAGAGGTGTCCTAGAAAAATAAGACTCCTATTTATAGAGCACTTTTATTTCTCTGCTTGTTGTGTTGCTTGTTGTGTTGCTTATTGTGGTTGTTTACCGATGGTAGTTGACGAGATATACAGAGTGCTCGGAGTTGGACGAGAAGCGTATGAAGACCTCGAAGACTTTGCGAAGCCAGGCAAGCAGTCGTTTGACCATGACTATGAACCCTTTTTATTGCATGGCATATAGCACTTTATTCCGTTGTATTGATCATGATGATGTGGAGTCCACTTTGGTGGGATGCCCCCGATACTTCTTGTTGATACTTGCATCGTGCATGACCCTACCTCCTTATGAGGGTTGTGCGGGTGGGAGTAGTTAGGTTGCTAGTAGATGCTACGCAAGTCGGATCGGGATTATGCATGGTGATGGAAGCAAAGAAATGATTTCAAAGAATTTTCGAAAACCCCGTCGGGTGCCACTAATGCCCGAGGGAGATTATGATGAGTTGGGTAACAACTTGAGAAAGAAGTGGTGTATCGGAATAAGTGATTGTGTGTTTTTGAAAACGGAGGGTTTAAGATTTGTCGACCGTCACAACCTTACATGCACAACCATGATACCCCTTATGGGATGGGGCTTTGTTGATTACTTTGGTGGGTACTAGCAAGGAGCCCGCGTTACTAGTGGCAGGAGTGGCGTGGTCACCCTCGATACGGGTTCATACCGAAATGGACGATCATGCGCTGTCTTCACAGGCACGGGACACATTGTTGTCTGCCCTCATGGATGATACGTGTGATGTATGTCATGAGGGATGGCACCAATGAGTGGACTCTTTGTTTAGTATCGCTAGGGGAAAGGTAATGTTCGGGTGCTTACCTCGGGTATGTTAAATACCGCGAGTCGTGGATGACACAGAAGTTCCCCGAGCCTTGTGGGTAAAGTGTGCAACCTCTAGAGAGTGTAAAACTATTCGAATAGCCGTGTCCGTGGTCAAGGACAGTTGGGTGGTGCTGCTTATGCCATGTCCAGATGTTTTCACAAACTTGGTGTGTGTGTGTGTGTGTGCGGATGACAGAAGGATGATTCTTGAGACAAGTCTGAAGACTTGATGTCATGAATGAACATGAGATGTTCACCCCTGCTTATGATGATATCTGTAACCTGTTCATATGGATATCTGTCAACTGTTGATGCACGCTTACACATAGTTGCTTGATCATGACATTGCATTCAAAATTGGCTTTCCGCCAAATACCTACTTAGTGCTATTTCATGCATTGTTATTGCCTTGTTCCAAACATGGGTTGCTTGCGAGTACATTCAAAGTACTCATTGGCTTGCCACTGTTTATTTTATTGGCCAGGCATGAAAGATCAGGTTATGATGAAGATTACCTTGGTGACGGACATGCGAGCTAGGACGCTTCCCAGTCAGAATGCATGTAGGGTTAAGGTAGATGGAATGGGTTCACGCTATCGTTGAAGATTTCCGCGGCGAAATTATGAAGACTTGGCCATAAAGGCCATTTTTTAGCACAAACAGCATCTAATGGATGTAAGACTCTTGTTATTCAGCTTCTGTGTGTTCAGTGAGCGTTGATCTCTGGGATCACTATGCACATACATTCTGTGATCACGACTTATGAGTTGGGGTCCCCACAGTAGGTCTGTAGGTAACTACTCACACATCACCATGGGAGCAGCAAGGTTGATGTAGAGGCCCTCCATGATCGATCCCCCCTCTGGCAGGGCACCAAAACAGAGCTCTAGATGGGCACACGAGGGAACAGAGACTTGAGGCGGCGGAAAAAGTGTTTCGGGAGGATCTCTAGCGTTTTGGGATTTATTGAAATTTATAGGTTAGAGAAGGGCGTAGGGAGACACCCGAGGGGACCACCACATGACTCGACGTTGCCACACCCCCTCGACGCGGCCTACTGTGCGCGTTCTCCCTCATGCGGCATCCGGCCTCCTCCAGAAGCTTCCAGGTCTTCTTTTGGTCCAGCAAAACTCATAAAAAGGTTTCGGGACAATTGGACTTCGTTTGATACTGTAACATGAAAAGTCAAAAACATGCAGAAAACATCAACTGGCATTGGGCACCGGGTTAATAGGTTAGTGCTAAAAAATAATATGAATTGATAAAGTAATACCCAAAAAGCATCCTAGAATGATAATATTATAGCATGGAACAATCAAAATATTTATATACGTTTGAGACGTATCACTACTCAAAACTGCGGAAGCTGGGATGTAGAAGAACAAATGAGTGTTGACGGTCAATAATACCGCCGGTTTCAAAAAGAAGGGCAAGTCCAAAAAGAAATCTACTAGTGTCAGTAAGGCCGAGAATCGGAAGAGGAACAAGGATGGATCCACTAAGGAGGTTGAATGTTTTCTTCTGCAGACAGAAAGGACACTGGAAGTGCTGCTGCAGAAGTTCTTGGCGGATAAGAAGAAGAACGGTTCTTCCGGTAAAGGTATGATAGTTATACAAAGTTAATTTTATTCTACTTGTAGATTTTCTATATGTCATAAGTATTTGATACTGATCAAGAGCTATCATTTGCAAACCGATGCAGTGGCTACACAAAGCTCGCAAGTTGAAGGAATGAAGTCGTGATGCAAATCGGGAATGATGACGAGATCGCTGCTCAAGACCGTTGAATTCATGCCTTTAGTTTATGTTCAAGTTTTATCTTAGAATCGAATAATAGTTATTTGCTTAGAGTTGTGTAAAACATTATGTTATGGGTATGGATATTCTTATAAGTTTTTAACAATGTTTGTTCAAGTTATTATAAGGATATGTTTTGGATTTTCCTCTATTGTTAGTGGTTTATGCATAAATCTTGAATTAGAATGTATAACATTATAATTTATGAACGTCTTAAGAAGAATGGTAAGATACCACTTAAAAGTGGCACTTCAAAGGTTATATTGGAAAATAATCTTCATATAGATGAAGTGTTAAAAGTCAAATAAGTTGACAAAATACATAGGGATGTATATGATCCAATGAGTTAACTGGGTGCAGTGGATAATTGTACTTCATTAATGATTTAACTAAGTATGATTTAATGATTTTAAATCTAAAAGCTTGAGATGTTCAAAGAAATTAAAAAAGAAATATTTGAAAGGTTCAAAAGATTCAAACTAAAGTTAATGATCGTTATGACAAAAGATTATTCTATCATGAAGAACACCAAGTCATGGTTTTAGCAAAACACTCGAATAATTCTAGAATTATTTCATACTGATCTATTTTTGCTAAAAAATTGGTCTAGATATACTTAAAACAACAACCAAAACACTAAACAAGAGCACCATTTTATAATTAGTTGAGATGTCACCATATGAGTTATGGAGAGGACAGAATTAAATTTTATCACATCTCAAGATTTAGGGTTACAAGATTTTTATGTAATTTGTTTACATCCAATAAACCTAATCCCACAGCAAATAAAATTGCAAATTTGTAGGATATCCATTGAAAAAATTGGATATTCCGTCTACCAAAAGTCCAAGGGAAAAAGTGTTTGTCACATAAGAATGGAAACCTTTTCGAGAAGAAGTTTTCTTGCTAAATAAGTAAGTGGGAGGACTTTACAAGCTAAGACTAGATTACTGAATCTCCGGCAACTATTAGCAACAAAATGGAATTTTGTTCCAAAATTTGTTTGCAAATTCAACATGAATTTTTCTACACTGGTTGTCGAAATTAAAACTTGTAACTAAAATGCATATATCAGAAAAGATTATTGAATGTACTAAATTATTTCACAGTGAAATATTCACCTTATAAAAAGATGAAACTATGCACTACAAGGAAGCGATGACGGCGCCTAGCTTAGAAGGATTGGCTCAAATCCATTAAACTCAATAATGGAGTTAGAACAATTTTAGTTGATCCTATGAAAGGTATAAACATATGGATGACAAACTAGTTTCCTAAATGGATGGATGTATGAATGATACAGTGAGAAAGTTTTTGTCAAAATTTGAAATTACCAGAATAAACATTCAAAACTTCAAAGGAGTTTGAAGCAAGCATCAAGGAGTTGGAATTAATATTTTAAATAGTGAAAGAGTTTTACTATGTTAGAATGATAAAGAAATTTGTATAAACATACAAAGTTTAGTGGGAGTTGTAGATCATTTATAAACTCCATATGTAATTGCTATATTGGAAATGATATAAATTTCTTAACCACAAAGTAATTATATTTTCACTAAAAGATTTGAAGGCAAGAGCTACTTACTAGTCATCAAAAGATCTATACGGGATAGACAAAAATATGATTGTACCTAGCCAATAAGAATACATTAACAAGATTTTAAAAGGTTTGAAATGGAGAATGCATTTTCTCTCAATGTCACATAGCATGATGCTTAGGAGTGATCAATGTCTAATGAAAATTGATAATCATGAAAAAGGTTGAGAGGTATTCAATATATCGATAAATTGAATCCATCATAAAAGCTATGGAGTGTATAAAGCCATCAGTTTATTACGTACTAAAATGTTAGTAACAAGTACCAAAGTGATCTTTGATTAGTTCATGTTGGGGAACGTTGCATGGGAAACAAAAAAAATCCTATGCACACGCAAGATCTATCCATGGTGATGAGCATCTACGAGAGGGAGAGTGGATCTACATACCCTTGTATATTGCTAAGCGGGAAGCGTTAAGAAACGCGGTTGGTGTAGTCGAACGTCTTCGCGATCCAAATCGTCGAGCGTCCCGCGATCTGATCACGATCCGTCCCGCGATCCAATCACGATCCGTCCCGCGAAGTCATCCCGATCCGTCCCGCGATCTCCTCATGATCCATCTCGCGATCTTGATCACAGTCCTTCCGATCTAGCGCCAAATGGACGACACCTCCGCGTTCAGCACACGTACAGCTCAATGACGATCTCTGCCTTCTTGATCTAGCAAGAGGGAGAGGAGAGGTAGACGAGTTCTCCGGCAGCGTGATGGCGTCGCGGCGATGGTGGTGGAGCAATTCTGGTAGGGCTTTGCCTAAGCACTGCAGAAAACCGATCTAGAGGAGAAAATATGCACTAGAGGAACGGGTAGCACGTGGCTGAAAATCTTGTGCCAAAACCCTAAAACCCTCTAGTATATATAGGAGGAGAGGAGGAGGAGGCTTGTCTCCCAAGGAGCCAGCCGTTGGGTCGGCCGAACCAGGAGGGAGGAGTCCTTTGTGGGACTTCCTCCAGCCCACTAAGGGCTGGTATTCATCCTCCCACAGCCCATGTAGCCTCTTGGGTCGAAATACCCCTCCCGATGGTCTCCCGGTACACTACCGGCACTCCCGGTACACTACCGATGAGCCTGAAACCTTTCCGGCGACCAAAATAGGACTTCCTATATATCAATATTTACCTCCGAACCATTCCGGAGCTCCTCGTGATGTCCGGGATCTCATCTGGGACTTCGAACAACCTTCGGTCACCACCATACATAACTCTATACTACCGAAATGTTACCAAACCTTAAGTGTGGAGACCCTGCGGGTTCGAGAACTATGTAGACATGATCGAGACACCTCTGTGGTCAATAACCAATAGCGGGACCTGGATGCCCATATTCGTTCCTACATATTCTATGAAGATCTTTATCGGTCGAACCTCTATGTCAAGGATTCAGTTAATCCCGTATGATGTTCCCTTTGTTCTTCGGTATGTTACTTGCCCGAGATTCGATCATCATTATCTCCATACCTAGTTCAACCTTGTTACCAGAAAGTCTCTTTACTCGTTACGTAATACAAGATCCCATGGCTAACACTTAGTCACATTGCTTGCAAGGCTTATTGTGATGTTGTATTACCGAGTGGGCTCTGAGATACCTCTCCGTTACACGGAGTAACAAATCTCAGTCTTGATCCATGCCAACCCGACAAACACCATCGGAGATACCTATAGAGCACCTTTATAGTCACCTAGTTAAGTTGCGACGTTTGATACACAAGGTATTCCTCCGATGTCAGTGAGTTGCATGATCTCATGGTCATAGGAACAAATACTTGACATGCAGAAAACAGTAGCAATAAACTGACACGATCATATGTTATGTTTGTAGTTTGGGTCTTGTCCATCACATCATTCTCCTAATGATGTGATCCCGTTATCAAATGACATCACATGTCAATGGCTAGGAAACCTTGACCATCTTTGACCAACGAGCTAGTTCACTAGAGGCATACTAGGGACAAAGTGTTGTCTATTTACCCACACATGTAATGTATTTCCAATCAATACAATTATAGCATGGATAATAAATGATTATCATGAACAAGGAAATATAATAATAAACACTTTATTTATTGCCTCTAGGGCATATTTCCAATAGTCTCCCACTTGCACTAGAGTCAATAATCTAGTTCACATCACCATGTGATCCGCATTGTTATGAATCTAACACCCAATGTGTTCTGGGGCTCGATCATGCTTTGCATGTGAGAGAGGTCTTTTAGTCAATGGGTCTGTGACATTCAGATCCGTGTGTACTTTGCAAATCTCTATGTTAAACTGTAAACTATGCTATTACACTCCACTTGGTACTATTCCAAATGGCTGCTCCACTATACGTATCCAGATTGCTACTCTGGGTCATCCGGATTGGTGTTAAAGCTTGCATCGACGTAACTCTTCACGACAAACTCTTCATCACCTCCATAATCGAGAAACATCTCCTTAGTCCTCTGGTTACTAAGGATAATTTTGATCGTTGTCCAGTGATCCACTCCTGGACCACTCTTGTACCCCTTGATAGACTCATGGCAAGGCACACACAGGTGTGGTACACAGCATGGCATAATATAGAGCCTATGGCTAAGGCATAGGGGATGACATTTGTCCTTTCTCTTTCTTCTGCCGTTGTCGAGCTTTGAGTCTCACTCAACTTCACACCTTACAAATCTTGCGAGAACTCTTTCTCTGACTAATCCATTTTGAACACTTTCGAAATCCTGTCAAGGTATGTACTCATTAAAAGTCTCATCAAGCATCTTGATCTATCTCTATAGATCTTGATGCTCAACAATTAGGTAGCTTCATCCAGGTCTTCCTTTGAAAATCACTTTTCAAACAACCATTTTTGCTTTCTAGAAATTCTACATCATTTCCGATCAACAATATGTCAACCACATATGCTTATCAGAAACTCTATAGTGCTCCCACTCACTTCATTGTAAATACAAGTTTCTCATAAACTTTGTATAGACTCAAAAACTTTGATCACCTCATCAAAGTGTATATTCCAACTCCGAGATGCTTGCTTCAGTTCATAGAAGAATCACTGAAGCTTGCACACCTTTTAGCATCCTTAGGAGTAAACAAAACCTTCTGGTTGTATCTCATACAACCTTTCCTAAAGGAAGGAAACGATGTTTTGGCATACATCTCCAGATTTCATAATTTAAAAATGCAGCAACTGCTAACATAATTCCAATAGACTTTAGCATTGCTACGAGTGAGAAAGTCTCATCGTAGTCAACTCCTTGAACTTGCTGGAAACTTCTTTGCGACAAGTCGAGCTTTATAAATGGTGACATTCACCATCAGCGTATGTCTTCATTTTAAAGATCCATTTGTACTCAATGACCTGTCGTCCAACAAGCAAGTCTACCAAATTCTATACTTAGTTTTCATACATGGATCCTTTCTCGGATTTCATGGCCTCTAACCATTTGTCGGAATCCGGGCCCATCATCGCTTCTTCACAGCTCGTAGGTTCATCGTTGTCCAACAACATGACCTCCAAGACAGGGTTGTCGTACCGCTCAGGAGCAGTACACATCCTTGTCGACCTACGAGGTTCGATAGTAACTTGATCTGAAGCTTCATGATCATCATCATTAACTTCTTCTTCAACTAACGTAGGCTTCACAGGAACATCTTCCTGCACTGCGCTACTCTCTGGTTGAACAAAGGTTCAACAACCTCATCAAGTTCTATCTTCCTCCCACTCAATTCTTTCGAGACAAACTCTTTCTCAAGAAAGGATCCGTTTTAGCAACAAACACTTTATGCTCGGATCTGAGATAGAAGGTTTACCCATCTGTTTTTACAGTATTCTATGAAGATGCATTTTTCCGCTTTGGGTTCGAGCTCATTAGGTGAAAACAATTTTCCACACAAGCATCGCAGCCCCAAACATTAAGAAATGACAGCTTGGGTTTCTATCAAACCCTAATTCACACGGTGTCATCTCAATGGATTTAGATGGTGCCCTATTTAAAGTGAATGTAGTTGTCTCTAATGTATAACCCCAAGATAATATATTTATATGTGAAATCTCTCTTCCTTCAAAATTCTTTCATGAATTGTTCAAATGACCAATGTTATGTTTGCTAACCTGAAATAAATGTTATTGCTTATACTCTTAGTATGTGAAGTCACCACTCCCCATGGGACAAGCATGTATGAAGCATATATAATTTCACGTTTTATGTTATTCAATTCATTCAACATTTATCTTAGGATATAAGTGAAGCACAAGGGTGATCATCAAACTAATCTCAAAAATATATAAGTGAAGTTCATAGAGCATTCTTAAATTAATACAGAGAGGCCAGTATTCAATCTCAAAATATATAAGTGAAGTACAGAAGCATTTTATGAAGCCATACGTAAAAGATTTAAGCAGATCACATAAAGCATTCTATAAAGTCATACTCAAAAGATTTAAGTGAAGCACATGAAGCATTCTATAAATAAGCCAAGGATTATCTCATACCATCATGGTGCATAAAATAAAAATTAAAAATAAACACAAAAGTTTCTCCAAGAATAGCACATGTGAACGAATAAAAACTTATGATCATTACAGGCTAACCGATAATTGTTGACGAAGAGAGGTGGGATGCGTAGCATCCCCAAGCTTAGATGCTTGAGACTTCTTGAAATATTGACTTGGGGAGCCTTGGTCATCCCCAAGCTTGAGCTTTTGTATCTTGTTCAATCCTCTCATATCCCGGTTTCACCTAAGTCTTAGAAACTTCATCCACATAAAACTTGAAAAGAACTCGTGAGATGGGTTAGTACATATAAAAATAAATCAACACTTCATGTACTGCCAAGAAAATTTTAATAATAATTTTCAAACATTGGGTATTTTATACTATAATTTCCACAATTTATATCTACCAATATAAGCCATGAAAACTAGGATGAGTAGATAACAACTATGACAGCGATCCGTCCAAACAGAACAGTTTGTAGCAATTCATTTAAAAGTGTACTTATATAACTCAAACAATTCTAGAAATTTAGCACAAACTAAATAATTTTTATTGAAGTATTATGTAAAAATTTCAGAAATTTTCCACGTTCTAGTAAAATATAAAAATTCATACACTGCAATTTTTTTATGATTTTACATAGTCGCACATCAAACATGCAATTGATACATCTTAAGGCAATTCTTTGAACATTTTATTGAAAAACATTATTATTGATAACATATAAAATAGAACAAAAAAATAAAATGAGGATCCAAGCAAAACACTTATTATGTGATGAATAAAAATATAGCTCCAAGTAAGGTATACCAATAGTGTTGAAGACGAAAGAGGGGATGCCTTCGCGGGCATCCCCAAGCTTGGACGCTTGAGTTTTCTTGGATATTACCTTGAGGGTGCCTTGGGAATCCCCAATCTTAGGGTCTTGACGCTCCTTATTCTCCTCATATAAGTATCTTACCCAGAACTTGAAAACTTCAATTACACAAAACTCAACAAAACCTTCGTGAGATCCGTTAGTATAGTAAACATATTAAATACTTTAGGTACAATTATAAATTGTTTCTTATTTTATTATTGCATAAGGTACTGTATTCTAACTTCTCCATGGCTTATACCCCCTGATACAATCCATAGCATTATCAAAACAAGCAAACTATGCAATCAAAAATAGAATTTGTCTAAAACAGAACGGTCTGTATAGATCTGTAAAGAACATATACTTATGTAACTCTAAAAATTAGGACAGCATGAAGAATTTGCATAGCAATACTGTGTAAGAAATTCAGATCAAAAATAGGTTCCAGTAAAATTAGAAAAATTCTGCACTAGACACTAAAGTTTATGTTTTTGCACCGTATCAATTCTACTCATCTTGTGAGTCATCCCAAAGGTTTTACTTGGCACAGACACTAATTTAAACATAAAAACACAATAATTACAGGGTAAATAATCATGTCATCACACACAAACAGAAATTAAAAAGCAAACATAAAGATAACTATTGGTTTGTTTCCCAACTAACACTATTGTTTTATGCCCCTAGCTAGGCATGATGATTTCAATGAAGGTCACATAACAATAGTAGATGAAACATGCAAAAGAGCATCATGCACATTATTTTTACGGTACAGTGGTATATAAAAATATATAATTATTTTGATAACAAACTTCCATGAAAAATTCTACATTGTTTCCATGAGCATGAACACAAGCGTTCAAGGTCAACCCTCACTTCTTCAATCCATAAATTTTCAATCGCTTCTCTAAGTAATTTTTTTGTGTTTATTTTTTTTTCACCCACAACTAAAGAAATAAACAAGAAAACAGAAACAAAAGGAAAACAAAATCTACTTAGTGATAAAAGCAAACAAGCATACATGAAAATATTAACCCCACGTTATTGCTCCCCGGCAACGACGCCAGAAAAGAGCTTGATAATCCCCAAGTGCAAGGAACCATCATAGCACTTTCCAAAGATGGAAGTGATAAGTATGGAGTGTCAAACCCATAAGGAGCTAAGGGTAAGATCAATATTCTCTCAAGTCCTATTTGCCATCGATACGACTCTACGTGCACCTAACGTTTGCTTATATATCGTAACGAGAAATTGAAAGCACACTTGAACCATTGATGGTTTTGGTAATTAATAACAACATATATATCATTGGACTCATGTTTTCACTAAGCATATTTCAGGAAAATTCCAATGACGGGATGGCTACAAATTGTGAGGAGATACCCCAAGATGAAAGGAATGGATTAGCAAAGCTTCAAGCTAGAAGACTCTATTTTTACTTTCTGAGAAATCACTTTGAGTCCATAGGAAAGCCAATACTATTAAAAGGGTGTAAGGTATTGTTGGCGAACAAGTTTCTCCACGTGCACAAGTGCTAGCCACCAAAAACACCACAAACTCTCCCATTCTGTCAAAACCCTATTCCACAAAATCGGTGCCACCAAGTTTTCCCATCTGGCTCTACCGGTTTTCTACTCAAGACAGGACCCTAGCCAAACCCTACCCTCTCAGTACAACCGAGTGCCTTATCAGTGCAACCGAGATCAGTGACAAACATTCTGTTGACCCAGTTCATAGAATTGGAATTTCCTAGTTTTATGAATCAGTGTTACCGAGTTTTGGTAACTGCCCTCAGCCACTCATATCGGTACTACCGAGAATCCTACATCGGTCTCACCGAGATTCTGAAAGTTGCCACATTTTGAACAGATCAGTACGACCGAGTTTTGCATCGGTCTCACCGAGTTGGTCAATAATGTGTGTAACGGTTGGATTTTTGGAGATGCCTATATATACCCCTCCACCACATCCCACTCGCAAGAGAAGCACTCAGAACAGTTCCGCACTTCCCATATCCAAATTTCTAAGAGAGAACCACCTACCCTTGTGTTGAGATCAAGATCTTCCACTTCAACCATATGAATCTTGATTTCTAGCCTCCCCAAGTTGCTTTCCACCCAATCAACCTCTTCTACCAAGCCAAATCTATGAGAGAGTGATTGAGTGTTGACGAGTTTATCATCTTGAAGCACAATAGCAAGGATTTCATCACCACTATCAAGCCTATTACCTTTTGGAGGGTGGTGCCTCCTAGATTGGTTAGGTGTTGCTTGGGAGCCTCCTAGTTCGTGTTGTGGAGTTGAACAAAGAAGTTTGTACAGGCAAGGAGATCTCCTACTTCGTGAAGATCTACCCATAGTGAGGCTAGTCCTTCGTGGACGAAATTCGTTATGGAGTAGTCAAGGTTACTACTTCGAGGACCCTGATGGGTGGAGACCTCCGTGGACTCTCATGACCGTTACCCTCTGTGGGTTGAAGACTTCATAAACATGGATGTACGATAGCGCCACCTATCGGAACCACAGGAAAAATCTTCATGTCTACAATTGTGTTTGATCTTCTAACCCTTACCTCTATTACATGTGCTTGTCTTTACTTTCCGCTGCTATACTCGTAGATATGCATGTGTAGGGTGTGCTTGACTTGCTATCATTGCTAAAATATTCCCACAACTAAATTGGGAAAAGGTAGAACTTTTATTTGGTCAAGTAGTCTAATCACCCCCCCCCCTAGACCTACTTTCGATCCTACAAGTGGTATCAGAGATTTGGTCTCCATTGCATTGGTTTCGCAACCTAGGAGAGTATGACGTCTAGCGAGGGAAATTATCACCGTAGAGGTTCGTACTTTGATGGTACAAATTTTGCTAGTTGGAAGAATAAGATAAAAATGCATATTCTTGGTCATAACCCCGCCCTTTGGGATATTGTTCATGTCACTAAGCATCCTAAGGGAACGAGCAAATACTATCAACGGGAGGGAGTAGAATGATTCTTGGGTTCAAAAACCCACATAAATAACTATTGACTAGGTAGCATCACAACATGCTTTTGATAATGATGGCCAGAATTATCACACTGGAAACAAAAGACACAACTAGACTATTGGGTGCTTCACTGAAACAACATGGTTTCCTAAACACCTTCATCAAACATGTCGAGGTAATATTGTACCTCAACTCAACAATTAGTGTGCTTTGTCTGGCCTGAAAGACATTGACTCAAGATGAAAGAGTTATGCAATTGCATCAGATAATTTAGAAACCTTGGATAACTCGGACAACATAACGGCTATACGGGCATGAAATATGAGGCAACCTGCAAGACAACTGACAACATGACAATGAATTCTTATAGAAACATCGATCCAGGAGGTCAACATCTTTCCTATAGGTCTCCTGCATAGTAACTCGTCATCCTAATAGATAGATGAGAAGGCCTAGTTCTTAATCCCCGTAGAAAAGAAGAGGGTGACTCAGAATTAGAATGACACAAGATAAGGAGTAAAAGGAGCCTTACGTTCCCTTCCACAATCAATTCCCTTACATAACTAAAGCAGTTCTAGACTCAACATCGACCAGTTTGGCTTGGTAATACTATAGGCAGTCAAGCTCTCATACCAAAGCCGTCGGGACCCTGATCCTAAGCCATAAGAATCCAGCATGTAACACATCACATCACTTTCTGGTATCACGCACGGTTATCTCCACGGCTGCCACCTTACCTGGGCCAGGACCGTTTACGTCTTTTGACTCAGGTATGTGAATGTATCGCTGGCATTCAAATGTAAAAGAACCCGGGCCGACATTACTAGTCGTAGAACCCAAGTGGCACATCCGTACAGGGACAGGCATACGTAACCCAGCAAAGCAGGTGTCGATCTCTAGCGTGTGTAGACGAGTCATAGCAAGCTACAAGGACTCCATTACGCCATGGGACATAAATTTCATCACTGCATGTAGACGAGTCGTAACAGGCTACAGGGACTCCATTACACTGCGAGACATTTCTCCGAAGGGACAGACACATCAGCAAAGAAGGATACATGCTGGTCAATCAATGTGTCCGGAGTAGTAGCAAGCTACCAAGGCTCGGTGGAAGCACAAAGAGGCATTTCCCCGTAAAGAGTACTACTAAAGGCACACAACTAGGTGTCAAATCCCATACATACCGTTGCACGTCACATGTACGCACGACATGCCTGATATGCATAGATACAACTATGGCATCACAACATAACCATACAACATTACAACATTTATTTAGAAGGCTCGGAAGAGCCAATACAATAAGATGTTACAAACAGGGGTCACAAGACCCAACATTCAGAGCATTCAAACAAGCAAGCGGAACTTAAACATGTCTAGGTACAGACATCTACAAAAATGGCTGGAGGAGCCTGAAAAGCTAGAACGACCCTACCAAAGGAACCAGACCTTTGTCTCGGATTCCCAAGCTAATCCGGTCAACATCGAACTTCACGTCAAAAATACCACTAATGAGACTGACGTCTCCTCTGCAAAAACATAAATTAAGCAAACGTGAGTACAATGGTACTCAGCAAGGCTTACATTAGAACTGACTACATATGCATCGGTATCAATGAAGGGGGGGGGTTGTGGAGTTTATTGCAGCAAGCCAGCTTTGACTCTTGGCTAACTTGTACTACGACTACAACTACTTTATTTGAGGTGGGATAACGCACATGAGTCCACATATTCACCAATCAATACACCACTATGGATCCACTCCCGTCTCCCTACGAGAAGGCCATCCATAGCACTCACACTTATCTTGCATATTTTAGAGTATCCACTTCTAGTTTTCTATGAACCACATAAGTTCTCCAAGTAGTCCATGTTCGAGGACGTGGCTATTCGAATAGATTCATAACCCTACATGGGTATGCTTCTTCACACATGCTCTCGCCACTTATCACCATATGCACGTCATGCATCTCGGCAACCTTCAAGCGGAAGCACTCGCGTGGGCGTCGGCCACGACCATTAACCACACAAGACCCTAGTCCAGGTTTATCGCCTATTTGAGACTAAACCCGCACGGAAGTCCGGCCGAAGTTTCCGCTATGGCCTCAAACAATGTGTGCAGGGTTCCCAAGCCCACCGTTCGGGTGTCACTTGGTACACCGTGCCACTGTGCCTATACCGCATCACAGTCCACCCCGTCGGGCAGCGCTATGCATGGCCGCCAACACTGTTCCTACAAACACCAGAAACTAGTTGCAACTCCTGGACAGAGGTCTAGGCGATCAATAAGCCGAGAGGGGTCGAGTTACCGGAGCCCAATGTGTGGTAGTATCTTGTCTTGGATAACATACACAGAGCTCAGTTCTTAAGGACGGTCCCAGTGAGACAACTCGCCATGTACTCCTACATGGCCTCTCATCGCTACCTTTACCAACTTGTGTTCACACACTTAGCTCTCACACTATAGGACATGAACACTGCCATTCCGATTCATCGCCCAGATGGATCAGACCCGACCCGACACGACTCTAAGCATAGCAGGCACAGTAAGTAAGCAAGCATGGATGAGTAAGCACAACAAGGCTCAAGCAGTTGCTACTCATGCTAAGTGGTTTCAACTATTTACTGTGACAAAGAAAGGTCATGCAAAGGAATGAGTTCAACTACCGAGAACAGGTAACAGTTGAATCGTTGTTATCCTAATGCAGTAAAAGAGAGCAGAAGCGAGAGAGTGGGTTCATGTCAGTATGCTCAAGGGGTTTGCTTTCCTGACACTTCCGAAGATGGTAAAGGTCTTCATCGGTGACATTGATTTCATCATCAGAACAATGTCTACCGAGAGGGAACCACACCGGTAAACAGAGAAAACAACACATTCAAGGTGATGCAACAAACATGATGCATGAAATGGCAGGTTAGGGTACTGAATTGACCTAGTGCTATAGGTAGTCATATTAAGTGAAGTGGAATTCAAATATATACCAAATTCCAACTCCAACACTATTTATTAATTTATCCTAATCATGAATTGTCCTACTTGGTGATGTTAACTTGCTCAAACATGCATGATCATGGCATAAACAGACTCAACTGTGAGGTTAGCACGTCAATGGCCTGGTCAAACTCAAACCTGACCAGCGGGACCCACTGGTCAGTGACCCATTTGGTTAACAGGGTTATTTAAACTAACTAAAACATTTCTGGCTAATTAATCTTGTGGGTCCCATTGTCAGTGTCTCCAGGGAATCTAATTAGTGGGTTAATTAACCCCTAATTGGGGCAACGTCAGCCAGGCCGGAGGGAGGCCGTCGGCGACCCTCTAGTGTGGCGGAGGCACGCCGGGAGGCCACGGGAGCGGTGTCGGAAGGCAATCGGAGGTAGCCCATGCTCCCGCGCATCCACGGGAGATAACAGCAGACCGCGGGCTAGTCAGAGCTGGCGGCGGCTGAAGCTCGCCAACGGTGGGGATTGCGGCTAGGGGTCGAGCAGGGCAGCAGGGTTATGGGGAGGAGCAAAGGGGGCTCACAGGGATGCCGATGAGCTGGCGAGCGGGCTCGGGGACGACCGGGACGGCGCAAATCGACGGCGAGGATCCACGGTGGCCGGCGACTTTTGGGCAGCGAGGGAGAGAGAGGAGAGAGCAGAGGAAGGGGAGAATGAGCTCGGGGGGAGAGAGAGGGAGCTCCGCGGCGTCTCTAGTGCAAGGGGAAAAGCAAGGGGAGGGGAGGAAGCGGGCAGGGAGGAGGTGGCCACGGCGCAGGCATGCCCGGCACGCAGGTGCTTCTCCTCCTGGCAAGAGGAAGAAGACACTGATGCCCTTCGTGGGCTGGGCCACCTTCTAGGCCAGGTAAGTGGCTCCCCTTTTTTTATTTATGTTTTGCTTTCTGTTTATTTTAATTTGTTTTGATTTGATTCAAAACCAATCCATTTTAAAATCTTCTGAAAATAGATATGTGAGTGGAAGTAAAAATATCCAGAGCCACATAAGAATTTTCAGAATATTAGGATTTATATTTAATATAATATAAATCCTATTCAAATAATTGGTGGTTTAACTCAAATGCCCAATATAAATATTTCTGTGATTCCTAAAATATTGGTTTGGATTTTTCCTCATGCCAATATTTTCTTAGGATACGAGGGACATTTTCTTGGAATTATTTGAGGTAATTTTTATATTGCTCTTTTGACAAAAATCTCTTTGAGGCTTGGTTCATTCATCATTTCAAATTCATTTTAATTTAACATGATGCATGGATGCTCACTGATGCATCTAATAAAATTAATTGCAACAAATTCTAGGGCTGTGACAACTCACCCCTACTAAACAAGAATCTCGTCCCGAGATTCAAGCATAGGGTAAGAGAACAGAGGGGACACTAACTACCACAATCTTCTTGGTCCACGTGCCCTCCTTGCAACTATTGATTAATTGCATTATGCTGATCTTGACTTCTTTGCCTTCAGGCTCTTCATCCAACAGAAAAACAACAAGGATAGAAAGCTCTACAAGAATCGATCTTTACGAAGATCGAGCGACTCATGACCAACTCATGGAATGAGACGTAATAACATCTCTCGAGCTAGGACACAAAACACACATCGAGAACAATGAATGAGGCAAATGATGGAGGTCCAATTGGTAGGCAACAATTCCACGCTAAAACAGATGGTGATGAGGTTTCAAAGTAGCGAGGAGTTAGTTGCCCTTCATACCATAACGGGCACCTTAGGGAAGGTGACTCGTAGGATTATCCCTTAACTGGCAAAAAGAATTACTTTTGATATAGAGATCATTGAAACTCTTCATACTAGCCTAAGGCAATTCGCAAACGATCGTTGGAAGGAATTCAAAGAATGGCATACTCAGATCGGAGGGAAACTAGAGTTATAAAACAACTCGGCAGCGGAAGGCACATTCCAATTAATACCGAGAGTATAACCCAGCCTCTGAGCGTGCTCTCAAGAACTTGATGAAAGCACATTTGCTCCCTTGGTGGTTTTGGTAATTAATAACAACATATAAGTCATTGAACTAATGTTTCCACCAAGTATATTTCAGGAAATGTTCAATGATAGGATTGGCAAAAGGAGATTGTGGACATACCCCAATATGCAAGGGAATAGGTTGGACAAGCTTCAAGCAAGAGGACTCTACATTTTATATTTGTGAGAAATCACTTTGAGTCCATAGGACATCCAATACTATTAAAAGGGGGTAAGGTTTTGTTGGTGAACAATATGCTCAAACGTGCACAAGTGATAGTCGCCAAAAACATCCATAAACTTTCCAACCAAAGTCTATTCTATACCTAACACTCAAAATCAGTGCAACCAACTTTCCCATATCCGTGCCACCGATTCCAGAACCTAGACAGACTCAGCCAAACCCTAGCCACTTCGGTGCAACCGATTCCATACCAGTGCCACCGAGTTTAGGTTACCAACTTTCTGTTTATGCAAATTCACATTATCGGTACCGCCGAGAATGTTGGATCGGCGTCACCGAGATTGGAAATATAACCATTGGTCACCTTATCAGTGCAACCGAGTTTCCTATATCGGTCTCACCGAGATTCAAAAGTTGCCACCTTTTGGTCACTTTGGTACCACCGAGATTAACACATTGGTGTCATCGAGTTGGTCATTTTGTGTGTAACGGTTGGATTTTTGGGGACGCCTATATATACCCCTTCACCACCACCTACTCGAAAGAGAAGCACTCAGAACTATTCCACACTTGCCCCATCCAGTTTTCTGAGAGAGGACCACCTGCCCTTGTGTTGAGGTCAAGATCTTCCACTCCAATCATATGGATCTTGATCTCTAGCCTCCCCAAGTAGATTGCCACCAATCCCATATCTTCCACCATGCCAAATCTGTGAGAGAGTGATTGGGTGATGAGGAGTCTATCATCTTGAAGCACAAGAGCAAGGAGTTCATCGTCATTACCGAGCCTATTACCTTTTGTAGGGTGGTGCCTCCTAGATTGGTTAGGTGTCGCTTGGGAGCCTCCTACTTCGTGTTATGCAGTGAACCAAGAAGTTTGTAAGGGCAAGGAGATCGCCTACTTCGTGAAGATCTACCCATAGTGAGGCTAGTCCTTCGTGGACGGAAGCCGTTATGGAATAGTCAAGGTTGCTACTTCGTTGACCCTTTTGGGTGGAGCCCTCCGTGGACTCTCGCGACCGTTACCCTCCGTGGGTTGAAGACTCCATAAACGTGGATGTATGATAGCGCCACCTATCGGACCATGGGAAAAATCATCGTGTCTACAACTGTGTTTGATCTTCCTACCCTATACCTTCTATACATGATTGTCGTTACTTTCCGCTGCTATATAATCTTAGGCTTGCATGTGTAGGGTGTACTTGACTTGCCATGAAATGCTAAAAACTGTCAACCCTAAAACTTGGTATAGGCAAAACTTTTCTTTGGTCAAGTATTCTAATCACCCCCCCCCCTCTAGACATGCTTTCGGTCCTACAAGTGCTATCAGAGCTTTGGTCTCCATTGCTTAGGTCTCACAACCTAGGATAGTATGGCGTCTAGTGAGGGAAGTTATCACCGTAGAGGTCCATACTTTGATGACACTAATTTTGCTAGTTGGAAGCACAAAATGAAAATGCATATTCTTGGTCATAACCCCGCCGTTTTGGCTGTTGTTCATGTTGGCTTGCAAGGAACTGGATCGTGAAGCGACTGCAGATGAGTTGAAGATGTTGCAACTCAATGCTCAAGCATGCGACATTCTCTTCAACTGCTTATGCGCCGACGAATTCAACAAAATCAGCCGTATTGAGAATGCAAAAGAGATTTGGGATACTTTGGTTGATATGCACGAAGGAACCGAGTCCGTGAGAGAATCCAAGTTAGATGTTCTTCAAGGTTAGCTTGACAAGTTCAAGATGAAGGATGGTGAAGGAGTCGCAGAGATGTAATCTAGGCTAGCTCTCATCACCAATGAGATTGCCGGCTTAGGAAGCGAAGAAATGACCGACAAATTCATCATTAATAACATACTTAGAGCTTTGGATGAGAGATACGACACCGTGTGCACATTGATCCAAATGATGCCAAACTACAAAGATCTCAAGCCTATGGAAGTCATTGGAAGGATTGTTGCTCATGAGATTACACTCAAAGATAAGGAAGAACTTCATCACAAGTCTAGCGGTGCTTACAAAGCCACAAGTGATGCTCCCTCAACTTCAAGCAACAACCTTGTCACCAATCAAGACATAAGCCTCATGGTCAAGAAATTCAACAAGTTCTACAAGAATAGAGACAAAGAAAGAAGCTCCAACTCAAGATATGATGAGAAGCGTTTGTCAAGTCGTGACCGCAATTGCTACAATTGTGGGAAGCCCGGACACTACTCAAATGAGTGCACGGCTCCCTACAAAAGAACAGAAGAGTCACCTCGAAGACGAAGCTCAAGGAATGAATCACCACAAAGAGAGAGAAGGAGTAGAGATGATCGTTATGAACGAAGACACTCAAGGAGAAGTAGAGATTCGGAGAAGAAGGACAAGTACACCAAGAGATACACAAGAAGAAAACATCAAGCTCATGTTGGTGAATGAGTTTCCGGCTCCGACTGCGACAACAACTCTGAGAGAAGCTATCACTCCGACTCTGACTATAGTCAAGATGATGGTGTTGCCGGAATTGCTCTAGTGACTACCAACTCCTACGATCTATTTGATTCACCAAACGAAGGGAGTGGAAGTTGCTTCATGGCTAAAGGCCCCAAGGTATCACACCCCAAGTATCTTGATTTTGATAGTGATGAAGATGATTTGCTTTGTGAAGATGATTTGCTTTGTGATGATGACATGCTTTGTGATAAAACTAGTGATGTTGATCAAAATGAACTTGATAATTCTCATGCTAGTCAAGATGAGTCATTTGATGATGATAAGATGAAAATAGAACAACTAACTAAATAACTAAACACTCTTAAGTTAGCTCATGAATCTACTCTCGAAGATCATAGAGAGCTTGTGAGAACTCATGAGAAGCTACGCTTCAAGAATCTCAACTTGGAGCAAGAGCATGAGTTTCTAAAAGCTATCAATGACGATCTCCGAAAGAAGATGTCATCTTATCTAGCCAAACGACTACTCTTGTCTACTTTCATGCCTCAAGTTAAAACTAAGCAATCAAGTAACAAAGGCAAGAAAGGTTCTTCATCTAGTAGCAACAATAAAAATGCTAAACCCAATGATGTTGCTTCTAGTAGTTCTATTGATTCCACTAATGATGATTCTCTTAGCCAAGTTACACTTGAGAAATAAAATGCTTTATTAAAAGGAATTATAGAAAAATGTATCTACAAGAGTCTTGCCGGATGTAAGCAATTTGAGGAAATTGTACGCAAGCACGGAGGATACTGGAAGAATCGTGGTGTTGGCTACTTCAAAGCTAATGGAATTGAGTGGGAAGAAGGTCAATATCCCTAGCCCAAGTTTGTTCCTCAAAAGGAGAAGTATGAAAATAATCTTCCCAAGGGGACAAACACTCAAGATGACCTTCCACCACAAGACCACAAGCTCAAGGGCAAGAACAAGCTTCAAGAGGACATTGACTCATATGAAGATGAATCCCTAGCTTTGGTGGAGTGGGTTCCCAAGTCTACTTCAAGCTCAACTACTACAAAGGCTACTTCAACACCAAGGATCCCCATCAACTTGATGTGGGTACACAAGAAGAATAACTAGTAAGTTCTTGAGGGGTGACTCCGCCAATGAAATTCACTCACATTCATTATTGGCAAGAACATTTTGCACTCAACATAAACTCAATGCAATAGTTCAAGGAGTCGCACATTCCCTCAAAGGTAAGCAAGGGACAAGGTAATCAACTAATCAATGGACATCATAGCATATGCTTTGCACTCCATGTCCATAGATATCCTTGTATTTGTCTCTTGTGTATTGGGACTAACCCATGTAGGTGAGAGGAGTAAGGAAACAACAAGGATGCTCCCAACTCTTGGTGATCTTCATCAACATTGAGCATCCACAACTATCTCACCAACATGAAGTCTTCATGGACAAAACCCAAGGTTAGTTTATCACACTTATGGGGGGATGTCACATCAAGGGGGGGCTTTACTCTAAGACTTGAGTCAAAGCATCTCTTAGCATGTGACAACATTAAATGCTTTATGTAAAAGTGGTAACCCCACTTGTGCCTAAACGATGAGAGTGACCTATGATCAAGTACTCTTACTTGGCTCCTAAGTCAAATACTCATATATAGCTGACTTCGTCATCGCCCAAGTGCTTGTTAGATGCTAGTGTGTTTGTGCATGTTTGTCATGATTTCTTTTGACATCTTATTGTGTGAGCATGTTGGTCTGCATTTATTTTCTCGTTCGAGGATATCCAATTGTTGCTATTTGGTTATTGATTTTCTCTTTTGCCAATTGGATGGACAAGAATGCCTAGTACCACTCTTTAGCTATCTATGCTTTCTGACCTCATATTCCATTCATGCTGCATCACAAAATTTGAACAAGTGCTTTTCGATCCCTCTGTGTGTGGAGCACTCGGAGTTCCGTATCGGCAAGGACTGACCATTAAAACCTCCCAAGTGCATCTCGGTGGAACCAACCCCACAATCTCAGTCTCACCGAACGCCTAGGGTTGATCTAGTTTTCAATCTCGGTACTGCCGATTTCATATTCTCGGTTACACTGAGTTTCCCTGTCAGCTGACAGTTGTGGAACTCGGTGACACTGAAAACATAAAATCGGTATCACCGATAGTGGAGGGGGTATATACTATGGACCCCGACGTTTTGAAATTCATCCTTAGAACTGTCACACCTCAGAACCCTAAGCTGCCGCTTCGAGACCCCTGGTCGTCGCCCTTGTCTTCCTGCGCTCCTCCGCCGCTGGGAATTGCCGTCGTCGATGAAATCTGCTCCATCGTCGCCATCGTAGCGGATCCGCAGCAAGTTAGGGTACGGATTCAACCTCCTTTGCGCTCCCTTCTGATTCTTGCGCATTGGGTCTGCTTTTCTTCTTATGCCACCTATTGCACTGCTTCCTATCCACCAGGAAATCCCATAGTCTAGCAAACCATCGATTTTCTAGGGTTTGCCTTCCGCCTGACGCAACTCGGTAGAACCAAATCAAGAAAATTGGTACCACTGATTTTCGTTTCTATGTTGCTAAGAACTATATCGGTGAAACCGAGCACTCCTTTTCGGTCTCACCGAAAAGGGTGCCAAGTTTCTGTTAAAAGGGATAGTCAGTCTCGGTGTCACCGAAAATTTTGCTTTGGCCTTACCGATTTGTTTCTGACAAAATGCAAAACTTTGAAAATCTTTTGTTCAAAATTTCAAAAAACTAGCTGATAATTTTGTGATGACTCATCTACTTCCGCTCATCTATATTCCATTCATAGGGTCAGTATGTCAGATGCAGAGGACAGTCAGACTGACCTAAGAGAGCAAAGTGTTGAGATGGATTCAAGCACTAGTCCTGAGTCTAGTTCATCTTCAGACCCAGGCACTCCTAGTTCCCATGGTTTTCCCAAGGCTGCTACTAGGTCTAGGAAGAAGCTGAATTCTGATAAAGAAGATTCAGACTTCATTCCAAAAGAGATTCTTGCTAAGAAGCAAGAGAAGGCTGCCAAGAAGTCAGCAACTGAAGCTACTTCATCTCGTAAAGTTGTCAGCAAGGTCTATGCTCCTGCTTTAGCATTGAAAGCACATAAGACTGCCAGAGCAACTATTTCAGTTGAGGTCCCCAAGAAAGCTATGACTAAGAAGGCAGGGAAGAAAAGGTCCGGGAAGAGGATTGTTCGTGTTATGGTCAGGCCTATTTCCATGTATGAAGATCTAGAGGAAGCAACTGGTGCTGCTCCCGAGGAAGAGGAGGATGAGCCAACTACAAAGGCTCCTCCCAAGAAGAAGGCCAAAAAGCTTATGGCTGATACTATGCCAAAGACTAGCACATCCAAGAAGGCTGCTGCTAAGAAGCCTAAGAGGACATCCAGGCAGATTCTAGCTTCTGAGAAAAACAAAGGACCTGCTTCCAGAGTTGAAGATGATGATGACTTGACAACTTTGATGAAGCTCAGACCACATCTTCCAATACATAATGCCAGCTACCCACCAGCTGAGGACATGAAGAAGAGGAAGGATTCAGGATTGAGGGGATGGAGAGCTGTTGATCCATATGCCTTGAGAAAGAAGACAACTGTGGACTATAGATTTTATACCAGAGAGCAACAGGATTTCTATGAGACTGTGCTTTTTGACAAGAGTCCAGCTATTAGTGATATGAGATATGTTGACTGGAAATTCATCGAGGAAAACAAGGACCACTTTCCAAGTGTCCAAGACAATTTCCACTGCATAGGTTTGGATGAGTTTGTTGGTAGAGAATTCACTGCTTGGAATGATGAGATGATCATGCAATTCTACTCCACTGCATATTTCTATGGAGATGGTAGAATTGTATGGATGACTGAAGGTGCAAGGTATGAATCGACTGTTGAAGAATGGGCTGCTATCTTAGGAGTTCCAGAAGCATAGGATGGTGACTTGGATGTATACCCAGAATCCAAGGAGAGACACAATGCTATGGAAAATATGTACAAGGAGATCCCTGCTGCCAATGTGAAGTCTCACAAGCTAGGATCTATCTACTTTCTTCAGGCCGGCCTTCGCACAATGAACACCATTCCGAGGCATACTTTGATGCCCAAGTCAGGAGATGACAAGATGATCCGAGGCCACTCCATCAATATGTTGATCCACCTTGACAGACACACCAAGATCAGAGTCATGGATTTGATTGTAGAGACAATCAAGAGGGTTTTTGCTAACCAGAAGTGCTCTTGCTGTTATGCACCCTACATCCAGATGCATATCAATTCAAAGTTGGATAAGCACATTTTTTTCTCTAGATCATCCACATTTACCCCTACAGCCAGATCTCGAGGACAATGTTGTGGTGATGAACTCAGATCATCCACATTTACCCCTACAGCCAGATCTCGAGGACAATGTTGTGGTGATGAACTCAGATCATCCCACTACAGCTGCTGCTCAGGCAGGAGCAGAGGCAGCTTGAGCCGCTAGTGCTCATGTCCCTAGATCCAGGAATGAGCAAATGGATCTTCTGATTTCATCTATCCAAGGAATGAAGGACGGCATTAAGGGGGTTCTGAAAAATCAGAACAGTCTTGTTAGGATCTTTGAGAACAGGATCAAAACCCTTAACGATAAGGTGGATGGGCTGACTAAGACAGTCAATAAGCTCAAGAAGGAAGTTGACTCAGTGCCTCTTCCTCAGACTACTTCTTCAGATGATGATGATGAGGATGGATCACCTCTCAGGACAGGCACACAGTTTCATACCCAGGCCAGATCAGCCACTATGCCAGCTCCAGACTTGAGGCCCTCTTCATCAGCTCCTACTGCTGTCACCTCAGCTCTTGCTCCATCTGCTCCAGTTCCTCCAGCTGCCACTCCGACTCCATCCACGACATCTGCAGAGATCTTCGCCGATGCTGTTCTCTCGACTCCTTCATCAACAACTGGAGGAGATCAGCCCAAGAACGATTAGATGTATGCCTTTGAACTTTTTGGTAACTTGTTGAGAAAGGGGGAGAAGTGTATATAGATCTTTAGGCTTCGAGTGAGAGAGCGTTTTGGTGTTTGTTGATTTTCAAAACATTTAGTCTTTTGGTTGCTTGTGTTGAGCGTATGCTCATGTGTGTTATGCTACTATTTTACGCTTTATGTGGGATGCTACTATTTCCTATCATCTTAATGCTCATGAGATGATCATTCACCTTTGCTTGATTGTGTTGTGCTTTGTTATTCATTCTAATTATGCTTGCACACCACCAAGTTGTATGTGACATGGAAGAAGTGCCACATATACCTAATCAATTGTGCATTTGCATTCAACCGCAAATTCAAAATAATGCACAAATTTAGGGGGAGCTCTTGCTTAGCACATACCTCTCAAAGCGACGATTATATTCATTGATTTTATCATATGTCAAAGCTTTGATCTATATGTTGTCATCAATTACCAAAAAGGGGGAGATTGAAAGCACATTTGCTCCCTTGGTGGTTTTGGTAATTAATAACAACATATAAGTCATTGAACTAATGTTTCCACCAAGTATATTTCAGGAAATGTTCAATGATAGGATTGGCAAAAGGAGATTGTGGACATACCCCAAGATGCAAGGAAATATATTGGCCAAGCTTCAAGAAAGAGGACTCTACATTTTATATTTGTGAGAAATCACTTTGAGTCCATAGGAAAGCCAATACTATTAAAAGGGGGTAAGGTTTTGTTGGTGAACAATATGCTCAAACGTGCACAAGTGATATTCGCCAAAAACATCCACAAACTCTCCAACCAAAGTCTGTTCTATACCTAACACTCAAAATCGGTGCAACCAACTTTCCCATACCGGTGCCACCGATTCCAGAACCTAGACAGACTCAGCCAAACCCTAGCCACTTCGGTGCAACCGATTCCATACCAGTGCCACTGAGTTTAGGTTGCCAACTTTCTATTACGCAAATTCACATTATCGGTACCATCGAGAATGTTGGATTAGCGTCACCGAGATTGGAAATCTGACCGTTGGTCACCTTATCAGTGCAATCGAGTTTCCTATATCGGTCTCACCGAGATTCAAAAGTTGCCACCTTTTGGTCACTTCGGTACCACCGAGATTAACACATCGGTGTCACCGAGTTGGTCATTTTGTGTGTAACGGTTGGATTTTTGGGGATGCCTATATATACCCCTTCACCACCACCTACTCGAAAGAGAATCACTCAGAACTATTCCACACTTGCCCCATCTAGTTTTCTGAGAGAGAACCACCTACCCTTGTGTTGAGGTCAAGATCTTCCACTCCAATCATATGGATCTTGATCTCTAGCCTCCCCAGGTAGCTTTCCACGAATCCCATCTCTTCCACCATGCCAAATCTATGAGAGAGTGATTGGGTGCTGAGGAGTCTATCATCTTGAAGCACAAGAGCAAGGAGTTCATCGTCATTACCGAGCCTATTACCTTTTGGAGGGTGGTGCCTCCTAGATTGGTTAGGTGTCGCTTGGGATCCTCCTACTTCGTGTTGTGGAGCGAACCAAGAAGTTTGTAAGGGCAAGGAGATCGCCTACTTCGTGAAGATCTACCCATAGTGAGGCTAGTCATTCGTGGACGGAAGCCGTTATGGAATAGTCAAGGTTGCTACTTCGTGGACCCTTTTGGGTGGAGCCCTCCGTGTACTCTCGTGACTGTTACCCTCCGTGGGTTGAAGACTCCATAAACGTGGATGTACGATAGCACCACCTATCGGAACCACGGGAAAAATCATCGTGTCTACAACTGCGTTTGATCTTCCTACCCTATCCCTTCTATACATGCTTGTCGTTACTTTCCGCTGCTATATAATCTTAGACTTGCATGTGTAGGGTGTACTTGACTTGCCATGAAATGCTAAAAACTATCAACCCTAAAACTTGGTATAGGCAAAACTTTTATTTGTTCAAGTAGTCTAATCACCCCCCCCCCTCTAGACATACTTTCGGTCCTACACTTGAGCATTTCCATATTCATCAAGGTTTTTACCAACATCCGTGCCAAGGATCCTGGCAACACCTCATACTACCATGATGAATAATGATGGACGATGCAGATGCAAAGGAAGACAACACTTTCTCAGATTTCACCTTAGCTACGCCAAGGAAGCGAAATCTGGATGATTGACTGAGAGACATTTAACACTCCGCTTCTAATGTTCTCCTTGATGAAATAGTGTAACCCAATTATAGGTAACATTTGGTATCTAGAACATCAAGTAAAGGTCAGACTTAGGAATCTCAAAGGGTCCATGAGGAATAACTTCCAGAGCAAGTCATACAAACCTCATGGGGAAGTGGCTAAATTGGTGATACAAGTTATTATAAAAGTAGGTCTTCCGGATAGGTATGTTAGCCACAACATCCCTTTGTCGGGTTACAGAGAGACCAATATTATAATTCTTGGGGAAACGTCCCAACCATCATATCTGCCCGAGATTCAGATATGGTTGATGTCAGGATAGTCCAGACTCAGCATGTCTGAAACTGAAAGGTTGCAACATAAATCGAAGAGACGATGTTGCAAGATTCTTAGGAAATGAACTGCGAAAGCCAACTCCAAAACCTGAGTTGGATTGCAAGACACATGTGAACACATTGTCCAAGACAATTGTAACCACATAGAAATCTTACAACAAAACACTACCGAGTTCTGGATGGAACCATCATTGGAGGTAGCGAAGTCTGGTGCAAGTCCATCTGGGCCCTTCAGGATAGCACATAACTTCTTTTCCTTAACAAGACAATCAGTGGCTTAATGTGCTAGGGATTGCATATGGAATGGAGATGACTAGTCTATCAAACCATAGAATACTTCGCACGTGCATGACTAACTTGGTATGATTCCTACGAAAACAAAACGACCTTTCTCAAGTTCATGGCGGCAAATTGCACCATATGCAGATGAACTAAGAGTAGGTCACTTCTTACACCAACATATGCTTCATGTACAGAACACGGAGATGTTGCCTACAAAAGTTTCCAACACTAGTTTAATGTTCATAATGAATCATGGAACAGATGAAAATGTTGTCGATGGGCTCAACCACAATTCATCGAGATATCCATATAGATGGAATTCCACAACTATGAGAACAAGGTGATAGCATTGGTCAGATCAAAGGATATAATGGTGTATGCTCGAGGATACATCCACAAGTAGAAACAACATTAGGAGGATCTTTGGTTCTGATTTTGACTTGATGATAGCCCACACTCAAATCAAAGATTGGATAAGACGATAGATGCAACAATTGACCACAAGGATCACTCGATGAAAATATCGCCTTTCTTCGACACACACATCCACAACGAAGACATCCCCCTGGAATGAACTAAGTCAGGTGAAGCTTTTATCTTCCAACTCTCCAAGTTGTTGTTTAGATTAACCAACTAGTTCAGGGGTGTCCAACACAGATTCTTGGAAAAAGGTGGTTTATAGGAAAACCATCTTGATCACAAACTTAACATAACGGTCAAGGAACACCTTGGTAATACTTCTGAGAAGATATTCGGAAAATCACAAACCACCAACATGTTATTAAGCTCGAGATCAATCTCACTTTTCAGGGCGAGACGATATGATCAACAAAGCGAAAGATTTACACAATCCTAACTCATTGATCGAAAAGTACTCCATGGAAAATGGACTAGGTAGCACGATCAATCTTAGACTAGTGGTTTAAAAACCAACACACCAAGAATGAAATTATTGTCCATTAACTACCAAGCAACAAAGTTGCTAGGAGTATTGATTACGCACATCATGATTCAGTTGTCGGTGTTCTGGTTACAAACAACACAGAGATCCGGTAATGAATGATGATGGCGAGAAGTACCACTACATCAAAATTTCATAAGAGGGGGTGCAGTTTCATGACAATCTTGACATGAATAGGGAATACCTCAAGGTAGAACAGAGCAAAATCTGGATCAGCATTTTGATCTGGGGAATACAACTGCTTTGACCCAATCCAAGAAATGGATGAGGCACGGGAGTTTTCTTCTCCTAGTCATTCTTAAATAGAATGGCTTGACAGACCACAAGAATAGTCGACATCGATAAGACAATGCATGACATACCCTTGACTATCCATTGATAGATAAAAGTCATAATACAATTGAAGAAGGACAACTCAAGAGCACCTAGTTTATCCTGAGTCGTAGATGCATGGATTGAATATGTCAAACAGAGTTCAACATGCTTCTTCCAGATAATCCATGCAGAAATGAAAGAATTGGCAGCCTCACAACTATGAAATCGAGGACTCATCACGAGCACTCTTGTTGTGATATTAAGATCACAAGGAACTTCTACCATAATGGATCATGGTATTGGAAGAATGATATACCACAAACCTCGAGGACTATAACAAGGTTACTAAGCATCCTTAGGGAACGAGCAAATACTATCAACGCGAGGGAGCAGAATGATTCTTGGGTTCAAAAACCCAGATACAGAATACCTATTGACTAGGTAGCATCACAACACGCTTTTGATAATGATGGCCAGAATTATCACACTGGAAAAAAAAGACAGAACTAGACTATTGGGTGGTTTACTGAAAAGACATGGTTTCCTAAACACCTTCATCAAACACGTCGAGGTAATATAGTACCTAAACTCAACAATTAGTGTGCTTTGTCGGGCCTGAAAGACATTGACTCAAGACGAAAGAGTTATGCAATTGCATTAGATAATTTAGAAACCTTGGATAACTCGGACAGCATAACGGCTGCACGGGCATGAAATATGAGGCAACCTGCAAGACAACTGACAACATGACAATGAATTCTTATGGAAACATCGATCCAGGAGGTCAACATCTTTCCTATAGGTCTCCTGCATAGTAATTTGTCATCCTAATAGATAGATGAGAAGGCCTAGTTCTTAATCCCCGTAGAAAAGAAGAGGGTGACTCAGAATTAGAATGACACAAGATAAGGAGTAAAAGGAGCCTTACGTTCCCTTCCACAATCAATTCCCTTACATAACTAAAGCAGTTCTAGACTCAACATCGACCAGTTTGGCTTGGTAATACTACAGGCAGTCAAGCTCTCATACCAAAGCCGTCGGGACCCAGATCCTAAGCCATAAGAATCCAGCATGTAACACATCACATCACTTTCTGGTCTCACGCACGGTTATCTCCACGGCTACCACCTTACCTGGGCCAGGACCGTTTGCGTCTTTTGACTCAGGTATGTGAATGTATCGCTGGCATTCAAATGTAAAAGAACCCGGGCCGACATTACTAGTCGTAGAACCCAAGTGGCACATCCGTACAGGGACAGGCATACGTAACCCAGCAAAGCAGGTGTCGATCTCTAGCGTGTGTAGACGAGTCATAGCAAGCTACAAGGACTCCATTACGCCATGGGACATAAATTTCATCACTGCACGTAGACGAGTCGTAACAGGCTACAGGGACTCCATTACACTACGAGACATTTCCGCGAAGGGACAAACACAATAGCAAAGAAGGATACATGCCGGTCAATCAATGTCTCCAGAGCAGTAGCAAGCTACCAAGGCTTGGTGGAAGCACAAAGAGGCATTTCCCCATAAAGAGTACTACTAAAGGCACACAACTAGGTGTCGAATCCCATACATACCGTTGCAAATCACACGTACGCACGGCATGCCCGATATACATAGATACAATTATGGCATCACAACATAACCATACAACATTACAACATTTATTTAGAAGGCTCGGAAGAGCCAATACAATAAGATGTTACAAACAGGGGTCACAAGACCCAACATTCAGAGCATTCAAATAAGCAAGCGGAAGTTAAACATGTCTGAGTACAGACATCTACAAAAATGGCTAGAGGAGCCTGAAAAGCTACAACGACCCTACCAAAGGAACCAGACCTCTATCTGGGATTCCCAAGCTAATCCGGTCAACATCTGAAGGGACGTCAATGTCGCCTGGAGGGGGTGAATAGGCACTTTAAAATAATTACGATTTAGGCTTGAACAAATGCAGAATAAAACTATCGTTTAATTAGACAAGCACAAAACCTAAAACAATTAGGCTCACCTATGTGCACCAACAACTTGTGCTAAGCAAGATATACAACTAAGTGATAGCAAGATATATAACAAGAAACAATATGGCTATCACAAAGTAAAGTGCATGAGTAAAGGGGCTCGGGTAAGAGATAACTAAGGCACGCGAAGACGACGATATATCCCTAAGTTCACTCCCTTGCGCATGCTAACCTCCATTTGGAGCGGTGTGGAGGCACAATGCTCCCCAAGAAGCCACTAGGGCCACTATAATCTCCTCACGCCCTCGCACAATGTAAGATGTCGTGATTCCACTAAGGGACCCTTGAGGGTGGTCACCGAACCCGTACAAACAAGGTTGGGGCAATCTCCACAACTTTTATTGGAGGCTCCCAACGACACCACGAAGCTTCACCACAATGGATTGTGTTGGGGAACGTTGCATGGGAAACAAAAAAATTCCTACGCACACGCAGATCTATCCATGGTGATGAGCATCTACGAGAGGGAGAGTGGATCTACATACCCTTGTAGATCGCTAAGCGGGAAGCGTTAAGAAACGCGGTTGGTGTAGTCGAACGTCTTCGCGATCCAAATCGTCATGCGTCTCGCGATCCAATCATGATCCATCCCGCGATCCAATCACGATCCATCCCGCGACCCGATCATGATCCGTCCCACGAACTTGATCACGATCCTTCCGATCTAGCACCGAACGGACGGCACCTCCGCATTCAGCACACGTATAGCTTGATGACGATCTCCACCGTCTTGATCCAGAAAGAAGGAGTGGAGAGGAAGAAGAGTTCTTCGGCAGACTGACGACGCTCCGACGATGGTGGTGGAGCAATTCCGGCAGGGCTTCGCCTAAGCACTGCAAAGATCCGATCTAGAGGAGAAACTATGCACTGGAGGAACGGGTAGCACGTGGCTGAAATTCTAGTGCAAAAACCCTAAAACCTCCAGTATATATAAGAGGAGAGGAGGAGAGGAGGCAGACTTGGCTTCCCAAGCCAAGGGCTTCGGCTGAACCAACTAGGATTGGAGGACTCTCCTCCAATCCTAGTAGGACTAGGATTCGTTCCTTTTTTTTTCCTTTTTCCACCTTTTCCTATTGGGTTTCTTCCTCCAGATATATATGGGCCTTGTGTGGGAGTTTCCACCAGCCCACTAAGGGCTGATATTCACTCTCCCACAGCCCATGAAGCCTCTTGGGTCGAAATACCCCTCCCGGAGGTCTCCCGGTACACTACCGGCACTCCCGGTACACTACCGATGAGCCCGAAACTTTTCCGGTGACCAAAACAGGACTTCCTATATATGAATCTTTACCTCCAGACCATTCCGGAGCTCCTCGTGATGTACGGGATCTCATCCGGGACTCCGAACAACCTTCGCTCACCACCATACATAACTCTATACTACTGAAACATCACCAAACCTTAAGTGTGCAGACCCTGCGGGTTCAAGAACTATGTAGACATGACCAAGACACTTCTACGGTCAATAACCAATGGCGAAAACTGGATGTCCACATTGGTTCCTACATATTCTATGAAGATCTTTATCGGTCGAACCTCTATGTCAAGGATTCAGTTAATCCCGTATGATGTTCCCTTTGTTCTTCGGTATGTTACTTGCCCGAGATTCGATCGTCGGTATCTCCATACCTAGTTCAACCTCGTTACTGGCAAGTCTCTTTACTCGTTCCGTAATACAAGACCCCGTAACTAACACTTAGTCACATTGCTTGCAAGGCTTATTGTGATGTTGTATTACCGAGTGGGCCCTGAGATACCTCTCCGTCACACGGAGTAACAAATCCCAGTCTTGATCCATGCCAACTCAACAGACACCCTCGGAGACACCTGTAGAGCACCTTTATAGTCACCCAGTTATGTTGCGATGTTATACACACAAGGCACTCCTCCGATATCTGTGAGTTGCATGATCTCATGGTCATATGAACATATACTTGACATGCAGAAAACAGTAGCAATAAACTGACACGATCATAAGCTACGTTTGTAGTTTGGGTCTTGTCCATCACATCATTCTCCTAATGATGTGATCCCGTTATCAAATGACATCTCATGTCCATGGCTAGGAAACCTTAACCATCTTTCAATCAACGAGCTAGTTCACTAGAGGCGTACTAGGGACATTGTGTTTGTCTATGTATCCACACATTTATCCATGTTTCCAATTAATACAATTATAGCATGGATAATAAACGATTATCATGAACAAGGAAATACAATAATAACCACTTTATTTATTGCCTCTAGGGCATATTTCCAACAGTCTCCCACTTGCACTAGAGTCAATAATCTAGTTCACATCACTATGTGATTTACATTGTAATGAATCGAACACCCATGCAGTTCTGGTGTTGATCATGTTTAGCCCTTGGAAGAGGTTTAGTCAATAGGTCTGCAACACTCAGATCCATGTGCACTTTGCAAATATTTATGTCTTTCCCCACGATGTAATCGTGGATGGAGTTGAAGCGTTGCTTTATGTGCCTGGTCCTCTTGTGAAACCTTGGTTCCTTGGCCAGAGCAATGGCACCAGTGTAGTCACAGAACAGGTTCATTGGATTCAGTGCACTGGGCACTACTCCAAGATCTGTCATGAACTGCTTGATCCAGACGCCTTCCTTCGCCGCCTCCGAGGCTGCAATGTATTCCGCTTCGCACAGAGAATCAGCTACCACGCTTTGCTTGGAACTGCACCAGCTTACCGCTCCCCCGTTAAGAATAGATATGTAATTTGGTTTGTGATTTAGAGTCGTCGGGATCAGTGTCAAAGCTTGCATCGACATAACCCTTTACGACGAGCTCTTCATCACCTCCATAAATGAGAAACATTTCCTTAGTCCTTTTCAGGTACTTAAGGATATTCTTGACCGCTTGCCAGTGCTCCATTCCAGGATCACTTTGAAACCTTCCAGCCATACTTATGGCAAGGCTGACATCGGGTCTTGTGCATAGCATTGCATACATGATAGAGCCTATGGCTGAAGCATAGGGGATAACACTCATCTTTTCTCTATCTTCTGCAGTTACTGGGCATTGAGTCTTACTCAACTTCACACCTTGTAACATAGGCAAGAACTCCTTCTTGGACTGTTCCATTTTGAACTTCTTCAAAACTTTATCAAGGTATGTGCTCTGTGAAAGTGTTATTAAGCGTCTCGATCTATCTCTATAGATCTTAATGCCTAATATGAAAGCAGCTTCTCCTAGGTCCTTCATTGAAAAACTCTTGTTCAAATATTCCTTCACGCTTTCCAGCATTTCTATATTGTTTCCAATCAGCAATAGGTCATCCACATATAATACTAGAAACGCTATAGAGCTCCCACTCACTTTCTTGTAAATACAAGCTTCTCTGTAAACTTGTATAAACTCAAATGCTTTGATCACCTCATAAAAGCGCTTATTCCAACTCTGAGATGCTTGCATCAGTCCATAAATGGATCGCTGGAGTTTGCAAACTTTGTCAACATTCTCTGGATCAACAAAATCTTCGGGTTGCATCATATACAACTCTTCCTCAAGGAAATCGTTGAGGAACGCTGTTTTGACATCCATCTGCCAAATTTCATAGTCGAAATAAGCAGCTATTGCTAACATGATTCTGACGGACTTAAGCATCGCTACGGGTGAGAAAGTCTCATCATAGTCAACTCCTTGAACTTGTGAAAAACCCTTTGCCACAAGTCGAGCTTTATAGACGGTGACATTACCGTCCGCGTCTGTCTTCTTCTTAAAGATCCATTTGTTCCGAATGGCCTTTCGCCCTTCAGGTAATACTTCCAAAGTCCATACTTTGTTTTCATACATGGATCCCATCTCGGATTTCATGGCCTCTAACCATTTCTCAGAATCCGGGCACATCACTTCTCCTCCATAGCTCGTAGGTTCATTGTTGTCCAACAACATAACCTCCAAGACAGGGTTGTCGTACCCCTCACGGGTAGTACGTGGCCTTGTCGACCTACGAGGTTCAATAGCAGCTTGATCCGAAGGTTCATGATCATCATCATTAACTTCCTCTTCTACCGTCGTAGGTTCCACAGAAACATCTTTCTGCGCTGCACTACTTTCTGGTTGAAGTAAAGGTTCAATAACCTCATCAAGCTCTATTTTCCTCCCACTCAATTATTTCGAGAGAAACTCTTTCTCAAGAAATGTTCCGTTCTTAGCGACAAACAATTTGCCTTCAGATCTGAGATAGAAGGTATACTGACTGTCTCTTTCGGGTATCCTATGAAGACGCATTTATTCTCTTTGGGTTCCAGCTTTTCAGGCTGAAGCTTTTTGACATAAGCATCACATCCCCAAACTTTAAGAAATGACAACTTTGGTTTCTTGCCAAACCACAGTTCATATGGCTTTGCCTCAATGGATTTTGATGGTGCCCTGTTTAAAGTGAATGCAGCTGCCTCTAATGCATAACCCCAAAACAATAGTGGCAAATCAGCAAGAGACATCATAGAATGCACCATATCTAATAAGGTTCGATTACGACGTTCGGACACACCATTACGATGTGGTGTTCCGGGCGGTGTCAACTATGAAACAATTCCACACTGTCTTAAGTGACTGCCAAACTCATAACTCAGATATTCACCTCCTCGATCAGATCGTAGGAACTTAATCTTCTTGTTACGATGATTCTCAACTTCACTCTGAAATTGCTTGAACTTTTCAAACGTTTCAGACTTGTGTTTCATTAAGTAAATATACCCATATCTACTTAAGTCATCAGTGAAGGTGAGAAAATAACAATATCCACCACGCGCTGTAACATTCATTGGACCGCACACATCAGTATGTATGATTTCCAATAAGTCACTCGCCCGTTCCATTGTTCCAGAGAACGACGTTGTAGTCATCTTGTCCATGAGGCATGGTTCACATGTGTCAAGTGATTCAAAATCAAGTGACTCCAAAGGTCCATCAGCATGGAGCTTCCTCATGCGTTTTACACCAATATGACCTAAACGGCAGTGCCACAAGAAAGTGGTACTATCATTATCAACTCTACATCTTTTGGCATCAATGTTACAAACATGTGTGTCATCACCATCAAGATTCAATATGAATAAACCCCTAACATGTAACATCCCAAAATTTCATTTTGGAATGTTATAAATATAGCTATGCATCATCATCATTTTGTTGGAATGTAATGAATTTGTTGAAGTGCTTCTTTTGATTTTCTGAAAGGCCATTTCTATGTTCCCATGTATTTGTTTCACCTATTTGAAAACCTTTGGAAATGTTCAAAGAAAGAGGGGAGTAACATGACACTCCACACTAGGGGCATCTTGGTGAAATATTTGAGCAATAAAACCAGGGAGTTATTTAAAAATTTATCTCAAAAAGGATTTAAAATCAATTAGGCATTTTCTGCAAATAAATTTTAAAAAGATATTCAATATGACAGAGGAAAAATGTTCATTAAATAGCATTAATTCTCCTGATCATTTTGATATATATATTTCCTATGTTTGGAAATGTTTTGAATGCATTAAAAGAGTTTTTACTGCATTAGAAATAGAAAAGGAAAGTATTTAAACCGAACCGGGCCGGCCCACCGTCTTTAATTCCCGAAACCACTCTGGGTCGGCCACCGACGCGCTAACCACGCCCCCACCCTCACTGATGCATGGGACCCACCGTCCGACCACGGCGTCAGCGCGATCACCCCCTTCCCCACGCCCGACCGTCGTCATCGGAGATCCCTCTCCGTGGATCTCGCCCCTCGTGCCCTCCCCGACCACCGCACCGCCCATATATAAAGCCCCATCTCTCCTCTCTTCGTTCCACACCCGAAACCCATTTTTCCCTCGCCGGAGCGCTGCCCCAGCCCTCACCGGAGTTCGGTACCCCAACCGAACATCCCCGAGCTCGTGCCCTTCGCCACACTCACCCTCAGCCCCCTCCGATGCCACCAATCGACGTCGGAGACTCGCCGCCACCGTTTGAAGCCTTCGGACGCCGCCCTCGACCACCGCACCATCGCCCCCGAGCATCTTCGACCATCGGCCGCCGTTGACCTCGCCAGAGACCCCGACCCCCTCTCTGTAAGCCTCCACCTCCACCCGTAGCCGTCGGATTCGTAGTCAACGCACGAGATTAGATCTGTTTAATAAACGAACCGGTAAGCTTTAGTTGTCAGTCGTCCGCTCGTTAGCTCTCACGCGCACGCCCTCGCGGCCAATCACAACATGACACGTAGACCCTGTCCGATCGATAGGAAGTTTTTCTTTTTCTTTTCTATTTTAGAAAACAGAATGTATTCTGTTTTTGTTTCTATCATATCTTTCAAAATATTTGGTGTTTTTAGTTGATTCTTTTTGCATTAGTTCACAAATTTGATGTAGTTTATGTCTGTCTGCTTAGATTTCAAATTTGAACTTTAAATTTTGAATCCAATCAAATTTGTTTAAATTACTAAAATCTGTATAACTAGAGTTTAAAAATATATTTTTGAGTGAATCTTTTTGCCACTGTTTGGTATTAGTTAGACCTATCATTCTACATAGTTTGAGAATTTTTAGGATGAATTTGGTTACTGTTTTTAACAAAAACAGAATCTGTTTAGTTCTTAATAGATTTTAATTAAATTGACTTTCAATTAATTTGAACCTGAATTAGTTTACCTTTTGTTTTTAGATTTCAGTAGGTTCTGTTGATTCAACATTAGGTGTATTGTTTCTGTTAATAAAATATGTTTTTCAAATTGTTTGTGCTCTAGTTTGAATAGGTACATCTTGTTTTCACCATTTATATTGTTTAGAAAAAAAAGGTTTTGTAGTAATTCTTTTAGCACAAAACTTTTATAATGAAATACTTCTGTTTTCAAATAAAATTTTGTATTTTACTTTTCTGTTATCTAAATGTCTAGTTGTTCAAAACAAATTATTTTTTGACTTGTTATGTCTTAGTAGAGATTTTGACACCAAAATTTTTATAGTCTTATACTTTAAGTGATTCTTCTTTTGATTGTGCTTTTGTGTGTTGAAGCATTTGTTTACCTTACTGTTGAATGAATTGTATTGTTTTTATGCTTATGGTGTGCTCTTGTTTGATTCGTTAGATCATTCGGAGTGCGAAGCTTGTTATCTAGAGTCACTTGATTACGAGGATCGTCAGCAAGGCAAGTCACTTTGACCATGTATACCTATGTTTTATTGCATTAGTTCTTCCATCTCCCCAATTGCATGCAAAGTAGGTAAATTTGAAACTTGGTTACTTGTTGTAGTATCATGTGGTAGGTACCCCTCAACCCTTTGACACATTGGCCCCGGGAAACGTTGATTTACATTTTTGCTATGCTATTTGTAGATGGGGTTGGTCGTGTGATTCATGAGAGTTGTGAGTTAATAATTTCAAGACCTACATGATGATCAAGTCTTCAAGACTCCGAGTTTTCAACATACCTTTGGGTGGATGATGGTTGAACGGCGCCCTGGAGAAACCAGTGGTTAGCCTAGATGATGCTGGAGAAGTGTCAGTATTCATGCGGAAAGGTCCACCCAGGCACAAAGAGATGGATGGATGCTTCAAGACCCAAGGCTTACCTGCACAGCCACAAGCCATTATGGGCTCTGGCTTGGTTGGATATCGTGGTGACCCTGGACAGGCGGAGCTACGAGATGTAGAAGAACGGTAGGAAAGGATGGGCACCGACAGAGTCTCGGGGAAACCCTTTAGAAGACCATGTTTTGGTCATCCGTTTCTCAAACACCATGAAGTGCGAGAAAATCCAACGGAGGCGATCAAATCTTGTGGGGAACGTGTGCAAAAACTCTGCAGAGTACCCAAACCTAATCGATTAGTCGTGTCCACGGTCATGGACAGTTTGAGCCAAAGGAACTGAAACTATCTGGAACTCTCAACACAATTAATTACATTGATGTGGGTATTTTTTTTAATTGTCAACTTGGGTATGAGAATTGGTTGGTGGAACCATCTCATTAATCAACCAACATTGTAGTAATTATGCCTTTGCCCTCTCTTGTTGTAGGAAAAATTTGGCTTTATGCAAAAACTTACTACCCCACCTGCCATATAAGCATATAGAATAGATGATTACTTTACCCCTCTCTTGTGACTTTGCCGGAATATTCAATATGCTGACCTATACGGCTGCAACGTATCATGTTGCAGAGTAATTTTCCGACCAGGAGTGAGGATACGCTCTACGCTCGGTGAGATGCCCTTGGAGTTAGATGGACTCAACTACCTATGGAGCTTCCGCAAGACTTTGGTTTAGTTTATCTCATGAGTTGGCCTTCAGCCACTTTATTGTAATCCTTATTGTAATAAAGGACTTGATATGAGATTTCGATTAATTAATGTTGTGTGATTTCCCTTTGATATATACATTGATGTACCGTGTGTGTACCAGCATGATCTTGGGATGGTACAGAAACACCGGAGATTCGACCTTTCAGGTCGGGTCGCTACATAACATTGGGTGCATGACCATAAAAGATATTACTCATATAAATAGAACAACCTTTATTCTCTGATTTAAATGAGTAACCATCTCGCAATAAACAAGATCTAGATATAATGTTCATGCTTAACGCAGGCACTAAATAACAATTATTCAGGTTCATCACTAATCCCAATGGTAATCAAAGAGAGAGCGTGCCGACGGCGATCACATCAACCTTGGAACCATTTCCCACGCACATCATCACTTCGTCCTTTGCCAGCCTTCGTTTATTCCGTAGTTCCTGCTTTGAGTTGCAAATGTGAGCAACCGAACCGGTATCAAATACCCAGGCACTACTACGAGAGCTACTAAGGTACACATCAATAACATGTATATCATATATACCTTGTTTGTCGTTGGTCACCTTCTTGTCAGCCAGGTAGTTGGGGCAGTTCCGCTTCCAGTGACCAGTTCCCTTGCAATGAAAGCACTCAGTTTCTGGCTTGGGTCCATGCTTGGGCTTCTTTACAGGAGTAGCAACTGCTTTGCCATTCTTCTTGGTTTTACCCTTCTTGCCCTTGCCCTTGACTTTGCCATTTTCTTGAAACTAGTGGTTTTATTGACCATCAACACTTGATGTTCTTTTTGGATTTCAGACTCAGCGAGTTTTAGCATCGCAAACAGCTCGGCGACTGACTTGTTCATCCCGTGCATGTTATAGTTCATCACAAAGCTCTTGTAACTAGGTGGCAGTGATTGAAGAACTTTGTCAGTGATCGCCTCTGGCGGAAGGGCAATTCCCAACTCCGCTAGACGAGTTGAATACCCAGACATTCTGAGTATATGTTCACTGATAGACCCATTCTCCTCCATCTTGCAAGCATAGAACTTATCGGAGGTTTCATACCTCTCCATCCGGGCGTTCTTCTAAAAGATAAACTTCAACTCCTGGAACATCTCATATGCTCCATGACGTTCAAAACGTCTTCGAAGTCCCGGTTCTAAGCCATACAATATTGCACACTGAACTATTGAGTAATCTCCAGTACGTGCCTCCCAAGCGTTCTTAACGTCTTCAGAGGTCATGTCTTCTGGTTGGTCACCAAGCGGTGCATCAAGGACATATGATTTCTGGGAAGCAGTGAGGATAATCCTTAGATTATGGGCCCAGTCAACACAGTTACTTCCATCACCTTTCAATTTAGCTTTCTCTAGGAACGCATTAAAATTCAGGGGTGCTACTATGTGAGCCATTGATCTACAACATAAATATGCAAAGTTTACTTAGACTATTGTTCAAGATAATGAGTTTAGTTAATCAAATTACTAAAGCTCCCACTCAGATTGACATCCCTCGGGTCATCTGAGTGTCACATGATCCAAATCCACCAACTCAAGTCCGATCATCACGTGAGTTGAGGTGGCTTCAATGGTGAACATCATTATGTTGATCATATCTACTATATGACTCATGTTCGACCTTTCGATCTCTTGTGTTCCGAGGCCATGTCTGTACATGCTAGGCTCGTCAAGTTTAACCCGAGTGTTCTGCGTGTGCAACAATTGCTTGCACCCGTTGTATGTGAACGTAGAGTCTATCACACCCGATCATCACGTGGTGTCTCAACACGACAAACTTTTGCAATGGTGCACACTCGGGGAGAACACAATTTTATCTTGAAATTTAAGTGACGGATCACCTTATAATTCTACCATCGTACTAAGCAGAACAAGGTGCATAAAAGTATTAACATCACATGCAATTCATAAGTGACATGATATGGCCATGAACTTGTGCTTTAGATCGCCATCTTGAAAGCACCGACATGATCTCCATCATCACCGGCAAGACACCATGATCTCCATCAATGTGTCTCCATCGGGGTTGTCGCACCCAACATGCTTCTACTACTATTGCTACCGTTTAGCGATAAAGTAAAGCATTACATAGCGCTTAATGATTGACACGTAGGTCCTACAATAATTAAAGACAACCCTATGGCTCCTGTCGGTTGCCGTACTCATCGACATGCAAGTCGTGAAATTCTATACATCACATGATTATCTCATACATCACATATATCACATCATATATTTGGCCATATCACATCACAACATACCCTACAAAAACAAGTTAGACGTCCTCTAATTGTTGTTGCATGTTTTACGTGGCTGCTACGGGTTTCTAGCAAGAACGATTCTCACCTACGCATAAACCACAACGGTGATACATAATTTGCTTTTCAACCTTCTCAAGGACCGCCTTTGTCGAATCCGATCCAACTAAAGTGAGAGAAACTACCGCCCGCAAGCCATCTAGGCAACAAGTTGCGTCGAGGGAACCGGTCTCTCGTAAGCGTACGAGTAATGTTGATCCGGGCCGCTTCATCTCACAATACCGCTGAACCAAAATCCGACCAAGGGAGGAAGCAATCTAAGCATCAACGCCCACAAACCTTTTGTGTTCTACTCGAGATCTCAAATACACATAGACCTAGCTCTGATACCACTGTTGGGGAACGTTGCATGGGAAACAAAAAATTTCCTACGCACACGCAAATCTATCCATGGTGATGAGCATCTACGAGAGGGAGAGTGGATCTACATACCCTTGTAGATCGCTAAGCGAGAAGCGTTAAGAAACACGGTTGGTGTAGTCGAACGTCTTCGCGATCCAAATCGCCGTGTGTCCTGCGATCCAATCACGATCCGTCCCGCGATCCAATCACGATCCGTCCCGCGATCCGATCACGATCCGTCCCACGAACTTGATCACGATCCGTCCCACGAACTTGATCACGATCCTTCCGATCTAGCACCGAACGGACGGCACCTCCACGTTCAGCACACGTACAGTTTGATGACGATACCCACCATCTTGATCCAGCAAGAAGGAGTGGAGAGGAAGAAGAGTTCTCCGGCAGCCTGATGGCGCTCCGGCGATGGTGGTGGAACAATTCCGGCAGGGCTTCGCCTAAGCACTGCTGAGATCCGATCTAGAGGAGAAACTATGCACTGGAGGAACGGGTAGCACGTGGCTGAAATTCTAGAGCAAAAACCTTAAAACCTCCAGTATATATAAGAGGAGAGGAGGAGAGGAGGCAGCCTTGGCTTCCCAAGCCAAGGGCTTTGGCCGAACCAACTAGGATTGGAGGACTCTCCTCCAATCCTAGTAGGACTAGGATTCGTTCCTTTTTTTTCCTTTTCCCACCTTTTCCTATGGGGTTTCTTCCTCCAGCCACATGGGCCTTGTGTGGGAGTTTCCACCATACCACTAAGGGCTGATATTCACTCTATCACAGCCCATGAAGCCTCTTGGGTCGAAATACCCCTCCCGGAGGTCTCCCGGTACACTACCGGCACTCCCGGTACACTACCGATGAGCCCGAAACTTTTCCGGTGACCAGAACAGGACTTCCTATATATGAATCTTTACCTCTGGACCATTCCGGAGCTCCTCATGATGTCTGGGATCTCATCCGGGACTCCTAACAACCTTCGGTCACCACCATACATAACTCTATACTACCGAAACGTCACCAAGCCTTAAGTGTCCAGACCCTGCGGGTTCGAGAACTATGTAGACATGACCGAGACACTTCTACGATCAATAACCAATGGCGGGACCTGGATGTCCACATTGGTTCCTACACATTCTACGAAGATCTTTATCGGTCCAACCTCTATGTCAAGGATTCAGTTAATCCCGTATGATGTTCCCTTTGTTCTTCGGTATGTTACTTGCCCGAGATTCGATCGTCGGTATCTCCATACCTATTTAAACCTCGTTACTGGCAAGTCTCTTTACTCGTTCCATAATACAAGACCCCGTAACTAACACTTAGTCACATTGTTTGCAAGGCTTATTGTGATGTTGTATTACCGAGTGGGCCCTGAGATACCTCTCCGTCACACGGAGTAACAAATCCTAGTCTTGATCCATGTCAACTCAACAGACACCCTCGGAGACACCTGTAGAGCACCTTTATAGTCACCCAGTTATGTTGCAACGTTTGATACACACAAGGCACTCCTCCGATATCTGTGAGTTGCATGATCTCATGGTCATAGGAACATATACTTGACATGCAGAAAACAGTAGCAATAAACTGACACGATCATAAGCTACGTTTGTAGTTTGGGTCTTGTCCATCACATCATTCTCCTAATGATGTGATCCCGTTATCAAATGACATCTCATGTCCATGGCTAGGAAACCTTAGCCATCTTTCGATCAACAAGCTAGTTCACTAGAGGCATACTAGGGACATTGTGTTTGTCTATGTATCCACACATGTATCCATGTTTCCAATTAATACAATTATAGCATGGATAATAAACGATTATCATGAACAAGGAAATACAATAATAACCACTTTATTTATTGCCTCTAGGGCATATTTCCAATAGATTGTGGCTCCGAGGTGACCCAAATTCTCGGGGCAATCTCCACAACCGAATTGGAAACCCCGGTACTACCGCAAGGGCTTGCAGTACTACCACTGCGACATGCGGTACTACCGCTCCCACGGAAGTATCAGACTCAGGCCGATTGCACTAGGCAGCTAGTGGTAGAACCGTCGAAGCGGTACTACCGTGGTACCATGCGGTACTACCACATGGACGGTAGAGACTGGCACTTGGAGATGCACGGAAGTAAAAAATTACTTCCGTGCCTACCTCCGTTGAGGGCAAACCTACAAAAAAGTCCGGCACGGTAGTACCGGAAGTCATTTGCTGTACTACCGCCTGAGGGGCGGAAGTAAAAAATTACTTCCGTGCAACTCACGGTACTACCGCCCTCGGGGCGGAAGTAAAAAAACTACTTCTGTGCCACTTGCGGTACTACCGCTCCGAGGAGCGGTACTACCGCTATCCACTGAACTGTAGCACCTACAACTAGGAAAATGGAAGAACACAGACAAAACCAGAACTGCCACAACTTCTGCAAATGATCTCCAAATTGAGCAAACTCAAGCTTGTTGGATTCAGGTTGACAAGAGCTATCCAATAGCGACAGTAGAGGCAGTATAAAAATACCAAAGATATAGAGATGAGAAACCTCTTTCAATGAAGAATCGGTAATAACTCCAACATCGAAACATCATAGAATATGCATATGGACTCCATTTTCGATGAACTTGAGCTAGTCATGAAGTTGACCATAAGTTCAAGAAACCTCAAAGAGAAAAATCAACCAAGAACCAAGAAAGATGATGATGCCAAGAATGCAATGGTTTGAGCTCTCAACGAACGATACGATCAAGCTACTCACTTGAGAGCCCCCTTCATAGCACGGTTACCTACCCTATAACCTAGTCTCCCAACTACCACTATGAGACCGGTAAAATAGAAAACCCTATCAAGGTCAAACCTTAGACTTGCGCATAGTCCACTTGAGCTAGATGATGATGATCTTGACTTCCTCAAGATGTACCACCTTTCTTGATTGCGTTGGTTTGATGAAGACTAGATGATTGCTGCCCCATACTCCACTATGGGTGAGAAACACTTCGGCACATCCTCACAAGTCCATTAACATCACAATGGACGGCAAGCATCAAGCCTGATCTCTCCGTGATGTTGTATGGGATCTTCCTCTTGATGCAATCCCATGGACATAAGCCTAACCCCATAAAGAACTCTCACAAGGAACATGGGTTAGTACACAAAGCGTAATGGACAATGCTTACCATACCATGGGATCACTTGATCCCTCTCGGTACATCTTGCACGCTTTTATGTGTTGATCACTTGATTCACTCTTTGACTTAGTCTTCATCAACCTTGTATCTTATCTTCTCTCTTCATAAAGATGATGTCTTGAAGGTAATCATGAATGCTCACACAATATCCTTCTTCAAGATATGCTTGCAATAAGCTCAACTCTCACATGACCAATCTTTGGATAAATCTTGAATACCACCTTGGTCATCATATAAAATCCTTGAAACCCAACAGATGGACTTCAAGAAGTGCCTATGGACAAATCCTTCGAATATAACTCAAGGCAACCATTAGTCCATAGGGGTGTCATCAATTACCAAAACCACACATGGAGAAATGTGCTCTTACAACATCGAACTTCACGTCAAAAATACCACTAATGAGACTGACGTCTCCTTTGCAAAAACATAAATTAAGCAAACGTGAGTACAAGGGTACTCAGCAAGACTTACATCAGAACTAACTACATATGCATCAGTATCAATGAAGGGGGGGTTGTGGAGTTTATGGCATCAAGCCAGCTTTGACTCTTGGCTAACCTGTACTACGACTACAAGTGCTTTCTTTGAGGTGGGATAACACACACGAGTCCACATATTCACCAATCAATACACCACTATGGATCCACTCCCATCTCCCTACGAGAAGTCCATCCATAGCACTCACACATATCTTGCGTATTTTAGAGTATCCACTTCTAGTTTTCTATGAACCACATAAGTTCTCCAAGTAGTCCATATCCGAGGACGCGGCTATTCGAATAGATTCATAACCCTGCAGGGGTATACTTCTTCACACACGCTCTCGCCACTTATCACCATATGCACGTCATGCATCTCGGCAACCTTCAAGCGGAAGCACTGGCGTGGGCGTCGGCCATGACCGTCAACCACACAAGACCATAGTCCAGGTTTATCGCCTATTCGAGACTGAACTCACACGGAAGTCCGACCGAAGTTTCCGCTACGGCCTCAAACGATGTGCACAGGGTTCCCAAGCCCACCATTGGGGTGTCACTTGGTACACCATGCCACTATGCCTATACCGCATCACCACCCCATCGGGCAACGCTATGCATGGACGCCAACATTGTTCCTACAAACACTAGAAACTAGTTGCAACTCCTGGACAGAGGTCTAGGCGATCAATAAGCCGAGAGGGGTCAAGTTACCGGAGCCCAATGTGTGGTAGTATCTTGTCTTGCATAACATACACAGAGCTCAGTTCTTAAGAACGGTCCCAATGAGACAACCCGCCATGTACTCCTACATGGCCTCTCATCGCTACCTTTACCAACTCGTGTTCACACACTTAGCTCTCACACCATAGGACATGAACACTGCCATTCCGATTCATCGCCCAGATGGATCAGACCCGACACGACACGACTCTAAGCATAGCAGGCACAGTAAGTAAGCAAGCATGGATGAGTAAGCACAACAAGGATCGAGCAGTTGCTACTCATGCTAAGTGGTTTCAACTATTTACTGTGACAAAGGCAGGTCATGCAAAGGAATGGGTTCAACTACCAAAAACAGGTAATAGTTGAATCGTTGTTGTCCTAATGCAGTAAAAGAGAGCAGGAGCGAGAGAGTGAGTTCATATTAGTATGCTCAAGGGGGTTTGCTTGCCTGACACTTCCAAAGATGGTAAAGGTCTTCATAGGTGACATCGATTTCATCGTCGGAACAACGTCTACCGAGAGGGAACAACACTGGCAAACAGAGAAAACAACACAGTCAAGGTGATGCAACAAACATGATGCATGAAATGGCAGGTTAGGGTACTGAATTGACCTAGTGCTATAGGTAGTCATATTAAGTGAAGTGGAATTCAAATATATACTAAATTCCAACTCCAACACTATTTATTAATTTATCCTAATCATGAATTGTCCTACTTGGTGATGTTAACTTGCTCAAACATGCATGATCATGGCATAAACAGACTCAACTGTGAGGTCAGCAGGTCAATGGCCTAGTCAAAGTCAAACCTGACCAGCGGGACCCACTGGTCAGTGACCCATTTGGTTAACAGTGTTATTTAAACTAACTAAAATATTTTTGGCTAATTAATCTTGTGGGGCCCACTGTCAGTGTCTCTAGGGAATCTAATTAGTGGGTTAATTAACCCCTAATTGGGGCCACGTCAGCCAGGCCGGAGGGAGGCCGCCGGCGACCCTCCAATGCGGCGGAGGCATGCCGGGAGGCCACGGGAGCGGTGGCATAAGGCAACCGGAGGTAGACCATGCTCCCGCGCATCCAGGGGAGACAACAGCAGGCCGCGGGCTGGTCAGAGCTGGCGGCAGCGGCGACTTTGGTGGCGGCCGGAGCTCGGCAACGGCAAGAATGGCGGCTAGGGGTCGAGTAGGGCAGCAGGGTTATGGGAAGGAGCGAAGGGGGCTCACAGGGATGCCGATGAGATGGCGAGCAGGCTCGGGGACGACCGGGACGGCGCAAATCGACGGCGAGGATCCACGGCGGCCGATGGCTTTCGGGCGGCGAGGTAGAGAGAGGAGAGAGCAGAGGAAGGGGAGAATGAGCTCGGGGGGAGAGAGAGAGGGAGCTCTGCGGCATATCTAGCGCAAGGGGATAAGCAAGGGGAGGGGAGGAAGCAGGCAGGGAGGAGGTGGCTGCGGCGCAGGCATGCCCGCCACGCAGGTGCTTCTCCTCGTGGCAAGAGGAAGAAGACACTGATGCCCTTGGTGGGCTGGGCCACCTTCTGGGCCAGGTAAGTGGCTCCCCTTTTTTTATTTCTGTTTTGCTTTCTGTTTATTTTAATTTGTTTTGATTTGATTCAAAACCAGTCCATTTTAAAATCTTCTGAAAATAGATATGTGAGTGGAAGTAAAATATCTAGAGCCACATAAGAATTTTCAGAATATTAGGATTTCTATTTAATATAATATAAATCCTATTCAAATAATTGGTGGTTTAACTCAAATGCCCAATATAAATATTTTTGTGATTCCTAAAATATTGGTTTGGATTTTTCCTCATGCCAATATTTTCTTAGGATACCAGGGACAATTTCTTTGACTTATTTGAGGTGATTTTTATATTGCTCTTTTGACAAAAATCTCTTTGAGGCTTGGTTCATTTCTCATTTCAAATTCATTTGAATTTAACATGATGCATGGATGCTCACTGATGCATCTAATAGAATTAATTGCAACAAATTCTAGGGTTGTGACATTTCTGCAAGCACTCAAATTGTAAGTAGCAAGTAGTTTGATAGCAAGGCAATTTGTAACGAGCAAGTGACAATAACAATAGGTAAGGTGCGTAAAGGTAGCCCAATACTTTTGTGGCAAAGGATAGGCCAAAACAATCTCTTATGATAAGAAAAGTGTTCTTGAGGGTACACGGGAATTTCATCTAGTCACTTTCATCATGTCGGTTTGATTCGTGTTCGCTACTTTGATAATTTGATATGTGGGTGGACCGGTGCTAAGGTGTTTTTATTACTTGAACTAAGAACCTACTTATGATTAACCCCCTTGCAAGCATCTGCAACTACGATAAAAGTATTAAGACAAAGTCTAACTATAGCATTAAACATGTGGACCCAAATCAGCCCCTTACAAAGTAGCACATAAACTAGGGTTTAAGCTTCTGTCACTCTAGCAACCCATCATCTAATAACTACTCCACAATTCATTCCCTTAGGACCAAGGATGGTGAAGTGTCATGTAGTCGACGTTCACATGACACCACGAATCACAACATACATATCATCAAAGTATCGAACACATATAAAATTCACATGATTACTTGCAACATGACTTCTCCCGTGACCTCAAGAATGAAGGTAACTACTCACAAATAATATTAATGATGAATATCAGAGGGGTTTTGAATAGCATAATGGATATGAACATATGATCTTCCACCAAATAAACCATATAGCAATCAACTACACAAGGTAATCAGCACTACTAGTCACCCACATGTACCAATCTCAGGTTCCGGTACAAAGATTGAACACAAAGATGAACTAGGGTTTGAGAGGAGATGGTGTTCTTGAAGATGTTGATGAAGAATGGCCTCCCCAAGATGAGAGGGTTGTTGGTGATGATGATGGCTTCGATTTCCCCCTTCGGGAGGGAAGTTCCCCCGGTGGAATAGCTCCACGGGAGGCCAAAAGTGCTCCTGCCCAAGTTCTGCCTCAAGACGTCGACGCCTCATCCCGAAAGTCCTCTCCTTAATTTTTTTAGTTTTTTCCAGAATTTACACGAGAAGATGGGCTCCGGAGGTGGGCCAGGGTGAGCACCACCCACCAGGGCGCTTGGGGGGCCTAGTGTGCCCTGGTGTCTTGTGCTCACCAGGTGCCCCCCTTGGTAGTTTTCAACTCGAGTATTTTTCATTTATTGTATAAAAAATCTCTATAAAGTTTCAGCTCCATTGGGGATGTGCAGAATAGGTATCTTTGACATGCTTTTTTAGGTCCCGAATTCCAGCTGCCGGTATTCTCCCTCTTTGTGTAAAACCTTGCAAATTGTGAGAGAAAAGGCATTATAATTACTCCCCAAGGCATTATAATGCATAAAAACATTATAAATAATAGTAGGAAAACATGATGCAAAATGGACGTATCAACTCCCCCAAGCTTAGACCTTGCTTGTCCTCAAGCGAAAGCTAATATCAAAGAACATGTCCACATGGTTTGAGAGAGAGGTGTCGATAAAACAAAATACTGACATAATAGCATCATGCTTATTATTAGAACAGCAACAAACTTTAACATATAAATCTTTCATATGACCTTTATTTTATAACAACATCATATAACTTATTATGAGCAAGTAACAATTCATCACAACATAGAAGTATAAAGCATAAACCTTATTGGAAACCAACAAACTATGTTCTCAGTCAATTTTGCAACTATAATTCATCATATTTTCAGGAAGGGTCTCATGTAGGAGCCTTTTGGCAAGTCCACATACTCATCCACCATTTAGTCTTCTATGATTTCTAACACTCACAACATACCCATGAGCAAAAAGTTCAACTGGACACATAGAAAGATAGGGGCTTATAGTTTTGCCTCCCTACGTATTCACCTCAAGAGTGATGTCAACAATAATAACTCATGCTCACTCATATCCAACTGGATATATGTGCCTAGATCTTTCCTCACCACATGATGCTTGCAAAAGGAGAAAAATAAAAAGGAATAGGGAAGAATACTTTGAGCCTTGCATAAAATTAAATACATAAAAGTAAAAGACAGGCCCTTCGCAGAGGGAAGCAGAGGTTGCCGTGCGCTTTTCAGTTTGTATGCCAAATCCCTTAGCGCAAAAGAACGTCATGTTGGTATTACCCCTTGTGATAGCAACCTTTATTATGCAATCTGTTGCTTTTATTACTTTGTCATCACAAGTTCGTGCAACGCTCAATTTTCTCTTACACTAATTGATCCAACACTTTTAGAAGCATTTTTTATTGCCATGATGCACCGATGACAACTTACTTGGAGGATCTTTTTCAATCCATAGGTAGGTATGGTGGACTCTCAAACATGAGTTTGGGTTTGGTTTTTTGGATGCACAAGTAGTATCTCTACTTAGTGCGGAATTTTTTGGCTAGCAAAGATATGAGCAAGCACCACATGTTGAAGGATCTATGACAATATAACTTCTATGCGAATATGAAGAAGCATAAATATTACGTTGTCTTCCTTGTCCAACGTCAATTTTTTGGCATATTATATTTAATGGGGGATCACAATCATAAAATATATCCATGATGGTGTATTTGCATGTGAATCTTCTCTTCACTAATTAATTCTTTCATGAATTGCATCATTGACCAATGTTATGCTTGCCAGTCTCCAATAAATTTTACTACTTATACTTTTCTTTATAGTGATGTCATTACTCACCATAAGATTAGCATATGATCATTTTCATTTATTTTCTTTTATCAAGATTGCAACAAGAAAGTAGAGGGGTAAAAGCTCAAACTAAACTTTATTATATAACTCTCACTCGATTACATAGATAGATAGATCACAAAACTAGCACTTGAAAATAGATCATACTAAACTTTTATTCAACTAAATCATGAAAAAGGCTAAGGATCGAAATAAAAAAACAAAGGTAAAAAGTGATGGTGATACAATACCGGGGCACCTCCCCCAAGCTTGGCTCAAGCCAAGGGGAGTGCCCATACCCGTGTACTCAACTCCCTAAAAGCTTCAATTTCAAGAGGAGTGAGATGACGGTAGTAAGGCCGAAGGATATCTTCTTCTTCCTCTTATGTTGTGTCCATGGGTTGCCCTCCTTCTTGAGCTTGATTTTTTATAGCTTCCTTGCCCTTATCCTCATTATTATCTTCTTTTGACTCTTCTCTCTTCAGCTCCATATTCATCAACCAAGCATCCTCTTCCATGTTATTGGGAGAGGGAGAAGACATGATGCCTGGCTTGACAGGTCTACTAGGAAAACAACACGAAACAAGAACAAATCTTGCGATGCGATGATCAAAACAATCGAGGGTATATATAGGGAATTTTTATTCTTGGAAATCAAGCAAACGGAAGGAAAACAGAGTCGGAAAGGTTCCCGAGGTGGGCACCACCCACCAGGGCACGCCAAGGATGGCAACTGCGCCCTGGTGTATCATGCTCACCTCGGTTGTCTTCCGGTTTATTTCTTATTTCCTTAAATTCTAAAATATTTCAAAACTGATAAAAAATATTTTTGCGGATTTTTTAGAGTCCGTTTACTTACCATATCACGTACCCCTTATTATTCACGATTCCGGAGTGTTCCAGAAGGTTTATCCTATGTGTTCCTTCGGTGTCATGGTTTGGATAACAATGCTTTCAACTTTAATAGGCGTACCTGAGATATAGTGTTTAATTCTTTGTCCATTTACCACCTTCGGGTTAGTACCTTCGTCATTATTAATCTTGATAGCTCCAGAGCGATAAACTTCTTTGATAACATATGGTCCTTCCTATTTGGAGAGAAGTTTTCCTGCAAAAATTATGAAATGGGAATTGTACAAAAGAACATATTTTCTAACTTTGAACTCTCGCTTTTGGATCCTTTTGTCATGTCATCTTTTAACTTTTTCTTTAAATAACTTGGCATTTTCATAAGCTTGGGTTCTCCATTCATCTAATGAGCTAATATCAAATAACCTCTTTTCACCGGCAAGTTTGAAGTCATAATTGAGTTCTTTAATTGCCCAAAATGCTTTATGTTCTAACTCTAGAGGCAAATGACAAGCTTTCCCATATAACATCTTGTATGGAGACATACCCATAGGATTTTTATAAGCTGTTCTATAGGCCCAAAGTGCATCATCTGATTTCTTAGACCAATTCTTTCGAGACCTAAGATAGTTTTTTTGTAATATTAATTTTATATTTCTATTGCTAAGTTCAAATTGACCACTAGATTGAGGATGATAGGATGATGCAATTCTATGGTTAACATCATATTTAGCAAGCATGTTACGAAAAGCACCATGGATAAAATGTGAACCACCATCAGTCATTAGATATCTAGGGACTCCAAACCTCGGGAAAATAACTTCTTTAAGCATTTTAATGGAATGTGATGATCAACACTACTAGTTGGAATAGCTTCTACCCACTTAGTAACATAATAAACAGCAACCAAAATATGAGTGTATCCATTATAGGAAGGAAAAGGTCCCATCTTTACCTAATAATTAAGCACGCATTGCTTCTGCCGGCTCACCGTTGTTAAGTTACCATTAAAAGGGAAAAACCCATCAGATTAATTTTCCAACCAAGGTGGTACTAAATTTTAGTACAAAGACGATTCATCGGAATTTCGTATATGGGCCTCGTGCACTCGAGGTCTGCTCGATTGCCGGACCATTGAATTGGATCTGCGCGTCCTAACTATGCGTTGCAATGGTGGCCCAGAAAAAAAAATCCAAAAACAAGTACGTGTCCGGAATCGAACCCTGGCCGGAGGTCAAGTAGGAAAAGACAAGTCCAACGGCTCCACCCATAGCTATGATTATAATCCCACCTCGCCTCTCTACATCACGTCCCACCAATTTATATATGTGTATGATTCCAAATCAACAAGCCAACACAAGGAGTGGGTCTCGAAATATAAGCAGGAAGAAAAGAGAAGGAATTAAAAGGAGGAAACTCGCTAAGCAAGAAAGGAAAGAAATCATTCCAATCATAAGGAAAGAGAAGGAATTAAAAGGAGTAAATTAGGCTCTTATCTAAGAAAAATGGAAAGGAATTATTCCACTCATAAGGAAAGAGAAGAAACTAAAAGGAGGAGTAAATTCGGCTCTTACATAAAGAGAAGGAATAAAATGTGCTCTTATATACGAGCATTAAAGGAAAAGAATTAAAAGAACAATGTTGTTGGATGTGCATGGGCCGAGGAGGGAGCAATTAAAATAAATGACACCAGCTGCGTACGCACTTGCACATGCTCTAATTCAATGGCCCTTCTCTTCTTAGATACAAAAATGTTGGTTGGCAAAAAAATCTGTTGTTTGAATCCGCGGGGTACATATAAATTATGCTTGGTTATGTTTATATTGCATCCAGTATTATGTGTACTCATTTAATCTAAGCTTATTTTCAATAAGTCGGATATTTTTCATCACAAACAAGTTGATGAACCGGCGGTTCAACCGGTGAAAGATGCAATGTTTCGGCGGAGAACGACGAGGAGAGACGAGCAGGCGGCGGCAGTGCTTGGCACTTCGAGCAGTAGTGAGACTTGAGTATAGGGAAATGGAAGGGAGATGAGTTCGTGCGTGAATGTTTTTGTGGGACAGAGCGTGTGTATTGTATTTTTTTGTGCATGAAATGTTTTGTTTGGGCCAAGGCCAAATAATAAAAATCAAATGTTATCTCTAAAAATATTCAACATCCTATAAATCTATCTACATTTATTATATTTTACAAATTCTAAAAAAACTTTTTATTTATTTAATAAACTTTTAAATTGTATACAACAATTTCACCGTTTGTATATCCCACTCAGAACACATCCACCAATTCTCATGCACCCGGTAATAGTGATAAGCCTAAGAAGGCGCCATTTTAAGGATACGACTATGACTTTCTCAACTCTATACTACATAGTCCAAACACCAACAACCTTTTTTTACTGCGCACACAAAGCGCGTGTTTTTCTAAGAGAAAGATTGTTTAGAACTTTTTTTATTTCAAAAAATGTGAACATTTTAAAATATGTTCATCATTTTTATATTCAATATTTCCAAATAATGTACCAATTGTTTTTAAAATGTTGGCATTTAAAAATATTGTCAATAAATAAATAAATCAATTTAAAAAAAATCTTGTGTTAAAAATGCGAATATTTAAAAAAATCCATTTTATAAAGATGATTAGAAAGTTCGAAGTATTTCTTTTTAAAAAGTAATATTCATGTTCTCTCAAAAAGTAAGAAAAATAGATTGACAAATTATTCAATGCAAAACTACTCTCTCATCAGATGAAGGCTGTTACGGTGGTTTTTTCAAATCCACACATCAATACTCCGAAAAGAGATAATCAGAATTGATTATAAAAGATGTTGCTTCGCTATATTTTTGGCATGTTGCAACGCACGAGCATTTGTACTAGTATAATCAAAAGCCCAAACATCAAATGGTTCAACAACAAGTGAATAATTCATAGGGATTTCCTGACGCTTACCGATATTACCAATTCTTTGGCATTCATCACAAGATAGGACAAACTCACAGGCATCCTTGAAAAGAATAGGCCAGTAAAACTAGATCGCAATACCTTATCTCCCGCATGATGTCCTCCATAAGCTTCAAAATGACATTTCCGTAGGATTTGTTCCTGTTCATGCTCAGGTACACAACACCTAATGATACCATCTACTCCTTGTTTATAAAGATATGGGTCATCCCAAAAGTAATGTCTTAAATCATAGAAGATTTTTTTCTTTTGTTGGTATGTGAAACTAGGTGGAATATATTTAGCAACAATGTAATTAGCATAATGAGCATACCATGGAGTGTTTTGAGAGATATCTATTGCACCTAATTGTTCATCAGGAAAACTATCATCAATAGGTAGTGCGTCATCAAGAATATTTTCTAACCTAGACAAGTTATCCGCTATGGGGTTCTCAGCTCCTTTCCTATCCGTAATATGTAAATCAAATTCTTGAAGTAAGAGAACCCACCTAACGAGTATAGGTTTAGCATCTTTCTTTTCCATAAGATATTTTATAGTAGCATGATCGGTGTGAATAATAAATTTAGAATCAATGATGTAAGATTTAAATTTATCACAAGCAAACACAACTACTAAAAATTCTTTTTCGGTAGTGGCATGATTTCTTTGGGCATTGTCTAGACTTTTGCTAACATAATGGATACCATTTAGTTTCTTATCAACTCTTTGTCCTAAAACAGCACGAACAACATAATCACTAGCATCACACATAATTTTAAAAGGTAAGTTCCAATCAGGTGGTTGAACAATAGGTGCAGCGGTTAAGGCTTTCTTAAATGTTTCAAAGGCTTGCACACAATCATCATAAAAAACAAAGGGAATATCCTTTTTTAAAAGATTAGTAAGAGGCCTAGAATTTTTGAGAATTCTTTAATAAACCCCCTATAGAAACCAACGTGACCAAGGAAACTTCAAATACCTTTGATATCTTTAGGACATGGCATTTTCTCAATTGCATCAACTTTAGCTTGATCCACCTCAATACCTCGTTCGGAAAGTTTATGCCCCAAGACCATACCTTCATTAACCATAAAGTGGCACTTCTCCCAATTCAAGACGAGATTAGTTTGTTCACATCTCTGCAAAACTCGATCAAGGTTGCTTAAGCAATCATCAAAAGAAGTTTCATAAACGGGGAAATCATCCATGAAAACCTCCATAATCTTTTCAAAAAAATCTGAGAATATAGCAGTCATACATCTTTGGAAGTTAGCAGGTGCATTGCATAAACCAAAAGGCATACATCTATAAGCATAGTTTCCAAAAGGACAAGTAAAGGTGGTTTTCTCTTGATCAGATTGTGACACAGGTATTTGAGAGAAACCATAATATCCATCCAGAAAACAAAAGTGTTTCTGCTTAGATAATCTTTCAAGCATTTGATCAATGAAAGGCAAAGGGTAATGGTCTTTTCTAGTAGCTTTATTTAATTTTCTAAAATCGATTACCATCCTCTAGCCAATAACAATTCTTTATGGAATAAGCTCATTTTTATCATTAGGAACAACAGTAATACCTCCTTTCTTAGGGACACAATGAACGGGACTTACCCATCTACTATAAACTATGGGATAGAATATACCCGCTTCAGGTGATAGTCAGAATGACGACAGAGAGCCTAGTATTGATGCAGATCCAGGCACTAGTCCTGAGCCCAGCTCATCTTCAGAAGATCGAGGCACACCTAGATCTCATGGTTTGCCCAAGGCTACAACTAGAGCAAGGATAAAGTTAATATCAGATGAAGAAGACTCTGATTTTTTGCCAGAGGAAGTTCTTGCCAAGCAGAGGCAGGACAAAGCAGACAGAGCTGCCAACAAGTCTGCATGTGAGGCAACCTCATCCAGAAGACCTGTCGGGAAGGAGTATGCCAGTTCAGAGGCAATGAAAGCACCAAAGAGTGCTAGGGCTACCATGTATATTCAGCCAGCCAAGAGCTCTATGCCCAAGAAGCCAGCTTAGAAGAAGAGGCAGAGGAAGACAACAGCCTATGTAATTGAAAAAGCTGCTACCATGGTGAGAACACCTGAGCAGAGTGAAGCTGAAGAAGAGGATGTGCCAGCTGCCAAGGCACCTCCTACAAAGAAGAAGAAGCTTGATGATGCCATGACTTCTCACGCCCCTCCCAAAAGCAAGGCAACTCCTCCTCCCAAGAAGTCCACAGCTCCTAAGCCTAAGAGGACTTGGGATATTCCAGCTGAAGCCAAGAACAAGGGAACCTCCTCCAGAGCTATTGCTGCTGATGATGATATGACAGTATTGAGGAAACTTAGACCTCACCTCCCTCAACACAATGACAACTACCCACTTGCTAAGGATATGAAGAAGAGGAAGGATTCATGGCTGAGAGAATGGAGAGCCATATATCCTTATTCTCAAAGGAGAAGGACTGTTGTAGACTACAAATTCCACAATAAGGAGAAGCGGGATTTCTATGAGACTATTCTGCTTGATAAGAGCCCAGCTGTCACTGACATGAGATATGTAGACTGGGGCTACATTAAGGAAAATGAGGAGTACTTTCCACATGTGCTAGATAACTTCAAGGTTGTTGGTATTGATGCTTTTGTTGGTAGGCAGATGACCCCCCTAGAATAAGGAATTGATCATGTAGTTCTATTCCACCGCACACTTCTATCCAGATGGCAGGATAGTGTGGATGACTGAGGGCACCAGATATGAATCTTTAGTGGAAGAGTGGGCTACCATCTTAGGAGCCCCACAGGTACAGGATGGTGACTTGGATGTGTACTTTGAGGCCAAGATGAATCACAATTCCATGGCTAATATGTACAAGGATATCCCTGCTGACTATGTGCATTCACATAAGTTTGGCTTAGTGTACTATCTGCATGCAGGTTTGCCAACCACCAACACCATTCTAAGGTACATCTTGATGCCTAAGTCAGGAGATGAGAATATGATTAGAGGATTCTCCATCAACATGTTGCATCACATTGACCTTCACACCAGATTCAGGGTCATGGATTTTATAGTAGAGATTGTGAAGAGGACAGCTGCTGACCAAAAGAGGTCATGTGGATATGCTCCATACATTCAGATGCTTATCAACTCCAAGCTTGAAAAGAATGTATATGCTCTTGATAGACCCACACGCCTCTCGAGTCTGAGTTTGAGGGCAATGTTGTGGTGATGGACAAGCAGCACCTGAGGCAGCCAGAGCCACTAGTGCTTGAGTGCCAAGGACAAGGAATGAGCAGATGGATCACATTCTTAGCTCTATCCAAGCCATGCATAATGACATCACCGAGATCCTAAAGAACCAAAAGATCCTAGAAAGGATTGTTGAAGACAAGTTTTATACTTTGAACAATAAGGTGGATGGGCTGACTAAGACAGTTGATGAGATCAAGAAGGAGGTGGAGTCAGTACCTCTTCCCCACACCTCAGAGGATGATAGTGATGTTGAAGGTCACCCTCTCCAGCCTAGCACACAGTTCAAGACACAAGCCAGATCCTTGTTAGTGCCAGCTTTTGAGGAGAGACCATCTACATCAGCTCCCGTTGCAGCTCCTTCAATCCCACCAGCTTCATCAACACCTCCAGTATCTACACCAACCCCTTCCATGACATTGGCAGAAGTCTTCACGGATGCGGTTCTCTCGACTCCTACATCAGCAACAGGTGGATTTCAGCCCCAAAGAGATGATTAGTCCTATACCTTTGAAGTTTTTGGTAACTTGTTGTCAAAGGGGGAGAAGTTGTATACAATAGGGCTGAGAGAAAGAGAGAGAGAGAGAGAGTTGTCGTTTTATCGCTCTCCGAAACTTTGAAATTTTTTGGTTGTTCGTTTGTGTTAAACTTGTTGGTGTTTGATCATGCACTTCTTATGTGTTGCTACCATGTCTTATCTTTTGAAATGCTTATGAGATGATCATTCACTTCTTGCTTGATGTGTTGTGCTATGTTGTTCATTCATATTATTCTCGCACACCACCAAGTTGTATGTGACATGGAAGAGTGGCACATGAACCTAATCGATTGTGCATTTGCATTCAAATGCAAATTCAAAATAATGCACAAATTTATGGGGAGCTCTTGCTTATCACACACTTCTCAAAGCGATGACTCTATTCATTGATTATATCATATGTCAAAGCTGTGATCTATATGTTGTCATCAATTACCAAAAGGGGGTGACTGAAAGCACACTTGCTCCCTTGGTGGTTTTGGTAATTAATAACAACATATATATCATTGGACTCATGTTTTCACTAAGCATATTTCAGGAAAAGTCCAATGACGGGTTGGCTACCAATTGTGAGGAGATACCCCAAGAAGTAAGGAATGGATTGACAAATCTTCAAGCTAGAAGACTCTCATTTTACTTTGTGATAAATCACTTTGAGTCCATAGGAAAGCCAATACTATTAAAAGGGATAAGGTATTGTTGGTGAACAAGTTGCTCCATGTGCACAAGTGCTAGCCACCAAAATACCCACAAACTCTCCCACAAAATATTCTGTGAAAACCATATTCCACAAAATCGGTGCCACCAAGTTTTTCGATCCGGCTCTACCGATTTTCTACTGCAGAGAACCCTATACAAACCCTACCCTCTCGGTACATTTGAGTGCCTTATCAGTGCAACCGAGATCAGTGGCAAACATTTTGTTGACCCAGTTCATAGAATCGGGATTTCCGAGTTTTATGAATCGGTGTCACCGAGTTTTGGTAACTGCCCTCGGCCACTCATATCGGTACTATCAAGATTCCTTTATCGGTCTCACCAAGATTCTGAAAGTTTCCATATTTTGAACAGATCGGTACAACCGAGTTTTGCATCGGTCTCACCGAGTTGGTCAATAATGTGTGTAACAGTTGGATTTTTGGAGATGCCTATATATACCCCTCCACCACATCCCTCGCAAGAGAAGCACTCAGAACAGTTCCCCACTTCCCATATCTAAATTTCTGAGAGAGAACCACCTACCCTTGTGTTGAGATCAAGATCTTCCACTCCAACCATATGAAACTTGATTTATAGCCTCCCCAAGTTTCTCTCCACACAATCAACCTCTGCTACCAAGTCGTGTCTCAAATCAGCCCAAACCCTTGCATATATATAGGAGGGAGAGGGAGGGCTGCCTTGGCCCCTCCTCCAAGGAGGAGAGGTTCAGCCGAACTAGGGGAAGAGTGCACCTCCCACAAGGGAGGTGGATCTCCTCTTTTAAAACTCGTTTGCCCTTTATCTCTTGATCCCAGCTACATGAGCCTTTCTAGAAGGTCTTGGCCAGCCCAATAAGGGCTGTCACACCTCCTCTAAGGGCCCACAAAGTCCTATGGTCGTCACACCCCTCCCGGGGGTCCTCCGGCACCCTCCCGACACTCCCGGTACACTACCGATGAGCCCGAAAACTTTCCGGTGACCAAAATTGGACTTCCTATATATCAATATTTACCTCCGGGCCATTCCGGAGCTCCTCGTGGTGTCCGGGGTCTCATCCGGGACTCCGAACAACCTTCGGTAATCACGTATACCATTTCCCTATAACCCTAGCGTCATCGAACCTTAAGTTTGTAGACCCTACGGGTTCGGGAGACACGTAGACATGACCGAGACACCTCTCCGGTCAATAACCAACAGCGGGATCTAGATACCCATGTTGGCTCCCACAAGATCCACGATGATCTCATCGGATGAACCACGATGTCGGGGATACAATCAATCCCGTATACAATTCCCTTTGTCTATCGGTATGATACTTGCCCGAGATTCGATCGTCGGTATCTCTATACCTTGTTCAATCTCGTTACCGGCAAGTCTCTTTACTCGTTCCATAACACATCATCCCGTGGCTAACTCCTTAGTCACATTGAGCTCATTATGATGATGTCTTACCGAGTGGGCCCAGAGATACCTCTCCGTCATATGGAGCGACAAATCCCAGTCTCGATTCTTGTCAACCCAACAGACACTTTTGGAGATACCCGTAGTGTACCTTTATAGCCACACAGTTACGTTGTGACGTTTGGCACACCCAAAGCATTCCTACGGTATCCGGGAGTTGCACAATATCATGGTCTAAGGAAACAATACTTGACATTGAAAAGCTTTAGCAAACGAACTACACGATCTTGTGCTATGCTTAGGATTGGGTCTTGTCCATCACATCATTCTCCTAATGATGTGATCCCGTTATCAATGACATCCAACGTCTATGGTCATGAAACCGTGACCATCCATTGATCAACGAGCTAGCCAACTAGAGGCTCACTAGGGACATGTTGTGGTCTATGTATTCACACATGTATTACGGTTTCCGGTTAACACAATTATAGCATGAACAATGGACAATTATCATGAACAAGGAAATACAATAATAACCATTTTATTATTGCCTCTAGGGCATATTTCCAATAGTCTCCCACTTGCACTAGAGTCAATAATCTAGTTACATTGTGATGAATCGTACACCCATAGCATTCTGGTGTTGATCATGTTTTGCTCGTGAGAGAGGTTTAGTCAACGGATCTGCGACATTCAGATCCGTATGCACTTTACAAATATCTATATCTCCCTCTTGAATGTAATCACGGATGGAGTTGAAGCGGCGCTTGATGTGTCTTGTCTTCTTGTGAAACCTGGGCTCCTTCACAAGGGCAATAGCTCCAGTGTTGTCACAGAATAGAGTCATCGGTCCCGACGCACTTGGAATTACTCCTAGGTCGGTGATGAACTCCTTCATCCAGACTCCTTCCTTTGCTGCTTCCGAAGCAGCTATGTACTCCGCTTCACATGTAGATGATGTTGGAAATATGCCCTAGAGGCAATAATAAAATGGTTATATTGTATTTCCTAGTTCATGATAATTGTCCATTGTTCATGCTATAATTGTGTTAACTGGAAACCGTAATACATGTGTGAATACATAGACCACAACATGTCCCTAGTGAGCCTCTAGTTGACTAGCTCGTTGATCAATAGATGGTCATGGTTTCATGACCATGGACATTCGATATCGTTGATAACGGGATCACATCATTAGGAGAATGATGTGATGGACAAGACCCAATCCTAAGCATAGCACAAGATCGTCTAGTTCGTTTGCTAAAGCTTTTCAATGTCAAGTATCGTTTCCTTAGACCATGAGATTGTGCAACTCCCGGATACCGTAGGAATGCTTTAGGTGTGCCAAACGTCACAACGTAACTGGGTGGCTATAAAGGTGCACTGCGGTATCTCCGAAAGTGTCTGTTGGGTTGGCACGAATCGGGACTGGGATTTGTCACTCCGTGTGACGGAGAGGTATCTCTGGGCCCACTCGGTAAAACATTAGTCATGGGATGATGTATTACGGAACGATTAAAGAGACTTGCCGATAACGAGATTGAACAAGGTATAGAGATACCAACGATCGAATCTCGGGCAAGTATCATACCGATACACAAAGGGAATTGTATACGGGATTGATTGAATCCCCGACATCGTGGTTCATCCGATGAGATCATCGTGGAGCATGTGGGAGCCAACATGGGTATCCAGATCCTGCTATTGGTTATTGACCGGAGAGGTGTCTCGGTCATGTCTACATGTCTCCCGAACCCGTAGGGTCTACACACTTAAGGTTCGATGACGCTAGGGTTATAGGGAAATGGTATACGTGATTACCGAAAGTTTTTTGGAGTCCCGGATGAGATCCCGAACGTCATGAGGAGCTCCGGAATGGTCCAGAGGTAAAGATTGATATATAGGAAGTCCAGTTTTGGTCACCAGAAAGTTTTCGGGCTCATCGGTAGTGTACCGAGAGTGCCGGGAGGGTGCCGGAGGACCCCTAGGAGGGGTGTGACGACCAAAGGACTTCGTGGGCCCTTGGAGGATGTGTGCCAGCCCTTATTGGGCTGTCCAAGACCTTCTAGAAAGGCCCATGCGGCTGGAGATAAGAGATAGGGCCGAAAAAGGTTTATAAGGAGGAGATCCACCTCCCTTGTGGGAGGTGGACTCTCCCCCTAGTTCGGCCAAAGCTCTCCTCCTTGGATGAGGGGACAAGTCAGCCCTCCCTCTCCCTCCTCCTATAAATATTCAAGGGTTTGGGCTGATTTGAGACACGACTTCTTTCTCTCTCAGTGCAGCCCTACCCTTCCTCTTCCTCGTTCTCCATAGCGCTTGGCGAAGCCCTGCCGGAGTTCACGTAGCTCCACCGTCACCACGCCGTCGTGCTGCCTAAGCTCTCCCTCAACCTCTCCTTCCTCCTTGCTAGATCAAGGCATAGGAGACATCACCGGGCTGCACGTGTGTTGAACGCGGAGGCGCCGTTGTTCGGCGCTGAGATCGGAATCCACCGCGATCTGAATCGCTACGAGTACAACTCCACCAACCACGTTCTTGTAACGCTTCCGCTTAGCGATCTTCAAAGGTATGAAGATGCAATCTCTCCCCTCTCGTTGCTCGTTTCTCCATAGATAGATCTTGGTGACACGTAGGAATTTTTTTGATTTACTACTACGTCTCCCAACAGTGGCATCATGAGCTAGGTCTATGCCTAGAATCTATGCAGGAGTAGAACACAAGTTGTTGTGGGCGTCGATTTTGTTAATTTTCTTACCACTACTAGTCTTATCTTGATTCGGCGGTATTCTGGGATGAAGCGGCCCGGACCGACTTTACACGTACGCTTATGTGAGACTGGTTCCACCGCCTGACATGCACTTGTTGCATAAGGTGGCTAGCGGGTGTCTGTCTCTCCCACCTTAGTCGGATTGGATTCGATGAAAAGGGTCCTTATGAAGGGTAAATAGCAATTGGCATATCACGTTGTGGTTTTGGCATAGGTAAGAAATGTTCTTGCTAGTAACCTATAGCAGCCATGTAAAAACTTGCAACTACAAATTAGAGGACGTCTAACTTGTTTTCGCAGCATATGCCTTGTGATGTGATATGGCCAAAGGATGTGATGTGATGTATTGTGATGTATGAGATTGATCATGTTCTTGTAATAGGATTCACGACTTGCATGATGATGAGTATGACAACCGACAGGAGCCATAGGGGTTGTCTTATTTTATTGTATGACCTGCGTGTCAATCATAAACGCCATGTAATTACTTTACTTTATTGCTAAACGTTAGCTATAGTAGTAGAAGTAATAGTTGGCGAGACAACTTCATGAAGACACGATGATGGAGATCATGGTGTCGTGCCGGTGACAGTGATGATCATGGTGTCCCGAAGATGGAGATCAAAGGAGCAAGATGATATTGGCCAAATCATGTCACTATATTGATTGCATGTGATGTTTATCATGTTTACATCTTATTTTCTTAGAACGACGGTAGTAAATAAGATGATCTCTCAATAAAACTTCAAGGAAAGTGTTCACCCTAACTGTGCACCGTTGCTAAGGATCGTTGTTATGAAGCACCACGTGATGATCGGGTGTGATAGGTTCTAACGTTCGCATACAACGGGTGTAAGCCAGATATACACACGTGATACACTTAGGTTGACTTGACGAGCCTAGCATGTACAGACATGGCCTCGGAACACGGAAGACCGAAAGGTCGAACATGAGTCGTATAGAAGATACGATCAACATGGAGATGTTCACCATGGATGACTAGTCCGTCTCACGTGATGATCGGACACGGGCTAGTTGACATGGATCATGTGTCACTTGGATGACTAGAGAGATGTCTATCTAAGTGGGAGTTCATTAAATAATTTGATTATGTGAACTTAATTATCATGAACTTAGTCTAAAATTATCTTTACAATATATATTGTAGATCCAATGACCAACGCGAATGTCACCCTAAATTTCAACGCATTCCTAGAGAAAACCAGGCTGAAAGATGATGGAAGCAACTATGCGGACTGGGTCCGTGGTTTGAGGATCATCCTCATAGCTTCCAAGAATTGTATGTCCTCGATGCACCGCTAGGTGACCCACCCCTTCTCCCAGCAGAGCAAGACATTTCGAATGCTTGGCATTCTCACTACGATGATTACTCCCTTGTTCAGTGCGGCATGCTTTACAGTTTAGAACCGGGGCTCCAAAAGCGTTTTGAGCAACACGGAGCATATGAGATGTTCCAAGAGCTGAAACTGGTTTTCCAAGCTCATGTCCGGGTTGAGAGATATGACGTCTCTGACAAGTTCTTCAACTGTAAGATGGAGGAGAATAGTTCTGTCAGTGAGCACATCCTCAAGATGTCTGGGCTACACAACCGCTTGACTCAGCTGGGAGTTAATCTCCCGGATGACTCGGTCATTGACAGGATCCTCCAGTCGCTTCCACCTAGCTACAAGAGCTTTGTGATGAACTACAACATGCAAGGGATGGAGAAGTCCATTCTTGAGTTGTACTCGATGCTGAAATCAGCGGAGGTCGAGATCAAAAAGGAGCATCAAGTGTTGATGGTAAATAAGACCACTAGTTTCAAGAAAGGCAAGGGTAAGAAGAACTTCAAGAAGGATGGCAAAGCTGTTGCCGCACCCAGTAAGCAAGTTGCCAGGAAGAAGAAGAACAAGAATGGACCCAAGCCTGAGATTGAGTGTTTTTACTGCAAGGGTACCAGTCACTAGAAGCGGAACTGCCCCAAGTACTTAGCGGATAAGAAGGACGGCAACATTAAAGGTATATGTGATATACTTGTTATTGATGTGTACCTAACCAGCGCTCATAGTAGCTCCTGGGTATTTGATACCGGTGCAGTTGCTCACATTTGTAACTCCAAGCAGGAGTTGCGGAATAAGCGGAGACTGGCAAAGGACGAGGTGACGATGCGCGCCGGGAATGGTTCCAAGGTCGATGTGATCGCCGTCGGCACGCTACCTCTACATCTACCTTCGGGGTTAGTGTTAAACCTTAATAATTGTTATTTAGTACCAGCTTTGAGCATGAACATTGTATCTGGATCTCGCTTGATTCGAGATGGCTACTCATTTAAATCTGAGAATAATGGTTGTTCTATTTATATGAGAGAAATGTTTTATGGTCATGCCCCGCTGGTCAATGGTTTATTTTTGATGAATCTCGAATGTTATGTTACACGTGTCCATAGTGTGAGTACCAAAAAGTGTAAGGTTGATAACGATAGTCCCACTTACATGTGGCACTACCGCCTTAGTCATATTGGTGTCAAACGCATGAAAAAGCTCCATACTGATGGACTTTTGGAGTCTCTCGATTTCGAATCATTTGACACGTGCGAACCATGCCTCATGGGCAAAATGACCAAGACTCCGTTCTCCGGAACAATGGAGCGAGCAACTGACTTGTTGGAAATAATACATATCGATGTATGCGGTCCAATGAGTGTCGAGGCTTGTGGTGGCTACCGTTATGTTCTCACCCTCACTGATGACTTGAGTAGATATGGGTATGTCTACTTAATGAAACATAAGTCTGAAACTTTTGAAAGGTTCAAGGAATTTCAGAGTGAGGTGGAGAATCAACGTGACAGGAAAATAAAGTGCCTGTGATCTGATCGTGGCGGAGAATATTTAAGTCACGAGTTTGGCACGCACCTAAGGAAATGTGGAATTGTTTCACAACTCACGCCGCCTGGCACACATCAGCGAAATGGTGTGTCTGAACGTCGTAATCGCACTCTATTAGATATGGTACCATCTATGATGTCTCTTACCGACTTACCGCTATCATTTTGGGGATATGCATTAGAGACTGCCGCATTCACTTTAAATAGGGCACTGTCAAAATCCGTTGAGACGACACCGTATGAATTTTGGTTTGGAAAGAAACCTAAGCTGTCGTTTCTAAAAGTTTGGGGATGCGGTGCTTATGTGAAGAAACTTCAACCTGAGAAGCTCGAACGCAAAGCGGAAAAGTGCATCTTCATAGGATATCCCAAAGAGACTATTGGGTATACCTTCTACCTACGATCCGAGGGCAAAGTCTTTGTTGCCAAGAATGGATCCTTTCTCGAGAAAGAGTTTCTCTCGAAAGAAGTAAGTGGTAGGAAAATAGAACTTGATGAGGTAATTGTACCTCCACTCGAACCGGAGAGTAGTGCAACACAGGAAGCTGTTTCTGTGGAGCCTACACTGGCTGGAGAGGAAGTTAATGATGATGATCATGAAACTTCAGATCAAGTTACTATTGAACGTCGAAGGTCCACTAGGACACGTTCCGCACCAGAGTGGTACGACAACCATGTCCTAGAGATCATGTTGTTAGACAACGGTGAACCTTCGAACTATGAAGAAGCGATGACGGGCCCAGATTCCAACAAATGTCTTGAAGCCATGAAATCCGAGATAGGATCCATGTATGAGAACAAAGTGTGGACTTTGGTGGACTTGCCTGTTGATAAGCGAGCCATTGAAAATAAATGGATCTTTAAGAAGAAGACTAATGCAGATGGTAATGTGACCGTCTATAAGGCTCGGCTTGTCGCTAAGGGTTATTGACAAGTTCAAGGAGTTGACTACGGTGAGACTTTCTCACCCGTAGTGATGCTGAAGTCTGTCCGAATCATGTTAGCAATTGCCGCATTTTATGATTATGAGATCTGGACGTCAAAACGGTATTCCTTAAAGGCTTCCTCAAGGAAGAACTATATATGATGCAGCCAGAAGGTTTTGTCGATCCTAAAGATGCTAACAAAGTATGCAAGCTCCATCGCTCCATCTATGGGCTGGTGCAAGCATCTCAGAGTTGGAACATTCGCTTTAATGAAGTGATTAAAGCGTTTGGGTTTGTACAGGTTTATGGAGAACCCTGTATTTACAAGAAAGTGAATGGGAGCTCTGTAGCATTTCTCATATTATATGTGGATGACATACTGATAATGGGAATGATATAGAACTCTTGGAAAGTGTAAAGGCCTACTTTAATAAGTGTTTTTCAATGAAGGACCTTGGAGAAGCTGCTTACATATTAGGCATCAAGATCTATAGAGATAGATCGAGATGCCTCATAGGTCTTTCACAAAGCACATACCTTGACAAGATATTGAAGAAGTTCAATATGGATCAGTCCAAGAAGGGGTTCTTGCCTGTGTTACAAGGTGTGAGATTGAGTACAACTCAATGCCCGACCACGACAAAGGATAGAGAAGAGATGAGTGTCATCCCCTATGCTTCAGCCATAGGCTCTATTATGTATGCCATGCTGTGTACCAGACCTGATGTGAACCTTGCCATAAGTTTGGTAGGGAGGTACCAAAGTGATCCCGGAGCGGAACACTGGACAGTGGTCAAGAATATCCTGAAGTACCTGAAAAGGACAAAGGACATGTTTCTCGTATATGGAGGTGCCGAAGAGCTCGTCGTAAAGGGTTACGTCGATGCTAGCTTCGACACAGATCCGGACGACTCCAAGTCGCAAACCGGATACGTGTATGTTTTGAACGGAGGGGCAGTCAGCTGGTGCAACAACAAGCAAAGCGTCGTGGTGGCATCTACATGTGAAGCGGAGTACATAGCTGCTTTGGAAGCAGCAAAGGAAGGAGTCTGGATGAAGGAGTTCATCACCGACCTAGGAGTAATTCCAAGTGCGTCGAGCCCGATGACTCTATTCTTTGACAACACTGGAGCTATTGCCCTTGCAAAGGAGCCCAGGTTTCACAAGAAGACAAGACACATCAAGCGCCGCTTGAACTCCATCCGTGATTACATTCAGGAGGGAGATATAGATATTTGTAAAGTGCATACGGATCTGAATGTCGCAGATCCGTTGACTAAACCTCTCTCACGAGCAAAACATGATCAACACCAGATTGCTATGGGTGTTCGAGTCATCACAATGTAACTAGATTATTGACTCTAGTGCAACTGGGAGACTGTTGGAAATATGCCCTAGAGTCAATAATAAAATGGTTATTATTGTATTTCCTAGTTCATGATAATTGTCTATTGTTCATGCTATAATTGTGTTAACCGAAAACCGTAATACATGTGTGAATACATAGACCACAACATGTCCCTAGTGAGCCTTTAGTTGACTAGCTCGTTGATCAATAGATGGTCACGGTTTCATGACCATGGACATTGGATATCGTTGATAACGGGATCACATCATTAGGAGAATGGTGTGATGGACAAGACCCAATCCTAAGCATAGCACAAGATCGTGTAGTTCATTTGCTAAAGCTTTTCAATGTCAAGTATCGTTTCCTTAGACCATGAGATTGTGCAACTCCCGGATACTGTAGGAATGCTTTGGGTGTGCCAAACGTCACAACGTAACCGAGTGGCTATAAAGGTGCACTACAGGTATCTCCAAAAGTGTCTGTTGGGTTGGCACGAATCGAGACTGGGATTTGTCACTACGTGTGACGGGGAGGTATCTCTGGGCCCACTCAGTAAGACATCATCACAATGAGCTCAATGTGACTAAGGAGTTAGTCACGGGATGATGTATTATGGAACGAGTAAAGAGACTTGCTGGTAACGAGATTGAACAAGGTATAGAGATACCGACGATCGAATCTCGGGCAAGTATCATACCGATAGACAAAGGGAATTGTATACGGGATTGATTGAATCCCTGACATCGTGGTTCATCCGATGAGATCATCGTGGAGCATGTGGGAGCCAACATGGGTATCCAGATCCCGCTATTGGTTATTGACCAGAGAGATGTCTCGGTCATGTCTACATGTCTCCCGAACCCGTAGGGTCTACACACTTAAGGTTCGATGACGCTAGGGTTATAGGGAAATGGTATACGTGATTACCGAAAGTTGTTCGGAGTCCCGGATGAGATCACGAACGTCACGAGGATATACAATAATTAAAGACAACCATATGGCTCCTGCCGGTTGCCGTACTCATCGACATGCAAGTCGTGATAGTCTATACATCACATGATCATCTCATACATCACATATATCACATCATGTAATTGGCCATATCATATCACAACATACCCTGCAAAAACAAGTTAGACGTCCTCTAATTGTAGTTGCATGTTTTACGTGGCTGCGACGGGTATCTAGCAAGAACAATTCTCATCTACGCAAAAACCACAACGGTGATACACTAGTTGCTTTTCAACCTTCTCAAGGACCGCCTTTGTCGAATCCGATACAACTAAAGTGAGAGAAACTGGCACCCGCAAGCCATCTATGCAACAAGTTGCAGTCGAGGGAACCGGTCTCTCGTAAGTGTACGAGTAATGTTGGTCTGGGCCGCTTCATCTCACAATACCGCTGAACCAAAATCCGACCAAGAGAGGAAGCAATCTAAGCATCAACGCCCACAAACTCTTTGTGTTCTACTTGAGATCTCATCTACACATAGACCTAGCTCATGATGCCACTGTTGGGGAACGTTGCATGGGAAACAAAAAATTTCCTACGCACACGCAGATCTATCCATGGTGATGAGCATCTACGAGAGGGAGAGTGGATCTACGTACCCTTGTAGATCGCTAAGCGGGAAGCGTTAAGAAACGCGGTTGGTGTAGTTGAACGTCTTTGCGATCCAAATTGCCGAGCGTCCTGCGATCTCATCACGATCCGTCCCGCGATCCAATCACGACCCGCCCCGCGAACTCATCATGATCCGTCCCGCGATCTCATCACGATCCGTCCCACGAAATCATCACGATCCGTCCCGCGATCTCATCACGATCCGTCCCGCGATCTCGTCACGATCCGTCTCGCAATCTTGATCACGGTCCTTCCGATCTAGCGCCGAACGGATGGCACCTCCGCGTTCAGCACATGTTGGGGATATAACCCCATGATATGACCCGCCCTGGAGGCTCCGGGTCATGTTGTTAGCTCGTGATCTGGCCCAAGGGTGAGCCGTAAGAGTGGTGGCCCAGGAAGATAGGCGGCTCAAGGTGTGGGCCGTATGACGGCCCGGACAGAGAAGACCCGGGCGTGTAAGCCGTCTCAAAGACAGCTTGGACAAGAAGATAGAGAGAGACTCGGACATACATTAAGACTCGGTTAGCAATTGTAACGACCCGGTGGTCCTGGCCTCTTATATAAAGGCAGACCCGGGGCGACTTAGGGGAGAGGTGATCAAGAACTAGGTCAAGCTTCTAGCCCCTTGTAATCGATACACAAGCAATACAAACACAAGCAGGACGTAGGCTATTACCTCGACTTGAGGGGTCGAACCTGGGTAAATCCGTGTCTTTCGTCCCCATTAACCCCTTTGAGTCCACCCCGTTAGCGATGGCCTCGAATCCAAGTCCGTTCACCCGGACATCTGCCGTGATAAACCCACGACAGTTGGCGCCCACCGTGAGGCTAGTGCTTGGTGGTGTTGAGTTCTCAAAGGGCTCTCTCCCAGGGCTCGTGGGATACATGGTTGGAAGGATGAGCAAGAGTCGCCGCGGCCGGCTCTACATCGACGATGCCGGCTGGGGGCTTGAGGCTAATTCTGTGGAGTATGGATTTCGGGTTCCGTTTCGCGGGATCCAGGTTTTCATTGGAAAGGTTGATGGATCTACACCCGGGCCGGACATCTGCACCAACATCGTCGAGCCGGCTCGGCGTCTCCAATCTGTGAGTGGTGTGCGGCCTGCCCGTGCCCATCCAGGTCAAAGGCATGTTCTCGTGGGCTTTACTCAAGGTATGGACCTGGAAGCATCCGGGTCACAGGGAACTCTTGTTTGCTCGGAAGATGAGTCCTCCAGTGGGGAGACAGAGTCAGTGTATTGGCTCAGTAATAGTGGCCTTGGGGGCTACTACGACACCTATTCTGAGGTAGAAGGCTTTGAGTCGGATGCTCCAAGACCCCCGGTTCATGCGGTGGTGTTCATGGCGGGATCGGCTCCAGCCGCCGGTGACACAGTTGCGGGAGCCACCGCAGCGGGTGATAGCCCGCCACCGCCGGCTCAGGTTCTAGTGGAATTGATGGACGAACTTACAGCTCTCATGGCCACGGAAGTAACACCGGATAATCAAGCAGCCAGGAATCTAGAGGTGGCACGGATCAAGGGTCGGATGGCAGAGGAACGACAAAGGATGGTTGAGCTGAAGATCCGGATGGAGGAAGAAGCGGAGCGTATCAAGGCAGATGCTTTCCATCTGGAGCTGGAACAAAGGTCAGCAGCTGCGGTGCACCGGAGGAGGCATCAATCCCGTCTGCCAGAACGTTACGAAGCGAGGAACCTGTTTAATACCCCTGGTACGTGGCGGGTTACGGGCGCGCCAGAAAGCCGCCTGATGGAACGCCCGGCAACTCATCCACCCCAGCATAACCAAATCTCACCTAGAGCTTTTCCAACACCGGCGGGTCATTACTCTAACCCGGCCGAGAACATGGTGGCAGCGGCCGCCTGGCTTGAGACGATTCCCATATGAAGCTCCCTTTGCGGAGGACGTGCGAAACGCCATTGGATATTTATAGACGGCCATGGCCCAACAAGAGAGATATGCTCACAGTCGGAGTCGGGTTCACTCTACCCCCCTCCCTAGTCGAAGTTTCAGCCGGCGCTACGAGTCGTCGGCGTGTTCCAACAGTAGTCCATGTCGTGGACCACCGGAGGACGAGCAGGCGGCTCTAGATGCACAAGCCCTCGCGGACCAAGCGAGGAATAGGCGAGAGGCGGAGATAGCGGCAACCCGTCCAGAGTTGGCGCATTCCGTCTCAATGGGAGTAGTTAGTACCAGAGTCGTAGGGGTGCCATGTTTAACTCCGGCTCTGAGAAGTGAACGACTACCAAAAGATTTCAAGAGGCCTCGAAAGGTTCCGAATTACACAGCTGATCTACCCCCTGAGGCGTGGGTTGAGAGTTATGAACTAGCCATGGAGATGCTGGACGTCAGTGAGGCGGTATGTGCAAAATATTTCATCATGATGCTTGAGGGTCCGGCTCGCACATGGCTGAAAGGTCTGCCGCCTAACACGATAAGTTCATGGGCGGAGCTGAGAGCGAAGTTTATTAAGAATTTTCAGGGGACCTGTAAGCAGCCTATGACCATTGTAGACTTGGACCATTGTGTTCAACAGGAGAATGAGTCGGCCCATCATTGGGTCCGGCGGGTGTCGATCATTATTCACTCTTCGGAGCAGATCACGGCGGCTCGAGCGATGCTTATTCTGGAAAAGAACTGTCATTTTATTCCATTGAAACAAAAGCTCGGCCGGCTCAAGCGCACGTGTCAGGATATGGGAGAGCTCATGACGGCCCTGACAAAGTATGCTGACTCAGATAACACCAAGGATCCAGGCTCGGATGATGAGAAAGCCAATCAAGGGAAGAAGAACAATCAAAGAAAAGGCTTTGTGAGCAATGGGAATCAGAATAAACGGAAGAGTGCTGATGGTGGGTCAGAGCTAGTGGCAAACACCAACACAGGACAGAACCATCCCAAGGGGAATGGAAAATTCAGGCCGTTTCACCAAAGGAACAGAGGCCCTTTCAATTTAGAAGAAGCGCTTAGGAAGCCTTGTCCGGAGCACAGCACGCCTGACAAGCCGGCGTTACATGCGTGGGGCGATTGCTTTATCATGCAGAGATTCAAAAACCAGCATTCCCAACCGCGTAATAACCAGGGCGGTGGCCCGCCTGGCGGCTCAGGGCACGGCAGATCAGGGGCTGGATTCGGCGCCGGTGGTTCAGGAACCGGGCATCCGGGTCAGAATAACCAAGGGGGCACCAACAGCATCCTGGCAACAACAGCAATAACAACAATCAGCAGCAGCGCAATCAGTCCGGGTTTCAGAGTAATCCGAAGCAGCTCAGTTCTGGACAGTATCACGTATTCACGACCGGTCACAATAAACGAGACGAGAAGTTGCGGAGGCGAGCGGTTAATGCGGTTGCTCCGGCTCTCCCGCGGTACTTATCGTGGTCTGAGTATGACATAATGTGGAGCCGGGAGGATCACCCGCCGTGGGTAGATGACCCGGGCCGGCTGGCTCTAGTTGTGGCCCCTCAGGTGAATGGCTACATGGTGAATAAAGTGCTCATGGACGGAGGTAGCAGCATCAACATCCTTTATCATGACACTTTCCGGCGGATGAAGTTGCTTGACAAAGACCTTAAACCTTCCTCCATCGTCTTTCATGGTGTGGTTCCGGGTAAGTCGGCATACCCGATGGGCCGGATTTCATTGGAAGTGGCTTTTGGCGATGAGTATAATTACAGGGTGGAGTCCTTGTGGTTCGAGGTGGTTAAAATCAAAAGTCCCTATAATGTGTTGTTTGGGAGGCCGGCTTATGCCAAATTTATGGCCAGGCCTTGCTATGTTTATTTACAACACAAAATGCCTGGCTTAAATGGTACAATTACCGTTCATGGTAATCGGAAAACGGCTCTCAAGTGTGAGGAAGGAGATGCGGTGTATGCAGAGTCTAGTTGTGCCCAGGAGGAGCTGAAGTTCTACAAGGAGAACGTTGACCCGGAGGATATGACCCTGCTGAAGAAGCCTACTACAGAAGTTGAGCCGCCACTCAAGTTTTCAGGGGATGATACCAAGGCAATAGATTTCAATCCGGGCGACTCATCTAAGCAGTTCATCATTGGGGCTCACATGGATCCTAAATAGGAAAGCACGCTCATCGAATTCATCCGTGAGAATCGGGACATCTTTGCATGGAAGCCTTCTGACATGCCGGGTGTACCGAGAGAGTTTGTTGAGCACAACCTTAATGTGGATCCAAAGTTTAAGCCAATCAAACAGTTTCTACGACGGTTCAACAAAGAGAGACGTAAAGCTATTGGGGAGGAAGTTGCCCGGCTCTTGGCTGCAGGCTTTATAGTGGAAGTTTTTCACCCGGAATGGTTGGCTAACCCGGTGCTAGTGCTCAAAAAGAACGGCACCTTGCGTATGTGTATAGATTACATGGATCTTAACAAGGCTTGCCCGGCTGACCCTTTTGCACTCCCTCGTATTGATCAAATTATCGATGCTGCAGCCTGATGTGAAAGTTTATGCTTCATGGATGCATATTCAGGTTATCATCAGATCAAGATGGCAACGAAAGATCAGGGGAAGACGGCGTTTATTACACCTTTTGGGGCATTCTCTTACGTCTCCATGCCTTTCGGGCTCAAGAGTGCCCAGGCGACTTACCAACGATGTGTGCAGAACTGCCTTCACAATCAGATTGGCCAAAATGTTCATGCTTACATAGACGACATCGTGGTTAAATCCAGATAGAAGGAAACCCTCCTAGAGGATCTGAAGGAAACCTTTGACAATCTCCGGGTCTACAACATGATGCTTAACCCGACGAAGTGTGTCTTTGGTGTTCCAACAGGAAAGCTTTTGGGTTTCTTGGTCTCTAAGCGGGGCATCGAGGCTAACCTAGATAAAATTAAGGCTATCACTTCTTTGGGAGAGCCGACGTGCATTAATGACGTTCAGTGCCTTGCGGGACGGATTGCTGCGTTGAGCCGGTTCATAAGACGGCTTGGGGAGAAAGCCATTCCCTTATACCAGATGATGAAAAAGACAGACAAGTTTAAGTGGAGCAAAGCAGTGGCTGAAGCACTTGAAGCTCTTAAAAAACAGTTGACTGAGCCGCCAGTGTTAGCCGCTCCGGTTGAGAAAGAGTCGTTGCTCCTTTATGTGGCGGCTAACAACAGAGCGGTCAGTGTAGCAATTGTGGTTGAGCGCAAGGAGGCAGGGAAGGAGTATCCTGTGCAAAGGTCAGTTTATTACATCAGTGAAGTTTTGTCAGAGTCTAAGTAGAGGTATCCGCATTGGCAGAAGTTGGTATATGGAGTTTTCATGGCTAACCGCAAGTTAAAACACTACTTTTTAGGGCACCAGATAACAGTGGTCAGTTCTGCCCCATTGGGAGATATCATTCAAAATAGAGAAGCTATAGGGAGGATTGCCAAGTGGGCCTTAGAACTGGGTCCTCTTAACATCAAATATGTTCCTCGTATAGCAATAAAGTCTCAAGCTTTGGTGGATTTCATAAATGATTGGACAGAATGTCAAGCTCCCGAAGAAAAGTCGGATAACACGTATTGGACTATACACTTTAATGGGTCCAAGCAGCTAGAGGGGTCCGGTGCAGGAGTTGTTCTCACCTCCCCCAAGGGTGACAAGTTTTGTTATGTGCTCCAGTTAATGTTTCCTTGTACTAATAATGCAGCTGAGTATGAGGCACTGCTCCATGGTCTCAGAGTTGCTAAAGAGATGAACTTAAGTCGGGTCAGATGTTTAGGCAACTCAGATCTTGTGGCTCAGCAAGTTTCAGGTACTTGGGACTCCAAGGATCCGCAGATGGCGGCTTATCGACACGCGGTTGACATCATTGCCGGTCACTTCAAGGGGTACCAGGTGGATCATATTGATCGTCGCAGAAATGAGGCGGCTGATGCCTTATCACGGTTAGGTTCTCAACGAAAAGCCGGCACCACCTAATGTTTTTCTGGACGTATTGCATCATCCGAATGTCAAGATACCCTCTGAGGAGGATCTGGCTATTCCTGACCCGGAAGCGGAATTGGTGGCGGCTCTACATACCATCCCAGACTGGACTATTCCTTATTTGGCGTATCTGACACGCAGCAAGTTGCCTCGGGAGGAGGATCTGGCCAGGAAGATCACCCAGCATTCTAAGTCTATGACGATTATCAATGGTGAATTACATAAGTGTAGTGCGACGGGTGTCTTTCAACGCTGCGTCTCACCAGAGGAGGGCCGGCAGATCTTGAGTGAAATTCATGCTGGTGACTGTGGACATCATGTCGGGTCAAAATCTTTAGTGGCCAAGGCTTTTCGACATGGATTTTTCTGGTTGACGGCTCACAAGGATGCAGAAGACTTAGTCCGTAAGTGTGACGGCTATCAGAAGTTTGGCCGGCGTGCTCACGTTCCGGCTCAAGAGTTGAGGATGATACCAATCACTTGGCCGTTTGCGGTCTGGGGGCTTGATATGGTAGGACCTTTCAAGAGATCCAAGGATAAGAAAACACACCTTCTGGTGGCAATTGATAAATTTACTAAGTGGGTAGAGGCAGAGCCGGTCAGTAAATGTGACGCGGTTACAGCGGTTCAATTTATTAAGAAGCTGATCTATCGCTTTGGTTACCCGCACAGTATCATTACGAACAATGGAACAAATCTATCCAAAGGAGCTATGAAAGCATTCTGTGAGAAGGAGCATATCCGGCTTGATGTTTCAACCGTGGCACATCCACAGTCTAATGGTCAGGCGGAGCGAGCCAATCAGGAAATTTTAAGAGGAGTCAAACCACGGCTCATGGTTCCTTTAAAGCGGACACCCGGATGTTGGGTTGAGGAGTTTCCTTCTGTCTTATGGAGCATCAGAACTACCCCTAATAGATCTACAGGCTTCACGCCTTTCTTCATGGTGTATGGTGTTGAGGCGGTTCTACCCAGCGATATCCGACATGACTCACCAAGGGTGGCGGCTTATGTTGAGATGGACAATAAGGTGGCATGCCAAGATGCGTTGGACGCCTTGGATGAAGCACGAGAGTTAGCAGCTGCCAGGTCGGCAATTTATCAACAAGACCTACGACACTATCATAGCCGCAGGGTGAAGACCCGGACGTTCCAGGAGGGTGACCTGGTGCTTCGGCTGATTCAAGACCAATCTGGAATGCATAAGTTATCCCCACCATGGGAGGGGCCTTTTGTGATTAGCAGAAACCTTAACAATGGGTCATATTACCTCATTGATATCTGACATGAGTCAGAAACCGTGGGTCAAGAGACGTTGCATCCATGGAATATCGCACATTTGCGACCATACTTTACTTAGCAGGTGTTGAAAGCCGCTATCATTGTATATATCATGCTTACATGAGTAAAAGCTAGCATCCCCGTAAAGACTGGGGCCTCTGCTCTCATGTATACCTTTGTGCAATCAAGATGAAATTTTTTCGGCTCAAAAATTGAGTTGAAGTGGTTTGTTCGCCGTCAAAATGGCAGATCCGGCTTTATGCCCTATCAAGCGTTGTTGCAGGGAGGCTTCTTGCCTTCGGGTATAGCTTACATCTCCCCTGCACAGTCTGCTTTTACGCTGTTGCAAGGAGGCTTCTTGCCTTCGGGTATAGCTTACATCTCCCTTGCACAGCCGGCGTTATGCCCAATTAAGCACTATTGCAAAGAGGCTTCTTGCCTTCGGGTATAGCTTACACCTCCTTTGCACAGCCAGCTGTTATTAAACTGTTGCAAGGAGGCTTCTTGCCTTCGGGTATAGCTTACATCTCCCTTGCACAGTTGGCTTTATGCCTAGTTTGGTTACATTAAGCGTTGTTGTTGATGGAGGCTTCTTACCTTTGGTATAGCTTACATGACCCTAAGACAACAACGTGTACACCAAATTCCAGTTGCTTATCAACTGCGGCCATCGAAGGGGGCTTCTTACCGACGGGTATCGCTTATCTCACCCTAATGGCCGGCTTTATGCCACTTCCGGTTACTTATTAACCGTGGTTGTCGAAGGGGACTTCTTACCAACGGGTTCGCTTATCTCACCCTAACAACCGGCGTTTATGCCAAACCTCAGTTGCTTATCAACTATAGTTGTTGAAAGAGGCTTCTTGCCTTCGGGTATAGCTTACATCTCCTTTCAAACAGCCGGCTTTATGCCATCTCAAGCTAATTATTAGCCCCGACTGTCGATGGAGGCTTCTTGCCTTGGGGTATAGCTTACATCTCCCATCGACAGCCGGCGTTTGCACATACACAATTTGCTCTTAAAAGGAGGCTTATTATCGTCAGGTATAGCTTACATTACCCTTCATAGAGTCGGCTTTGGGCCGCTTCCGGTTCATCAATAGCCGTAGTTGTCAATAGAGGCTTCTTACCATTAGGTATAGCTTACATTATCCTAAGACAACCGGCTCCTTAATGGATTCATCTGACAAGAGCCGGAGCCATGTTGCTTCGGTTCACAAAATTTGAGTTTTCAAAGATGTTATCCGGCTCTAATCCTCTAAGAATGAGGTCTTCAAAGACAAACACCCCTCATCAGAAAAGCTCAAGGAATATTTATGCAAAGGGATGAGTAATCAATGGAGAGCCGGCAACACATCAAATTGAAACACGGAGAGAAGGAAAGTATACACAGAGAGATGAAAATATATACAGCCGGCAACGGCAGGGTCATCCTTACTCTGGTACAAAAACCACTCTCAGAACGAACAAAAGGCATTGACAAGTTTCAACCGCTCACAGCGGGTCATTACATGAGTCGGTACATGAGTCTGTGCTCAGAAAGATAAAAAGAACAAATTTTAGTTATTGGTCGGCTCATCCCGCTCCAGTTCTTCCGCTGGCTTTATCTGGAGATTTCCCAATTCCCAATTACAGTCAGCCAGAGCAGCGAAAGACCCTTCAAGGAAAGGGGACGCGTCAAGCTCACAAGGGAAGAGGTCCTTACTGCGGGCGGGTGTCAGATCCTTCCACTCGTAGAGAGGCCCGCAGATCCTCTTCTCCTCTGCGTCGTAAGCCGCCTGATAGGTGTTCAAGTCAGCTTCATCCGCCAGCATAGAGGCCAAATAACATGACTCTTTGACACACCGGATGTAATCTTCTTCGGTGAACTCTGAGTTGTCATCTTTTTTGGATGGGTAACCATCCATCATTTCGGCCGGTGTTAGCTCGGGGGCGAAGGCCAGAGCCCGGCTCAATCCAGCGATGGCTCCTTGGCGGAAGGTGGACTTCTTCACCTCCTCTATTTGCTTGGGCATTGTGGAAAAGAGTTCCAAAACACCTTTCAGAGCGGTGGGGATCTTCTCCTTGCATTGAACCGTCTTAATCGTGAAAATAGCGCCGCAATAAAGTTGTTCTGCAAAGGTGTAAATAGCCTTCAGGGGTAAAAGGCTATCTGAAACCAATTGCCGGCTTCTGGGGCCTGCATAGGTCAAACAAAGCCAGATGAGTCGCCATCACAACAGATAAATGAGACATGCTGGAAACATGAAGTGAGTAAGAACTTACCAAAGAGAGCAGCTGCCATCTTGGTTATATGACACTTTAGGCCTTGAAGCTCATCCGCCACGGCTATCAGCCGCTGGTCGGCGTCATCCGCTCACTTGTTCAACGCAGCTTTCTCCAACTCAGTAGATTCTTTTAGAGAAGCAAGCTCCGCCTTAATATGGACCAGCTCTTCAGACAACAGCCGACACTTTTTTTAGAGACGCTGCGGGCCTCTTGTTGAGCCGCTAAGTTTGCCTTCATATCAGACAATTGAGAATCGGCTTCGTTTAAAGCTTCCTATAATACATCAAAATACAGGATAAGTCACCAAAATACGGGATGAGTATTAAAAGTAAATTTATGCAAGTCTCAAACAGATTGCAAGCAATATATTTGACACTTGGGGGCTAATGTATATTTGATCTTTCAGCATGCAGCGCAATTCCGGCTCATCTTCTTCGAAGTTAAACCGGAACTTGGGGGCTACACTATGGCTCTTCAATTTACTCTAATAGAAGATCCGACTCAACTTCATCAAGCTTGAGCCGGCCCTTGGGGGCTACGACTGGCGGTTTAACTTATCTAAAGAAAGATCCGACTCAATTTTGGCAAATTAAGCCGACTCTAGGGGACAATGACTATGAATTTGTTCTAACAGAAAGTTAAACAAAGACCCGGTTCAATGATTGAGTACATTAAACCAGCTCTTGGGGGCTAAGTAAGGGTATGGTAAGAAGGAAAGGTACCTCGTATTTTGTCTTCATGAAAGAGACCAGCCGAAGTTCCAGATCCCGGTTGGTGGTAACCCGGTTTATATACCTGGCATGGAGCTCTTCAGCTGTCATCTTCTCGTACGAAGAGCCAAAGTTCAGCTTCTTTGAGGCCTTGGCCGGCTCTGTATGCTTGGTCAACACATGAGCTGGAGGAGTTTGATAACCAGACCCGGTGATAACAACATCTGGAGTTTCAGGGGTCCTGGCAGGAGTCGCCGGTTTTGAAGGAGCCCTTGGAGGTGTCTCCATGATGATATCAACAGCAGTCGGATCTGTGGAGGCAGCTGGTGGTTTTTTTTTTTGCTTCAGCCTCCTCTGGTTGTTCGGGCTCCGGCTCTTGGATGACAAGGCTGGAGGAGGGCTTGTTGGTCTTGCGACGCTTAGCTTGAGCATTGAAAAATAGAAGGATCAGCAGTTGAAAGATGTTGCTATCATATTAAGAGTCGGATGTCCGGATATCATAGTAAGGAATGCTTACAACGGATTGATCTTGGGCGGTGGTAGAATTGACACCGAAGAGTCGCCGGAGGAAGGTGATTTCTAAAAAGAATAAAAAAGAAAGATGAAGAAAGTGTCAAGTTTACAAAGGAAAGTCAAAGGAAAAGTAGAGACATAAACCTCTGCGGGGCGTTTCTTTGGAGCTGGAGAATTTGGTAACCCGGACACGAGCTCAGTAGAGCCGGTGCTTCGAGTCTGTCGACGCTCAGCCTGCTATTGCTTTTTCAAGAGAAAATCGGGAGCCAGGTAAGCAAGAGGGTGAGAAAGAGGAACTTTTCTGATAACCCGCCGCGGCTTTCGGGGAACGAACCATTCTGAGCCGGAAAAAACATAATTTACCTCAGGAGCATTAGCGTGGCTGGTTTCCACTTCATCCTGCGAGTAAAACAAGCATTAATAAAGCAGGAAGGTAAAAGATCAAAAAAGCAGTTAAAGTATTGTTGGAAATATGCCCTAGAGGCAATAAATAAAGTGTTTATTATTATATTTCCTTGTTCATGATAATCGTTTATTATCCATGCTATAATTGTATTGAATGGAAACACATTGCATGTGTGGGTAAATAGACAACACAATGTCCCTAGTATGCCTCTAGTGAACTAGCTCGTTGATCAAAGGATGGTTAAGGTTTCCTAGCCATGGACATGAGATGTCATTTGATAACGGGATCACATCATTGGGAGAATGATGTGATGGACAAGACCCAAACTACAAACGTAGCATATGATCGTGTCAGTTTATTGCTACTGTTTTCTGCATGTCAATGTATAGGTTCCTATGACCATGAGATCATGCAACTCACGGATATTGGAGGAGTGCCTTGTGTGTATCAAACATCACAACGTAACTGGGTGACTATAAAGGTGCTCTACAGGTATCTCCAATGGTGTCTGTTGAGTTGGCATGGATCGAGACTGGGATTTGTTACTCTGTGTAACGGAGAGGTATCTCGGGGCCCACTCGGTAATGCAACATCACAATAAGCCTTGCAAGCAATGTGACTAATTTTTAGTTGCGGGATCTTGTATTACGGAACGAGTAAAGAGACTTGCCGGTAACGAGGTTGAACTAGGTATGGAGATACCGACGATCGAATCTCGGGCAAGTAACATACCGAAGAACAAAGGGAACGTTATACGGGATTAACTGAATCCTTGACATAGAGGTTCGACCAATAAATATCTTCGTAGAATATGTAGGAACCAATGTGGACGTACAGGTCCCGCCATTGGTTATTGACCGTAGAGGTGTCTCGGTCATGTCTAAATAGTTCTCGAACCCGCAGGGTCTGCACACTTAAGGTTCGGTGACGTTTCGGTAGTGTAGAGTTATGTATGGTGGTGACCGAAGTTTGTTCGGAGTCCCGGATGAGATCCCGGACGTCACTAGGAGCTCCGGAATGGTCCGGAGGTAAAGATTCATATATAGGAAGTCCCAGTTTGGTTTCCGGAAAAGTTTCGGGCTCATCGGTAGTGTACCGGGAGTGCCGGTAGTGTACCGGGAGACCTTCGGGAGGGGTACTTAGACCCCAAGAGGTCCATGGGCTGTGGGAGAGTATTAACCAGCCCTTAGTGGGCTGGGAAAATAGCCACAAAGGCCCATGGCGCAGGAGAGAAAGTCCTAAAGCAAAAAGTGGAAAATCAGCCAATAGGAGGCAATCCTACTCCAACTAGGATTGGAGGTGAAGTAGGATTGCTTCCCACCTCCTATTTCAGCCGACCCAAAGGCCTTGGATGCCTCTCCTCTCCTCTCCTCCTATATATACTAGTGGATTGGGTGGTTTTTGGACAGAATTTCCGGCCACGTGCTACCCGTTCCACCGGTGCATAGTTTCTCCTCTAGATCGTAGTTCCGCAGTGCTTAGGCGAAGCCCTGCCGGAATTGCTCCACCACCATCACCGGAGCGCCATCACGCTTCCGATGAACTCTCTCTCCTCTCCACCTTCTCTTGCTGGATCAAGACGGTGGAGATCGTCATCAAGCTGCACGTGTGCTGAACGCGGAGGTGCCGTCCGTTCGGTACTAGATCGGAAGGATCGTGATCAAGGCCACGAGACGTTCGTGATCGGATCGCGGGACGGATCATGACGAGATCACGGGACGGTTCGTTATTAGATCGCGGGACGCTCGGTGATTTGGATCTTGAAGAAGTTCGACTACACCAACCGCGTTTCTTAACGCTTCCCGCTTAGCGATCTACAAGGGTATGTAGATCCACTCTCCCTCTCGTAGATGCTCATCACCATGGATAGGTTTGCGTGTGCGTAGGAATTTTTTTGTTTCCCATGCGACGTTCCCCAACAGTGGCATCATGAGCTAGGTTGATGGTTCGATGAGATCTCGAGTAGAACACAAAAGGTTTGTGGGCGTTGATGCTTAGATTGCTTCCTCCCTTGGTCGGATTTTGTTTCAGCGGGATTGTGAGATGAAGCGGCCTGAACCAACATTACTCATACGCTTACGAGAGACCGGTTCCCTCGACGCAACTTGTTGCTTAGATGGCTTGCGGGTGACAGTTTCTCTTACTTTAGTTGGATCGGATCCAACAAAGGCGGTCCTTGAGAAGGTTGAAAAGCAAACTACGTATCACCGTTGTGGCTTTGCGTAGGTGAGAATCGTTCTTGCTAGATACCCGTAGCAGCCACGTAAAACTTGCAATAACAACTAGAGGACGTCTAACTTGTTTTTGCAGGGTATGTTGTGATATGATATGGCCAATTACATGATGAGATATATGTGATGTATGAGATGATCATGTGATGTATAGAATTTCACGACTTGCATTTCGATGAGTACGGCAACCAGCAGGAGCCATAGGGTTGTCTTTAATTATTGTATGACCTGCGTGTCAATCATTAAGCGCTATGTAATGCTTTACTTTATCGCTACGGTAGCAATAGTAGTAGAAGCTTGCAGGGCGTGACAACCCCGATGGCGACACGTTGATGGAGATCAAGATGATGGAGATCATGGTGTCGTGCCGGTGACGATGGAGATCATGCCGATGTTTTGAAGATGGAGATCTTAAACACAAGTTCATGGCCATATCATGTCACTTATGAATTGCATGAGATGTTAATCCTTTTATGCACCTTGTTTTGCTTAGTACGACGGTAGCATTATAAGGTGATCCCTCACTTAAATTTCAAGATAAATTGTGTTCTCCCCGAGTGTGCACCGTTCCGAAAGTTCGTCGTGTCGAGACACCACGTGATGATCGAGTGTGATAGATTCTACGTTCACATACAACGGGTGCAAGCCAGATTTGCACGCGCACAACACTCGGGTTAAACTTGACGAGCCTAGCATGTACAGACATGGCCTCGGAACACAAGAGACTGAAAGGTCGAACATGAGTCATATAGTAGATATGATCAACATAATGATGTTCACCATTGAAGCCACCTTAACTCACGTGATGATCGGACTTGAGTTGGTGAATTTGGATCATGTGACACTCAGATGACCTGAGGGATGTCAATTTGAGTGGGAGCTTTAGTAATTTGATTAACTAAACTCATTATCTTGAACAATAGTCTAAGTAACCTTTGCATATTTATGTTGTAGATCAATGGCTCGCGCAGTAGCACCCCTGAATTTTAATGCGTTCCTAGAGAAAGCTAAATTGAAAGATGATGGAAGTAACTTTGTTGACTGGGCCCATAATCCGAGGATTATCCTCACGGCTTCCCAGAAGTCATATGTCCTTGATGCACCACTTGGTGACCAGCCAGAAGACATGACCTCCGAAGACGTTAAGAACGCTTGGGAGGCTCATGCTGGAGACTACTCAATAGCTCAGTGTGCAATATTGTATGGCTTAGAACCGGGACTTCAAAGACGTTTTGAACGTCATGGAGCATATGAGATGTTCTAGGAGTTGAAGTTTATCTTTCAGAAGAATGCCCGGATCGAGAGGTATGAGACCTCCGATAAATTCTATGCTTGCAAGATGGAGGAGAATGGGTCTATTAGTGAGCACATACTCAGAATGTCTGGGTACTCAAACCGTCTAGCGGAGTTGGGAATTACCCTTCCGCCGGAGGCGATCACTGATAGAGTTCTTCAATCGCTGCCACCTAGTTACAAGAGCTTTGTGATGAACTATAACATGCACGGGATGAACAAGTCAGTCGCCGAGCTGTTTGCGATGCTGAAAGTCGCTGAGTCTGAAATCCAGAAAGAACATCAAGTGTTGATGGTCAATAAAACCACTAGTTTCAAGAAAAACGGCAAAGGCAAAGGCAAGAAGGGTAAAACCAAGAAGGATGGCAAAGCAGTTGCTACTCCTACAAAGAAGCCTAAGCATGGACCTAAGCCAGAAACTGAGTGCTTTCATTGCAAAGGAACTGGTCACTGGAAGCGGAACTGCCCCAAGTACCTGGCTGGCAAGAAGGCGGCCAACGACAAACAAGGTATATATGATATACATGTTATTGATGTGTACCTTACTGGTTCTCGTAGTAGTGCCTGGGTATTTGATACTGGTTCGGTTGCTCACATTTGCAACTCAAAGCAGGAACTACGGAATAAACGAAGACTGGCAAAGGACGAAGTGACGATGCGCGTGGGAAATGGTTCCAAGGTTGATGTGATCGCCGTCGGCACGCTCTCTCTTCGATTACCATCGGGATTAGTGATGAACCTGAATAATTGTTATTTAGTGCCTGCGTTAAGCATGAACATTATATCTGGATCTTGTTTATTGCGAGACGGTTACTCATTTAAATCAGAGAATAAAGGTTGTTCTATTTATATGAGTAATATCTTTTATGGTCATGCACCCAATGTTAGGGGTTTATTCATATTGAATCTTGATAGTGATGAGACACATGTTCATAACATTGATGCCAAAAGATGTAGAGTTGATAACGATAGTACCACTTTCTTGTGGCACTGCCGTTTAGGTCATATTGGTGTAAAACGCATGAGGAAGCTCCATGCTGATGGACTTTTGGAGTCACTTGATTTTGAATCACTTGACACATGTGAACCATGCCTCATGGGCAAGATGACTAAAACGCCGTTCTCTGGAACAATGGAACGGGCAAGTGACTTGTTGGAAATCATACATACAGATGTGTGCGGTCCAATGAATGTCGAAGCGCGTGGTGGTTATCGTTACTTTCTCACCTTCACTGATGACTTGAGTAGATATGGATATATTTACTTGATGAAACACAAGTCTGAAACGTTTGAAGAGTTCAAGCAATTTCAGAGTGAAGTTGAGAATCATCGTAACAAGAAGATTAAATTTCTGCGATCTGATCGAGGAGGTGAATATCCGAGTTATGAGTTTGGCAGTCACTTAAGACAATGTGGAATTGTTTCACAGTTGACACCGCCCGGAACACCACAGCGTAATGGTGTGTCTGAACGTCGTAATCGGACCTTATTAGATATGGTGCGTTCTATGATGTCTCTTGCCGATTTGCCACTATCGTTTTGGGGTTATGCATTAGAGACAGCTGCATTCACTATAAATAGGGCACCATCAAAATCCGTTGAGACGACACCATATGAACTGTGGTTTGGCAAAAAGCCGAAGCTGTCGTTTCTTAAAGTTTGGGGATGTGATGCTTATGTCAAAAAGCTTCAGCCTGAAAAGCTGGAACCCAAAGCGGAGAAATGCGTCTTCATAGGATACCCGAAAGAGACAGTCGGGTATACCTTCTATCTCAGATCCGAGGGCAAAGTGTTTGTCGCTAAGAACGGAACATTTCTTGAGAAAGAGTTTCTATCGAAAGAATTGAGTGGGAGGAAAATAGAGCTTGATGAGGTTGTTGAACCTTTGCTTCTACCAGAAAGTAGCGCAGCGCAGAAAGATGTTTCTGTGGAGCCTACGACGGTTGAAGAAGAAGTTAATGATGATGATCATGAAGCTTCGGATCAAGTTACTAATGAACCTCGTAGGTCGACAAGAACGCGTGCTACTCCTGAGTGGTACGGCAATCCTGTCTTATAGGTCATGTTGTTGGACAACAATGAACCTACGAGCTATGAAGGAGCGGTGATGGGCCCAGATTCCGAGAAATGGTTAGAGGCCATGAAATCCGAGATGGGATCCATGTATGAAAACAAAGTATGGACTTTGGAAGTACTACCTGAAGGGCGAAAGGCCATTCAGAACAAATGGATTTTTAAGAAGAAGACGGACATAGACGGTAATGTCACCGTCTATAAAGCTCGACTTGTGGCAAAGGGTTTTTCACAAGTTCAAGGAGTTGACTACGATGAGACTTTCTCACTCGTAGCGATGCTTAAGTCTGTCAGAATCATGTTGGCAATAGCTGCTTATTTCGACTATGAAATTTGGCAGATGGATGTCAAAACGGCGTTCCTCAACGGTTTCCTTGAGGAAGAGTTGTATATGATGCAACCCGAAGGTTTTGTCGATCCAGAGAATGCTGACAAAGTTTGCAAACTCCAGCGATCCATTTATGGACTGGTGCAAGCATCTCGGAGTTGGAATAAGCATTTTGATGAGGTGATCAAAGCGTTTGGGTTTATACAAGTTTATGGCGAAGCTTGTATTTACAAGAAAGTGAGTGGGAGCTCTGTAGCGTTTCTAGTGTTATATGTGGATGACATATTGCTGATTGGAAACGATATAGAAATGCTGGAAAGCGTGAAGGAATATTTGAATAAGAGTTTTTCAATGAAGGATCTAGGAGAAGCTGCTTTCATATTAGGCATTAAGATCTATAGAGATAGGTCGAGACGCTTAATAGCACTTTCACAGAGCACATACCTTGATAAAGTTTTGAAGAAGTTCAAAATGGAGCAGTCCAAGAAGGGGTTCTTGCCTCTGTTACAAGGTGTGAAGTTGAGTAAGACTCAATGCCCAGTGACTGCAGAAGATAAAGAAAAGATGAGCGTCATCCCCTATGCTTCAGCCATAGGCTCTATCATGTATGCAATGTTGTGCACAAGACCCGATGTTAGCCTTGCCATAAGTATGGCCGTAAGGTTTCAAAGTGATCCTGGAATGGAGCACTAGCAAGCGGTCAAGAATATCCTTAAGTACCTTAACAGGACTAAGGACATGTTTCTCGTTTATGGAGGTGATGAAGAGCTCGTCGTAAAGGGTTACTTCAATGCAAGCTTTGACACTAATCCGGACGATTCTAAATCGCAAACTGGATACGTATTTATTCTTAACGGGGGAGCGGTAAGCTGGTGCAGTTCCAAGCAAAGCGTGGTAGCTGATTCTACGTGCGAAGCAGAGTACATCGCAGCCTCGGAGGCAGCGAAGGAAGGTGTCTGGATGAAGCAGTTCATGACAGATCTTGGAGTAGTGCCAAGTGCACTGAATCCAATAAACCTGTTCTGTGACAACACTGGTGCCATTGCTCTAGCCAAGGAAACAAGGTTTCACAAGAGGACCAGACACATAAAGCGACGCTCAACTCCATCCGGTTCTACATCGAGGAGAAGGACATAAATGTTTGCAAAGTGCACATGGATCTGAATGTTGCAGACCCGTTGACTAAACCTCTTCCAAGGGCTAAACATGATCAACACCAGAACTGTATGGGTGTTCGATTCATTACCATGTAAATCACATAGTCATGTGAACTAGATTATTGACTCTAGTGCAAGTGGGAGACTATTGGAAATATGCCCTAGAGGCAATAAATAAAGTGTTTATTATTATATTTCCTTGTTCATGATAATCGTTTATTATCCATGCTATAATTGTATTGAATGGAAACACATTGCATGTGTGGGTAAATAGACAACACAATGTCCCTAGTATGCCTCTAGTGAACTAGCTCGTTGATCAAAGGATGGTTAAGGTTTCCTAGCCATGGACATGAGATGTCATTTGATAACGGGATCACATCATTGGGAGAATGATGTGATGGACAAGACCCAAACTACAAACGTAGCATATGATCGTGTCAGTTTATTGCTACTGTTTTCTGCATGTCAATGTATATGTTCCTATGACCATGAGATCATGCAACTCACGGATATCGGAGGAGTGCCTTGTGTGTATCAAACGTCACAACGTAACTGGGTGACTATAAAGGTGCTCTACAGGTATCTCCGATGGTGTCTGTTGAGTTGGCATGGATCGAGACTGGGATTTGTTACTCCGTGTAACGGAGAGGTATCTCGGGGCCCACTCGGTAATGCAACATCACAATAAGCCTTGCAAGCAATGTGACTAATTTTTAGTTGCGGGATCTTGTATTACGTAACGAGTAAAGAGACTTGCCGGTAACGAGGTTGAACTAGGTATGGAGATACCGACGATCGAATCTCGGGCAAGTAACATACCGAAGAACAAAGGGAACGTTATACGGGATTAACTAAATCCTTAACATAGAGGTTCGACCAATAAAGATCTTGTAGAATATGTAGGAACCAATGTGTACGTCTAGGTCCCGCCATTGGTTATTGACCGTAGAGGTGTCTCGGTCATGTCTACATAGTTCTCGAACCCGCAGGGTCTGCACACTTAAGGTTCGGTGACGTTTCGGTAGTGTAGAGTTATGTATGGTGGTGACCGAAGTTTGTTCGGAGTCCCGGATGAGATCCCGGACGTCACGAGGAGCTCCGGAATGGTCCGGAGGTAAAGATTCATATATAGGAAGTCCCAGTTTGGTTTCCCGAAAAGTTTCGGGCTCATCGGTAGTGTACCGGGAGTGCCGGGAGTGTATCGGGAGTGCCGGGAGTGTACCGGGAGACCTCCGGGAGGGGTACTTCGAACCCAAGAGGTCCATGGGCTGTGGGAGAGTATTAACCAGCCCTTAGTGGGCTGGGAAAACAGCCACAAAGGCCCATGGCGCAGGAGAGAAAGTCCTAAAGCAAAAAGTGGAAAATCAGCCAATAGGAGGCAATCCTACTCCAACTAGGATTGGAGGTGAAGTAGGATTGCTTCCCACCTCCTATTTCGGCCAACCCAAAGGCCTTGGCTGCCTCTCCTCTCCTCTCCTCCTATATATACTAGTGGATTGGGTGGTTTTTGGACAGAATTTCCGGCCACGTGCTACCCGTTCCACCGGTGCATAGTTTCTCCTCTAGATCGTAGTTCCGCAGTGCTTAGGAGAAGCCCTGCCGGAATTGCTCCACCACCATCACCGGAGCGCCGTCACGCTGCTAGTGAACTCTCTATCCTCTCCACCTTCTCTTGCTGGATCAAGACGGTGGAGATCGTCATCAAGCTGCATGTGTGCTGAACGCGGAGGTGTCGTCCGTTCGGTACTAGATCGGAAGGATCGTGATCAAGGCCACGGGACGTTCGTGATCGGATCGCGGGACGGATCGTGACGAGATCACGGGACGGTTCGTGATTAGATCGCGGGACGCTCGGCGATTTGGATCGTGAAGAAGTTCGACTACACCAACCGCGTTTCTTAACGCTTCCCGCTTAGCGATCTACAAGGGTATGTAGATCCACTCTCCCTCTCGTAGATGCTCATCACCATGGATAGGTTTGCGTGTGCGTAGGAAATTTTTTGTTTCCCATGCGACGTTCCCCAACAAGTATTACCTCTGAGCTGGATGATGGTGGCGGGTCAAACAAATTCTCTTGCGGGGCATCTTTTTTAGCCTCTTGGTCATGACCTTCTTCCTGGATTTCTTTGGAGGGGCAACATATTCCTTCTTCTAGAAGTCTGAGTCGGCCTATAGGAATGACCCAGAGAATGAATAACAAATCAACAAAGTACAAGCAACATCTAAGAGACGGATGGGAAGAGATTAACTTACATCGGGAGCCGGATTATTGAGGCAGAAAGGCGCCAGGCTGATGGCACTGCATGAGCCGGAGGCCTCGTGGACAAGGCTCCGGATGGTAGTGGTACTATCATCCTCTGTCAGTGTTGATTCGCTGAAGCACAACGAGCTGTCATATTTGTCGTCGTACTCACACATAAGCCGACCTCTGTGGCTTAAAGGCATGATCCGCCAGGAAATCCAGCAGCGGATCAAATCCAATCCTATTAAACCGTTGCCTAGGAGCGCTTTGATCTTAGCGTGGAACGGCTTGTATCTGGCATGCTTCGAGGCTGAGAGCCGGCCGGGAAGCTCAGTGTTTGTCCTAAGACGGGAGGGGCGGTAACCCGCCAACGAGTTCTCTTTCTCAGGAGAGGTCTCTTGGCAGTAGAACCACGTCTTATTCCAATCCTTTGGGTGACTTGGCATTGGAATGGAAGGAAAGATGATATCTCGACGACGTTGAATAGAGATGTCGCCCAGCTCCAGACTCGGACCACCCTTCATTTCCGTTTGGTGGTTGGCATAGAAGAACTCTCGAAAGAACCCCACGGACGACTTAGTTTGCAGATAAGCCTCGCAGAGAACTTGGAAGTTGCAGATGTTTGAGACGGAGTTGGGTGCCAAGTCTTGAGGATGTAGCTTGTAGAAATGAAGAACCTCTCAGAAAAACTTAGAGCCGGGCGGTGCGAACCCTCGCTCGATGTGATCATTGAAGACCACTATCTCTCCTTTCTAAGGAGAAGGCCGGGTCTCGTTACCTGGAACCCGCCAATTAAGGACCTCTTTGGGAGGGAGAGTACCCGCTTCAACATAACTTGCTAAGTACTCCTCCATAACGCAAGAACCAACCCAGTTGCATGAGTTGGACGCACGAGACATATTTGCGACTTAAGTACTGTGCAAGGTAAAAGGCGTGATGAGTCAAAGCGCAAGCAAATATTTATGACGGTTTAAAGGTTAAGGGTTATACGGATAATGTGGAAAGACCCGGTTGATGAGAGCCGAAGAAGCTTAGCGACTCAACAGAGGAAAGGAAGATTGAAAATCGGCTAAGTCCTAAAAACAGATTCCGTAAACTACTACTATGTCTACGGATCTACAAAAGTGGAGAAAAAGGATTTTAATCCTGACTGAGCCATCGTGGTCCGCGCATTACACACGTCCGGCCCGCGCGCGGCAGTGAGGCGAGAGCGCGATCTAAAGGCACCAAACGGCGTCGAGATATACTCACGGTGGCGGTGCCGGAGCCCGAGCGGCGGTGGTGGAACCCCCGGTGGAACCCTACTACGATGGTGGGCGATCTAAGAAGAAGGAGAACTCACCGGAGATGTTGCGGTGGCAGCAGAAGATTTCTGGTATGTATCAGGGTGATGCAGCGGCCCGGTCGGTGTAGATGCGAAGACGGCGCCGAACGATGAGGATGTTGGAGCGGCGGCGACAGGAAGAAAAAGAAGAAGCACGAGCGGGAGGATGGAAAGCTCTGACCCGCACGGGTCGTATTTAAAAAGGGAATAAGGAAGGCGCGAAAATCTAGGCGACGACACCGTTTGACCGAGGCGGACGCCTCGATTCTCGGGATGACAGTTAATGAAAGATTTGGTGGCACATCAGCAGATCTCATGACGTCACGTCGGGTCATTTTCAAGCGACTTGCCAAAATCGGAAGACAAGGATGAAGTGAGCAAGCTCAATTCAACCTAGGGCCTAATGTTGGGGATATAACCCCACGATATGACCCGCCCTGGAGGCTCCGGGTCATGTTGTTGGCTCGTGAGCCAGCCCAAGGGTGAGCCGTAAGACTGGTGGCCCAGGAAGATAGGCGGCTCAAGGTGTGGGTCGTATGATGGCCCGGACAGAGAATACCTGGGCGTGTAAGCCGTCTCAAAGACAGCTTAGACAAGAAGATAGAGAGAGACTCGGACATATAGTAAGACTCGGTTAGCAATTGTAACGACCCGGTGGTCCTGGCCTCTTATATAAAGGCAGACCCGGGGCGACTTAGGAGAGAGGTGATCAAGAACTAGGTCAAGCTTCTAGCCCCTTGTAATCGATACACAAGCAATACAAACACAAGCAGGACGTAGGCTATTACCTCGACTTGAGGGGCCGAACCTGGGTAAATCCGTGTCTTTCGTCCCGATTAACCCCTTTGAGTCCACCCCATTAGCGATGGCCTCGAATCCAAGTCCGTTCACCCGGACATCTGCCGTGATAAACCCACGACAGCACACGTACAGCTTGATGACGATCTCCGCCTTCTTGATCCAACAAGAGGGAGCGGAGAGGTAGAAGAGTTCTCCGGCAGCGTGACGGCGCTGCGGCAATGGTGGTGGAGCTATTCCGGCAGGGTTTCGCCTAAGCACTGCAGAAAACCAATCTAGAGGAGAAACTATGCACTAGAGGAACGGGTAGCACGTGGCTAAAAATTCTGTGTCAAAACCCTAAAATCATCTAGTATATATAGGAGGAGAGGAGGAGGACGCTTGGCTGCCAAAAATCCAGCCCTTGGGTCGGCCAAAGTGGGGAGGAGAGGAGGACTCCTCCTCCAATCCTAGTAGGACTAGGATTCCTCCTTTTTTTGGCCTTTTTCCACCTTTTTCCCTTTGGGCTTTTTCTCCTAGTCGCATGGGCCTTGTGTGGGACTTCCACAAGCCCACAAAAGGCCGATATTTACTCTCCCACAGCCCATTAAGCCTCTTGGGTCGAAATACCCCTCCCGATGGTCTCCCGGTACACTATCGGCACTCCTGGTACATTACCGATTAGCCCGAAACTTTTCCGACAACCAAAATGGGACTTCCTATATATCAATCTTTACCTCCGGACCATTCCGGAGCTCCTCGTGACGTCCGGGATCTCATCCGGGACTCCGAACAACCTTCGTTCACCACCATACATAACTCTATACTATCGAAACGTCACCGAACCTTAAGTGTGCATACCCTGCGGGTTTGAGAACTATGTAGACATGACCGAGACACCTCTATGGTCAATAACCAATAGAGGGACCTGGATGCCCATATTGGTTCCTACATATTCTACGAAGATCTTTATCGGTCGAACCTCTATGTCAAGGATTCAGTTAATCCCGTATGATGTTCCCTTTGTTCTTCGGTATGTTACTTGCCCGAGATTCGATCTTCGGTATCTCCATACCTAGTTCAACCTTGTTACCGTCAAGTCTCTTTACTCATTCCGTAATACAAGATCCTGTGACTAACATTTAGTCACATTGCTTGCAAGGCTTGCTGTGATGTTGTATTACCGAGTGGGCCCTCAGATACCTCTCCGTCACACGGAGTAACAAATCCCAGTCTTGATCCATGCCAACCCAACAGACACCCTCGGAGATACCTATAGAGTACCTTTATAGTCACCCAGTTATGTTGCAACGTTTGATACACACAAGGCACTCCTCCGGTGTCAGTGAGTTGCATGATCTCATGGTCATAGGAACAGATACTTGACATGCAGAAAACAGTAGCATTAAACTGACACGATCATATGCTACGTTTGTAGTTTGGGTCTTGTCCATCCCATCATTCTCCTAATGATGTGATCCCGTTATCAAATGACATCTCGTGTCAATGGCTAGGAAACCTTAACCATCTTTGATCAACGAGCTAGTCTATTAGAGGCATACCAGGGACATGGTTTTGTCTATGTATCCACACATGCATCTAAGTCTCCGATCAATACGATTATAGCATGGATAATAAATGATTATCATGAACAAGGAAATATGATAATAACTAATTTATTATTGCCTCTAGGGCATATTTCCAACAGTCTCCCACTTGCACTAGAGTCAATAATCTAGTTCACATCACCATGTGATTTGCATTGTTATGAATCTAACACCCAATGAGTTCTGGGGCTCGATCATGCTTTGCATGTGAGAGAGGTCTTATAGTCAACGGGTCTGCGACATTCAGATCCATGTGTACTTTGCAAATTTCTATGTCAAACCGTAAACACTGCTACCACACTCCACTTGGTACTATTCCAAATGGCTGCTCCACTATACGTATCCAGATTGCTACTACGAGTCATCCGGATTGGTGTTAAAGCTTGCATCGATGTGACTCTTTACGACGAACTCTTTATCACCTCCATAATCAAGAAACATCTCCTTAGTCTTTTAATTACTAAGGATAATCTTGACCGTTGTCTAGTGCTCCATTCCAGGATCACTTTGAAACCTTCTGGCCATACTTATGGCAAGGCTGACATCGGGTCTTGTGCACAGCATTGCATACATGATAGATCCTATGGCTGAAGCATAGGGGGTGACACTCATCTTTTCTCTATCTTCTGCAGTCACTGGGCATTGAGTCTTACTCAACTTTATACCTTACAAATCAGGTGAGAACTCTTTCTTTGACTGATCCATTTTGAACTCTTTCAGAATCTTGTCAAGGTATGTACTCATTGAAAGTCTCATCAAGTATCTTGATCCATCTCTATAGATCTTGATGCTCAACAATTAGGTAGCTTTATCCAGGTCTTCCTTTGAAAAACTCTTTTCAAACAACCCTTTATGCTTTCCAAAAATTCTATATCATTTCCGATCAACAATATGTCAACCACATATGCTTATCAGAAACTCTACAGTGCTCCCACTCACTTTATTGTAAATACAAGTTTCTCGTAAACTTTGTATAGACTCAAAAACTTTAATCACCTCATCAAAGTGTATATTCCAACTCCGAGATGCTTGCTTAAGTTCATAGAAGGATCACTGAAGCTTGCACACCCTTTAGCATCCTTAGGACTGACAAAACCTTCTGGTTGTATCACATACAACTTTTCCTCAAGAAAGGAAACGATGTTTTGGCATCCATCTGCCAGATTTCATAATTGAAAAATGCAGCAACTGCTAACATAATTCTAACAGACTTTAGCATCGCTATGAGAGAAAGTCTCATCGCAGTCAACTCCTTGAACTTGCCGGAAACTTCTTTGCGACAAGTCGAGCTTTATAAATGGTGACATTCACCATCAGCGTCTATCTTCATTTTAAAGATCCATTTGTAATCAACGACCTGCCTTCCAACAAGCAAGCCTACCAAAGTCTATACTTAGTTTTCATATATGGATCCTTTCTCGGATTTCATGGCCTCTAACCATTTGTCGGAATCCGGGCCCATCATCGCTTCTCCACAACTCGTAGGTTCATTGTTGTCCAACAACATGACCTCCAAGAGAGGGTTGTCGTACCGCTCAGGAGCAGTACACATCCTTGTCGACCTACGAGGTTCAATAGTAACTTGATCCGAAGCTTCATGATCATCATCATTTACTTCCTCTTCAACTGACGTAGGTTCCACAGAAACATCTTTCTGCACTGCGCTACTCTCTGGTTGAAACAAAGGTTCAACAACCTCATCAAGTTCTATCTTCCTCCCACTCAATTCTTTCGAGAGAAACTTTTTCTCGGGAAAGGACCCGTTTTAGCAACAAACACTTTATGCTTGGATCTGAGATAGAAGGTTCACCCAACTGTTCTTAGGGTATTCTACCAAGATGCATTTGTCCGCTTTGGGTTCGAGCTCATTAGGTGAAAACATTTTCCACACAGGCGTCGCAGCCCCAAACATCAAGAAACGACAACTTAGGTTTCTATCAAACCATAATTCACATGATGTCATCTCAACGGATTTAGATGGTGCCCTATTTAAAGTGAATGTAGTTGTCTCTAATGCACAACCCCAAAATTATAGTAGCAAAATGATAAGAGACATCATAACATGCATCATATCCAATAGAGCACGACTATGACGTTCGGACATACCATCACACTATGGTGTTCCAGGTGGCGTGTGTTGTGAAACAACTTTCACATTGTCTAAAGCTGTATGCCAAACTCGTAACTCAGATATTCACCTCCACGATCATATCGTAGATATTTTTATCTTCTTGTCACGATGATCTTAAACTTCACTCTGAATTTGCTTGAACTTTTCAAACGATTCAGACTTGTGTTTCATTAAGTAAACATACATTATATCTACCCAAATCATCAGTGAAGGTAAGAAAATAATGATATCCACTGCACGCTACAAGACTCATTGGATTGCATACATCAACATGTATCATTTCCAATAAATTACTTGCCCGCTCCGTCAAACCAGAAAATGGGGTCCTTAGTCATCTTTAACCAAGAGGCATGGTTCGCATGTCTCGACCGATTCGAAATCGAAAGAGTCCAAAGATCCATCAGCATGGAGTTTCTTCATGCGTTTTATACCAATATGACATTTAGCGGCAGTGCCACAAGTATGTGGTACTATCATTATTAACTTTGCATTTTTTGGCATCAATGTTATGAACATGTGTATTACTACGATCAAGATTCAACAAACCATTCTCACTGGGTGCATGACCATTGAAGGTATTATTCATGTAAACAGAATAACCATTATTCTCTAACTTAAATGAATAACCGTGTTGCAATAAACACAATCTAATCACGTTCATGCTCAACGCAAAACACCAAATAACACTTATTTAGGTTTGTTACTAATCCCGAAGGAAGAGAGAGCGTGCGATGTCGATCACATCAACCTTGGAAACACTTCCAACATACATCGTCACCTCACCCTTAGCTAGTTCTCCGTTTATTCCGTAGCTTTTATTTCGAGTTACTAACATTTAGCAACCGAACCGGTATCCAATACCCAGGTGCTACTAGGAGTACTAGCAAGGTACACATCAATAACACGTATATCAAATATACTTCTGTTGACGTTGCCAGCCTTCTTATCTACCAAGTATCTAGGGTTGTTCCGCTTCAGAGACCGCTCTCCTCATAATCGAAGCACTTAGTCTCGGGTTTGAGTTCAACTTTGGGTTGCTTCACTGGAGCAGCAACTGACTTGTGATCCATGAAGTTTCCCTCCTTGCTCTTCTCGAAACTAGTGGTTTTACTAACCATCAACACTTGACGCTCCTTCTTGCTTTCTACCTTCGCAGTGTCAAACATCGCGAACAGCTCAGGGATCATTATTTCTATCCCTGGAGTTTTATAGTTCATCACCAAGTTCTAGTAGCTTAGTGACAGTGACTTGGAGAACTATGCCAATCACTATCTTATCTGGAATATCAACTCCCACTCGATTCAAGCGATTGTAGCACCCAGACAATCTGAGCACATGCTCAACGATTGAGCTATTCTCCTTCATCTTGCAGGCAAAGAATCTTGTTGGAGATCTCATATCTCACAACATGGGCACGAGTCTGAGATCCTAATTTCAGCTCTTAGAACATCTCATATGTTCTGTGACATTCAAAACAATTCGGAGCCTCAATTCTAAGCCATAATGCATGACGCACTAAACTATCAAGTAGTCATCAGAACGTGTCTGTCAGATGTTCACAACATCTACAAACGACGCTAGAGGGGTTGGCGCACCGAGCAGTGCATTAAGGACATAAGCCTTCTGTGCAGTAATGAGGACAATCCTCAGATCATGGACCCAGTCCGCAATATTGCTACCAACATCTTTCAACTCTATTTCTCTAGGAACATATAAAAATTCAAGGGAGCTACAGCGCGAGCAAGTAATCTACAACATAATTTGTACATACACTATTGACTATGTTCATGATAATGAGTTCAATTAATCATATTACTTAAGAACTCCCACTCAAATTGACATCCCTCCAGTCATTCGAGTGATACATGATCCAAATTCATCAACTCAAGTTCGATCATCACGTGAGTTGAGGTGGTTTCAATGGTGAACATCGTCATGTTGATCATATCTACTATATGACTCATGTTCGACCTTTCGGTCTCTTGTGTTCCGAGGCCATGTCTGTACATGCTAGGCTCGTCAAGTTTAACCCGAGTGTTCTGCATGTGCAACACTGGCTTGCACCCGTTGTATGTGAACATAGAGTCTATCACACCCGATCATCACGTGGTGTCTCGACACGAAGAACTTTCGCAACGGTGCACACTCGAGGACAACACAATTTATCTTGAAATTAAGTGAGGGATCACCTTATAATGTTACCGTCGTCCTAAGCAAAATAAGGTGCATAAAAGGATTAACATCACATGCAAATCATAAGTGACATGATATGGCCATGAACTTGTGCTTTTGATCTCCATCATGAAAGCACCGACATGATCTCCATCGTCACCGGCATGACACCATGATCTCCATCAACGTGTGGCCATCGGGGTTGTCGCGCCCAACATGCTTCTACTACTATTGCTACCATTTAGCGATAAAGTAAAGCATTACATAGCGCTTAATGATTGACACGTAGGTCATACAATAATTAAAGACAACCCTATGGCTCCTGCCGGTTGTCGTACTCATCGACATGCAAGTCGTGATAATCTATACATCACATGATCATCTCATACATCACATATATCATATCATGTAATTGGCCATATCATATCACAACATACCCTGCAAAAACAAGTTAGTCGTCCTCTAATTGTTGTTGCATGTTTTACGTGGCTGCGATGAGTATCTAGCAAGAACAATTCTCATCTATGCAAAAACCACAACGGTGATACACTAGTTGCTTTTCAACATTCTCAAGGACCGCCTTTGTCGAATCCGATCCAACTAAAGTGAGAGAAACTGGCACCCGCAAGCCATCTATGCAACTAGTTACGGTCGAGGGAACCGGTCTCTCGTAAGCGTACGAGTAATGTTGGTCCGGGCCGCTTCATCTCACAATACCGCTGAACCAAAACACGACCAAGGGAGGAAGCAATCTAAGCATCAACGCCCACAAACTATTTGTGTTCTACTCGAGATGTCATCTACACATAGACCTAGCTCATGATGCCACTGTTGGGGAACGTTGCATGGGAAACAAAAAAATTCCTATGCACACGCAGATCTATCCATGGTGATGAGCATCTACGAGAGGGAGAGTTGATCTACATACCCTTGTAGATCACTAAGCAGGAAGCGTTAAGAAACGTGGTTGGTGTAGTCGAACGTCTTCGCGATCCAAATTGCCGAGCGTCCCGCGATCTCATCACGATTCGTCCCGCGATCCAATCACGATCCGCCCCGCGAACTCATCACGATCCGTCCCGTGATCTCATCATGATCCATCCCGCGAACTCATCACGATCTGTCCTGCGATCTCACCACAATCCGTCCAGCGATCTCGTCACGATCCGTCTCGCAATCTTGATCACGGACCTTCCGATCTAGCGCCGAACGGACGACACCTCCGCGTTTAGCACACGTATAGCTTGATGACGATCTCCGCCTTCTTGATCCAACAAGAGGGAGCGGAGAGGTAGAAGAGTTCTTCGGCAGCATGACGGCACTGCGGCGATGGTGGTGGAGCTATTCCGGCAGGGCTTCGCTTAAGCACTGCAGAAAACCGATCTAGAGGAGAAACTATGCACTAGAGGAACGGGTAGCACGTGGCTGAAAATTCTGTGCCAAAACCCTAAAATCCTCTAGTATATATAGGAGGAGAGGAGGAGGACGCTTTGCTGCCAAAAAGCCAGCCCTTGGGTCGGCCAAAGTGCGGAGGAGAGGAGGACTCCTCCTCCAATCCTAGTAGGACTAGGATTCCTCCTTTTTTTTGGCCTTTTTCCACCTTTTTCCCTTTGGATTTTTTCTCCCAGTCGCATGGGCCTTGTGTGGGACATCATCATAATGAGCTCAATGTGACTAAGGAGTTAGTCACGGGATGATGTATTATGGGACGAGTAAAGAGACTTGCCGGTAACGAGATTGAACAAGGTATAGAGATACCGACGATCGAATCTCGAGCAAGTATCATACCGATAGACAAAGGGAATTGTATACGAGATTGATTGAATCCCCGAAATCGTGGTTCATCCGATGAGATCATTGTGAAGCATGTGGGAGACAACATGGGTATCCAGATCCCGCTGTTGGTTATTGACCGGAGAGGTGTCTCGGTCATGTCTACATGTCTCCCGAACCCGTAGGGTCTACACACTTAAGGTTCGATGACGCTAGGGTTATAGGGAAATGGTATACGTGATTACCGAAAGTTGTTCGGAGTCTTGGATGAGATCTCGGACGTCACGAGGAGCTCCGGAATGGTCCGGAGGTAAAGATTGATATATAGGAAGTCCAGTTTTGGTCACCGGAAAGTTTTTGGGCTCATCGGTAGTGTACCGGGAGTGTCGGGAGGGTGCCGGAGGACCCCCGGGAGGGGTGTGACGACCAAAGGACTTTGTGGGCCCTTGTAGGAGGTGTGCCAGCCCTTTTTGGGCTGTCCAAGACCTTCAAGAAAGGCCTATGCGGCTGGAGATAAGAGATAGGGCTGAAAAAGGTTTAGAAGGAAGAGATCCACCTCCCTTGTGGGGGGTGGACTCTCCCACTAGTTTGGCCGAAGCTCTCCTACTTGGAGGAGGGGCCAAGGCAGCCCTCCCTCTCCCTCATCCTATATATATGCAAGGGTTTGGGCTGATTTGAGACACGACTTCTTTCTCTCTCAGTGCATCCCTACCCTTCCTCTTCCTCGTTCTCCGTAGCGCTTGGCTAAGCCCTGCCGGAGTTCACGTAGCTCCACCGTCACCATGCCGTCGTGCTGCCGGAGCTCTCCCTCAACCTCTCCTTCCTCCTTGCTAGATCAAGGCATAGGAGACGTCACCGGGTTGCACGTGTGTTGAACGCGGAGGCACCGTTGTTCGGCGCTGAGATCGGAATCCACCGCGATCTGAATCGCTGCGAGTACGACTCCACCAACCGCGTTCTTGTAACGCTTCCGCTTAGCGATCTTCAAATGTATGAAGATGCAATCAAACGGAGGAGCTACGTGGACTACGGCAGGGCTTCGCCAAGCGCTACGGAGAACGAGGAAGAGGAAGGGTAGGGCTGCACCGAGAGAGAGAGAGAGAGAGAAGTCGTGTATCAAATCAGCCCAAACCCTTGCATATATATAGGAGGAGGGAGAGGGAGGTCTGACTTGTCCCCTCCTCCAAGGAGGAGAGGTTCGGCCGAATTAGGGGAAGAGTCCACCTCCCACAAGGGAGGTGGATCTCCTCTTTTAAAACCCTTTTGCCCTTTATCTCTTGATCCCAGATGCATGGGCCTCTCTAGAAGGTCTTGGCCAGCACAATAAGGGCTGGAACACCTCCTCTAAGGGCCCACAAAGTCCTATGGTCGTCACACCCCTCCCGGGGGTCCTCCGGCACCCTCCTGGCACTCCCGGTACACTACTAATGAGCCCAAAAACTTTTCGGTGACCAAAACTGGACTTCCTATATATCAATCTTTACCTCCGGACCATTCCGGAGCTCCTCGTGACGTTAGGGATATCATCCGGGACTCCGAACAACTTTCGGTAATCACGTATACCATTTCCCTATAACCCTAGCGTCATCGAACCTTAAGTGTGTAGACCCTATGGGTTCGGGAGACACGTAGACATGACCGAGACACCTCTCCGGTCAATAACCAACAGCAGGATCTGGATACCCATGTTGGCTCCCACATGCTCCACGATGATCTCATCAGATGAACCACAATGTCGGGGATACAATCAATCCCGTATACAATTCCCTTTGTCTATCGGTATGATACTTGCCCGAGATTCGATCGTCGGTATCTCTATACCTTGTTCAATCTCGTTATCGGCAAGTCTCTTTACTCGTTCCGTAACACATCATCCCATGGCTAACTCCTTAGTCACATTGAGCTCAGTATGATGATGTCTTACCGAGTGGGCCCAGAGATACCTCTCCGTCATACGGAGCGATAAATCCCAGTCTCGATTCGTGCCAACCCAACAGACACTTTCGGAGATACCCGTAGTGTACCTTTATAGCCACCCAGTTACGTTGTGATGTTTGTCACACCCAAAGCATTCCTACGGTATCCGGGAGTTGCACAATCTCATGGTCTAAGGAAACGATACTTGACATTGAAAAGCTTTAGCAAACGAACTACACGATCTTGTGCTATGCTTAGGATTGGGTCTTGTCCATCACATCATTCTCCTAATGATGTGATCCCGTTATCAACGACATCCAATGTCTATGGTCATGAAACTGTGACCATCCATTGATCAACGAGCTAGCCAACTAGAGGCTCACTAGGGACATGTTGTGGTCTATGTATTCACACATGTATTACGGGTTCCGGTTAACACAATTATAGCATGAACAATAGACAATTATCATGAACAAGGAAATACAATAATAACCATTTTATTATTGCCTCTAGGGCATATTTCCAATAGAGGAGTCTATCATCTTGAAGCACAAGAGCAAGGAGTTCATCACAACTATCAAGCCTATTACCGTTTGGAGGGTGGCGCCTCCTAGATTGGTTAGGTGTTGCTTGGGAGCCTCCTACTTCATGTTGTGGAGTTGAACCAAGAAGTTTGTACGGGCAAGGAGATCGCCTACTTCGTGAAGATCTATCCACAGTGAGGCTAGTCCTTCATGGACAGAAGCCATTATGGAATAGTCAAGGTTGCTACTTCGTGGACCCGAATGGCTGGAGCCCTTCGTGGACTCTCGCGACCGTGGACTCCCTAGGCTGAAGACTCCATAAACATGGATGTACGATAGCGCCACCTATAAATCTTCGTGTCTAAAATTGCGTTTGATCTTCTAACCCTTACCTTTGTTATAGTTGCTTGTCTTTACTTTCCGGTGTTTTACTTGTAGACATGCATGTGCAGGGTGTGCTTGACTTGCTATCATTGATAAAATATGCCCACAACTAAAATTGGGGAAAAGGTAGAACTTTTATTTTGTTAAGTAGTCTACACCCCCCCCTCTAGACCTACTTTCGATCCTATAGAAATAAAACTGCGTTCTGGGTATAAAGAGGATACCTCTGCATGATATTGGTGAACAAAAATATGAAAATAGTTGTTGCCTAAATAAAGTTAAAATATATCACAATATATTACAAATAGTGAGTGTGGAAGTGTATGGTATGCGGGATCATCCTAGTCAATTGATAACAAGATCGATACTCATTCTTGCAATTTTATACGAGGGAGAGGCATGAGCTAACATACTTCCCATACTTGGATCATATGAACTTATGATTGGATCTCTAGTAAGCATATGCAACTACTAGAAATCATTAAGGTAAAACCAACCATAGCATTAAACATTAAGTCCCCTTTACTCCCATACGTAAAAAAAACTTACTCGGGTGTAAGCTTCTGTCACTCTAGCCACCCACTATAAGCGAATCATGAACATATTGCAACACCCTCCAGCGTGGACCGTTCACATGTGCACCTCATGGAAGGCACCTTTGGATATCACCAAAATAAAACATACACTCAAACTAATCAAGATCATCAATCAATCCAAAGGACACCATAGATCTACTCAAACATCGTAGGATGACAACACATCATTGATTAATAATACGTGGCATGAAACATCATGTTCAAGTAGGGTATTACAGCGGGGTGCGGGAGCCATAGATAGATGAGGGAAGGTGATGGAGACGATGATGTTCATGAAGACGATCACCACATCGATGGTTCCTCCGACGGCACTCTGGCGCCATTGGAAGAGAGTGGGAGAGAGTCTTCCCCCTTAGGCTCCTCCTCCATGGACCGTACCAAGATGGGGAGAGTTTATCACCTCTGGTCCTTGGCCTTCATGGCTCCCGCAGAGGCGAGAGCCCCTCTGAGATTGGATCTCTCTCTCTCTCTTTGTTTCTCTCCTGTTTTCTCTCCTGTTTTCTTTCCAGATTGATTTTTTGTCGATACATAGAGTTGTAGGGGCGAGGCGGAGGGACTCTCTTTATTTCTGGGATTTATAGGATTTATAGGATGTTTCAGCGTTGGAATCATGCGCAACAGAGCTACCTGGGCCCCGTAAGCCATTAGGGTGCGCCCCCAGGCCGCGCCCTGTTAGCTCGTGGCCCATAGGTGGCTCCGCTCCGATGGTTCTTCGCTCCAATATTGCTTATTTCCTCCAGAAAAATTTATCATTTTTTTTGGCAAATTTCGGAAACTTTCATTTTTTGCACAAAAACAACACCACGGTAATTCTGCTGGAAACATCGTCAGTCCGGGTTAGTTCTAAATAAATCATATAAAGTGCATCAAAACCATATAAAAATATGATAAATATAGGCAATCATGGTATGAATACTTCATAAATTATCGATACTTTGAAGATGTATCAAACGATGGTCGCTCCGATGTCGTGTGGTCTGGAGCGCTAATGGACAACGACTTGTGTGGTCTCGGTTTGTAGTAGTGGCTCGTCTGATCCAACAACAAGCGGTCCGGTGCCACGTCAAAAGTAATTGCCAACTCATCTTCTAAAACCAGCCAAAATCCCTAAAATCAGGATCAAAAACATTTCGAGAAAAGGTTTACCCGGTTTTAAGAATTTTGAGGTCAACATCATACCAAATTGGAATTGAAAGGGTTATTTGTTCTCTGGCCACATTTAAGAGTAAAAAATGGACTTCTTTCAAATTTACCCGAACGAGCGAGCGTGCTAGTGGGCCGGCCTATGCCAACAACTGTGCAAGCGTCGGATCATTTTTTAGGGAAGGCCATCATGGCTAGCTTTATTAAGATCAAATAATCAGTACATCGTCCACTAGTTTAGCTATGAGGCAACCCGGGGGCTCCTCAGACCAGCTACTCGAAATCTTATTACAAAAGCAATACTGAGCTAGCTCATGAGCCGCTTGATTAGCGGACCAAAAATAATGTTTAAACATAACCTTACCAATAGAGACACTAATATCCACACATTCCGCGAAGATTGCTGAAGCAGCATCCCACCAACGTGACTCACCAGTGCAGAAATCTACAACGATGAGAGAATCTGACTCCGCTTCTACATGGTGAAGTCCCAAGTTGTTTGTAAGAGTTAATACATCACGCATCGCCATTGCCTTCATAGTTACCAAATTTGCAGCATAGGGGACATAGACACATTGAGCCGCCAACAGATTACCATGTCCATCCCTTAGCGCTGCAGGAGTAGCACCCTCATCTTCATGATATGCTGCGTCAACATTAAGTTTGATGAATTTTGGCTCAGGTCTAACCCATTTATGTTCTCCTCCTTCAGGCTTCCGCACACACGAACGTTGGTAATTACTCGCAATTGCTAAAACAGAAACATGCCATCTTGTAGGGGGTGGAGTAGGTTCATCATGAGTAATTTGGCTTCTGATCCACCATAAGTACCCTACAGCAAGAATCTGCTTCATATCTAATTGTGGTTTTATATGTGACGACATTGCTGGTAGTAGCAATAGATATTCCATGATGGCCGAGCCTGAACGGTCAATGATGATAGCTTCATTAATAGTACCGAGCATTCCCAGCTTGCTCCACAACTCCTTGGCGTGCGTACATTCGAACAGAAGGTGTCGAACATCCTCAGCAGCTTGATGGCAGATTGGACAAGCTCCATTAGATCCAATATGTCTATTAGTAAGTATAGCTTTTAAAGGGATAATTCCATGCAGGACCCACCAACAAAAAATTTGGACTTTATGTGGGATTTGTAGTTTCCATAGAGAACTCCATATAGCCGGGATTTGGGACCCTCCTGGCTGCGCCATAATGTTTGCATGGGTCCTGTATTTTTGTATCCACTGAACATGATACGCTTACCGAACTGTGAATAGTCCCTTTTGGTCTGGATGCCACGCAATGAAGTCTTCAAAGGCTTGAAGATTAACAGGAATTTGCATGATTCTGCGAACATTTACCGGTATGAATATAGACCTGATTAACTCCTCATCCCACGTACCTGTTATAGGGTCTATCAATTCACTAACCCGTGTCACAATTGTTTGGCCTCTGGCAGTGATAATTTTTCTATTCGGACTAGCTGGGACCCATGGATCATTCCAAATATTGACCATCTCACCGGTCCCAATCCTCTAGATATAACCAAGCTTAAAAGTTTCAAGTCCCTTCAGTATACTCTGCCAGGTGAAAGAAGAACCATTCTTTGGAGTAGCCTGTAAAAGGGTTCCATTAGGGAAATACCTGGCCTTAAGAACTCTCGCACAAAGGGAGTCTGGATTAGTAATAAATCTCCAACTTTGTTTCGCGAGCATCGCAAGATTAAAGGATTGGAGGTCCCTAAATCCCATACCCCCCTCACTTTTTGGATAGCACAATTTCCACCAAGAGAACCAATGCATCTTCCTATGTTCCTCATCATGAGCCCACCAGAACTGAGCAATTAAATCCGTGATCTCCTTACAAATACCCACAGGTAAGCTCAACACTGACATAGCAAAAACTGGGATAGCCTGAGCCACGGACTTTAATAGAATTTCCTTCTGCCAGCGGACAGCTGCTTCTCCATCCATCCCCTGAGTCTTTCCTTTATCCTTTCACAAAAGTGTCTAAAACACTCACTTCTATCTGCCCCCACCATGGCAGGTAAGCCAAGATATTTATCAGATAGAGCCTCCGTATCAATATGAAGCAACTGGCAAATTTCGGTCCTAGATACCACAGGTGTATTAGGACTAAAAAATATACTTGATTTTGATAGACTCACCATTTGACCTGAACATTGGCAGTAGGAATCTAGCACATGCTGTAAGGAAGCTGCATTTAGAACATCTGCGCTCATGAGAATTAGAGAGTCATCAGCAAATAAAAGGTGTGATACCGATGGTGCATTTCTACACACTCTAATTCCCTCAATGCCACCAGCCTCTTCTTCAAACTGCAATAGACTAGAAAGCCCTTCCGCACAAAGGAGAAAGAGGTAAGGGGAGAGTGGATCCCCCTGCCTAATCCCCCTAGTAGGAGTAAAGATATATGTTTCCTGAGAAATGAATCTCACTTTATACCTCACCGAGTTGACACACGCCATCATCATATCAATCCAATGCTCATGAAAGCCTAGTTTGTGCATCATATCCCTCAGAAAATTCCATTCAACTCGGTCATATGCTTTGTGCATGTCAAGCTTAACTGCACGTAATCCCGTCTTGCCCAACCTCTTGTTTTTGATCTTATGAATACATTCATATGCTATCAAGATGTTATCCGTAATCATTCTACCCAGAACAAAAGCACTTTGCGTTGGGGATATAATATCTGGCAGAATGTTTTTCAAGCGTAGTGCTAACATCTTTGAAACAATTTTATAGAGGACACTGCATAAGCTAATAGGACGAAACTGAGTAACTAGTTCAGGGGATTCAACCTTGGGGATCATGACAATTGTTGTATCGTTCCACTCATCCGGAATTTGCCTGGAATTTATTGCAACCAGTACCTCCTGAGTTATTTCCTCTCCAAGAATATGCCGATACTTTTTGAAAAATACAGCATGCAATCCATCAGGCCTGGGTGCCTTCAGATCTCCAATACTATAAACAGCCTTGCGAACATCTTCTGCGATGAACGGTGCCATCAACATATCATTCATTTGATTTGTGACTTTCGGTTGCACCTTAGCTAGCACTTCCGGACTTATTTTCTGCACTTCTCCTTTGAAAATGTTAGAAAAATAATTCTGGACATGGGGATTAAGGGTTGCGTTACCTTCTAACCAATTTCCATCGTCACTTTTAAGTCTCTTGATGAAATTTCTTTTCCTTCTAGCAGATGCAAACGCCTGAAAGAACGCGGTATTCCGATCACCGCTAGTTAGCCAGGTCGCCCGTGAAAACTGTCTTGCTTGGATCTCCTCTAGTTCCAATAAGCATTCTATTAGTTCCTCCAGCTCTTTCTTTTTCTCCTCATTTTCCGCATTCATCGGCCTGGACATTACTTTCTCCATGTCTCGCTGAGCTTTACGCAAATGCTTTTTTGGTTTTTTTAAGACCAGCTGGTCCCAATCATGAAACTGGGCGTGCATCATATTAAGCTTTTTATAAATATTTGTTGCCATTGGATCAGTGCCAACCTTCGCCCAAGCCTCTAGTACCGTCTCATTAAACTTCTCTTCCTGTAACCAGCGAGCTTTAAACTTTTTCTGTTGGCCACTTCCACCCGCAACCGTCTGGGAATAATACTCTGTATTAACTAACAATGGCCGGTGGTCTGAATGGTTAAATTCCAGATTCTCTAATGCCGCCTGTGGGAACAAGCTTGACCAAGCCTCATTTACTAATCCTCTATCGAGTCTTTCTCTGATCCTTCCTCTTCGCCAGGTAAATGGGTCTCCCACAAAACCCATGTCACACAAATTACAATCATCAATAACTTGTTGGAAGGCCTGCATGTACTGCTGGGTCTCGGATTACCCCCCTCTTTCTCATGCAAAAATTGTATCTCATTAAGATCACCAATTAGAAGCCACGGCAGATCATAATTATGCTGAAGCTGTCTTATGCGATCCCAAGTTTTATATTTGTTCTCCCATCTAAACTCTTCATACATGCCAGTGAGACGCCATTCTCTAGCATCCGCATCCATTATTCTTACATCAATGAACATAGGATCCAAAGCGAGACGATGAATAGACACTTCCTTTTTCCACATCAACAGTAAACCACCTTTCTTCCCATCACTAATGCACACAAATTTCTGGTCCATCTTCGTCTTCCTCCTCAAGCATTCAGCCGGATAGCTATCTAAGTGAGTCTCCGACAAGAACATCACATCAGGATTGGTTCTTCGCTGGACATCCAGCAAAGCTCGAACTGCCTGGGCGTTCCCGAGCCCGTTACAGTTCCATGCTAGTATCTTCATGGCAGTGAAGCGACGAAAAAACTCTCGGTCGGCGACGCCGCCGGAAGACAGAAAACCCTAGCTTTTATTTGCTAGGGAACGACAAATTAGAGACGGAACCCCTCCGGGGAGGGTTAAGAGCACAATCTCAAAACCTTCGCATGCGCCGGATCATTAACGGACGCTTGCAGCGCTGACTAGGAGCTTCCGCTAAATGTTACCTTTATTTTAGGGGTTCCGCTAAATGTTACCTACGCCTAAACGAGGGCAATCCATCATTTGGTAAGGCCCATCAGAATAGGCCGAGTAATTTAAGGAAACCAGCGGCCCAAGAATGACTAGACCCTAAACCATCTCTCTTCTCCACTTCCCCTATCTCGCCTTTGCTCGTGGAAAAAGCTCGAGGTGCTAATGGCGGCGGCGGCGGACTTCACGCAGAGCAAGCAGGCCATGTCGTACGCGCTCTGCAAGCACCTGAACCTCGATCCGGTAAGCCCCTCCGCCCTTCTACCCTTAAAACCTTTGGATCCCGATTTCTGTTGCTTCGGAGGCTCGGAGCGATAGTGTTCCGTGTTTGCTGTTTACTGGTCACGCGGGGGTGATTTTCGTTCTTACCGGTGCGTGCTGAGATTTTTTAATGCATATGTGTTGGGCTCTGGGCATGGGGCATGGTTAGTTCATCGATAATTAAGTTTGAATGACCTCGTTATGCTGCGATGTGGATTTTAGGTATGGCGATTTTATACATGATTTGCTTGGGGATAGTAAAGATATCTAACTTACCGATAGTTAATTGCTCGATCAGTTAGGGGCCTGGATAATACCTGTTATATTATGAAGATTCTCCAATAAAGGGGTCCGTTTTGCATATCGAGACTGATTTGGTGTGTAAAATTAGTACAGTATGAATATACATAATTTGCTAGATAAGTTCAAAATGTCATGTTATATGTTTTGTGCAAGATAAAGAGGTAGAACTATATTAGTCAAACATATGTTAATTGGCAAGGGCTACATATCTAATATACATCTTCTGCTAAATATCCTGGTTAATATGGTTGCGTATTTCTCTCTGGTTATGGAGTAGTTGTTATCAATCGGATTGGAACAGAACATTCTTGTTCTCATGGTTGTTATACTAATCGCTGAAAGGTGCTTGTTTGGTTGTCAAGAGTGTGATAAGGAAATGAGTAGCCTAGCTAGCTGCATATTCTGTGGATACTATCTGGCACATGGCTAGAACTTACTGTAGTTCAATAGTTTTGCTGCAAAGACGAAGTTTGAAACACTAGTCCTCCAATATGTTAGATACTTTGATGTAAAGATACCTTCACCACATGCAGCATATGCCCTTTCTCCTCGGCATAGTCTTTGTTATATATCTAATTGTTACGGAGTAGTGTATTCTCTTGTTCAAAACATTTGCCTCATTTTTTCTTTTCTTTTGGTGGCTGGCTATGGTCTGATATGGCACTGATTGAGTAACTCAGGGGTGACTTGTATTTTGGGTACCCCTGGTCCCCGGACCAACATGTATAGTGCACAGTGTGCAAACTTTGTTGCATATTATGTACCATGTTATCTTTTGTAATTTGCGACTTCTATCGAACAAAATTTTCCCTTCTCATTCTTATCAAGCTTTATTTGCATGGACTTCTATTGCTAGAAACTGCCGCTAATTTATGTGCTGGATATTACAGAATAGCATATCCAGTACACTCATCAAGGAGAATGATATTGCGAGCCTATTCTCACATATCGTGACCTCACCGCAGGATGAGGTAACTGTTCTTGCATGTATGTGTAATGTACATTAATTCTGTTCACTTGTACTTATGTACTGCTACACAATCTCCTTTTCTTCATGGGTAGGTCAAGAAGTGGGTTGAGTTCTCCAGCAATTTTATTGTGAGTGATGGGCAACAGCATGCATTACTTGGTAATTTGAATCAACATTTGTCCCAGATGTCAGTACTATTGGCTGGTTTCAAGCCATCAGCGGCGGACATTATTGTGTTTGCAGCCGTGCATGTTTTCATGGTATGTATGTTGTAACTCTGCCCATTTACGTGAACACCATCATATCTTCATCTGGGATGTATTTTTGTAATCACTGTCTTACTACTAAATAGATATGTCTTTTTAGACATTTACTTCCTCAAGTTCTAATTGTGCATTGCTTTTTCAGTGTCATCTTAGTGACATTGAGTTGCAGAAATATCCAAATATATTGCGGTGGATGGATTACATTCAGGTTTAAGACGGATCTTTCGATTTATTTTGATAATTGCATCTGTCTTTTGTCTTAACTTGTTCCTGTGTGCTGTATACATAATTTCCTCTAGAATAAGATAATCAAATCCATATGCATTACAATTTCTTGCCAACACAGACCTAAATACATCTCCAATGTTCTTCCATCTCATTTCTTATCCGTCACTATATCTATACAAATATGTCATTTTAATCTCAATTCTGAAATTACTGGACCTGATTTTGGAAGTAGCCATGTTTTGAAATATCAAATTTATCTGATATTTCAAGCGTATCCAGCACACTTTTGGAAAACTAGCTTTTACACCTTTTGATACCAACTCATGGTTTACATTGTAATTGTTAGATGTATTAGATGTGTGTGTATAGTCTCTCTTTTCGGTTTATCCCCATTGGACACATGTATATGTACTGGCCCTTGGCCCTCCTGAGAATACAGTTGCTCATTCCTAACATGGTATCAGATGCTTAGGTTTGCTCTCCCGCTTCCGCACGCTCGCAACTCCGTGCTTGCTCCCCCGTCGCCGGCCACCCTCTCCCTCGTCGCCGGCCATCTCCACCGCGGCAGCCGTCGGCCGTCCGCACCTCGCCTGCCTCGCCCGGCGCTGTGCCCGCCCCGGCCGCGCCCTGCCTCCTCCCGAGCTACTCTGCCGCCGCGCGCCGCTCGCGCCACTGCCGCGTCTGCCCGCGCCCCGGCCGCGCCCCGGCCACGCCCGGCGGCCGCGCCGTCGCGCCCCGGCCGCACCCATCCGTGCCCCGGCCCCGCCCCCACCCGCCCCGGCCGCGCCCCGCCTCCTCCTGCCTCCACCGCCGTCGCCTGCACCCGCCTGAGGCCGCTGCCTGCCTCCGCCGGCCCGTGCTGCTCTGCCCCGGCCGCGCCCGATCCCGATCCAGATCGGGGCTCCTGTAGCAGTGTACTGTAGCAGTTGACAAAAAAAAACAGAGAGCTCCTCATGTCCGCTTCAGGCTACGTTGTTGTTCCTCGGTGCTCGGTGATCTTTGATGGCACCAACTATGCCGAGTTTGCGGGCTTCATGCGGATCCACATGCGCGGCCTTCTCTCGTGGGGCGTTCTTTCTTGCGAGGTCCCCTGTCCGCCTTGCCCTGTCGCTCCTGTGGCTCCTACCCCACCGGTGCCGCCTGTTCTTGCTACTGGTGCTTCTCAGGCTGATCGGGATGCAGCAAAGGCTCTCGATGCTGCTGCGGTGGATGCTTATGATCAGCAGGTATCAGCCTATTCCGATGCTCTTTCTCTCTACCGGGATGATCTGTCTGCTTACACTCAGTGGTGCAATGATGATGCTCGGGCTGCTGTTGTTCTCACTGCTAGTGTCCTACCTCAGTTTGCTTCGGAGTTCATGAGCCTCGGTACTGTTGCAGCGATGTGGTCTTACCTCTGTCAGCGCTATCAGCCCTCTGGTGATGCGCTCTACTTATCTGTGGTGCGTCAGGAGCACGCTCTTCAGCAGGGTGACTCTTCTGTTGATGAGTTCTACACACAGAGTTCTGCCATCTGGCGCCAGCTTGACTCTCTTCGGACAGTTGTTTGTGGAACTTGTCGTTGCTGCCAGACTATGAGGTCAGATTTGGAGTTTCAGCGTGTCCATGAGTTCTTATCTCGCCTTCGTTCCGAGTTTGAGCCTCGGCGCGCTCACTTGCTTGCTCGTGGTCGTGTTCCTATCTCGGAGGTGCTTGTTGAGCTTCGTGCTGGGGAGACCCGCCTTCGCTCTGCTGGTTTGCTTGCAGTTCCCTTTGTGTTGGCTGCTCAAGCTCCTGTGTCGTCTGCTCGTCTCACCGCTCCACCGCTTCTGCCCACACCTTCAGGGGGGTGGGTCGCCCCCCTCATGCTGAGAAGGGCCGGTCGCGCCGTGACACTTTCTGTGGCTACTGCTCCAGGCAAGGTCACCCAGAGTCTGATTGCCGCCAGAAACAGCGAGACCAGAGGCGCTCTTCTTCCAGTGGAACTCATGCGCCTCCCTCGACTCCGTCACTCACTGACCAGGATATTATGCGACTCAAGCGCATGCTGGCTTCCTTTGGTTCTACCTCGACGGGTTCTGTTGCTGCTGTGACTGCCACCACCATTCCGCCCCCGCCGGAGCCTACTCAGTCAGGTACATCCTCGTGGGTTCTGGATTCTGGAGCTTCCTTTCATATGTCCTCTGATTCTTCTGTTTTATCTTCTCTTCGACCTCTTGATTTTCCTCTTAATGTTCTCACTGCCGATGGCACACCTCTTCCTGTTGCTAGTCGTGGCATTCTTTCTACTCCATCTTTTTCTGTTCCTAGTGTTTCTCATGTTCCTCGTCTTACCATGAATCTTTTTTCCGCTGCCCAACTTACTGATTCTGGTTGTCGTGTCATTCTTGATACCGACTCTTGCTCCATTCAGGATCGTCGCACCAAGGCTTTGGTTGGTGTTGGCCCCCGGTGCCGTGAGTCAGAGGGCCTTTGGGAGGTTGACTGGCTTTGTGTTCCTTCCGCTGCCACCACTTCTGCCAGCTCTCATGCTCTTGCTGCCTCTTCGTCTGCGTCCTTCCAGTAGTGGCATCATCGCCTTGGTCACATCTGTGGCTCTCGCTTGTCTTCTTTAGTTCGTCAGGGCCTCTTAAGGTCTGTATCTGGAGATGTCTCCTTACATTGTAATGGTTGCAGACTTGGCAAACAGACCCAGTTACCTTATCCTACCAGTGAGTCTGTATCTCAGCATCCGTTTGACTTAGTTCATTCTGATGTCTGGGGTCCTGCTCCCTTTGATTCGAAAGGTGGTCATCGCTACTATGTCTTGTTTATTGATGATTTCTCTCGCTACACTTGGCTCTACTTCATGAAATCTCGTAGCGAGGTTCTCTCTCTATACAAACGATTTGCTGCCATGGTTCACACCCAGTTTTCCACGCCCATTCGTACTTTTCGTGCTGACTCCGCTGGAGAGTATATCTCCCAGCTGTTGCGTGGTTTTCTCGCGGAACAGGGTACTCTTGCCTAGTTCTCATGTCCTGGTGCTCATGCTCAGAATGGCGTTGCTGAACGTAAGCATCGTCATCTGCTTGAGACGGCTCGTGCGCTGATGATTGCCGCTTCTCTTCCACCCCACTTTTGGGCTGAGGCTGTTTCTGCATCCACCTATCTCATCAACATTCAGCCCTCGACTGCTCTGCAAGGTGGTATTCCTATGGAGTGTCTCACTGGTCGATCTCCTGACTACTCTGCTCTTTGTATGTTTGGATGTGTGTGCTATGTCCTGCTTGCCCCGCGAGAACGCACCAAACTGACTGCTCAGTCGGTTGAGTGTGTCTTCCTTGGCTACAGTGATGAGCACAAGGGCTATCGTTGTTGGGACCCTGTTGGTCGTCGCTTGCGCATCTCGCGTGATGTGACCTTTGATGAGTCTCGCTCTTACTACCTCCGCCCTTCCTCCTCGAGTTTCTCTGTGGACGATATTTCTTTCCTTCTCCTTCCCGATACATCCTCCTCTGTGCCTCAGGTCTCTCCCCTTCCTCCGACCCGTCTCACTCTTCCTCACGTACCACCGACACCCCAATCTCCTCCGTCCTCATCTCCCCCATCCTCTCCGATCCGTCGGCCTCTCTCTCCTTTTCCTCTCCACTACACTCGTCGCCCTCGTGTTGAGGATGATTCTCCTGACACACCTTCCACTTCCGATGTTCCTCCTTCCACACCTCCACCAACTCATAATCTTCGTGCTCGACCTCGACCCCCTCTTGCTCGCTACTCCCTTGCCCAATACGGCCTCTCTGTTGTTCCTGAGCCAACTTCCTATCAGGCTGCCCTGACTCAACCTGAATGGCAGCCTCCGATGGCCTAGGAGCTTGCTGCCCTTGAGCGTTCTGGCACGTGGGATCTGGTTTTCCTTCCTTCTGGTATTCGTCCCATCACATGCAAGTGGGTCTATAAGATTTAAGACTCGCTCTGATGGTTCTCTTGAGCGCTACAAAGCCCGTCTTGTGGCTCGTGGTTTTCAGCAGGAGCAGGGACGCGATTATGATGAGACATTTGCTCCTGTGGCCCACATGACCACTGTCCGCACTCTCCTTGTTGTTGCTTCTGTTCGTCATTGGTCTGTATCTCAGCTTGACGTTCAGAACGCCTTTCTCAATGGTGAGTTGCGTGAGGAGGTTTATATGCAGCCACCCCCAGGGTACTCTGTTCCTGATGGTATGGTCTGCCGTCTTCGCCGCTCTCTCTATGGTCTTAAACAGGCCCCTCGTGCCTGGTTCGAGCGGTTCGCCTCTGTCGTGACTGCCGCGGGTTTCTCGCCCAGTGATCATGATCCCGCTTTGTTCGTTCACACGTCTCCTCGTGGTCGGACTCTTCTCCTTCTCTATGTTGATGACATGATCATCACTGGTGACGACTCTGACTACATTGCCTTTGTTAAGGCTCGCCTTCGCGACCAGTTCCTCATGACTGATCTTGGTCCTCTTCGCTATTTTCTTGGGATTGAGATCTCCTCGACCTCTGATGGTTTCTACATCTCCCAAGAAAAATATATTCAGGATCTTCTTTCTCGCGCTGCTCTCGGTGATGAGTGCACAGTTGTGACTCCTATGGAGCTCAACGTTCAGCTTCGTGCCTCTGATGGTGACCCTCTTCCTAATCCCACTCGCTATCGTCACCTCGTTGGCAGTCTTGTCTATCTTGCTGTTACGCGTCCTGACATCTCCTATCCTGTCCACATCCTGAGTCAGTTTGTTTCAGCCCCCACCTCTGTCCACTATAGTCATCTCCTCCGTGTTCTACGATATCTTCGTGGCACGATCTCTCAGCGCCTTTTATTTCCCCGCTCCAGTTCTCTTGAGCTTCAGGCCTACTCGGATGCTACCTGGGCTAGTGATCGACGCTCGCTGTCTGCTTACTGTGTCTTTCTTGGTGGCTCTCTTATTGCCTGGAAGACAAAGAAGCAGACTGCTGTTTCCCGCTCGAGTACAGAGGCTGAGTTACGCGCCATGGCTATGTTGACGGCTGAGGTGATCTGGTTACGGTGGTTACTTGAGGATTTTGGTGTGTCTGCTACCACCTCGACTCCCTTACTGTCAGACAGCACCGGTGCTATCAGTATTGCGCGTGACCCGGTGAAGCATGAGCTCACCAAGCACATCGGTGTGGATGCCCACTTTGTACGTGCTGCTGTGCAGGATGAGGTTCTCGCTCTTCACTATGTGCCCTCTGAGTTACAGCTGGCGGACTTCTTCACGAAGGCACAAACTCGAGCGCAGCATGAGTTCTTTCTTTCCAAACTCAGTGTTGTTGACCCACCATGAGTTTGAGGGGGGGGGGGGGGTGTTAGATGTATTAGATGTGTGTGTATAGTCTCTCTTTCCGGTTTATCCCCATTGGACACATGTATATGTACTGGCCCTTGGCCCTCCTGAGAATACAGTTGCTCATTCCTGACAGTAATTTGTAGCTGGGCAGTTATTTTAGTACCATTACAGTTTCTTACAAAAGTATCTTTCTTGCTTTTGTACCTAAATGTAGCCATAGCTTTATGCTGGTGGGAGTCTCTTCTAGAAAATAATTCCAGTTTATTATTTATATTATGCCCACATTGTCAGGCATTTATATCATCTCATGTGAATCTACTGTTTGATGCAGAATGTTGTTGATTTTGGTATGACGCTGCAAAAGATAAACTTGACCAAATCTATCTTCAATCCACCTTCACCTTCACCTTCTGTAAGCAATTTTTTGGTGATCTGAAAGTATTTTATATTTTCCTTCTAAATTTATTTACTTTCCTCTAGAACTGTATGGGAAGATATCTCTGCAGCGTGCTGTTGCCAATTACTGTTTTTCAAGATCAAATTTGTGCTTGATCTGCTAAATGCGTACTCGTCTACATCTAACTCATAAGATACTATTGTTGGTACTACTAAAACACAAAAACATTAGTCTTCAGAGTTGATAAATCGCTGATATACTGTTTCTTAACTATCCTCACAACATCTATAGAAAGGATTGTGTTTCAATCACAGAAATAACCATATCATTTCTTAATTCTACTTGACAGCACCCAAAGAAAGCTGATAAAGGAGACGGTGATCAAAATTCCAAGAAAGCTGTTTCAGGGCAGAAGATTGCAGATAAGTCAGATGGAGCTGCTGACTCCAAAAAGGCTGCAGGGGAGGTACCGATCCACAATAGTTATTAGCATTTCTGGACTAGTACTATTTGTAGAAGTCACTCCTGGTACATTTTGCTGTGAAGATTTGGCTGCAACTTTACCATTTTACTCCATTTCCGTGTTCTTTTACTGCATTTCTGGCATTGGTATTGCATGGTAAACTATAGGGTGTGTTTGGTTGATTCGATAGCATGCCCTATTAATTTTTTCCAGCCATTGGCTGGCCAAACGACCTGTCATACCATCAGACTACTTGACCCTATGTTGACCAAAATTTTGGCAAGAATTGTTGTGAAGAGAAAGATGGCGGGTTAGTTTTCATGGGCAGCATTATTTTGGCAACTAAACAAGCAAGACCCAGAATACCATAGGCTGCCAAATTTTTGGTCGACCAAATTTGCGCACCAAACTAAACATACCCTTAGTTCTGTTTCATGTAGCCACTTGTGCAATACACCAGAGAACCTGAAAGACTAAGTATTGAAATGTTTAGCTATGTACAGCTTTTGCATCGCAGTGTTGATTTTCATGTTTGTACACCATTATCAGAACTTATTTGTTGTACAATATGTCATTTTCTATTAGTTGGTGAGTTTATTTGCTGTGTTGATTCTTGTCAGAATAAGGTTTCTGGGGACAAGGCAAATCCTACTTCTGCTAAAAACAACAAACCTTCTGGGGATAAAAAGAAAGTCCAAGAGAAGACTGCCGGGAAAACAACAGAGGCGGCTGCAGAGAAAGCTCCACAGAAAAGTGCAGAAAAGGATTCTGAGTGCAGTGTCAGTATCCTGAATATACAGGTTGGCGTTATTCGCAAAGCATGGAAGCACCCATCAGCTGACAGGTGCTATTTCCACCCAACACTTGTAAAAAGTTCCTCTGTTTTTTGTCAGTCTTCTTTCTGACAACCCAACCGGTTATTTTTGCAGTCTTCTGGTGGAGGAGATAGATTTGGGAGATGGCAATGTGCGTCAAGTTGTTAGTGGTCTTGCGAAGTTCTTCAACCCAGATGAACTTGTTGTAAGTAGTCAACAGCAGGAATGAACTTGAATGATTCTTGTTCATTTTTGTCTCTTATCCATGATTCTGTGTTCTGAACATTTGCCCTTACTTTTGAAGAATCGCCATGTGGTCTTGATCACGAATGTGAAGCCTGGGAAGCTGCGGGATGTAATGTCTGCTGGATTGGTATGCTCTATTCGCATCCTATTGTAGTTGTGTTCTATCCGTAGGGAAAGCTTCTTGAATTTCGGCTTAGTTTGTTTACCATCCTTTCCCAAAATACTACTGTGGTGAAATGCAAGCTCCAGGCAAGCCTTGCTGTGCACTGCTAAATCATTAGGCATGTACTAAACCTCATACTGATAGACTCTAAAATCATCACTGTAACTCTTGGAAGAAAATGATAAACTGTTTTGAAATGAATTTATGATGCGAAACCCTTACAATGTGGTAAAAATTATCTGAAATGGAACAATATGTTCATATCCTATCGTATTCTGACATAGCGCAACAGTGTGTTTGTCTTGTCTTCTGATGTTGTCAACCCTCAGTCCAAACTGTAACTATCTTATTTTGACATGTTTCTCTAAATTAAACATATTACCAGGTCTTGTGTGCTTCGAATAAAGATCATACAGTTGTGGAGCCTTTGATTCCTCCGGAAGGAGCCAAGCTTGGAGAACGCATTTCTTTTGCTGGGTAAGAATCATATGTTGTAAATGACGAATTTATACATTTTATAAGGGTCCCATTTTATAAAAGGTGTGTTTGTGCATTTCTATACAGTTTGTACTATGTTTGGTTTTCTTATCTGTATTCATAGCCTATAATCTGTCCCCAGACCCCACCTTGTGTGGGAGCTTCTATGCACTGGGTCTGTCCTTTATTCGTAGCTATGAAGTACCCAGTATGCCATTTAGTATGCAGTTCTGGTGGTTGGTATGTAAGCTGTTGCAAAATATGTTGGTCCTAATAACAATATTTGGAAGTGCAATTTGGATGAACCAAAGGGTCATGCTATCTGTTGAGTTGCCTTCTAGTTTTAAGGAACATGTGTGCTTGGGACCACCTGTGAAACAAAATGTTGTAGTTTTAATGGTTTTGTCAATTTTTGCTCAATTGTCCTCTTGCAGGTATTTGGTTCCTATTTGATCTGCATCTGTTGCACATACTTATGTTTGCCAATTTTCCCAAAAATATAGGTTTGACGGGAAGCCAGAAGATGTTTTAAACCCAAAGAAGAAACAGTTGGACAAGATAACACCGGTAAGCATTCATCAATGGCCAATTTTGATATTATCTCACTTGTATTTTCCTTTTGGTGATTAAAGGTTGGCCATTCAGCATGGTTTGAGTAAATGCAGTCAGTTTTGTCAGTAGTTGGAGAACATACCCTGTATTGTCATAAATATAGAAAGGCCTTCCTGAATGCTATTGCTTAGTTATCCTGTATCCATTTCATGTACTAACCAATAACTTTGCTTTGTTATGTATCCAGCATCTCCGTACCGACGATAATGGAATTGCAACGTTCCGAGGGGTACCATTCACTACATCAGCTGGTCCGTGTAGATCCTCAGTTCCGAACGCAGATGTTAAGTGAGCAACTCATTAAGCATGCTGATTTCAAACATTGATGTGCTAAAACACATGCAAATGTACCATTTTGTCTTAATGCCCATATTAAATGTTACCAAATGTTAACAGAGTTGTCAGTTCTCGACTTTTAATATCCGAAAACAAATTTTCTTTTGCCTACGCGCAAAAAGGAAAAAGATGGCATGGTCCTGTGTTAGGCCATATGCGATGATATTATTGCGCAAAAGGTGATCAACCAGAGTGCACGATCATGTGTTAGGCAAGACTGCTGGGAATGGGATGATTCAGTTTTCTTACCCGTGGTTCCAGTTAACTACGTCCGTGAAGAAATATAACGCTCTTATATTTCTTTATTTATACGGAGAGATTACTTATTATTTTGCTCTACAATTGTGCCACCCAGTGACCTGAAGCGGCTACATCTTTAGTAGAACACAAGTAATGCCTTGCTTCGCTGGAGAGTTAGCACGAGGCCATGGGAATCGAGTTCTTCCTCTCTTTTTTGTCAGAGTTCTTCCTTGTGGAGCTCCTTTTGCCCGACCCGCATCTTGCCTATCTCCATGCCAAAGTATTGTTTTGGAACCTGTTTCCTTGCGGCCTGGTTGTGGCCACATCGGATGCTCCTCTTGAGAATTTTGAGATGTCGCGTGAAATCTGATCAAAAACTTGCCCTTCTCGCACAGAAGGGAATACATCAATTCTTCGATTCCTAGGTTTTGGCCGCAACCGTCGTAGAAAGTTTAGCTTAGATGCTGTCAGCTGCGACCTTTTTTCATGTCCAAGCAACCAGCGGTAGCCATGCTTTGGTATGTGTTCTTTTGGTGTCATCAAGCAACCATCCATTTGCGCCCACGTTCGTTTTGCTCTTGGCATGGTGTCTGCGCCACGGGCCAGATTTTTTTGATTTTTTTACTATGTTTCTCAATTTTACTGTTCACTATGAGCATTTGAGCTCATGGTGCAAATACTCCATGTCCGTCTACAATATCAAATATATGCTACACTAATATAATGATATGAAAATAAATTTCATAATGAATCTAATCAAATAAATTTGGTTTTGTAGACACTAATATTTTTTTTGAACGGTCACCAGGGGGAGAGGATCCCCACCTAGATATATTGCTCAAAAAACTGTCAAAGCCAAGAGTCACTTCTAAATCTTTGACTGGTCCGGTTTATGAAGGAAACCGGATCGAAAATCTAAACAAATTGACCCCGTTTATGAGGAAAACCGGGCCAAAAACCGCACACGTAACAAGGTTACAAGAGGATGAGAAGAAAGGGACACCCAACAAAGGCAAGACCTAGCTAGCAGACGAGGAGGACCATCACCATGTGTCGTCGTTTTTTCACGGCAGATGTCATATGGTGGCTTATCAGTGGTGTTGGGGCCATTGGACGCCGATGGGCTTCGGGTGCGGGATTGGGTACGAGAAGGTGGAGACACGCGACGTACCCAGGTCCGGGGCCCTCCGTGGGAGGTAATGCCCCTAGTCCTGCTTGGATTCGTTGGATGGATGGATAAGTATACAGAGGTGTTCCTGAAGCTGTGTTCGGAGGAGGAAGAAAGGAGCAGCCGGCTCGTCTCCCTCTGCTACTGGGAAGGGTACAGGATCTCCCTACGTGTGTGTTCTTGATCGAGGGTTCTGTCCCCGTTGCATGCGGGGCTCGGGGGGTTTTATAGGCCACCCCCCGGCTCTTACAATAAGATTTAGGTACGAGGGTGGAGGGACCCGGCTGGCAGCCTCTCCGCTTGGTCAGGGGGTCCCGCGGTTTGTATTGTCTCGTCGTGGGCGGGGCCCGCCGGCCGAGCGGTCCCATCCCTGCTGGGACCCACCGACGGGCGCCGCGATTGGTCCTCCCCCACCTGCTCCGCCACGGGCTGCCCGAGGAGGCGTCGCCTAGCGCCAGCCGGCCGAGGTCGTCGGTACGGCCGGCGGGACTGTAGCCACGTCGGGGCAGGCACTCGAGTGGCGAAGGCATGCTGGAACTGTTCCCCGTTCGGTCGCGCTCACTGAGGTCAGCGGGCCGGACGGATGGACTGTAGCCGTGCGGGACGGCGCGTTAGCGACCACTGTGGCCACAGGGTTGCTCGCCCTGTCAGTCATATTGCACTTCCGTACCTGTGGTTAGGGAGACGGGACAGGGCGTGTCCGTCCCCAAGTCAACGGGCTGCCCGGCTGCTTGGCCAGCCAGGCGGGAGCATGCCCGGCCGCTAGGCCGGTCAGGCGAAATGCCAGCCGGAGATGGCTCGTGCGGCGTGTCCCCAGCCGGCCTCGTCTAGCCGACCGATTGGTTAATCTTCGAAGCGGAGTGGGGAGGACCCTGTTGCCTTGGCATACCCCGGGATATGAGCCCCGCCAGTAACCCCCGAAGCCGGCAGGGGCCCACGTCCGGTGGACGGTGGGGTGCCGGCGGCTTCCCCCCAGCCAAGCCCGCCTCCGGCCCGAAGGCAAAGGGGCAGCCGGGCCAGCTACAGGACCCGGCGCCTCAGGTTCTGGCACGTCGCTCCAGGGTACGCGCCGGCACGCGACTTGCCACGCGGCACGTAATGATGCAATGGGCCCCGTGCACGCGGGGAGACGGGACGTCGCCCAGGGCCAGTCCGGTAGGGCCCAGGCGTAGCCCGGTAGGCCTCGGGGCCGGGGCCGGATCCTTTGCGCCCTGATACGGCCATTATTGCCTGAAGCGACCCACTCGCACGAGATTTCCGGGGAACGTGGGTGCAGACGATCCCACGTCCCCGGTCGTGTCCTTCCCTATAAAAGGGAAGGGAAGGGCAGGGGGTGGAGGTACCTGCGCCCCACTTGCCCCCTTGCCGCCCTTCTCACCATTGCTCCTCGCTTCTTGACCTCGCCTCCCCTCGTGCTGCCGCGCTCGAGCCCGCACACGCGCCCGCACGCCGCCCCACCGCTGAGATGGCCGACGGACGTGGCGGCAGCTGGGGAGGATCCTTCGTTACTGATGCCGATATCGGGGAGCTACGCAAGGCGCGGATGTAGGAGATATGCCCTAGAGGCAATAATAAATGTTATTGATCATCTCCCTGTTCATAATTAGGTTTATGTTCCATGCTATAACTGCTATGGTTCTCGAGTCTGCAATAACCATGAGGCTTGAAGGAAGACTCATATGCACGTGTGGAATAATAAACGGTAAAATGTATTCCTAGTTTGGCCTCTAAGACTGGCTCAAGTATTGCATGATGATCCTGTTTTCCTGATCATGGGCATGGCTATGCCGGCAATTTTGAGGGCACAATGTTAGAAGAACATTTGTGTTGAATCGACCCGAATTGATGTTATGCTATGAGATACATTCATCATAAGTTAATGGTTAATAACACAGAGAAGTTAATGTTTGCATAATTCCTTAGACCATGAGAGTATCGAGTTTCTTCATGCTTGCTTCATGAACTTTGGGGTTTGTTAAACGTCATCCGTAAATGGGTGGCTATTACGGCGGCTTACGGGTTCATGGAAAAGTATGTCAAGTAACTTGATAGCTCAAGATTGGGATTTGCTCCTTCGACGATGGAGAGATATCTCTGGGCCCTCTCGGTGTTACGGTATCCATCATCGTCTGGCCAGACACTTTATGATTTGATCACGGGGATGCCGAAACACGGGAACGAGAAAAGAGAACAATACCGGTAACGAGGTAACTGGCATAGTGGACAAGTTGTTGATCCATGGGGATGCCAACATGTCTCACCTCGGGTATTTGTAACATATCACGAAGCAACAGGAATAGCACACGGCAACTGGAGGTTCACTCGAATATTCATTCGTGTGGGTATAGGGGTCAATATGGGTGTCCACGGCTCCGATGTTGATCATTGATCGGAAGGGGTTCCGGGTCATGTCTATGCTTCACTGAACCTATAGGGTCACATGCTTAAGGGTCATCTATTTGCTGAATACTAGACAAGGAGTCGGAGAGAAAATCACCGGAAAAGTTTCGGACACCGGAAAAGTTTCGGACAACGGAAAAGTTTCGCAGAGAGAACACCGGAACAGTTTCGGTGAAACTGAAAAGTTGTTTCAGGGGATACCATAAAGTCAAATTGGTTTCGGCACATGCCTGATAATTCTTGGAGGGTGCCAGAATCGTTCTGGAAACTTTTTGGAATTTTTCGGGATGAAAACCGGAAATGTTCCGGAGCTGCCGGAACCGCTTCAGATGCTTTTCGCAGATGAAAATCACTAAACCGGAATTGTTTCGGAAAGTGTTGAAAATTATTTTAGTGGGTACTGGAAATGTTCTAAGCCCACATAAATATTTTCAGTTCGATCAGACGCTGAAAAATGTCGTCGTGAATAGTGAAATCAGCTTTATGGTTACTTTTTGGAAAGCCACCTTTTTGGGCTTTTGCTCCAAAATATCTTGGAGATGACATGGATGGATGTGGCTGAAATTTCATCCCCTCCACCCCTCCTTCTCCTATAAATAGAGGTGGAGGGGGCAGCCCAAAATCAATCCCTTCTCACATACAAGTGTCATGCATGATTTGGCTTCTTCTCTCCCTCCCAGCGAAATAGTTTCGTAGAGCTGAAAGGCTGTCTGGGTTCTGGCAGGAACTAGTTCTGGACGGCGAAGCCCTGCCGGATAGATGACACCGTATGTGTGCAACTCTGTAGAGAGATCGTAGTTTCGGTCTTAGTTCGAGAGTGCCTCCCGAAGGGCTATCCGTGTGACCGTCCGAGTTTCGAAGGTCCTTCCGAAGGGCTGTCCGTGTGACCGTCTGAGTTTCGAAGGTCCTCCTAAAGGGCTGTACGAGTGACAATCCAAGTTTTGGAGGTCCTCACGTAGGGCTGTCCGCGACACCGTCCGGGGACTGTGTGACCGCCTCCCGGAGGGCTATCCGAGGGGAAGATGAGGGTATACATCCTCGCGGTTGGGAGGTTGTAAATCCTAGCTGCGGGGATCTGCACCACCGATCGTCATCGACTCTACTTCCGCTGCGCTACGAGTCGGTAACGAAAATGATCAAACCTTGTATGCAGTCTCCATAGTGGTCTTGGGCTGGTGCGTAGGTCGGAATTTTTTTGTTTTCTGCTGCGTTACCCTACAGTGGCATCAGGAGCCGTGCTATGCGTAGATGCAGGTTGCGATCTAGAATACATAGAGATGTATGGGTGTTGCACAATATAATTAGGTAGTAGATGAGATCTATTGCTGAAAATTATTTGTGCGGGTAGCATATGAAATCTGTTACCCGATGTTCTTTTTGCTTCCCCTGAATTTGCATAGTCCTGATCTTGACGGAATGGTCGAATCTCACAAAGTTCTGGCAATCCGCGATCCTTTCATGCTGCTCCTGAGTATGTTGATTGACAGATCAACGAAGTGCTAACAGTTCTTTGGGTTCCACCATAGATAAGAAAGATGGATGTTTCGCAGACGAAAGGGCAATGCAGATATGATCTGCACGGGGGTCACGCGTATGACGAAGTTTAGTATGGGGCTCGGGATTTTATTATCTCGTGTTTCATACACCCTGGAAAGTTAATCTAGCAACTTGGATTATCATGCTTGATGATGAACGTTGGTAGCTTCGGTTTGTTTCGAAACCTTAGAAGCCATGTAAAACAAGTTTTTGCATGAACCGATTAGAGGCGTCTAACTTGGTTTTGCAGGATGGTTTGCATGTGCATATGATATGGTATAGCAAGTCTCATATTAATTCGATTATGTATGAGATGACTATATGATGTAATTTGATTAACATGACCTGCGTGTCATGATTCGGCATGATGGCTGGAGCCATATGATTGCACTTTAATGACCTGCGTGTCAACCTTATGTAATGCATTTATTTTATTTGCTATAGAGATAGCAATATTATCTGGTGCATCGACAAGGTGGTGGCAATCTTTGCGAAGGTAAACACCGACGCGAATGCCGAAGACGAAGAAATACAAGACTTCTCCGTCGGAAAGGGCTATACCATATCATGCTATTATGAATTGCCTGAGATGTTTATCCCTTATGTTGCACCCTTCTTGATTGTGCGGTAGTCGCTTTTATTAGGGTGATCTCTCACAAAAATATCAAGTAGATAGTGTTCTCCCAAGTGTAGCACCGTCACGACACCTAACTTTTCGGGGTGCACCATGGAGTGGGTACGAACGATTAGGGATGTGTGAGGCGGGTGAGTAAAGACCTCGCAGCGAGATCACTTGGTTGTCTTGACGTTCAGGCATGAAAGTCATGAGCTCGGAACACATGCATCGAAAGATGAACAAGAGTCACATAGAGATGTGATCGGCAAGTTGGCCTACCGATTAAAATTCCCGTCATGAGATGATGATTCTATGGCGATGAATTGAAGTCTGGATCTTGTATCACTCAAAATCAATTATGAGAGATATTGATTTGAGTGGGAGCGCACTGTAGAATTAACTTGTTTAATTCTCAATGCAATTAATTTTGAACTCTGTCTAAATGTGATTTGCATAATAGTTGTAGAATAATGGCTCGCGTTTCCACCTTCCCTTTTAAAATTGAATAGCTGTTAAATATCTGGTTAAAACTTTACGGTTGGTAACGTAATTGTGAGGATTGTCCTCAAGAGTGTCTAGAAGGACTTGTCCTATCGCATGATTTCGGTATTCTCCCGCTAATGCTACTGATCATGTGACTCTCATCCTTCGATCCAATAGCTAGAAATCCTTTTCAGTCAAAGTGCAATATGTTTGCTTCCATGAGACCCGAACTTCGAGAGTTTGGATAGTTATGTGATATTCATGGAATCTGAAAATCATTTTCAGAGACAGACAAAGGCTAAAAGATATGAGATATCCAAAGCAATGTTTGTTTGCAAACTACTAGTAAAGACGTTTACTATGCATTAGACTGATAAGAGAGGGATCCAGGAGAACGCCTGTCATATGATGAAAGGTGAATAAAACAACAACTTAAAGAGAAAGGAAGTGTCCGAAGGGTGTTAGTGAGACTTTCACGCCTAGGAAGTCCAGGGCTAACGCCACTCTTAAGTTGGATGCTTCTTCTGAGAGTAGGAGAAACACTGAAAAGTTAAACTGTTAGAAGTATAATGGCAAAAGGAAAGAAGACTGGAATATCCAGCTCATGTATGAATGTCATACAAGTTTTTGATGTATAGAAGGCTGGTCAAAGATATAGTTCTTGGGAATTATGGTTAAACATGTTAATCACTAATTCTTGGGTATTGTGAGTTAATCAAAAAGATACCCGCTCGATTGCATTCTGTTGCAACTCGATGTAAGAACTACTATGGCCTGAAAGACTAGCCAGGGATGAGGTTTAGATACACGCAGGGAACATAGTAAATGTTACTATGCCTTCCATCGGTGTATTCCCTATGTATTTAATTTCATAATTCATTTAGAGTTTCACACTCTAGCCCTTTGCATAAGGTATCTTGCAAGAAGGTTGTTCATAAGAGAACTTTTGATGTTCGGTGTTATGAATAACATAAGGGCCATACTTTCATTATGAATGAGACATATGCTATTAATATTGATAATAATACATTACCTCTGGGTTTACTTTCATAATTCATTTTAGAGTTTCATATACTCTAGCCCATTGCACCATGTTTGTTGCAATAGAGTTGTTCATAAAAACAACAATTGTTGTTCAGTATTATGAATAAAATGAAGGGCCATGCTTCCATCCTAGATGGGATGTATGTTATGAATATTGATGGTTATATGATACATCCATAAACACTGACGCTAAATATCACGAGACTAAAAGAATACCACACAAGTGTGGCACTACATTTGGTCACATTGGAGAAACCCGCATGGAAAATTCCATTATGATGGATTTTGAAGTTGTTTGTTTTTGAATCATCTGACACTTGCAACTTTCCTCCGAAAAGTGAAGTGACTGAAATACCGTTCACAGGCCATAAGGAACGAGCAAAGAACATATTGGTGATCATACATTATGATGTGGGTAGTCCAATAAATGTTGTTGCAAGTAGTGGATTTATCTATCTTCAGAAATGACTCAAGTAGATATATGGATATTTACTTGATGAGACGTAAGTTTGGATCTTTTGAAATCATTCGAAAGGTTTTCAAAAATGAAGTAGAAGTTATTGTAACAAGAAAGTTATGTTTCTGGATTTGATCGCGGAAAGGAATATTTGAGTTACAAGTTTAGCGAATGTCTGATGAGTTGTGAAAAGAGTTTCATAACTTGCACCTCCCGGAACACCACTGCAAGTGGAAAGTCCGTGAAGATGTAATCGAACCATTTATAACATGGTAAGATCAAAGATGACATAAATAGATTTGCCATTATCCCTTTTATAGAGTGATGCTTTAGAGACTGCGGCTTTTACACTGAAAAGAGATCCATCAGGTCTGTTGAAATGACGCCATGGTATGGTACGCCCAACCATGTTATATCTTTTCTTAACATTTGGAATATGGGGCTTGTGTAAAAGGTTACAAACCTATTCCAAATCAGACAAGTGCTACTTTGTATGGCTATCCCAAGTCATTGGGTATTCCCGCACCACTATACCGAGGCAAAGGGTTTTGCCACAAAACGGTATGCTTTTAAAGAGAATAGTTCTTACAAAAGGTGAGTGGGAGGACAGTGCAACTCGACGAGATAACCAGTATCTTCGTCATCAGTTGAAAGGAAAGAAACCCTGGAAGTGATTCCGTTGTTTCCTACTACGACTGATACGGAAGTCTCTACAATAAAATGTATGGACTTCGGTCGAACGTGCAGCTAAACCACGTAGGCAAAGCTCGTGCAAACCTATTAGGTGCACAAACAAGATATTGTTGTTAGACAACAATATACCTACAAATACACAAGGAAGCGTTGATGGGCCCTGACTCTGGGATTGGCTAAATGCCAATACAATCCGAGATAGTTTCCATATAAGTGATTCAAGATTAAAACCTTGATACACCTTTCAGAGGACTTAGAGTCTAACGAATATTTATGGAACTAAAAAAACCGATACGGATAAAAATGTTTTATCCATAAAGCTCGACTTGTTGAAATAACAAGTTCAAGGAGTTGACTACGATGAGGTTGTTTCACCGTAGCGATGCTTAAGGTCGGTTCGGTTGAACTAGCAATTAATACATATATCAATCATGAGATATGAAACATGGATGACAAAAGGATTTCCATCTGATGAAAATGAAACCTAGGACTTGTATGTGATACAGTCCAAAGTAATTTGTCGATCCAGAGGATGCTAGTAAGTATGCAAACTTCAGAGTTCCAGCAATGGACAAAAGAGAGCAAAATGGAGTTGGAACCTTCGTGGTTTGATGAAATGGTCAAAAGGGTTTTTGACTTCATCAATGGGTAACGAAGATGCTTGTGATTCAATAAAGTAAGTGGGAGCATAATAATATTTCTAAAAACATTGTGTGCTTGACACATTGTTAATTGGAAATAAATTTCTTGACACGAATTAGGACTTCATTTGAAAATAGTTCTGCAATGAAGTGCTTAGGCTAAATAGCCTCCATATTAGGCATGATGATCTATGGAGATAGATTTACCTAATGGGGCTAAGCAATGAATACATATTGACATGGTGCTAAAACCTTTTAGCATTTAAAATGCCAAGGAGTGATTCTTGCCAAAGTCACATGGAAAGAGTTTTTGCAAGACTCAGTGTCCCAAAACACTGACGAGTAAAATACATGATGGAGATTCCACACACTCTAGTGTTTGGATTAATCATGTATTCCATGGTATGTAAAAACAACCAGATATGTCCAATACTCCCAAGTTGTTGCGAGTATAGATACCAAAGTGATCAAAGCACTAATCATGGGACAACAGTGAAAGATTTCATTAAGTACTAAAGTAGTACTGATGACATGTTTTTCTCGCAAGCAGAAATCATGAACAGTTCGTTGTAATATGTTACATCGATACAGTCTTCACCATTTCTCCATGCGATTTTCGATTTAATTGAGGGTTTTGTGTGATACACAATATGGTGGCACGGTAGTTGGAAATTGTTCCAAACAAGATACTGTGGCAAATTCTATAACAAAGGCTTAGTATGTTGACGCTTTAGAAGCGACAAAGAAGTTGTTGAATCATATAGTTCATTCATGAACTTAGTATGGTTCCAAGATGGCTTTCATCTATGGGACACTATTGCAGATAGTTGCTCCATAGCTCAGTCTGAGGAATCAGGTTTTGACCAATGATTCACACATATGCAAAGCCAAGTCCACACAAAATATGAATTTTGTGGAAGCGTGAAAACACAAGGATATGCAAAGTTACACACGGAGCTGAAGTTGTCAGATCCGTTGGACATCAGGCTATACCACAAGCGAAGCATATTTTACACCAGTATGCCATAGGTGTAAAGTGCATTAGCATTGACTAGATTATTGACTCTAGTGCAAGTGGGAGTCTGTAGGAGATATGCCCTAGAGGCAATAATAAATTTTATTGATCATCTCCCTGTTCATAATTAGGTTTATGTTCCATGCTATAACTGCTATGGTTCTCAAGTCTGCAATAACCACGAGGCTTGAAGGAAGACTCATATGCACGTGTGGAATAATAAACGGTAAAATGTATTCCTAGTCTGGCCTCTAAGACTGGCTCAAGTATTGCATGATGATCCTGTTTTCCTGATCATGGGCATGGCTATGCCGGCAATTTTGAGGGCACAATGTTAGAAGAACATTTGTGTTGAATCGACCCGAATTGATGTTATGCTATGAGATACATTCGTCATAAGTTAATGGTTAATAACACAGAGAAGTTAATGTTTGCATAATTCCTTAGACCATGAGAGTATCGAGTTTCTTCATGCTTGCTTCATGAACTTTGGGGTTTGTTAAACGTCATCCGTAAATGGGTGGCTATTACGGCGGCTTACGGGTTCATGGAAAAGGATGTCAAGTAACTTGATAGCTCAAGATTGGGATTTGCTCCTTCGACGATGGACAAATATCTTTGGGCCCTCTCGGTGTTATGATATCCATCATCGTTTGTCCAGACACTTTGTGATTTCATCACGGGGATGCCGGAACACGGCAACGAGAAAAGAGAACAATATCGGTAACGAGGTAACTGGCATAGTGGACAAGTTGTTGATCCACGGGGATGCCAACATGTCTCACCTCGGGTATTTGTAACATATCACGAAGCAACAGGAATAGCACACGGCAACTGGAGGTTCACTCGAATATTCATTCGTGTGGGTATAGGGGTCAATATGGGTGTCCACGGCTCCGATGTTGATCATTAATCCGAAGGGGTTCCGGGTCATGTCTATGCTTCACCGAACCTATAGGGTCACACGCTTAAGGGTCATCTATCTGCTGAATACTAGACAGGGAGTCGGAGAGAAAATCACCGGAAAAGTTTCGGACACCGGAAAAGTTTCGGACAGCGGAAAAGTTTCGCAGAGAGAACACCGGAACAGTTCCGGTGAAACTGAAAAGTTGTTTCAGGGGATACCATAAAGTCAAATTGGTTTCGGCACATGCCTGATAATTCTTGGAGGGTGCCAGAATCGTTCTGGAAACTTTTTGGAATTTTTCGGGATGAAAACCGGAAATGTTCCGGAGCTGCCAGAACCGCTTCAGATGCTTTTCGCCGATGAAAATCACTAAACCGAAATTGTTTCGGAAAGTGTTGAAAATTATTTTAGTGGGTACTGAAAATGTTCTAAGCCCACATAAATATTTTCAGTTCGATGAGACGCTGAAAAATGTGGTCGTGAATAGTGAAATCAGCTTTATGGTTACTTTTTGGAAAGCCACCTTTTTGGGCTTTTGCTCCAAAATATCTTGGAGATGACATGGATGGATGTGGCTGAAATTTCAGCCCCTCCACCCCTCCTTCTCCTATAAATAGAGGTGGAGGGGGCAGCCCAAAATCAATCCCTTCTCACATACAAGTGCCATGCATGATTTGGCTTCTTCTCTCCCTCCCAGCGAAATAGTTTCGTAGAGCCGAAAGGCTGTCTGGGTTCTGGCAGGAACTAGTTCTGGACGGCAAAGCCCTGCCAGATAGATGACACCGTATGTGTCAACTCTGTAGAGAGATCGTAGTTTCGGTCTTAGTTCGAGAGTGCCTCCCGAAGGGCTGTCCGTGTGACCGTCCGAGTTTCGAAGGTCCTCCCGAAGGGCTGTCCGTGTGACCGTCTGAGTTTCGAAGGTCCTCCTGAAGGGCTGTCCGAGTGACAATCCAAGTTTTGGAGGTCCTCCCGTAGGTTTGTCCGCGACACCGTCCGGGGGACTGTGTGACCGCCTCCCGGAGGGCTATCCGAGGGGAAGATGAGGGTATACATCCTCGCGGTTCGGAGGTTGTAAATCCTAGCTGCGGGGATCTGCACCACCGATTGTCATCGACTCTACTTCCGCTGCGCTACGAGTCGGTAACGAAAATGATCAAACCTTGTATGCAGTCTCCATAGTGGTCCTGGGCTGGTGCGTAGGTTGGAATTTTTTTGTTTTCTGCTGCGTTACCCTACAGCGGATGCTACCGCCGCCCGAGCGGGTGGCCGCCCGTGCGCCGGGCGGCGAGCTGGTGCCGACGCCGCAGCCAGGGGAACGGGTAGTGTTCCTCTGGCACTTCTCCCGGGGCTTCGCGCTCCTGGTGAGCAACTTCTTTTTCCTCTTCCTTGAAACCCTCGACCTTCAACCCCACAATCTTGGTCCCAATGCCATCTTGTATCTTTTTGCCTTCGTGGCGTTGTGCGAGGGGTATCTGGGAGTTCTTCCTTTTCTTGGCCTCTTCAACGTGCTTTTTTATCTCAAGCCGTTGATCAACAACGCATGTGGGGGCACCGTAGTTTGCTGCCGCGGCGTTGCCCGTTTCCCTCCCGTTTCTCTGATTGACTCCGTCAAGGGGTGGCACCGCACATTCTTCTACGTGCGGAACATCGACCCCGCGACAGACTACATCGGGCTGTCATCGTTCGAGGACGCCAGTCGTCCCAGCAGAACTGGCCGGCGTCGGCCCCGCGCGGTGTTGCTCTGGAGGAGCTTGGCCGGCTCGGGGATTTGAAGAGCTCTGAGGGGCTGGTCGCCTCCGATCTGGTGGCGGCCTTCATATCGCGCTGGGTGTCGCCTCTTCAGATGAGGCCGCACCGGATCTGCGACATGTCAGGCCGGCATGACCCCTGCCGGTAGTCCACCGTGGAGCTGACGCCGGCTCAGGTGGCGAAGTGGGTGAACGCCCTCACGATGTTCAAGATGAAGCCCGCTTCGTGGTCGTTCGACATGGAGCCATATGACCGCATCAACCGCCCCCCTGGTAAGTCTTCTTGTTGAGTTTTGCCTTTTGCTTGATATCCCCAGCCGGCAGCCGGCGGGAGAACTTATGATGGGGTGCTTACCACAGCGGCTGGTGCGACAGAACAACCCAGACGGCTCGCATCCGCAAATCTTCGAGGCGGAGCGGGCGGACTCCGACTCCCAGGACTTCCTGACAGGGGGTCCCGGTGAAGAGGGTGTGGACTCCTCTAGGGAGGCCGACGAGCCGGCGGGGCCGCGAGGCGGCGCTCCCAGCGGAGCCGGAGAGTCCGGAGCGGCCGGGGGACCCGGCGAAGCGGGTGAGTTTCCTCTTGGTCCCTCCATCTGCGATTGGATGGACGACGACGACGATGATGATGACGAGCTAATGGTCCTCGATGGACCTCCTCCTACAACGCGCCCGGACCGGAGGAGCGAGGAGCGCCCACTTCGAGGACCGGCCGTCAAGCCGGCCGTCAGGGAAAAAGGCTGGCCTAGGAGGGGTCACCGGCTCCACCGCCCGACCCGAAGCGAGTCAAGGTGGCTGCGCGGAAGCCGCCGCCTCGTGCCAAGCGAGCCTTGCCCCTAGTCGTCGCGTAAGTCCTCCACGCTTCTTCCCTTATTTTTTTTCCTGTTTTCGTCTTTCGAGCCGGTTGATGACCAGGGCTTGGGTGCCGCAGTGACCCCATCGAGCTCCAAGAGGAGGGGGCGCCTGATGAGCAGGCGGACGCCGCCAGTCGGCTGGCCCGCGAGCACATGGCCACCCTAAGGAAGGACAAGAGGAGGCTCGTGGAGCTACGAGCCTCCCGGTCCGGCACGCGAGGAGGGGCCACATGCTCCGGAAATTCAAGCGGCCGGCGACGTAGGAGGGCGACCGAGCCGTCGCGGGCCTCGGACTTAGCGGCAAAGTCCGCTCATCTGTCAAGACCCCCCTCCGGCGAGCCGCGAGACATGGCCATGGATCTGCCGCCACCCCCGCCCGCACGGGAGAAGGTGACGGGGCTGGCCCCCGAGGCGGCCCGGCATGAAGTGCCGGAGGTGCCCCGCCATCCCCCGAGCCGGCCCGGGAGAAGGTGATCCCGCCGGCTCTGGAGGTGACGCCGGAGGCGCCGCCGGAGACGGTCATTGTGGAGGTGGAGCGGCCCTCCGGCGCGACTGATGCGCTAGAGCGGCCGACAGGTGAGGCGGCAACGGCGCCCGGCGGGAGGCGACTCCTGGTCCCTTGCCGTTATCAACCCGCACCCAATGGCCGGAGCCACGGCTAGCCCGGGCGGTAGCGGCGGCTGTGCTCGGCGAATCCTGCGGTCGATGTAGGAGGTCAGCCGGGACTGGGAGGCGCTGGCGAACGTGCCAGCCCTACCGGCGCCTCCGCCAGGCGGCCCGGTCCCCTCCCTTGGGGATCTGGGGAGTGTCCTGGACCGGTGCCGGCAGGAGCTGGCCCGGTTCACGGAGGCAGCGGACATCGTCCTTCGGCGTGCTGAGGTAAGCTTCTCCTTCCATCCTTAGTATTCTTAGTGGGGGCACGCAAGCGCACCCACTGGGTGTAGCCCCCGAGATGCGGGGCGGCTGACCGGCTGACGGGCAGCCAGGCCGGATCTCCTTCGAGAGCGTTTTTGACATTCTCCCCCTTTTGCAACAGGAGGGAGCCTCCCTGCGGCAGAAGCTCTTCGCGGAGGCAGTCGCCATCCACGACCGCGGCAAGCGCGGCTTCTACCGTTTGGAGGAGGAGCTGGCCCGTGTGCAAGGTGAGTTGCATTTTGCGGGTGGAGGCGTGTAGCCCCCGGGGGTCGGCGGCTTTACGCCTGTTTTACTGATGCTATCCTTGTTACACAGGCGAGCTGGCCGCCCTTCGGGAGGAAAAGACCGGGCTCGCCGCCGAGTAGGACCGGCTGGCGCGGGATGTCCAGGCGGCCGCGCAGGAGACGGACCGGTTGGCCGCGCTGCTGGCCGATGGTGAGGCGGCCCGCGACCGGCTCAAGGCCGAGGCGGCGAAGGACGCGGCGTCCCGGGAGGCGGCCGTCAAGGAGGCGGCTGACGCCGCCTTGAGGACTGCCGCCCTCCAAGGCGAGGTGACCCGCCTCGAGAAGTCGCTCAAGGAGACCAAGGGCTCTCTTGCCGCCTTGAAAGCGGCTCGGGCAGGCGAGCAGGCGGCGGCGCTCAACTTCGCCATCAGGGTGGATGATGCGATCGAAGGTAAGCGCTTGTTTCTTTCTTTTTCGATTGGTCGCCTTCTGCTTGCCGCCTCTTTGTGCTTCATCTGGTCTTTCTTTTCTTCTTCCCTTCTTCCCCTCGGTGCGGTTCCCGGAGACCCATCACCGTGCCGTGTGGGCTGTTGAGGAGCACCGGGAGCACCTCCGGGTGTACGGCTGCTCCATTGATGAGCACGCCCCGTGGGATGTGGACGAGATCGGGCTCGCCGTCAAGATACGGATGAACCATCTCGAGCGGAGCATGGAGCGGCTCAAGACCGCCGGCAAGGAGGTCATCGCCGTGCTGTGGCCGGGCCGTGGAGGAGCTCTGACGCATCGCGTGGCGTTGTGGCTTGAGCACGCCGTCTCCCGCCTCGAGTCTTGGAAAGCCTCGTCCGCTCGAGCCGGAGTGCAGATGGCGCTTCGGTTCGTCACTTCGTGGTACCGGGGGGTGGACCTCGCCCGACTAGCGACGACGCGGGACGTGCCGGCCACGGAGCGGGAGGCTCGCGAGCCGGCCCTTGTCTTGTGGGTGAACGAGCTCGCGTCGTATGTCGACGCGGATGAGTTCTTGCCGCCCCTTGGAGAAGACGGCGAACCGCTACCCGAGGACTCCTTCAGCATCCCCCAGGGCACGAACGATGCCGAAGTTGCCGACGAGAGCACCGACTCGAGCGGCGAGACGGCACCGACTCGGGCAAGGCGGCCGACCCGAAGGCCGTGAGCACCTCCGGGACGAGGACCGAGCCGCCTCTCGACGTGTCGGCTGGCGACGCGCCGGTGGCTTGAGCCCCTGGGCATCTTCCTGTTTTGCTCTTTCTTTTTCTTCTTTCCTGCACTTTGCACTTGGATTCGATCCACCCACTGGGGGTGTGTACGTAATGAATTGAACGTCGGCCGTGGGCCGTTTTGCTTTATGTTATGAATACTTTGTGTTTTATGCCTTATGAATCTTTCCGCCTCCACCTTACCCCTTTTTCACTCACCACGCCCCTTTGCACTTCTACTCTGTTTCCCCTTTTGCCTCAGCCCCACCATCCCGACAACCGGGAGTCGGTTTGTGGCTGGGTCAGGGCGTCCGCCTCGAGGGAGCTGTTTCAAAGACTTAGGAATCGTGGAGGGTTTTTTCGGGGTAAGTGAAGCGGCTAGAGACGCGGCAAGGGTCCGGCTGGGCCTAGAAAAGGTCCCTTCCCGTTTCGACCTTTGGTGCGAGCCGAACCTTGCCGCCCCGAGGCCCCATCAGCCAGATAGCCGGGTGCCGGTTTGCAGCTGGTAAGGGTGGGGAGGCTTGGCCGACTCACATTTACTTAGTCTTTTCTACGGAGAGACACTTCTAGGTCCAGTCGGCTAGCCCCCGGGCCCGGGAGCCAGACCGGGGAGCCGGTGAGTATGGAAAGCTTTGAGATAAACGAAACGGGGCGCCCCCTAAGAGCCGGCTTGGGACGCCCGTTGCATTCATAAGCCCAAAAGGACGCGGATACATACATACGTTGGTTTTTTCCTTAGCAGTAAAACGGGCACAGGAGTGTCGCGTTCCATGGATGCTCCGTTTCTTCGCCGGAGGCGTCTCTCTTGTGCTTCTATGGCTTCTTGGCGTCTATTAGATAGTACGCATTGTTGTGTAGTGCCTTGCTGATGATGAACGGGCCCTCCCATGGGGAGGATAACTTGTGTTGACCGGCGGTTCATTGGATCCATCTGAGGACTAGGTCCCCCTCGCGGAATGAGAGCGGCCGGATCCTCTTGATGTGATAATGCCGGAGCTTCTGCTGGTAGATTGCCATCCGGCTCAAGGCTAGCTTGCGAGCCTCCTCGAGCAGGTCGACGTCGTCTTCTCTTGCTTCCTTGGCATCCTTCTCCATGTATAGGGAGACCCAAGGCGAGTCGAATTCGATGTCGGTGGGGATGATTGCCTTGGACCCATACACGAGAAAGAATGGGGTGTAGCCGGTTGAACGGTTAGGGGTGGTCCTGAGACTCCAAAGGACGGCCAACAGCTCGTCGATCCAGCAGCCGCCCGACCTGACCAGTGGAGTCACGAGCCGGGGCTTGATGCCGGATAGGATGAGGCCGTTTGCCCTCTCGACCTGGCCGTTTGATTGCGGATGAGCGACGGAGGACAGGTCGAGCCGGGTCCCTTGCTTGGAGCAGAAACATGCGAGCACGCCTTTGGCAAAGTTGGTGCCGTTGTCGGTGATGATGCTGTGGGGGACACTGTAGCGTATCGTAATGTCATTGATGAACCGGACGGCCGTGGGGCCATCCAGCTTCTTGATGGGTCGTGCTTCGATCTTCTTGGTGAATTTGTCCACGACCACCAGCAAGTGTGTCATGCCGCCTCGAGCGATTTTGAAGGGGCCCACCATGTCTAGCCCCCACATGGCGAAGGGCCACGAGAGAGGGATGGTTTGCAGGGCTGTTGCCGGCAGGTGGCTTTGCGTGCTGAAGCGTTGGCAGCCCTCGCATTCGTCAACCAATTTCTTGGCTGCCTCGAGAGCCGTGGGCCAATAGAAGTCGTGGCGGAAAGCCTTGGCCACCAGGGCCCGGGAGGCGGCGTGGTGGCCGCACTCGCCCTGGTAGATGTCGAGGAGGATCTCTTGGACTTTTCCCGGCTCGACACACCATTGGAAAACACCGGTGGTGCTGCGATGGACGAGCTCGCTGTTGATGATGCTGTAAGCCGAGGCCCGGCGTTGGATCTGCCTAGCCAGAGCCTCGTCCGGTGGCAGCTCACCTCGTAGAAGGAACGCCAAGATGGGCTGGGCCCGTGAGGGAGCTGCGATGGCAGCCGACTGGAGAGCTCCCGGGGCTGGTTGGTCAGTCCCCGGGACCGGCCCGCCAGCCCCTAAGGCCTGCTCGGGAGCCCCCGAGGCGGGTTGGTCAGCCCCCGGGCCCGTCTCACCAGCCTCTGGAGCCGGCGGGTCGATGACCATCATGACGACCGCGTCGTCGGGCCCGTCCGCCCCGGGTGCCGCCGGTTCGACCGGGGCCGGCTAGGCAACCGACGGTTCGAGAGCCGACGACGGAGTTGCTGGGGAGGCGGCCAGCGCCGTTGATGGGCCGACAGCGCTTGCCGGCACGAAGATTGAGTCCGACTCTGGGGAGGGCTTGACCGACGGCTTGAGCAGCCGCTCGAGAGAGACGCCAGCTGGGATGGCCTGCCGGGTGGAGCCAATTTTTGCCAATGCGTCCGCCGCCTCGTTATCCGCTCGGGGGATATGGTGGAACTCACAACCCTCGAAGGAGCCGGTGAGTTGCTTCACGAGGAAACGGTAGCTGGCCATGTTGGCATCCCTAGCGTCCCATTCGCCAGAAACTTGCTGCACCACGAGGTTGGAGTCGCCAAAGCAGAGGATGCGCCTGATGCCGATCTCCTTGGCAAGCCGGAGGCCATGAACGATGGCCTCGTACTCCGCCACGTTGTTGGAGGCAGCGAAGTGGATCTGGAGGGCGTACTTGAGCTGATCACCTTTCGGGGAGGAGAGGACTATGCCGGCACCCATACCGGTCCTCATCTTCGAGCCGTCGAAGTGCATTCGCCAATGCATGGAGTCCGGGGGAGGCGGGACGAACTCCGTCTCCGCCCAGTCGACGAGGAAATCCGCCAATGCTCGCGACTTGATGGCGGTTCTCGACTCGTACCGGATCTCGTCATCAACAAGGGCGATCACCCACTTGGCAATCTGGCCGGTGGAGTCCCGTCCGCTCATGATCTGAGCAGGGCCGTGCTCACCACGGTGATGGTGTGCTACTGGAAGTATTGCTTGACCTTCTTGGCAGTAAATTATATGCCGTAACACATCTTCTAGTAGTGGGGGTAGTTCTGCTTGGACGTGGAGAGGACCTCGATGAGGTAGTAGATGGGCCGCTGAACCGGCAGGGCCTTGCCCGCCACCGGCCGTTCAACCACCAGCACGACGCTGATGACCCGGGTCATCGCGGCGATGTATGCGAGTAGCGGTTCCTTTTCAGCCGGCGCAACCAAGATTGGTGCGTGGGTGAGAGCCTTCTTGAGGCCGCGAAAGGCCTTGTCCGCCTCGTCAGGCCAGTCGAAGGTGCCCGGCTTCTTGGTTTGACCCGGCTCGATGAGAGCCGTCTTGCGAAGGAGCCCGTAGAGGGGTAGAGCCTTCTCCCCCAGTCGGCTGATGAACCGGCTAAGCGAGGCAAGGCAGCTGGTGAACTTCTGGATGTCGCGGACCCGGGTCCGCTTTGGCATGCGCTCGATCGCGCGGATCTTCTCGGGGTTAGCTTCGATGCCGCGGGCGGACACGAAGAAACTCAGGAGTTGACCGGCGGGGATGCCGAAGACACATTTCTCCGGGTTGAGCTTGACCTTGTATTCACGTAAGTTCGCGAAGGTCTCCCGGAGGTCGTCGAGGAGGCTGAAATGCTTCTTGGTTTTTACGATGATGTCGTCGACGTAGACGTGGACGTTCCTGCCTATCTGAGGCAGGAGGCACTTTTGCATGCACCGTTGGAAGGTGGCGCCTGCGTTCTTCAGGCCGAAGGACATGGTGATGTAGTAGTACGTCCCAAAGGGCGTGACAAAGGAGGTCTTGAGGCGGTCTTCCGGGTCTAGCTTGATTTGGTGGTAGCCGGAATAGGCATCCAAGAAGGACGGCAAGTCGCAGCCGACCGTGGAGTCGATAACTTGATCGATCCGTGGCAGGGCGAATGGGTCCTTGGGACACGCCTTGTTTAGGCTGGTGTAGTCGATACACATGCGCCAGGTCTTGTTTTTCTTCAGCACCAGGACTGGGTTGGCCAACTAGTCTGGGTGGAAAACTTCCATGATGAACCCGGCCGCGAGCATCCGGGCGATCTCTTCTCCTATAGTGTGCCGCTTTTCCTCGGAGAAGCGGCGTAGGGGTTGCTTGACCGGCTTGACGTCCGGCCGAACGTGTAGTTTGTGCTCGGCGAACTTCCTCGGAACACCCGACATGTCCTTGGGGGACCATGCGAAGATGTCCCGATTCTCACGGAGGAAGTCGACAAGCTCGCCTTCCTTTTTGCTGTTGAGGAGGGAGCCAATCGTGACGCACTGAGCCGGGTTGGCCGGGTCGAGCGGGATCTGCTTGGTGTCCTTGGACGGCTAGAAGGAGGCCTCGCCGGTGGATTGCAAGGGGGGAGCCGGCACGGCCGGCTGGCAGGTGGCGAGGGCCACGAGCCGGTCGAGCTGCCGCTTCTCCTCGGCGATCTCCAGGGCCTCGGCCAGCCGGCTACCGTCTCGAGCGCATTCGAGCGACATCTTGTAGTCGCCCTTGACGGTAATGATTCCCTTGGGGCCCGGCATCTTGAGCTTGAGGTAGGCGTAGTGCGGGACCGCCATGAAGCTGACTAGAGCCGGCCGACCCAGCAGCGCGTGGTAGGGGCTTACGAGGTCCACGACCTCGAACAGTACCGGCTCGCGGCGGAAGTGGCCAGGTCCGCCGAAGAGGACGTCGAGCGTGATCTTGCCTACAGGGGAGCAAGACTTCCCAGGCACGATGCCGTGGAAAACCGTCCGGCTCGCCTGCAGGTCTTCTATCTCTAGCCCCAGCTTGTGCATCGTGTCGAGGTAGAGGATATTGATGCTGCTGCCACCATCTATCAGCACCCGCGTAAAGCGGCAGGCTCGATCCTTGGTGGCGATGGTGGGGTTGAGGACTAAGGCGTAGCTGCCAGGATGTGGCATCACCGCAGGATGGTCGGCCTGGCTCCACGTGACCGGCTTCTCCGACCAGTGCATGAACTGGCGAGTTGTCGGCATGTGGCGTTCACTTCACGACGGAGCCGGTGCTCCACGTGCTTGCCTGTCTCTTCACTGGTGAAGACGACGTAGCAACCGTCTTGGTTGGGGTACTGGTCGACTAGGCGACCGTCATTTGGGGCCGTTGCCGGCGCCGGGGCGGCCGCTTGGACCGGGGCCGGCGCATAGGCTGGCGGTGCCGGAGGAGCCGAAAGGCCGTCCCCCCGGGCCAATCGCTGTGAGAAGCTGCACTGCCAGAGTGTGTGCGTGGAGGGTTTGGCCCCCGAGTGATTCTTGCATGGAAGATTGAGCATTTGCTCGAAGGTAAGCTTCGACTGCCAGGCAGCCTTGCCGGTGCGCTAGCGTTGGCTGGAAGGCTAGGCAGCCGGCTCCTGATCCTCGATAGTGTTAACCCGCCGGCTCTCGTAGCGGGGATCCGGCTGATCGTTCTTGCGCTTGTTGCTCTGCGGCTGCCGGTTGTCGGCAGCCGACCGGGCCGTGGCCGGCATCGTTGTCGCCTTGGCCGGCAGGGACGTCTTGACCCGGATGACCGAATCAGTCGTGGCATATTTGTCCGCCTTGGTCATGAGTTCGGCCAGCATGGCCGGCTCGGAGCACAGAAGCTTGTGCTTGAGAGGGGTGTCGTCCCGGCAACCCTCGATGAAGTATTGCACGGACTGCACCTCGTGCACTCCCTCGCAGGAGTTGTGGAGCTCGGTCCACCGGGTGAGGTAGTTGTGGAGGGATTCGTCCGGCCCCTGAACGCACATAGCAAGTTCATGGGGCCGGCCAGGCCGCTTGTAGGTGTCGGTGAAGTTGCGGACGAAGGCCTCCTCGAAGTCCGTCCACGTGTTGATGCTGCCGGCCGCCAGGCTGTTCAGCCAGGTGCGAGCCAAGCAGATGAGCATGAGGGGGGTGTAGCGGACGGCCACGCGTTTGTTTCCCCTAGCGATGCCCACTGCGGTGGTGTAATCGATCAGCCAATCTTCTGGCTTGGCGGCCCCGTTGTACTTCGGGGTGTCCCTAGGGAGCGTGAAGCCCTTCGGGAATGGCTCGGTGCGGATCCGGGGGCCGAAGCAAGCCGGGCCGATCAAGCCCTTCTCCTCGAGGAGTGCGGATTGCGCGAGTTGGTCGATGCGGTTGCGAGCATCATCCTTGCTACGGGGGATCCGTGGCCCGAGCCGGGATGAAAGCTCGGGGTGGATGATGAGTGGTGTCGATTGCCGCGACCTGCGTTGCGGGGGTGGTGTGTGCCCCCGACTACGCCGGCTGCCGGATGTCGGCGCTTCGCGGTAGCGACCGCTATGAGGCGGCTCGCCGGTGCGCTGGCTGCTAACAGCCGGCTACTCACCCCCAGCGGCTGAGAGGGCCGGGGGTCGTGCGTCTTGATCCGACGACCGGAGACGCGAGGGGAACAGGAGTACTACGCCGGCTGACGGCCGGCAGTTCCCGTGCCCTCGTGCTCGGGCCGGGGGCCTTCAGCGGCGGTGCTGCCTACCGCGAGCTGATGCTGCTGTGCGTCAGCAGCATCGATAAGCTCCTTGATGTGGCGCTCGTGGGCGACACGCTCTTCACCCTCCAAGGTGTCCAGTTCCTCGTAGGCCACCTTTAGGGCTCGCAGGTTAGCTGCGGGGGTGTCGTAGACGGGCATTTTGCCGCCAAGGATTTCGGCGACCACGCGGCCGCGGTCGCGCACGGCCCCACGCCGGCTGGGCTCGGTGCCAGCCAGGGTAAGGCCGTAAGCGGAGGCGTATTCCCGTTACGCCGCTTCCATGCGGCGGCGCGTGGCGGTGAGGGCGGTGGTATCCTCGAAGAGGATGCGACGAGCCGCCTCGAGGTCGGTCGCGGCGGTATCGGGGTTTGCTGTTGGGGCAATTCGGGTGCTCAAGCCCCGGAGGGCCGCACCGATCGGGTCGTACGTGCCGACGCGGGCGGCAGCGGCGGTGGCCGTTACCCGCGCCCGTCCGGAGGCGATGGAGGAGGTGATGGTCATCACCCCCTCACGGTTGCGGGACCCGCTGGGGCGGGCCGCAGCGAGTACTCCCACGGCCGTGGGCGGGCCGGCGCAGACGAGTACCCCCGCGGGGTACTCACCCGCGGCCGGAGCCTCGGCAAGGCTGAGCTTGCCGAAGCGCTCGATGAGCGCGTCGATGTCGGCCGCTAGGACGTCGGAGTCGCCCGCAGGGCGTGCCGTAGCAAGCCTCACCAGCCTCCCACGGTTTTGCCGGGCCGAGCGGCGGCGGCGGGGAATGGCGAGAGGTCCCGCCCGGAGCATGAAGCCGAACGACGCCGTGGATGGCCCCACGGTGGGTGCCAACTGTCGTCGTTTTCTCACGGCAGATGCCATAGGGTGGCTTATCGGTGGTGTTGGGGCCATTGGACACCGATGGGCTCTGGGTGCGGGATTGGGTACGAGAAGGTGGAGACACGCGACGTACCCAGGTTCGGGGCCCTCCGTGGGAGGTAATGCCCCTAGTCCTACTTGGATTCGTTGGATGGATGGATAAGTATACAGAGGTACTCCTGGAGCTGTGTTCGGAGGAGGAAGAAAGGAGCAGCCGGCTCGTCTCCCTCTGCTACTGGGAAGGGTACGAGAGCTCCCTACGTGTGTGTTCTTGATCGGGGGTTCCGTCCCCGTTGCATGGGGGCTCGGGGTTTTTTATAGGCCAACCCCCGGCTCTTACAATAAGATTTAGGTATGAGAGTGGAGGGACCCGGCTGGCAGCCTCTCCGCGTGGTCAGGGGGTCCCACGGCTCGTATTGTCTCGTCGTGGGTGGGGCCCGCCAGCCGAGCGGTCCCATCCCTGCTGGGACCCGCCGAGGGCGCCGCGATTGGTCCTCCCCACCTGCTCTGGCACGAGCCGCCCGGGGAGGCGTCGCCTAGCGCCAGCCAGCCGAGGTCGTCGGTACGGCCGGCGGCACTGTAGCCATGCCGGGGAAGGCACTCGAGTGGCGGAGGCATGCTGGAACTGTTCCCCGTCCGGTCGCGCTCATTGAGGTCAGCGGGCCGGACGGATGGACTGTAGCCGTGCGGGACGGCGCGTCAGCGACCACTGTGGCCACATGGTTGCTCGCCCCGCCAGTCATATTGCAGTGCCGTACCTGCGGTTAGGGAGATGGGACAGGGCGTGTCCGTCCCCAAGTCATCAGGCTGCCCCGCTCGTGGGCGGCCGGCTGCTTGGCCAGTCGGGCGGGAGCACGCCCGGCCGCTAGGCCGGCCAGGCGAAACGCCAGCCGGAGATGGCTCATGCGGCGTGTCCCCAGTCGGCCTCGTCCAGCCGACCAATTGGTTAATCTTCGAAGCGGAGTGGGGAGGACCCCGTTGCCTTGGCATACCCCGGGATATGAGCCCCGTCACCATAAATACACAGGTAAATGTGGGGTGTCGTCTAAGGATCACAATACCAAGACTTTGCGAGCAACCTAACGCGCCACACCGGCGTGCATACCAAACCCACGGCGCAACACAGGAGCATCCACAGTCAACGAATGCGACGCACGAACCTTGACTCGGAGCTCCGCCAATGGAATTCGAAATGATTAGCAAGTTGGGGAGGCTTCTTGCATCATCGTTGAACAAAGATGAATCGAGATAACACCAAGAGCACGAAGCTCACCGCAACACAACGGCAACCACGGAAGGTCTTGAGCCTGCATAGCAATAGGGATGACACAAAGGCACCACCGCCGCCCCTTCACAAAACACCACCAAAGATAGACAACGAGGTAGAGATGGCAACTTCACAACACGCAACAATGTTGTTGCCAGACCCCAACACCTACCACCGTCGACCCAAGCTAGTCGTACAACCACCACTGACATCCCCACTGGTTGCAGCTACCACCGTCCGACCATCCCACTGCACCACCTCCATCTCCCTACAGCCATCGGTAGCTCACAGATCCGGGCTCGAACCCCATGGATCCGGCCATGGAAGGCCGCCAACGGCGACATGAAGCCCATGCCCGAGCATCCGCTGACCACCCTCGAGCACCGCCACGCCACAGCAAGCGCCAGCCTTCACGAGCACACACGCGGACGCCCCGAGCAGCCGCCGGCGAGCAGGCAGACCAGACCGCCCCGACCCGAGGTGGCAGACCGTGCGCACGGTCTAGGCGCAACGGCCAGATCCGCCGCGGTCGCCCAAGCAAAGCAGCCGCCATGCGTTCACCGCGAGCACTCCCCAAGCCACCTTTGGAGGCAGGGGCCGCCGCCACCGCCGGCGAGGCCAGCGGCAACGGCGGAGAGGACAGAGCGCAAGGGGAGGGCCTGCCGGCAATGCTCGTTGTCCTCCCCCGAGTCGCCCAAGCAGAGCGACGCGGGGGTCCCTGTCCTTTTCCCCTCCAAATGGATATTGAATCGCTAACTGAATTATTCCGACACTAATATATTTTAATATGAACTTGGTCAAGCATAATGAAGTTGTACTTAGGACAATACTAAAACTTCAATTGTTTTGAACAGAGCAAGTACATCGAGAAGAATTGAAGCTGACCCTCTCGACTTGATAACATATACTCTACCATGAGAAGTTATTGTATCCGTCCCAATAAACTTCACCTTCATGAATATGTACCGAGGGCACTTCACTACAATGCATCTACAAACTCGAGTACTCGGTGAAAACCATTTTGAATCTATCGGCACCATCGATGTGCTTGAGGCTCAACCCTCCTTGGTGCCGCCACACTCCTGGGAGGAGTGCGCCGGACCGCGGCCAGAGTTAATCCAACGGGAACCTGTTGCGCCAGTGCAAATGGCAATCAGATCCACTAGGTCGGTGGCTCGAGTTGCGTGACCACGGCCTCGTTGGATGCGGTTACCATCGTTTGGAGACCTAGATCCGAGGTGTCGACCCAACCCCTCCGGTGGCGACCATTAGGCCGGACCGTCCACATTTATCATGGACCTCACCTCAATCGACGATGTCTAGGCGGGCTCCAATGAGGAAGAGTAGGACATGGGGAACTGAGGCTCTTCCCTGCTGTCGCCTCACAGCTTCACTTCCCGGAGCTCATGGCCGACGAAGATACCAGACATGGGAAACAACGAGGACTTGGAGCATGGACAATGATGGAAATTTCAAACTAGGTTAACTTCCGGACGTTGCATGTGATTTTATGAATATGAGGATTTGCAAGGTACTCGGTTGTGAAAGTGGACGTTTAAGGGGTGACCGATCACTACACGTTCGCGGACGTTTATGTGCCAGATTAGATAGGTCCAACAATATATGCTCTAAGAGCATCTACAACCGGGCATCCCAAAACCGCTTCAAACGCCTGGACGCAAGGCCCAATCGATGACCGGTTAGAAAATCCCGATCCAAAAAGGCGCCTCAAACGGGCTCAAACTCCCGGGCTGACCGACACCCCTTATATCCAATTCAAATATAGGACGGATGTGGAGAGGCCCGACGCGCCGGGCGTGTCCGCCACCTTAGACTGATGGTCGGGTCTCACACGGAACCGCTTGGAAAACCAACAATCCGACGAGCGTCTCTGCTAGCAGGGGTGTGAATGTTGCGTGACGCTACTTCGGGTCGCCGCCCAAGGCCAAAGTCCGGCTATTTAAATCGCCCGACGTCCCCAACCCTAACCACAACCATTTTCTTCCTCTCCCCACCGCCAACCCGAGTACATTCCTCTCCGTCTCCACCTCCCTCTTCCCTCACCGTCCATCATGGGCCAACAGATGAGGACCACCTATGATATACTAATGTCGGAGTTCCACTTCCAGATCGAGGAGGAGATCCGGACTAGGTGCGCCGCCTAGATCACAATGGGCTTGCCTCTGGATGATGATGATGATGATGATGAGGGGAGCAGCAGCCGGAGCCCATGGAGGGGGCGAATCCGAAGAAGGTGGACGCGACAGAGCCGACAGAGGAGCCGTCGCCGTTTGCAGGCTTCGTCATGGAGGAGGCTATGGTGGAGTTCGTCGACGCCCAAGTGACGAAGATGACGAAGCATACACTCATCCTGGAGTCCATCCAGGATGAGGCGTGCGTGGAGTCCAACCAACGATTCCTCCAGCAAGAACAAGAGGATACCGACACGCTATTTGATGAGCTGGACACATAAATGGAGGTGGAGGCCCAGGAGGAGCCGGAGTTTCGTCTGCCCCATATACGCGAAGCTCGAAATGAAGACAATGGACATCTCCAACCAGAGTGAGTAGCGTTGCTCACATTTAGTTGATTTACGTACTACTACGTATATGTTTTATTTACATGATTCCTATGGTTTAAAGATTTTATATATGAGGTGTTCAGATGTAGAGAAATATTTGTGAAATGTCCGATTAGTGCCGGACGCATCGCAGGCGTTTGACAGGTTGGATTTGACAATTTCGTGCTCTAATCACACTCATATTTGACCGGGCATGGCTACGCATGTGTAGGGCCCGGATTAGCTAGGTATTAGCTACTACTTCCTCCGTCTCGGTTAAGTCATCTTACGAAAATCATTTTTTCCCAAAATACTTAGACACGGTACATTAATTCTCATCTCGTTTTTTGTTTCTTAACATGAATAAAGGAATCAACCAATAAAAAAAATGGGATGTGTATGTTTTTAATGACTTGAGACTAGTTAGTACCGCATGCATTGGTCAGTTCATTGTATGTAATTATATTAATTAGCAAACTAACATTAATTTCTTTCGTTTTCCTTTTTATCTTGATCACGATGTACAATCTAAAATGACTTATATACCGAGATGGAAGGAATAGGTATTTAGGTATTTGACAGTGGGCACACTGTGTGGAGTATGAGCATTGGATCATTGGATGGCCTCAGCAATCGGTGCCCTGCTGCCTGCTTACGAAAGCCGAAAAGGAAAAGAAAGGAATCTGAAGCAAAATCCCCGCAGCGGCCAAGCACCACGCAACGGAACCAAAACAAAAGCCCCGTAGAAACCCCACCGAACTCCTCCATCCTCCGCTCCCATTTCCTTCGTGCCGTCCGCCTCCGCCGTCTCGTTTTCTACTCCTCGCCACCCCCCCCCCCCCCTCTCCTCCCCGACCAGCCCCTCGCCCCTCGCCCCCTCTCCCATGGCGGCCTCTCTCCTCCACGCCGCCGCCTCCTCCCCGCTTGCGGGCCCCAATCCGGCCGCCCGCGCGGCCTTCCGCCCCCTCGCCTCCTCCCCATTCCCGCGCCTCGCGCGCTCCTTCCCCGACCGCCGCGGCCGATTGGACGCCCCGCTCCGGGCGCTCTCGGGCGGCGCTCGCCTCGCCGCCCCCCGTCCTCGCCGCTTCGTCGCCGCCCTCGCGGGGGAGGAACCGGTGAGTGCCCGCCCTCCCCAAGATCCTTGCCCCGGTTTTCTGTTTGCAGTGGCGATGCCCTGTTTTGACTTCCGAGGCGTGTTCCTTCCGCCCCTGCCTACCTGATCTGCTAGGTTGTAGTTGGTCACCTCACCCGCCTTTCTATTTATTTTATTTTCCTCCCGCGATGCACGGGCTGAAACAATTCGTTGCGCGCTTTTACAATTTTTGCTTCGTGGAGTGCATCGATGATAATGTGCGAGTATATTCTTTTCGTGTGCCAAATGGGAGATGTTTGCAGCGGTGTCTCTGTTAACGCATTGAGGCCTTTTGACAATGTTTCTGTGTGTTAAATACGTACCATATTCCGTGGCTGAACTGTGATGTCAAATTATGCTAAGCTCACAAGTTATTTTTTCTGCTGAGTTCAGATGAGTTCAGAATTGGGTGATGACAAGGAAAAGGAAACGGAAAAGATTGAGATAGAGCCCGAGGAGGCCCAGGAGGTGTGGAAGGAAATGCTCAAGCAGTTCAAGGCCGAGGCCATCCGAATGCAGGCCCTGACAACGCAGGCATACGATGTCTATTCCAAGAGAGCGAGGGAGGTGCTGTTAGAGGCCTCGGAGAAGCTAAGGATCCAGGCAGATAAAGCACAAAAGGACCTGAGCGTTATCGCTGCAGAGGTTGGTGAGGAGGGGCAGGAATATCTACAGCTGGCAGCTAAGAACTCCCCAGATTCAATCAAGGATATCACTGAGACAATCAATGCAGTTGGCAACCTCAATGGGCCATCAGAGTATAAGGATTATCATGTCGGCATTTCATTTGGTATGTAAAGGCATTGTGTTGGTAGCATTTCCAGTTATCGAAGTAATACTCATGCTGCAAGTTGACAAACATTTGGCTCATTCGGGAAATGGCTTTGTTAGATCATCAGTTGTATAGGCAGTCTGGTGCTGCGTTGCTATGTTAGGGTTGCAATTGAATAGTATTAATGGAACCGTATTATTTCTTGTAGGTACCTTTCTTACTGTAGGAGGTTTCCTTAACTTCATGCTAACTGGAAGTACATCTGCAATTCGCTTTGGTTTTGTTCTTGGGTTTGCACTGTTGGCTCTGGGTATCTCAAGTTTGAGATCACAAAGAGCAGGCGGCCGTCAGCCTCGTCTTCTGCTGAAAGGGCAAGCTGGTTAGTTCATTTCTTCTCACATTATTTTCCTTGGTTGATGTTATTCCCCCTATTTCACGATTGAAGCGGCATTGGCATAGCTACTTCTGCCAGTACATATTATGTGTATACTTATTTGACATGCTTTTAATGTTTGCAAAGTTAAGAACAACAGAATGAAAGAAAAGAGTAGTAAAATAGGAGTACATTTGTTTGTGATGTATTGGGTTCAGAAGATTGCTCTTCAACAGATCTATTTGTTTAGTCTGTTTAGGAGTTTTATGTTTTTGTGCTCATTTAAATTTGCTGAGTGAGTTGATATGTATTAGTGTTTGTTATGCATACTATCCGACCCATCACAGTTCTGCTGAGAGCAAATAAGTGACTGCTTCCAGCTATGAATTGTATGGGTATTGCAAAATAGCTTAGGACTTCCATGCAAATAGAAGAATATTTTCATCAGGCTTCTCATGTCCTCTATCTAAATTCAACAGCTTCCGATAGTATTCCAGCATGATATTGATGCAACTATAAGTCCTTTGATCCAAAGGAAAACCATAATATTTTTTAAGGATTTGGGTCCTTATGTTTTTTTTTTCCTACAGTGGTTGTTTGATTCTCAGTATTGCAATCCTTAGGATTTTTTTCCATAGGATTCATTTGTACTACATTTTGGAGGAAAATTTCCATCCACTTAAACCTCTTGGTAGAATTTCATTGTTTTTTCTGAGCTATCAAACACTCTTCCATCCAAATCCTGTAGTCTGCTAATCCTGTAGGATACAAGAGGGCATGACACTCTATTCCTGCGTTTTTTCTATTCCTGCATTTTGACAGTATATCTGGATTTCAGTTTTTTTTTCTGTTGGAATAGATCTTAAGAATTGCTTTTGTTATCTCTGCAAACTTGCCCGATCATTGATGTTTATGCATCAACAGTTAACTTTGATAATTGATCCATGCAAAAGAGAAGATTTCACTACTTACTTTTACATTTTCCATTTTTTGTACAATAAAATTGTTTCTGCTGTCTACTGGAGCTGATGTTCAGTTCTGTAATGATATGTAAATATATTTGAAAGGCAAATACCAAATGAAACACAACCAAGCGTAAACTCTAAGAAAGCCACATGTATCTTTTTTTCTTCTGAAGTTGTCAAACAATGTTGTAAACATAGAGTGGGTGGTATCTTATGGACACATGCAGTTTTGGTGTTAAAATCGATCATTTGTCAAAGATCTGAAGAAAAGACAAATTCTGCATGTACAGTGACTAATGCCTTTCATGCACATTCTTTTTTATCTTGAGGATGTGATTCTGTTTGATCTTGATTTCTCTTTTTTTTTTACATGACTATGGGTGCCCGGCTATATCCACTATTATTTTGAGATTGTTTGGGAGATTCCACACATTGCACACGTCGAGTTTAGACTCAATTTGAGTTCCATAATGCATACAGATATTGGACATATATTACTGATGGAGTTTAGACTGAAGTTGAGCCTCCAAGGTTTCAACTATTCAGATTGATAATGCAATGCACTTCTTGTATGATTCATATATCTTATTATTTATATTGATTTGTATTGACTGTGTAACACTAGTGAGGCTCAATTTATAGTTGCACATTGAGTAATAGTCTCAAGATGAAGTTATCAGTTGAGCTCTGATAAGTTATTGGGTTGTTACTCTTTTAATAACCTGCAAAATTCCAACATACTTGACTTGTGGCATGCAGCTATTGCAAGCGTTATCTTCTTCAAGGACTTGTCAGTTTTCTGCCGGGTAGGTTTCTAATTTGGCTCAAATTGTATTACTATTACTACTGTGATAGCTTCCACCTCCCCTTTTAGCAATGCCAGGATTTAATTGAATTTTGTGTGTGTGCAGTTTGGGTGGTTTCCAAATGTTTTCACGGTCCTTCTCAGGTCAGTACCCATTTAATCCTTGTACTTGCTAGGAATAGTTTCAGTCTAGAATCAGGGAAACATATAGTGATATACAAACAGTTGTCATGAACTACGTTGCTTCGTTGCATGTTTATGTTCCTCTACCTGTGCGTTTATACCTGCAAGACTGCATAAAATGGCTTGTTCCTGTGGCTACAAGTGCTCTACACAGTATACAGTTTTTTCCTTGGTGGATATTACGATTTTCTCACCTGTTTGCAATTTTGCATTCAACCTTTCTGGCAACCTGTGCTCCGCAATAGACCACCTCTCACTTTTACTGTACTACCACTGTACCACATAGTTCTTTACAAAACCATATTGATTGCCTTTGCTGCAATCCCCTGACAGGGCGACACTTCTCATTGATCTGTTAGAAATCCTCTTTTTCCACTTCTGTTGGTACCACCTTTCAGTAGTTTTAATAGCGTTATACTTGTAAGGTGTGAACAAGAAGCTGACGATCACTAAAGTCTAAACTGGCAAATACATCATTTTCATCTTTTTTCGCCCTTAGTTTGCCTACTACACTCTGGATGTGTCTTATAGTGCAAGACTTGCACCATTATCAACCGAAATGTGATGAATGTTTCCTTTAAACAGAAGGATGGAACTAGTGGAAGTATCTATCACATAGTTGATGTCAAGCATTAGACACAGATTGCTGTCAAATAATACTAGTTGGACATGTATTTGCCCCCCGTCAACTAAAAGTCAAATGTCTGGTAGCTCTACTACTTCCTCTAGTTTCCCCTAAAAAACGTGTTAAGAGGTGAAGTTCCTTCCCTTAACTGTACGTTGTTAGGTAGAAATGTGACACCCTGCGGATTGGACGAGGGTGGGCGAGCTCCTCTAGTTCCCCCATTTTGGCGTTTTGGACATTTACGCGGTCTCCAAAATACAATGACCCATTATTCTATTCTGTTCTATTTATTAAATATAATAATGCTATGATACTATGGAAGTACTTTCTAGACAAATCAGCACATATGATTACCCAATTTGAATATATTAAAACATAGAAGGTTAAAGTTCGACACCTATGTAAAAAAAAATCAGCATTTTGTGAACTTGCAGGCGGACTGAATTTTTGGTAGATTTTCTTCCAGTAATTAAGCTGGCTATTTGTGTACTTCATTTGGAGAGCGCTCTTTATGCTGTTTGCGAAGGCCACTAGGACTACTTTGAATTGGACCATGAAAAACATGCACAATATTTATATATTTTTTATTTGTGCTGCAGTGGAATGGTGGCGACCTTTTACATTCATCGCATTGTGACTGGTGGCCACAAAGGTCAAACCGAGAGCAGTTCAGATAACTAATGGTAACACCTGACTTGTTTCACCTAAAGATCCTTTTGTATAAACCACTGTGCGTTGTGTAGTACATGCACTTGGATACTGAACTAGCTAATCCATATGTGCCTTAAATGATTGAACTAAATTGCACTATATCTCACGGCACAACACTTGTCTAGGTTATACAACACACCTGGATGAATCATATGACCGCGGAAACTTGGGTTCTGAAGATTGATGGTGGCCCTTCACCTTAAGGTTTCCTTCTTTCACCTGTCTTCAACTCAGGCACACTCCATGGTGTCTGAACTCTGAAGTGGCTCTATACAGTGATACCTGGACTCACAAGACTTGCTCGCATACTCGCCCCTCACCTTTGTTCCTTTCCTCATGTAATATAGATGTTGATCCGGAACCAGAATAAGGAATGGACCTTGAAGGTCTCTAGTATGTATCAATCTGTTCATCATTTATGTTGTTTATTTATGCAACATAGTTGTAACACATTGAATAAGTGAAATCCGAAAATCGGTTTGTCTCGCTCAGTATTTTGCTGTTTGGCCTGAGGGTAACAATTTGGCCGTGACGGCCACATGCCATCTTTTGTTTGTTTAATGCTTGTTAGATTGTAGCGGAGTTTGTCAATTTGCTTAACTATTTGTCGATCTATTCTGTTTGCTGAAACAAATGCTTAGTATTGCAACCAATTTGATTAGCCAACTCTACATCACAACCTCTTGCAGCCGGGGCCTCTCAGTCTCACCGACCCACGTACATTATCACTACTCATTAGTCACACTCGATGCACTCCAGTGCAGATCTGTCACTAAACAGCGCACAGGTCGTGTCGCACGCTCGCGGAGGCAGGCAAATCTGCCGTGCTCTACTGAAGCAGATCGCCGAAGCTGAGGGAGTTGACGACGGTCTCCCACTCCCAGTCGAAGCTGCCATCGAGAAACTCCTTGGCAGGAGAAGCACCAAGTTCCACATCTGACGAGTAGGACGAGGACGAGGCCGGCGACAACCATCGCCGCGACGTGTCCTCGCCGTGACGGCGCGCGTCGTGCTCGGCTCCTAGCGACGGCAGCAGAGGCGAGACCCTGTACCGGTCGACGGCACCGACGACCCCGCAAGCGTTTGAGCCAGAGTCGACGACGGTAGGAGGCAGTGGCTCCGCCCTTTGCTGACAGAAGGCGGCTCCGCAGGTGTGCTCGCCGTAGTAGGCGATCACGAACGCCGCGGGCTCCTCCTGCGACCGCTGCACCCGCCGGGTCGCGGCGCAGCCCTCGCCCCTGATCGCGCAGCGGTAGTAGAGCCTGCATGCAAACAAAATAGCGTCAGGCTCTGCTCTGATCGACAAGCTTGCCGTTTCTCCGGACCACTACTAACCACGTAGTTCGTACCTCGGGTGGTTGCTTCCGTTGATGTCCTTTTGCCCGTATTTCCTCCACACGAACCCGTCCGCCGTCGTGTTCGTCTGGACCTCCCTGTGCGCCTCCGCGCCACGCGCCCTGCGAAATCGACGGCAGCCTGTCAGTCAAGCACTCGTGCTCGTGCAAGGGGTGGAGGAATTCACCCAGAATCCTTCATTCCCGGTGCGAGTAGCGATCGAAGTCTCGCACCTTCTTTTGGACGGCATCGCGGCCGCGGGATCTGAATGGCAGGATGTGGCGCCAGGGTCCATCGCCTTCCTCTTTTTGCCGGCGGCGGCCGCGCCCACCGCGGCGATCACCCGGTCGCAGCAGCGGAGGATCTCCGCGGCGAGCGCCTGGTGCTCCGCCCGCACGGGCGGGGACGCCGCCCGGAGCAACTCCCCGAGGTGCGCCGCGGACTGCTGCCCCATCGTCATCAGCTCCAGCACCACGGCGGTCGGGGTGGCCAGCGCCATGGCGAGAGTCTCTCTTCTCTGCTAGCTCGAACTTGGCACCAGAACTGGACAGTACGTGGTGCAGCAAACTTTTTTGGCTTTTGGTGTCGAGCTTGTGAGTGCGAATGGATCGGCGGGTCGTGCCATACCATATATCGTCGGAGATTTATAGGAAACCTCGGACAAGGGAACCAACGGGGAAGCTGCATGGAAGCGGCCGAAGCCGATCGAGCTCAGCGAAAACTTTTCAAGTCCACTCTGCGAGCTAGTACAATCGATAATAAACTATACGTGTCAGTCATCAGGTGCAAATAATTGTGGTAGTAACCTGTGGAGAGATCGAAATCGAAGCTAGTAGAGATACGCTCTGACAGGCGTATGGCCCGGAGCCCGAGTGAGATCGAAGGCGACGTGTAGTGGTTACGGAAACGCGTTGCCCTACGCATGTACGTACGTACGCCGTCACATAGGCGACTCGAGCTCACTGTCACGAGTGATTGGGTACCGCGACATGACGTACGGGATGATGCATACGTGACACCAGTCGTGGTGCTGCCACAGGGTCCTAATCAACTCCTGAGAAAACCCTATACACAATTTCAAAAAAAAAGAAAGAAAAAGAAAACCCTATACACACACGAGCGCGCGCCAAGAGGGGCACAAGGAATCGAAAACAAAAATGCAAGTGTCCCTAGATTCGCTGGCGGTTGACGCTTGGCACGCGCCCGGTGCCTGCTCAGCGGCTCCGGGATGCAGGTTCAATGCATGTACCGCCAGCGCCAGCGTGCCGTCGGGTCCTAAACAAAAAGATTCAAAGCGGCCGTGTAATTCCTGGGCCGGCCGCGTATGTCGACTGATTGATTGATCGATCCTCTTGCAGTTTTCTTTTCGGGAAAGATCCTTCTGCGAATTGAAGCGACGAGCACCAGTATAATACCATTGCTCATGTTCATGCGTGCCTATCTTCAGTTTAGTTGCTTGCACCCCAAGCTGGTTCGAAGCGAAGATTGATCCGGCCGGACATGATGAGAACACCGATAGTACGGTCTCCCCCTAAGTCTAATGGTTTTGTATTAGTGTTTGAGTATAAATGAGTGATGGCCAGTGATCCACGATGCTCGAGTAGCGAGATTGGGTTGTTCCTTGCCAAAAAAACAATGGGGTGGTTTCTCGCTGAAACTGCCCCGCATGTGCTGCAATAATGCCTTCTTTGGATTTTAGAATCTTAAATATGATCTTCCTACTTCTCTTGATATGACTGGAATGCCACAGACTCACAGTAGCACTAACGGGTAATGGCCGGCCATCTTTTGTGAGTACGTATATTGGTTTGACATGTCGAAATGTTCGTAAATTTTAAAATGATATTTCGGTTCAGTCTTCCAAAAGTGTTCATAGAGATAAGATGTGTGTGTTCATAGAAATGAGTGTATGTACGTATATATGAGCGTTTGCGTCGGTATTGTGTTCGAAAAGAAATATAGGGAGGGTTCTGTTTTTAGTCGTTACTTTCAGTCTTGCTAGGGTTTGTGTTCTGCTCAGGAAGACGAGACGACGACGGCTCCTTGAAGATGGAATAAAGGTCTTTCCGCCTACTCCCCGTTCCGGCGATGCATCTAGCATTGTTGGTGGGCATGTGGAGGTGTGTCTTCGGCGGATCTATCTATGGTGGATTTGCTCGGATGTCGTCGTTGTTCGTCTACGTTCGTGTGTCTTCGGGTTGGATCCTTCTGATCTATGTTATTTTTCATCTGCGGCGATTGCTATTCTGGTGCGTTGGTCCTGCGGGGCCTCAGCGTACGACAACTTTCGACTGTCTACTACAATAATTGTGGTATTGTGTTCGAAAAGAAATATAGGGAGGGTTCTGTTTTTAGTCGTTACTTTCAGTTTTGCTAGGGTTTGTGTCCTACTCAGGAAGACGAGACGATGACGGCTCCTTAAAGATGGAATAAAGGTCTTTCCGCCTACTCCCCGTTCCGGCAATGCATCTAGCATTGTTGGTGGGCATGTGGAGGTGTGTCTTCGACGGATCTATCTATGGTGGATTTGCTCGGATGTCATCGTTGTTCGTCTACGTTCGTGTGTCTTCGGGTTGGATCCTTCTGATCTATGTTATTTTTCATCTGCGGCGATTGCTATTCTGGTGCGTTGGTCCTGCGGGGCCTCAGCGTACGACGACTTTCGACCGTCTACTACAATAATTGTGGTATTGTGTTCGGAAAGAAATATAGGGAGGGTTCTATTTTTAGTCGTTACTTTCAGTTTTGCTAGGGTTTGTGTCCTGCTCAGGAAGACGAGACGATGACGGCTCCTTGAAGATGGAATAAAGGTCTTTCCGCCTACTCCCCGTTCTGGCGATGTGTCTAGCATTGTTGGTGGGCGTGTGGAGGTGTGTCTTCGGCGGATTTATCTACGGTGGATTTGCTCGGATGTCGTCGTTGTTCGTCTACGTTCGTGTGTCTTCGGGTTGGATCCTTCTGATCTATGTTATTTTTCATCTGCGGCGATTGCTATTCTGGTGCGTTGGTCCTGCGGGGCCTCAGCGTACGACGACTTTCCGACTGTCTACTATAATAATTGTGCCCGACTTCGACAATGGAGGGGTGATGATGGCAACGCTTTTGACTCGCTTCAATGCTTGTAGTCGTCGTTAGGTTGTCTATGGATCTAGATGTAATTTTTATTATTTTTGGTATTCGTTGTATTGTTATGATTGAGAATGAATAGATCGAAAATTTTCTAAAAAAACAAAAACAAAAATACAGTCTCGAAAGTGGACATGACATGACAGTTAACCAATTAACTACTCTAATCTAAAAATAATACTCAATCAACTAACTAGTAGTTAAAGAAGTCTCGACAAGTAGTAAGTGCATGCGATTGGCTTCTTTAAACCGAAAGGGCGAGGATAATCGCGGACCTGTGTGCACGGGATCCTTTCCTTTGATTGACCTGACTTCCCGATTAAAATACGTATATCATGTTGACCTGAGAGTCGTCATGAACGTAGAGGCAATTTCCTTGTGGTCAACCTGCGCATAGGACGAAGACCATCAAAGGCATGCATTTCAGAACGTTCCAAAATCACCATGTAGTATATGCGAAACAAACGGCTTAATTAGGTTAGACTTCCACGCATGGATACAAATTATGGTCAGCTATGCGCCTCGAAGTCGCTCGCGATTCTCATTTCTTATTTTCACGAGTCTCGCAAGTAAATTGTTCTTCAAGGCACTACGTGTTTGACCGATCCAGGTTTGAAGGACTGTGATGCCAGAACGTAGGCCCATCGTCTTTTTTGTTAACTACTCCCTTTATTTTTAAATATAAAACGTTTTAAAAATTACACTATGAACTACATACAGATATATAGACATATTTTAAGTATAATTTTATTCATTTTGTTCTGTATGTAGTTTTATAGTGAAATCTTTAAAAAACCTTATACTTAGAAACGAAAGGGAGTATACTGAAAAACATGCACCAACCGATCGAAGAATTAATTCCTTCTCTGCAAGTATTTGACCCGAATACTGCTAGCTAGGGTTCGACAGTAACCTCTATGCTCTGCTATATACGCGGTACGTAGCTGCGACTCCCGGTTGATTGGCTTTAGCTAGTTATTAAAGATTAGGGTTAGCATCGTCACGCACACACGCTTCCACCGGGCGGGAAAATGACAGTACTCGAGGGGAAATGACTGGCTCGTACTACTACCATCTTTGAAGGGGTCCAAATGGCTGTAAGGCTAATTAAGGACTAGTAACTGATTGGGTAAGATCGCTGTGGCAGTTTTTCTTTTTTTTTGACAGCAGATCGCTGTGGCAGCTGGCGCATCACATTCATATGTATGGGCAGTTAAACGATCTGGCAGCATCCCCGCGAAAAATGGGATTTGGCAACATGCGCGAGGTTTCCTAAAGAAAACTCCGGGACCGTTTGGTGAATGATTTCATGGACCGAGTTCAAGGACATGCACATACTGACCAGATATCTCCATCAGAGACTTGGACATTGGACAACTTCCATCCTGTTCCTCCGTACACAGCCTTCTCTCGGGGTAAGCGAGTGACTAATGGTCTCTGATGGTCAAATTATGTAGGGCATGTATTTGTTTGCACGAAAGCGCGTCACAGAGCACATAAACGGTAGCTGTCAACCAATATCCTTCCTCCGTTTCATAATGTAAAATATTTTTTAACATTATAATAGTACTAGGCAGAAGGTTGCCCTCGTCCAATTGTGAGTGCGTCATTATGTTCTCGTCTATCATTACTCTCTGGTCACAAGGCCTTGCGAGCGTTTCATCAGGTTTGTCAATAACCCTAACTACAGATTTGCAACGGTAAACATCACCAACGGTTTGAAGGTGTTCAAGATTTTGGGCTTGACCTGTCGGAAGATTGTCGACATCCAAGGACAATACAGGTTCTGAGGCAACAACAAGGACTCCCTGGCTGACCTTGCCACGGCCATTATTGACCGCCTACTACAGAGATATAAAGGCTGAGTGCGACAAAGACAAGTCTGCCTGGTACAAAGCCTGGGTACACGAACTAGACGAAAACACGTCAAGTACACGACTAAGGACGCATACACAAGCTGCGAGATGTATAGGAGGATCGTTGACATGAGGAAGTGCCTCCATCTTGCAGACGACGAGGAATCGAGCCATAAGCAGAGTAGAGGTGGTAAACATCGTCACAAGAAATAGATGATTTGATGATCGCTTCTCTTAGTTTAGTACGCATTTAATTGTTTATTGAGGTGTGCAAATATTATGTGTAGTCACTTATGTAATTGGATGTTTAATTTGATTATGCGACTATATCTCATATGATTAAACTAAGAAACATGTCGGTGATGATTTCATCTATCGCTGACAGTTGTTTACCAGCAACCGTTTACCCACAATACACAACTTGTTAGGAGGAATCGTCTGTGTTATTATCGGTCTTCCCACACAATTATGATTACCGACCTGTTTGACGAGTATCACACACGTCTTGTTATGCTCAATCGTTTGTGTTCTGCTGAATAATCACAGACAGTTTATCCGAATGAACTATATGTCGTCTATCACACATTTGGATCTGTATAGCCGTTTGTGTTATTTTGATTAATTGCAAACAGTTCATATGGAACAACTGTAAGCTACATAGCGAACACACAAGTATTATCCGAATTGTGCTTGATGGATCAGCCACCGCACACAGTTAATTTTATTGATGACAATTCTATAACTGTACCGTTTGCGATTCATCCAGCATAGACAGTCTGGACAAAGGGTCTCCGATACATGTGTCTTCTTAGGACTTTGCTGCAGTGGTGTCTCCATCAACATGTTCAGTAGCACCATCTCATCTTAAAGCCTAGTTCATCTATTGTGTTCAATTTTTTTTAAAACATAAGATTGGCACCCGCGGGTTGCTAGTAGTGTTAATTACATCTTGTAGTTGATGCTAGTTGGTGTGTTGGAAGATCATATGTTTAGATTGTTAATTATATATTTATCTCCCTCTGATCATGAACATGAATATGATTTGTGAGTAGTTCCATTTGTTTTTGAGGACATGAGAGAAGTCTTATTATAAACTATCATGTGAAGTTGGTATTCGATCAATATTTTGATGACATATATGTTGGTTCTACCTCTAGTGATGCCATGTGAATATAGACTACATAACACTTCACCATATTTGTACCTAGGGGAAGGTATTACGGAGTAGGAAGTAGATGATGGGTGGCGAGCATGACAAAAATTTAAACCTTAGTTTATGTACTATTCCGTAAGGGGCTAATTTGGATCCATATGTTTAATGCTATGGTTAGATTTATCTTAATTCTTATTTTGTAGTTGCGGATGCTTGCGAGAGAAGATAATCACAAGTAGGTTGCTTGTTCAAGTAAGAATATCACCTTACCCACATATATATTTATCAAAGTAGTGATCACGAATCAACTAAAACATGATGATCATGACTAACCAAAATTTTTATATGTCCTCCAGAACGCCTTGCTTATTATAATAATTACTCTTGGCGTGTCCTCTATAATATAAGGATTGAGCTACCTTGATGCACCTTGTTACTTTGGTTGCTAGTTATTTGCTACAAACTATCTTGCTATCAAACTATTCGTTAGTACAATTTTTATACCACTTGCTCACAATACCTTGCCGAACCGCTTATCTATTCCTTCTGCTCCTCGTTGGGTTCGACACTCTCACTTATCGAAAGGACTAGATTAATCCTCTATACTTGTGGGTCATCAAGAATCTTTTTTGGCGCCGTTGCCGGGGAGTGAAGCAGTTTTGGTTAAGGAAACATTTATATTACGTGATGAATTTTATCTCCACTTGTTACTATGGAGAATATTCCTTTGAGGGGCTTGTTCGGGGGTATCTTCACCTCGAACGAAAGAAGTAAGAGCCGCTCCTCAACCTACTGAACCTAATTTAAATATTTACTATGAAAATTCTTCTAGGTATTATGGAAAAACTGCTTGCTAATCCTTATGCAGGAGATGGACAATACATCTTGATATGCACTTGATTTATATAGATGAACTTTGTGGATTGTTTACGCTTACAGGTTATCCAAAGATGGAGTTAAGAAGAAGGTATTCCCTTTATCTTTTGGGAGAAGAGCATCGACATGGTATAGGCTATTGGATGAATCTAGAACATGGGACTGGAATAGATTGAAACTGGAATTTCACCAGAAGTTTTATCCTATGCACTCGGTTCATCGTGATCGGAATTATATATATATATATATATATATATATAATTTTTTTGTCCTAGTTAAGGAGAAAGTATCGCTCAAGCTTAGAGAGGCATAAATATATGTTGCATTCATTACCCAATCATGGGCTTCCGAGAGGATTAATTCTTCAAAACTATCATGCTTGGCATTGTGATGCAATACGTCAATGCTTGATTCTTCTTCCGCTGGTTCTTTCATGAAGAAAAGCATTGAATTCCAATGGGATCGTATTGCAAGAATTAAACACAACTCTAAATATTGGGAAATTGATGAAGATAATGAGTCACGTATAAATCTCGAGAGTTCGATTGTGTTAATTATTTTATAAAAACAGATGTTTTTTAAGCTTAGTGTAAAATATGGACTTGACTAATGAGATACTATCTACATTTTGTGAATCCTTTGCTACTCAAATTGATCTTCCTAAAGAGAAGTGGTTTAAATTCACCCACCCATTGAAATAATTATGAAGAACCACACATTGTTGAAACTGAGACAATTGATTACACTACTAACTGAGTTGTCCCTGCTATTTATATTAAAAAATCCTTTCCCTGTTAGGATTAAGGAACATGCTAAAGCTACAACTGTGGTTCATCAGTGTAATAAGCAACATGAAAATGATATTGACATTTACTTTCAGCTACTTGTAGAAGAACTGCTGACATTGTGGGAGCCTGGTGCAAAATGTTATGATGCTTACACAAAGAAGTTTTTCTGGCTACATGCATTGCTACCGCACACCATTCAAAATATGCCAGCATTAGGCAACACTTCGGGGTAGAAATTAAAGAGACAAGTAGGATGTGTCACATGCATGGATATGGCAATGAGTAGGTTTCTTTCCAAGTCACGCAAAACTGTGTATTTGCGTCATCGTAGGTTCTTAAGGAGAGATCACCCTTACCAAAATATGACAGGCAAATTTGATGGTAAGATAGAGAAAGCAATGGGCCTAAGACTCCATGATGGGAAAGAAGTCCATGACATGGTTAAAAAAATCAAAGTTGTACTTGGCAAGGGATCCGGTTCAACGTACAAAAAAACACCCAAGGACCAAGTGTTTAAGAAGAAATTAGTGTTCTCGGAATTACCTTACTGGGAGTTCCTAAGTGTATGTAACTACATTGATGTCATGCACGTAGAGAAGAACGTTTGTGAAAGCATCTTTGGTACTCTTCTTAATATTAAAGACAAAAGAAAGGACGGTGACGGTGCAAGACTCAATATGCTTGGTGATCAAGCAGTACGCATGAATGAAGCAGAAGATGATGAAAAATTGCTCCACCTTCACCAGAGTTACAATCTCACTGCAACAGAAGTAAAAGAGTTCTTCGAATTTTTGTTGTCAATTAAGACACCCTCTTCCTACTCTGCAAACATCATAAGTCTCGTGGATGATAGCTTGGCTAAAAATAAGTTGTCTCACATGAAGTTACATGATTTCCACGTAATGTTGACACAAATCCTTCCGATGGCCATAAGGAATATGATGGACACAGACATAAGAAACACACTGATTGATCTATGTGATTTCTTGAACAAACTATGGCAGAAGGTGGTAGATACTGAAGAGTTGGATCGTATGCAAGCTAATATTGCAAAACTATTGTCAAACATAGAGATGTTCTTCTGACTATCATTATTTGATGTCATGGTCCATCTCACTGTGCACCTTCTCGACAAGATAAAGTGTTGCGGTCCTGTGTTTCTTTGCAACATGTACCATTAGAGCAGTACATGGGAATATTGAGGTGCTATTATCGAAACCGATGTCATCTAGAGGCAAGCATCCTACAAGGTTAGACCATAGAGGAGGTGGTTGAGCTTTGCACCAAATACATGAAACAAAGACCTATAGGTGTACCCCTCTCTCGCCACAAGGGAAGGCTGACTGGTAAGCTGGTCCTTGCTGGCATGCATCTTAGTGCACCTGGAGAATTGACCGATCAAGCCCATTTGACGGTACTGCTTAACATCCCGATACTCGATACTTATGCTGCAGAACATGTGAAGGAGATATAACGAAGCAACTTACCCAATGTGTTTTCACCAGCTGCTGAGATAAATGCACACAATAAGGACTATGTAAGATGGCTGAAGGCTCGTTTGGCACGCAGATCCGATCATGACCTTCCAATGTGGTTGGTGTCGGTGCCAAATCCGGAATATCTCGTAGTAGGGGTCCTAAGCTAGGCGTCTTGGAGCGATGGTAACATGGACACATGATTTTACCCAGGTTCGGGCTCTCTCAAGGAGATGATGCCCTACGCCTTGCTTTTGATTGTATTCATATAGGGGATAGTACATAGTATAAGTATCTACCATGAGATGTAACGAATATGAGATTGAGGGTGTCTATTTTCTAGCCTGGACTCGGTTTATATAATACCAGAGGCCTAGGGTTTAGAGGAGTCCTTGTCCTGTGCGCCAAGTCTTGTGGAATCTCCCTTGTATGCATCATGGGTTACACGAAGTGGCCCATTAGTGAATCATCATGGGGGTCCTCTGCCCAACCCACTGGTTGGGAGACGATGTGGTGAGTACCCCCTAGTCTAGGACATCGTCAGTAGCCCCCTGAACCGGTCTTCAAGTTGAGGACGCTCCTCGGTTCTTCCGAATAATTCTTCATCTTCGATCGTCGGTCTTGAAAACTGGTTCAACAAATCTTCCCATGTCCGATCTTGAGGATCGCCGAGCTGAATCCGAAGAGTTTACATGTCAGGCATCCAAGGAGCCTCTTTAAGCTATCGCTCTTTATCATTGCCTTGTAATTTTTTACGCCACACATGGGGTTTGAAGTATTTTCCGTGCGGTGGCGTCCTCTCGCGTCCGAGCTCCAATGCCGAACTACATCCGAGGCGTCTTTTCACAGCCGTGCTCCAACACTATTCGACATTCAAGGTATCCTCTTGTGTCCGAGCTCCAATGCCGGACTGCATCGGAGGTGTCTTTTTGTAGCTGAGCTCCGACGATGGTCGGCATCCGAGGTATCATAGATTACCTTGGCCTTTGAAAATTTGAATGAGTCCATCCGAGCTTAAATGCCGGAATAGTCTTCTATGGAACGAGCCATTCAAATCTGAGCTTTATGCTAGACTGCTTCTGAGCTCCAACACCGGACTACATCCGAGTTCTAACGATGGTCAGCGTCCGAGGTATCATAAACTAGCTTGGACCTTAAAAAACCGAAGGAATTCATCCGAGCTTAATGTCGTAAATGCTCTCTATGGAGCCAGCCACTTGTGCCCGAGCTTTATGCGGGACTGCTTTTGAGGTGGTGCACCACCCCGATCGAGGACTGATTTTTTGTGAATATTTTCGATTGATGCAATTTATTCTCTACCGAGATATATAGCCAGTAGCCCTCAAGGTGTGTGTCGGTCTAAAACCCGAGATGCACCTGAAGGATGACATAAGACCGTTGATCCCAGTAGCCCCTGAGACTCAGGTTGATTCGCAAAATCGGCCCGAGGATCAACTTCTTGCTCGGTAGCATACTTCGGAACACAAGCGGTGTGCACAGACCTCAAGACTCAAGTTGGGTGCGGCTGACCAACCCAAGGATCATAATCTCCTCGAAAACTGTATTACACTGAAATATTCTACATTGAATTGTCAATGTAGTAGCCCCCAAGACTTGGTTTGGGCAATATGGCCGACCCTAGGATCGTATCTCCTCGGGAGCTAGTCCAACCGTCATGTACGTTTTGACAATGTCGAGGTGGAGTTCGACATGAAAGATGCCGAACCGTAGTTCGGAAAAGAGTTTCCGGGCAAGACCATCACGCCGAACACCTCAACCAAGAGGATGTCCCGCTTCCTGATAGGAAATCATAAAATAGTTTAAAGAAGTTATAAGAACAAAAAACCAAAAAACTTATTTGAAAATTGTACATCTCAATTGAATCAAGTTTTTAGGTGCCAATAAGAAATTGGTCTTAAAATTGTGCTTCCGTCGTGCTTTAACATGACACGGCCGATCTCTATGGGTCATCCTTCGGCTTCAACCTCCTTATCCCAAAGGCGAAGTGTTTCTCATGCCAGTTTCTCAGGCGAGCGGCTTTAAAGAGAAACTAGGCTACCTGGCTATTGACCAAGCACTCAAATCGAGAAAGGAGTGGTAGAAAAAGACTTTGCAACGACTAAGAAGAAACCATTTATTATAAAACGGCTCATACAAATTTAAGAGCCCCCAGTGACTTGGGTAAAATAATTTCATGTATAATGATTGTATGTACCGAAGTACTTATATCATATATGTGTTCGCCCAAACTTTAAACACGTCTTAATCGACCATCAGCTTCTCCCTCTTTGGCCAAGGGCCGAAAAGTGTTATCTACTATGCCATCTAAGGATATCGGAGATGTTTCAAATAACCAGGCAATCAGGCCATTAGGCTATAACAGACAAAGCGCGCCCAAAGAACTTATGCTATATTACTACTTAATGTAAGAAGCATCTTCAAAGAAAATAGTTCCGCCAACGGTTCCTTTCTTTGGGTCCTCATGATTACCATGAAGGGTGTGCAATAGATTTATGTATGCTTGTCTTCCGTCGTGGCCGACCATAGTTGAAAGCAGTAAGAGAGATAGTTTTTGGCTTCGCCTGTCTGAGGTACGAGTTCGAATGACCCGATCATAACAATCGCAGAGGTGCTCCCTTTACTCCCTATCCGAACAATCAGGAACATAGGGGTAAGCACAGGAGCGAGGCAACCCAGCTTTGCAGAACACTTAAGTTAGCATGATGCATATATTGGCGTAAACACGAACAAGGAAGGGTGCGATACATTAATAATCATATGCAAGAGGAATGGCTTCATAAAGGAAACCCCCAAGTAAACGTGGTATTTGAATTTGTTTGTAACAAACAAAGTTTTGACAATGAAAGTTTTTTGCAAACAATTTTTTGTCAAAAAAGTATAATGCTTGGTCGAACCGAACAAATTTAAACCTGAAAGTTTTTGAGCATGAAAGCGACTTAGCTGGTTAATGTGCTCGGTGTCAATGACGCGATCTGGGCTTGTGGCGGGACGAGGATGCCCATCGAACTTTGATAGATCCGGTGTGTAGTCTTCGGCATGACCGAGGTCCCAACCCCCAAGCCCGTCCCGAGGTGACCGAACGAGGAGTTCGACACTCTGAAGTAGTGTCACGGCTCGACTGATGTGGTGAGGCGAAGTCCTCGGTCCAGCCAAGGTGGTGGAGTAGGTCGGCAAGGTGACGCTGGGATGACCGCGTGACAGCGGTCGAAGTCGATTTCGTGCACTCATAAAATAGAGCAAGCCAAAGTAATAAGAAAGAAAGATAGTAATATATTTTAAAAAAATTCTTCTACTTAGTTAATTTAAGTGAAGCAAATAAGTAAAGAATATGGCCTGGGCGCCGAGGTGCCTGAACGAAGAGTTCGGCTTGACGAAGTGGCGACGCTGCACGGCCGATGTGGCGAGATGAAGTCCTCGGTCCAGTTAACATGGCGAAGCTATGATCGGCGGACGCTGAAGTCTCATGTAGGTCGAATGGTGACGCCGAAGTCACATGCCAGCCGAGATGTTGAAGCAGGTCGGCTGGTGACGCCGAAGTCCCTGGAGCAGGTTGATGAAGGTATGCCAAAGCCCTGGTCTAGCCGAGGTGACAGAGCAGGTCGGCTGGTGACGCCGAAGTCTTAGGCTAGCCGAGGTGTCAAAGCTGGCCGGCTGGTGACACCGAAGTCTCCGGAGCGGGTTGATGAAGAGATGATGAAGCCCCGAGTCTAGCCGACATGATAGAGCAGATCGGTAAGGTGACTCTAGCATGCGGTGGCAAGGTGATGGTGTCATTAGTGACATGTGATAATCTATCCTATTTTGTCTCAATTTCAGCTAGGTTGATTGGCATCAATGCAAGGTGTATGGAGCTTTGGTCAGGACCAGATAAGGTCCCCATTGTTTTCTTTGATTTTCTATGTGGTTTGACGGCATCGCGCGACGGATTAATTGGATGACACGGTTCATGCTTTGGTAATCTGGCTTCTCCTCCTTTCTGTGAAGCAGAACCAACTTTGGCTTTGTTGGAAAGCGATTGTAGTGAGGTTAGACCTCCTCAACTGTGTGAGGATAGATATGGGATAGTTACCCATCCCTCCTCGTTGCTTTCTTGTGTGGGATGACAATCTGATCATCAATTCTGTGTCATCGTCTTCTTCTAGCAACGACTTCCCTCCTGTAGGTGTCAAATTCGACATATCTCGTAGTAGGGGTTCTAAGCTAGGCGTCTTGGAGCGATGGTAACATGGAGATAGGATTTTACCCATGTTCGGGCTCTCTCAAGGAGATAATACCCTACGTCCTACTTTTGATTGTATTCATATAGGGGATAGTACATAGTACATGTATCTACCACGAGATGTAATGAATATGAGATTGAGGGTGTCTATTTTCTAGCCTGGCCTCGATTTATATAATACCAGAGGCCTAGGGTTTAGAGGAGTCCTTGTCTTGTGCGCCAAGTATTATGGAATCTCCCTTGTATGCATCATGGGATCCCCAAAGTGGCCCATTAGTGAATCATCATGGGGGTCCTCGGCCAGATCCACTGGCCGGGAGACGACATGGTGAGTACCCCCTAGTCCAGGACATCGTCAGTTGTCACAAAAGCCATCACCCATGATTATGAAGTGCCAAGCGTATGACATAAATGGAAACACGATCTACACCGAGGGAACATGATGGTAATACCTCGTATCAGAACAACTCTGTTCGAATAGAATGCCTAACTGTAGATGAAGATGATAAACAGGTATACTATGGAACCATCGAAGAGATTTGGGAGCTTAACTATGTGAAATTGAAGGTGGCATTATTCAAGTCTAGATGGGTCCCTCTTAGTAGTGTAAAGACTGATGCTGACAGGAAGACATATGTTGATCGTAGAAATATGGTGTATCATAAGGACCCATTTATTCTTGCCAGTTATGCCACCCATATTTTCTATGTGCAAGACTCCTTGTATAAGAACTGCCATGTAGTGATGTATGGGAAGAGGAGGGTACTAGGCGTCGAGAATGTTGATGATGAGGAGGAGTACAATCAATATGATGAGTTGCCACTTGAGGGGCCACACGACAAAATAGAGGAGAATCATAAAATCATCAAAAAACCTAAGTTCATTAGGGGTAAAGAACTAATCATTATGTCTATTGTACTGAATTGCCGCATGTATTGAATCGTGAGCGATGTGTACTGAGTTCATTCTATTAAAAGTTTTGCATGTACTGTATTGTGAGGTATGGCCGGCCTTTTGTTGATCTAGATTAATATGTTGTCAACCCTAGTAGTGAATTTGAACTATTTATGATTATATACCCTAGAGCTAGAATGCTCAATTGATCTCATTCCGGTATGTATGAACTGAACATGTGCAACCAGGTTTACCAATCACACACAGTTCATTCATTAAAGCCGCGAGCCTTCGAAGCCTTGGCCGATGACCCCTAATTGTGCAACGGTATTCGTGCGTTCTGATTGGCAAAACCCCAAGCCACGTGGATCACACGTTTGCACCATAGGATGCACCTAGATCGAACAACAGTCCTTATCTCTCTCGTCAACACACGTAGTTGCAGTTGAGATTTGATTTATATGCACTAAATTCCCCATAAATGCTAAAAATGACTTAAATATAGCAAACGAGCCCAGAAATGTGCCAAAAAATCAAACCTGGCATATAATGATGATTGACTATCGTGGGAGAAAATTTAATGAGATGCGCCAAAGACACCATCGACTGGAGTTCGATTTGCCACTTCTCCCTTTGGAGCTATGATCCTTCTACTAAGATGCTATGGTTTCTAAAAAGCGATCATTGTAACTTGTGCCAAAGTTTACCAAAAAATTGCACGGGTTCTCTAGGTCACGCGACGATGATACACCAATTTCCGTGATTTTCCGAGTCCATTTGCATTTCTTGTAATTAAATTACATACATGCCTTGTGTAGGTGGATGCATCTCCCAGCCGAAATGTTTGAAATTCTTTCCATTCCTTGGACAATGGCAAAAATCACACAAAGTGACACACAAATGATTTGTAAGAGCTTCTTTGTCAGCATCCACACGTTGTTCATGTTGGGAATTTATTTATATGCACTAAATGCATGGTAAATGCAAAAATTCCTTAGATATAGAAAACGAGCCGTGAAATCCACCAAAAGATTAATAATAGGAGTACAATGATGTTTGCGTACCATGGAAAAAAATCGAGGCGAAAAGATGAAGGTCGACACCGATTGGAGTCCGAAATGCCAACTTTACTTTTGGAAACTACAATCCTTCTTGTGGGATGCCTTGGTTTTCAAAGGGGGAGTCATCACAACTTCCGCCAGGCATTACCAATTTTTTCCAGGTGGTCTTCACATAATGCCACGGTGACACACCCATTTTCGTGATTTTTAGAGTAAATATGCATTTCCTCCAATTAAATTACGAACAAGCCCTACGTTGGTGAAAAATGTCTTCAAATTAGCAAACGAGTCCAGAAATGCAACAGAAAATCAATACAGGGGTTAAAAGGTGATTGTGTACCGATAAAAATATTTCGAGACGAAATGGTGAAGTCACATACCCATTTGAAATGAAAATATGATTGTTGTGAATAAACAAATAGCACACAGTTCATTCATTAAAGCAGTGTGCTTCCTAAACAGTGGCCGATGATACCTAATGCGTGCAAAGTGAGTCATGCGTTCTGATTGACCAAAACCCAAGCCATACAGATCATACGTCTACACCACAGGATGCACCCAGATTGGACGACACATGTAGTTGCAGTTGGGATTTGATTTATATGCACTATATGCCTTGCGAATGCTAAAAATGGGTTAAATATAGCAAATGAGCCCAAAAATGCGCCAAAAAAATCAAACCTGGTGTATAATGATGATTGCCTACCGTGGGAAAAACTTAAGGAGAGGCGATGAAGACACCGTCGATTGGAGTTTGATTTACCACTTTTCCCTTTGGAGCTATGATCTTTCTAGTGAGATGCTATGGTTTGCAAGGAGCGATCATCATAACTTTTGCCAAAGTTTATCAAAAAGTTCCACATCATCTCGAGATCAGGCCATGATGAGACACCGATTTACATGATTTTTTGAGTCCATCTGCATTTCCTATAGTTAAATTACCAACGTGCCTTATGTAGGTGGACGCATCTCACAGTCAAAATGTTTGAAAAATCTTTTCATTCCTTGGACAATGAATGAAAACATAGAAAGTGACACGAGAATGATTTCCAATGCCTTATTTTCCAACACCCACACGCAGTTGCAGTTGAGATTTGATTTATATGCACTAAACATCTAGTAAATGGAAAAATGGCTGAAAAATATCAAATGATACATGAAATGCGGCAAACAATCTACTAGGGTACAATGGTAGCTGCATAGAGTGGAAAAAATTTCAAGACAAAACAATGAGGTCACATTTACATTTCAAAGTTGTGACATTTTCATTTCAAACGAATTCATGCTCCTTGTGCACACGGGTAACTATATGAAACCGTTTGCATAGACCTTTCCACAGGGTGCCCGATGTTTTTTTCCACCCTTTTCACTGAAGCTGCCAACATGCCCCCACCCACACCCTTCCCTGTTTCTCTGAACAATCCAGATATTCTACCCAAACTCCATCGCTAGCTCCCTCCCGTCCCCCAGATCCACACCAGAACCCTTTCTGTCACCGTCATAGTCAACCCCGCCGTGTACCCGCTTCCCAGTGTCAACCCTACCCTTCACTGCCGTTCCGAACACACAACTTCCCGTGCCTCATCGTCTTCATTTGCTCGCCAACCACACTCGAGCATATCGATCCTGTACCTCGACCTCTCCTGCCAGGTTTGCACAAAAACCTGTTAGTTGCTGCCCTCCATCGCAGTGAGGTCTATTATCTCGCGATCCCTTTTCCTATTTGGATAGGTTTGTCCCCAAATTGGTTATAAAATAATGGAGATCATATTTATGTTCATCATCTACCTTCTAACCACATATAATCTGTATTTGTTCCAATTAGTTATTGTCGAGTTACATATGATGTGCACATGAGTCACAGAAAATGAACATATTAGCTGTACATTTCCAAATTATCACATGCCATGTTTAAACAACTTGCTGCCAAGCTATTACCTTTAATTTATGCTCATCCTCCTTTTCTAAATTTCGCATGTGTCCTCTATAGATGTCGATTAGCAGCAAAGACAATCATACTTCTGCCGATGTATCTTCATGTGTGTCCGAAACTAACATGTTTGCGTAGATGGTCGTGAATCAAGAAATGAGGAACGGGATAGAGCTACCACAATCACCCTTCCGGTCAAGAGACGGAAGAACGCTCCAAGAAAGCCCACACACTATCCTAAATGTGTATACGAAATAGATGACATCGATTTGAAGTCTTGGGCTCGAACTAAACCAGATAAATCATGCGTGAGGTTCAGGAGTGTGTGTGGATTTGTTGGCAAGGCAAGGCTCAACATTAATCTGCCGGGGTTTTGGAAGATTGATACAGAAACATGACACAGGATAGTCGGGGAGATCGTGGAGCACTTCAACGTTCCTGAGGAGTAGAGAGATAAGGTGGAACATGCTGCACTGAAGAAGGCCAGAGATGCTTGGAGAAACTAGAAGAATGTGTTGTACAAGAAGTACTTGAGTCAAGGCAAGGACCTAATCCCCTCATACCCCCAAATTACAAAGGAAGACTAGAAAGAATTCAAAAGGGTCAGGACTAGTGAGGAGTTTATTTAGAAGAGTGCCATGCAATCGGAACTTCGGAAGAAGAACACACACCCAATCATGATCATTAGCAAAATTGACATTCATAAAATTTATTTTAACAAAATTGCAATCATGCTTTTCATTCAATAAATGTACCCCAATAGCATTTTTATTCATCCCTTCATTATGAGCTATTGGTTTACAATAAGTAGCAAGTTCGAAAAGATTAGCAAGTGGATGAGGATCCATTTATCTTAAAATTTTGCATTTACTTCCTGTTTTGGAGTGACAAAGATAAATATAACATAACTAGGCAAGTAAACAAATATAAATGTTTTTGTTTTTTTGTTTTTTATATAAAGAAAAATATAATAGAAAATAAAAATTAGAACAAGTGAATGATAATTTGTGCGAAGGTACTTGATAAGAATTTGGTGATACACCCTCGCAATGGCACCAAAAATCCTTCTGATACTTCTAAACTGCGTTGAGTTGTTCCCCGAAGAGGAGGGGATGATGCAACACAATAGATGTAAGTATTTCCCGTAATTAGAACCAAGGTTATCAAACCAATAGGAGAACCATGCAAACTCCCATCTTTAGCACCTACGCACAGAAGAGCAAACACTTGCGCCCAAAGCGAGCAAGAGGGTTGTCAATCCCCTTGAAGTCGTTACTTGCAAGCAATAAGTAGTGATAGATAGATAATTTGATAAATATAAATTGAAAATAAAAATAAAGTAAATAATGGCAGCAATATTTTAGGAGTTTTTGTAAATATATTTGTGAGGAGACTCGGGGGCCATAGTGTTTGCTAGAGGCTTCTGTCTCGAAGAAGGCATAAAGTGGGTAAACAAATTACTGTTGGGCAATTGATAGAAAAGCGTATAGTTATGCAATATTTATTCACGACAATGATCATGTATATTGGCATCATGTCCATAAACAAGTAGACTGACTCCTGCCTGCATCTACTACTATTACTCCAGCCATTGACCGCTATCCAACATGCATCTAGAGTATTATGTAATAACAGAGTAATGCTTGGAGGATGATGACATGATGTAGACAAAGTAAATCCAATTAATATGAATGAACCCCATCATTTTACCCTTAGTGGAAGCAATACAACACATGCTATGTCCCTTTCTATCATGGGGATTGAGTACCGCAAGATTAAACCCACTACAATGCACCACTCCCACTTGAAGATAAATCAATCTAGTTGGCCAAACCAAACCGATGGATCAGAGAGCATTAAGAAGCTATAACAATCATGCATATAAATAACCAGCAAGGATTCAATATATTTTCATGAATAATCTGAACATAAACCCAAAATTCATCAAATCCCAACAAACACACCGTAAAGATTGATTACAGAAGATTGATCACTGCGGGAATTGCGATGATTTTGGCATTGAAGAACATAGCGAGATAGAAAACCATACATGTATGAACTACGAACACATAGGTGTGCGGTGAACTAATCACACATGACCATGGGAGCATCAAGGTTGATGTAGAGGCCCTTCGTGATCGACCCCCCCCGGCAGGGCACTAGAACATGGCTCCATATGGGCACACGATGGAATAGAGACTTGCGACGGTAGAATAAGTCTTTCGGACGGCTACCTAGGGTTTTTAGAATATATGTGAATTTATAGGCTAGAGATCAGGGCCAGGAGAGCTGGAAGGTGGCGCCAAGCCATCAGGGCGCAACCACCCCCTGGGCCCGCCCTGTTGTCTTGGGGGCACCTCGTGTGCCCTCCGATCTTCCTCCGAAGCTTCCATGTCTTATTTTGGTCCAGAAAAATCATCATAAAGTTTCTGGATATTTGGAGTTCGTTTGGTACAATATTCCTGAAAAGCCAAAAACATGCAGAAAACAACAATTGGCACTTGACACCGGGTTAATAGGTTAGTGCTAAAAAATAATACAAAACAAGAAGTAAATGCTTAAAAAGTATCCTATAATGATAATATAATAGCATGGAATAGTAAAAAATTATAGATGCGTTGGATACGTATCAACCCCCACCATATGGGTGTGGCAAGATACTATGGCATGAAACCGATATTGGACCAGGAGGCAAAGAAGCAGTAGCTGTGGGTGGCAAACAACCTTTAGTGAAATTAAGGACATTCACGCTAGGGACTACTTGCGGGTGTGTTCAAAGAGGTGTGCATATGGTTATTATTACTTTGAAAACTTAGCAGATGAAGAACTGTATAATGTGATGGTAGAGGCTTCCAAAACCTTTGGAAAGTTGTACAGGAACTCAGGGCCATGCGACTTTCTGTTTGAGGCTCTGAATAGCAAAGAGCCCCCTAGCCGTGCAAGGGGTATTGGGGTAAATGTTCCACACAAGAGGGATTTCTCAGTAAGCAAAGAAGGGAGCCTCAACATGAAAAAATCTAGGAGGGAAATTCGCAGAATCAATTGTACGAAAGGTTGAGGAGGGACATGTATCTTGGAATTTGAATGGATATTGAGGAGTCATTTATGCAGCAGAAGACACCAACGCCGAGAGATAGCCAGGATACGCAAGGGGAGGTGGCCATGGAGGATGACACTTATTGTGTAACACCACCACATGGAGTAGCATCAGCTGACCCCATCGACACTGAGGCTATAGCTGGACATGATGGTGCTATATATGATCTATATGGACAGGGGGAGAGCGAAGGCCGTGCTTACACATTATGAAGGTACTTTAAAATATACAACAACGTGGGTTTACAACCCTAACTTGGACGGGGGACTCTTGTTGGACAATGTGCCATTGAAGCCGGGTTGTGTGAAGTGCTACGTGACCAAAATAAAGCTTGGATTCAATAATTTTGCCCTGAAGAATGTCCTAGGGGACCCTAATGAGTAGAGGACCTTGGAAGAAACACAGTTAAATCATATCCAATGGCCACAGAAAGAAATAGGCTTCATGGATGAGATCCCTCTAGCCCCCCAAAAGCAACCAATGCCGCCCTCGAACCAATGACTCTCTTCTTGCCACAACAGATCTCGTGTGACTCCCCTGATGAACATACTAGACGTAATTCGATTTCTGAGGCATCAACATGTGACCAGTCCGCCTGACTTCCTACCGTACAGGCCATGTCATCGCCCATTCCTAAGCAGCATGTGACAAGGCCTACAACTGCTGAAGATAACCCATTGATTCAGATGCCGTCCACTGATGCAGAAAGGGCAGACACAACGACATTGCATGCTCAACAGACAAACCCGATGGAACCGCTTGCTAAGCAATGTGAAAGTTCGGAACCGCGTGCTAAGCATCCCGAAAGTCCGGAACCACCTGCTAAGCAGTCCGAAAGTCAGGAACCACCTGCTCATCAGTCCAACGGTTCGTAGCCGCCTGATAAGCATACTGATGTGCTGACACTGCCTGCTCAGCAAACCAGCGCATTGTCACAGCCGCATCAACACACTGACATGTCCGCCCCAGCTGCTCAGAAGCCCAACATAGCTTCAACGGCTGGTTAGCTATCCATCACCTCTACTACTGCAACTTAGCAGTCCGTCACAGCAGCACCATCTCTTCAGTAGTCCATCGCACCATCACCTGCTGCTCAGTAGCACGTCGTTCATGTATGACAAACAAGAAGTGCTTCAACTAACAAGAGGAAAGCGGGAACGGTTGCACACATGAAGAAGCCCCCCAAACCAAGGAGGGATGGTAACAATAGCCTCCTGCTACAAAGACTCATCGCCTATAATCAAATTAACAACATGTTTTTAGAAGGAATGGGTAATCTCGATTTCGATGCCATGCCCGATGAAGAAGTCGAAAAAGCAAATTTCTAGTAAGAAAGTAGACCCATTTGAAGCACACAAGTACAAGCATGGTATCCATTTCTTGTTGGCGAATACTTTGGGGAGTGCAGTTCCAGTTGTCGCAAGTTACATAAATATTGCATGGACAAAATGTCAGAAGGAGAAGATCATAACATTATGGAAGTGCACTACGACAGTAGGCATTTCTATCACGTGTAGGTACCATCAATGTGGAATTCGAGGACTTTCATCTCTTCTTCAACTTTGATGAACTTGCTGCCACTCTTGTCAAATGCTTGATGTTGTAAGTACTTCACAGACTCTTATCAACTTCTCCATACAAGGCTGTAAATGAAAAAAAGCTAACTGTATCGTATTCCTCTCAGAGGATTGATGGTGCAGAGAGTAATAAGGGTGCATGTGTATTTCATAGATCCTGATTTAGCAAACGACACTTTATTACATAACAATGGTACACACAAGGTTTGCATTGACCATTGCTCTGAGATCTTCAATATGTTACAGGTAGGAGAGTTATTCATGTGGCCATATCATGAAGGGTAAGTTAAATATACAACCATGCATACATTGATCGTCTTTCAGTTTTCGACATAGTTCATAAGTTCAAGTTTTCTTAAATTGTAGCCATTACTGGATCTTAGTGGTCATTGTTTCAAAGCGCAACACAGTTTACTACCTGGATTCTCTAAGAGAGTCAAATAAGCCTCAGAATCTGAATCATCTTCAGGATTTCAAGGATAGGTATTGAATCCTATGGTGTTAATATGTTGTATTCAAATCTGGTTCAAGAATTGAGTCTGTGAAAATTCATCTTCATTTGTAGGTACGTAACTTTAGGAGGGAGACAGTTCAACCGCCAACTACCACTGCAACATGTGATCGTTTCTCCGGTAAGACACCGAAATCCATTTTTTTCCAGAAAATGCTAGTCAGATGTTTAAGTTTCTAAGTAAACCTCTTTCTATTTATTTCCAAAGAAAAAAGAAACAACTTACACCGGGTAGGTTGTTCCTAACAGGGCAAATACATGACTAATATTGTACAACATTTTTTAGTGTTCTCAACAACAAGAAGGGACCAACCTATGTGGATAATACGTTTGCGCACACATGATGAACCTATTCATACATGTTAAATGTTGTGCCAATGCTGACAAAATAGAACCAGTAAGTCTGTTTCTTTACTACTATCTTATAATCCACACGTATGCCACATTCTGATCTAAAAATCCTGTAGTTGATCTTTGGGTCGATGACCTCTGAACCGCTCGCCGTAGATGAATCGTCGTTTGTTAGGAAATTTATCAGCACCTTCTTTATGAACACTATATCAAGCCCAGTCTAGAATGTGAAGATTTCAGCATTCCTATCTGCCAAGAATAAGTATGCATTCATATAGTGCTATCAGCTAAACATATATGCATGGGTGCATTGTTTTCCATGTGATCATGTCTTCGTATTTCATACACTATGATTATGTAATGCATATGTCCATACATCTGTGGAATTTAGCTAGCATTTTTCAATTACATATTGTCACGAATTTTGATGAATGTTCTTCCCGTGGACACTATTTGTTCAATTGCATATTATGGATAATTTTGATGAATGTTCTTCCCGTGGACCCTATTTGTTCAATTGCATACTATGGCGAATTATGATGAATGTTCTTCATGTGGACACTATTTGTTCGGTTGCATATTGTGGCAAATTTGCTATTTGCACGGTGATTCAAGTGCGCCATTTTACAATAACTTGGCCATTTAAGCACATACGGTACAAGCAACTAAGTGTGTGTGATCCAGAATGGGAAGCACATGTAAACCACAACACAACTGCCTATGATCTACAGAAAAAGCACATGAGATATAAACTGAAATGTTGGTGATACATAATAAATCATTGACGATTTGCAACACTTGTATGTGTAGGAGCTCTTCAACCGTTTGCGATAGCACCTTACCTCACACGTGAGCCAACAGGAAACCGTGCCTGATGCAAAGAGCAATCCCACACGTAAATTATTCAAGAAATGTGTGCGATGATATCATGCATGGCAGACGGTTGCCAGAGAAAACTTGCGTGCGATGATGCATATATCATACACAGTTTCTATGATGGCCTGTGTGACTTAGCTGATATTTCGCAAACAGTTAAAGGTCAAACACTGTTTGTTTTCCAAGAGAAATTAGATGCATTTCTGTCTAGAAGGCGTGTGTGATCTCTCCCCAAATACCAAAGGTGTGCCCAAAGTATAATGTGTGTGATATGTTACTGCATCACACACAATTATATTTGGTAGAGCGTGTGCACCCTCGGTCACCATCGCAGATGATTTGTGTGTCGTGTGGGATGACCCCCTATAGCCCACACAGGCAAGGCAACAGTGTAAATCTACGCCATGTAAAGGGATTAAAAACCGTTTGTATAGCACGTCGCTGCACTAGTGACATATGCTCCCTTGGAGGTTTTTATAATTCATGACAACATACAATATATCTTGGACTAACAGTTCTACATAGTTTGTTTCAGATTAACTCCTAAGATTGCAGAGGCTGGGAATTGTGAGGAGGATCCCCAAGAAGGAAAGGAACATGATTGGCAAAAGCTTCAAGCTTCAAGACTCTACATTTTTCTTTAAGTGAAAAATCACATTTGAGTCCATAGTAAAGCCAATACTATTTAAAGGGGATGAGGTATGTATGATGATCTGCTTGCTCAAAGTGCTTAGAGATTTGCCACCAAAAACCTCAACAATTCTCCCACAAAACATTCAATCCAAAACCCTAATGATCAAATTCGGTGCCACAAATATTTCACATTTCACCCCTACCGAGTTTTCCTTAGACAGAACCCAAGCCAAACCCTAGCAAATTGGTACAACCAAAAACTAGTGACCAACCTTATGGTATCTGACTATCAAAAATCGGAATTTCCGATTTTTACATTTCGGTGCCACCGAAGTGAGGAACTTCTCAAGGCCAACTGAATCGGTCTCACCGAGAAGCTTCATATTGGTCACACCGAGAATCCAAAAGTTAGAGCATTTTACACTAGTCGGTGAAATCGAGTTTTTACTCCGGTTACGTCGAGTTGGGAAATAATGTTGTAACTGTTGTATTTTTGGACATGGCTATATATACCCCTCCATCTCGCTCTCATTCATAGAGAGAGCACTTAGAACAAGCAAACACTTTGACCATTCATTTTTTGAGAGAGAACCACCTACTCATGTAATGAGATCAAGATCTTCCACTCCAACCATATGAATCTTGTTTTCGAGCCTCCCCAAGTTGCTTTCCACCCAATCAATCTTTTCTACCAAGCCAAATTCTATGAGAGAGTGATTGCGTGTTGAGGAGATTATTGGTTTTTCCTTGAATAGGAAAGGGTGATGCAACGAAGTAGATAATTATTTACCTCAGTTGTTGAGAACCAAGGTATGAATCTAGTACGAGGAACAAGCAAGTCACCATTGGATGCATCTACACAAACAATCAAACTCTTGAACCCAACGCTATAAAGGGGTTGTCAATCCCTTCATGGTTATTTGAAAGGATTAGATCTGAAAGAGATAGATGTAAACGAGAACGGAAATTAAAAGGTAAATAAAGTGCAACAAAGTATTTTTGGTATTTTTGGTTTATAGATCTGAAAGTATATGATGGAAAGTAGACCCGGGGGCCATAGGTTTCACTAGAGGCTTCTCTCTTGATGGCAAATATCATGGTGGGTAAACAAATTACTGTCAAGCAATTGATAGAAAAACAAATAATCATGTAGTTATCCAAGGCAATGATCATGCATATAGGCATCACGTCCGTGTCAAGTAGATCGAAACGATTCTACATCTACTACTATTACTCCACACATCGACCGACTCCTGCGTGCATCTAGAGTATTAAGTTCATGAAGAACAGAGTAGATGACATGATGTAGAGGGATAAACTCAAGCAATATGATGAAAATCCCATCTTGTTACCCTTGATGGCAATAATACTATACATGCCTCGCTACCCCTACTATGTCACTGGGTGAGGACACCACAAGATTGAACCCAAAACCAAGCACTTCTACAATTGCAAGAATTACCAATCTAGTTGGCCAAACCAAACCAATAAATCGAAGAGACTTGCAAGGATATCAAATCATGGAAATAAGAATTCAGAGGAGATTCAAATAAGATTCATGGATAATCTGAACATAAACTCACAATTCATCGGATCTTGACAAACACACCACAAAAGAGGATTACATCGGATAGATCTCCATGAAGATCATGAAGAACATGGTATTGAAGATCAAAGAGAGAGAAGAAGCCATCTAGCTACTAGCTATGGACCCGTAGGTCTATGGTGGACTACTCACGCATCATCGAAGGGGCAATGGAGTTGATGTAGATGTCCTTCGTGATCGAAACCCCCTCCGACAGATTATGGGAAAAGGCTCCAAGATTGGATCTCTCGGGAACGGAGGCTTCTGGTGGTGGAAAAGTATTTGCATGGAATTTTGTGGTGTTGGGGGAATATTTGGGAATTTATAGACCGAAGATTAGGGTTAGGAGACCTACCGGGAGGCGACAAGCCTGCTAGGCGCGACCAGGGGGGCCGCGCCTAGCAGGCTTGTGGCTCCCTAGCACCTCCCCTACCGTGCACTCCATGCTTGATCGATTTTTTCCTTCCAATTTTTTCCTTCCGATGGTTTTATTCCATTTGGACTCTATTTAATATCCCATATCTGCAAAACTCAAAAACAAGGAAAAAGCAGAAACTGGCACTAGGCTCTAGATTAATAGGTTAGTCCCAAAAATAATATAAAATAGCATATTAATGCATATAAAACACCCAAAACAGATACTATAATAGCATGCCATCATAAAAAATTATAGATACGTTGGAGACGTATTAGCATCCCCAAGCTTAATTCCTGCTCGTCCTCCTGTAGGTAAATGATAAAAACAGATTTTTTTGATGTGGAGTGCTACCTAACATATTTATCCATGTAATATTCTTTATTGTGGCATGAATATTCAGATCCATAAGACTCAAAACAAAAGCTTAATATTGATATAAAAACAATAACATTTCAAGCATACTAGCAAAGCAATTGTATCTCTTCAAAATATAATGGCAAAAGAAAGTTATCCCTACAATATCATATGGTCCGGCTATGCTCCATCTTCCCCACACAAAGTATTTATATCATGCACAACCCCGATGAAAAGTCAAGCAATTGTTTTCACACCTTTATTTTCTCAAAAAAATTCAACTCTCACGCAATACATGAGGGTGATCCATGGATATAGCACTATAGGTGGAATAGAATATGGTGGAGGTTGTAAAAGAAAGGGAGAATATAGTCTCACATCAACTAGGCGTATCAATGGGCTATGGAGATGCCCATTATTAGATATCAATGTGAGTGAGTAGGTATTGCCATGCAACAGATGCACTAGAGCTATAAGTGTATGAATTCTCAAAAAGGAACTAAGTGGACGTGCATTGTGAAGAAAAAATCCACTAGCTATATGAAAGTGACAAAATAGGAGACTCTCTATCATGAAGATCATGGTGCTACTTTGAAGCACAAGTGTGGAAAAAGGTAGTAGCAATGTCCCTTCTCTCTGTTCTCTCAGTTTTTTGTGGGCATCTAAGGTCGCTTTTATTCATTTTTTATTTGGGCTTCGCTGGCCTCTTTTTTTCTTTTTCATAAAGTCCAGAATCTCATCCCCACTTGTGAGGGAATCATAGCATCCATCATCATTTCCTCACATGGGACATGCTCTACTAATGATAATAATCACACTTTTATTTACTTACAACTCAAAAGAAAATTACAATTCGATACCTATGACAAAATATGACTCTATATGCTATATGGAAGTGATGGTGCATGCCATAAAAGCAAACGGTGGAAGTTGCATGGCAATATATCTCGGAATGGATACGGAAATGACATAATAGGTAGGTATGGTGGCTGTTTTGAGGAAATATATATGGTGGCCGTTTTGAGGAAGGTATATGGTGGCTGTTTTGAGGAAGGTATACGGTGGCTGTTTTGAGGAAGGTGTTTGATATACTGGCAAAAGTTGTGCGGTAATAGAGAGGCTAGCAAAGGTGGAAGGGTGAGAGTGCGTATAATCCATGGACTCAACATTAGTCATAAAGAACTCACATACTTATTGCAAAAGTCTATTAGTCATTGAAGCAAAGTATTGAACGCATGCTCCTAGGGGGGAGGTTGGTAGCAATTAACCATCGCGCACCCCCGATCCTCACACGAAGGTCGATAATCTATAAACAAGTCATGCTCCGACTTCCTTACATAACGGTTCACCATACGTGCATGCTATAGGAATCACACAACTTTTCACAAGTATTTTTACCAAATCACAATTACTTCCTAACATGTCTCTTAACATTACCATCTTTATATCTCAAAACTCTATGCAAGGAATCAAACTTCTCATAAATACTCAATGCACTTAATATGGAAGTTTTTATTATATCGCTTTTGGATGCCTATCATATTAGGACTAAATTCATAACTTAGACCAATTACCATGATGGTTAGAGAAACTCTCAAAATAACATAAGTGAGGTACAATAGTTCAAGTATTTTTGTAAAACACAAACACCACCGTGCTAAAAAAAGATATAAGTGAAGCACACAAAGCAAAATTACCCAACTCAAAAGATATAAGTGAAGCACATAGAGCATTCTAATAAATTTACGATTCAGCGTGTCTCTCTCAAAATACATGTGTATCAAGGATGATTGTGGCAAATGAACAAGCAAATACTCTTATCATAAAATATGCTCCAAGCAAAACACATATCATGTGGTGAATAAAAATATAGCCTCAAGTAAATTTACCGATGGATTGAAGACGAAAGAGGGGATGCCTTCCTAGGAATCCCCAAGCTTAGGCTCTTTGGAATCCTTGAATATTACTTGGGGTATCTTGGGCATCCCCAATATTAGGCTCTTGCGACTCCTTATTCCATAGTCCCTCAAATCTTTACCCAAAACTTGAAAACTTCACAACACAAAACTTAACAGAAAACTCATGAGATCCGTTAGTATAAGAAAATAAATCACCACTTTAGGTACTGTTGCTAAATAATTATTTATTTATATTTGTGTTATACCTACTGTAATCTAACTTCTCCCTGTCTCATACCACATGATACAACTCAAAGATTCATCAAAATATGCAAACAACTCAAAGAAAACAGAATCTGTCAAAAACAGAACAACCTGTAGTAATCTAACAACTTCGTATACTTATGTAGCTCAAAAAATTCTAAAAAATTAGGAAAACCTTGGAAATTTATATATCAATCTTTTAAAAAAAATCATACCCATTAGACACTCTTAAAAAAGTAGAAATTCCTGTATTGAGCGCAAAAGTTTCTGTTTTTGAGCAAGATCAAATCAACAACTACCATAGATCACCCCAAAGGTTTTACTTTGCTCAAACACTAATTAAAACACCAAAACACAATTTCTACATAAGTAATAATGTGGGAAACACTAAAAAACAAAATTAAAAAACATAACACAAAAATAAAATTGTGTTGCCTCCCAACAAGCGCTATTGTTTAACGCCCCTAGCTAGGCAAAACGCAATAGATCTAGGTATTGTCATCCTTGGTATACAATACAAAAGTAGCTCTCATAACAGATTAATAAGGCAATATTTTTTTTTTTCTAGTGAAGTGTTCCATGCCTTTCCTTAATGTAAATTGGAATCAAATGTTTGCTTCTTTCATGTCAATAATTGCACCAATCGTTCTAAGGAATGGTCTACCAAGAATAATAGGACATGTAGGATTGCATTTTATATCAAGAACAATGAGATATATGGGAACATAATTCATATTTTCAACAATAATAACATCATTAATCCTTCCCATAGGTTTCTTAATAGTGGAATCTGCAAGATGCAAATTTAGAGAGCAATCATCAAGATCATGGTAACCTAGCACATCACATAAAGTTTTCGGAATCGTGGAAACACTAGCACCCAAATCACACAAATCATGGCACCCATAATCTTTGATTTTAATCTTGATAGTAGGTTCCCACTCATCATGAAGCTTTCTAGGTATAGAAACTTTGAACTCAAGTTTTTCTTCAAAAGATTTCATCATAGCATCAACTATATGATTAGTAAAAGTCTTATTTTGACTATAAGCATGATGATAATTCATCATGGATTGCAAAAAGGAAATAAAATCAATCAAATAGCAACTATCATATTTAAAGTCCTTTAAATCCAAAAGAGTGGGTTCATTGCTATTTAAAGTTTCGACCTCTTCAATCCCACTTTTATCAATCTTAGCATTAAGATTTATAGACTCTGAATCATTGGGACACCTTTTAACTAAAGTTGACCTATCTCGAGTCCCATCATTATCAAGTCTTGTATTGGAAAAAAAAGATTCAATTGGAGTCACATCAATCACTTTAAGATCTTCATCATTATTATCACGAGAAAACACCTTTTCAAGCCATTCATGCTTAGCACGTATTCTAGCGATTCTTTCCTTACTTTCATCAATAGTAATTCGCATAACTTTTCAATAATCATTAATATCATGCTTGGATGGAGTAGATCTAACTTTAAAAGAATCAATCTCAAGAGAAATTCTATCAACGTTCCTAACCAAATCGTCAATCTTGAGCACTTTTTCTTCAATAGTAGCATTAAAAACTTTTTGCGAACCAATAAAATCTTTAACAATATTCTTAAGATCAAAGAGAATCTTAATATAATTTCCATAAGAATTGTTTTAGTAATTACCATAATTATTAGAGGAATTACTAGGAAATGGCCTAGGGTTGAAATTACCTCTATATGCATTGTTACAAAAATTGTTCCTACCAACAAAATTCACATCCATAGATTCATTATTATTTCCAATCAAAGAAGACAAAGGAATATCATTAGGATCAATAGGATAACTCTTACTAGCAAAAAATGTCATCAATTCATCCATCTTTTCACTCAATGTATTTATTTCTTCAATAGCATGCACATTTTACTAGTAGGAGATCTTTCGGTATGCCATTGAGAGTAGTTTGTCATGATATTATCTAGGAGTTTAGTATCTTCCCCTAACGTGATTTCCATAAAATTACCACCCGCGGTTGAATCTAAAAGATTTCTAGATGCAAAATTCAACCCCGCATAAAAATTTGTATAATCACCTATAAACTCAAACCATCTGCGAGGCAATTCCTAATTATTAATTTCATCCTCTCCCATGATTGTGCAACATGCTCATGATCAAGTTGCTTAAAATTCATTGTGTCGTTCCTAAGGGAGATAATCTTAGCGGGCGGAAATTACTTGGAGATAAAATCATCTTTACACTTATTACATGAATCAATACTATTTTTAGGCAAAGATGAAAACCAAGTTGTAGCAAGATCTCGTAGCGAGAACGGAAATAGCTTCAGTTTAACAATATCATTATCCACAACTTTCTTCTTTTGCATATCACACAACTCAATGAAAGTATTTAGATGGGATGCGGCATCTTCACTAGGAAGGCCAGCAAATTGTTCTTTCTTAACAAGATTAAGCAAGGCAACATTGATTTATAGGATTCCGTACTAGTGGAGGGAGCAATCAGAGTACTAATAAAATCGTTATTATTAGTATTGGAAAAGTCACACAACTTGGTATTCTCAGACATCGTGACAAAGCAGGCAATCAAGCACACAAGCAAACGAAAGGCAAACGAAAGAAGGGCTAATAAAAAGGCAAATCTTTTTGGTGTTTTCTGAAAATTGTTTTGGAAGTGGGGGAGAGGAAAATGAGAGGAAAATGGAAAATAAACTAAATGCAAGAGATGAGTTTGTGATGGGTACTTGGTAGGATCGATCTTGACTTGCTTGTCGCCTCCCAGGCGTCGGCGCCAGAAATCCTTCTTGCTACCTCTTGAGCTTGCGTTGGTTTACCCTTGAAGAGGAAATGGTGATGCAACGTAGTAGATAAGTATTTACCTCTGTTGCTGAGAACCAAGGTATAAATCTAGTGGGAGGAACAAGCAAGTCACCAATGGATGCACCTACACAAACAATCAAACTCTTGCACCCAACACTATAAAGGGGTTGTCAATCCCTTCATGGTTATTTGCAAGTATTAGATCTGAAAGAGATAGATGTAAACGAGAACAGAAAGAAAAAGGTAAATAAAGTGCAACAAAGTATTTTTGGTATTATTGGTTTATAGATCTGAAAATATATAATGGAAAGTAGACCCGGGGGCCATATGTTTCATTAGAGGCTTCTCTCTTGAAGGCAAATATCATGGTGGGTAAACAAATTACTATCAAGCAATTGATAGAAAAGAGAATAATCATGTAGTTATCCAAGGCAATGATCATGCATATAGGCATCACGTCTGTGTCAAGTAGACCAAAACGATTTTGCATCTACTACTATTACTCCACACATCGACCGACTCCTGCCTACATCTAGAGTATTAAGTTCATGAAGAACAGAGTAACACATTAAGAAAGATGACATGATGTAGAGGGATAAACTCAAGCAATATGATGAAAACCCCATCTTGTTACCCTTGGTGGCAACAATACTATACGTGCCTTGCTACCCCTACTATGTCACTGGGTGAGGACACCGCAAGATTGAACCCAAAACCAAGCACTTCTCCCATTGCAAGAATTACCAATCTAGTTGGCCAAACCAAACCAATAACTCGAAGAGACTTGCAATGATATGAAATTATGCAAATAAGAATTCAGAGGAGATTCAAATAAGATTCATGGATAATCTGAACATAAACTCACAATTCATCGGATCTTGACAAACACACCTCAAAAGAGGATTACATGGAATAGATCTCCATGAAGATCATGAAGAACATGTTATTGAAGATCAACGAGAGAGAAGAATCCATCTAGCTACTAGCTATGGACCCGTAGGTCTATGGTGGACTACTCACGCATCATCGGAGGGGCAATGGAGTTGATTTAGATGCCCTTCGTGATCGAAACTCCCTCAGACAGATTACTGGAAAGGGCTCCAAGATTGGATCTCTCCGGAACGGAGGATTTCGGTGGAGGAAAAGTATTTGCGTGGCTCTTTTTGGTGTTGGGGGAATATTTGGGAACTTATAGATCGAAGATTAGGGTTAGGAGTCCTGTCGGGAGGCGACAAGCCTGCTAAGTGCGGCCAGGGGGGCGCCTAGCAGGCTTGTGGCTCCCTAGCACCTCCCCTACCGTGCACTCCAAGCTTGATCATTTTTTCCTTCCAAAAAAATTCCTTTTGAAGGTTTTATTCCGTTTGGACTCCGTTTAATATCCCATATCTGCAAAACTCAAAAACAAGGAAAAACAGAAACTAGCACTAGGCTCTAGATTAATAGGTTAGTCCCAAAAATAATATAAATAGCATATTAATGCATATAAAACATCCAAAACAGATAATATAATAGCATGCTATCATCAAAAATTATAGATACGTTGGAGACGTCTCAATTATCTTTTGAAGCACTAGAGCAAGGAGTTCATCATCCATACCACATCTATTACCTTTTGGAGAGTGGTATCTCCTAGATTGGTTAGGTGTCGCTTGGGAGCCTCCAATTGTGTGGAGTTGAACCAAGAAGTTTGTAAGGACAAGGAGATCGCGTACTTCATGAAGATCTTCCCCAAGTGAGGCTAGTCCTCCGTGGACATAAGTCAAGGTGGAATAGGCAAGGTTGCTTCTTCATGCACCCTTCATGGGTGGAGCTCTCCATGGACTTGCACAACTGTTACCCTCCCTGGGTTGAAGCCTCCATCAACGTGGACATACGATAGCACCACCTATCCGAACCACAAGAAAAATCTTCGAGTCCTCACTACGTTTGTTCTTATCACTCTATCATCCTTTATTTTTCTTGAAAATGCATGATGTCTATCTTCCGCTTCTTAATCTCTAGATATGCATGTGTAGGAATCATTGGATGCAACTTAACTTATGCAAAATCTGCCTAAACTTCAAGTGAACTAAAAATTGCTCATTTCTTGTTAAGTTTCTATTCACCCCTTAGACGCCTCTTCTCGGTCCCACATGTAATCCATGTGCCAGAGTACAATTATACCGTTGAATATTTTGTCAAGCTAATATCCATGAAGTATCCACTACCAAAGGTAACTAATGATTAGACATATAATATCTTTCTTGAACAAGTTGCAGTCAAGGTACGTGAATTTGATGATGAAAGAAAGAAGTTATTTAGTAAGTTACCAACTAAGCAAGCGAATTCTTTTGAACCTACAATAGAGATTGTGATGTGATTTAATAATCTTAGTGCTTTATGTGATCTAGGGGCAAGTGTTTCCACTATCCTCAAAACTATTTATGATAGTCTCAATCTTGGTCCTTATGCTAATACTGAGATAATACGAGATGTGGAAAACTCTACTTTTACTCAGGCAGTAGGCATTAAGCATGGAGTTATAGTTCAAATTAATGATTGCCCTGTCATGATTGATCTTGTCATAGTAGATATGCGTGAAGATCCAGTTGCTCCTATAATTCTCGGTAGATCTTTTGTAAGGACTATCAAAGTTGTGATAAATGTGTTTAAGGGTAATGTATTTTTTACTTACTAGCTAAAGATCCATTTATAAGGCATTTTAACAGGAAAAAGAAATTGAAGACCTAAATAGGAGGTGGCATCATTTGAATGCCAGAAACTACGGTCTCGGTGTTCTAGCACCACCTTGATCACCACTTTGGTCAAGTTATTCAACCGAAACATGCACTTTGTGGGAGGCAACCCATGCGAATAAAGTAGACAAGTAATTTTTTCTTTTTCTTTTTAATAAAAGAGTGATTGAAGTTCCATATGAAGAAATGAGTTTGGAGGAGTTGTTCTAATGAAGGCCTAGCCTTGTGCAATATAATTTATATGATTAATGTTTGAATGCGTGGAAATATGTCTATGTATTGCTATGGAACTAACACCATAGGAAAACAAATAAAAATACAAGTTTTGCAAGAAACATACCAAAATATGCCCTTTCCTACGACCGCAGCAGTCGCACGGGCGATCGCTTGGCCTGTAGGAGGTTCCAGCGCAAAACAGCCAGAGGCAACAGAAAGAAACATGGCATAGCAAGTGGGCGCACATGATCATTTCTGCGGTTGTTTTGATTCTTTACAGAAACAATCACCGAGTCCAGAGCGTTCGACGACGTTCCAAATGGGCGCACGCGCCCGTTCGAGTGATCGTTTGAAATCTTTGACCAGGAGCACAAAAAGAACAGCATGCACAATGACGTTCAAAACAGACGCCGACGTCCATTTTAGCGGTTGTTTCACCTGCATGTAGGCAAAGGTGAGTTAAACCGGGCTGAAGGCAGCATTCCAAGCGAATGCTTGTGCCAGTATGAGCGGTTGTTTTGCATGCCGACGGCTCCAATAAGCCAGTGGAAGGAGGTACTTCGTCCCCATCTCTCTCTCTTCTTCTTCTTCTTCTTATTATTCCTCCAAACCTCTCCAAACCCTAGGAAAACTTCCCCCGATCTCTACTTGTTTGTTTTCAGTTCAAATCCTTCTACGTGATCGATCTATGGTATGTTTCTCCTTTGATTCCCAACTTATTTTTCGAGAATCCATGTTCTACATGCCTAGCATTGCCATGTCTAGGATACGCATATTATTGATTCAAACAGGAGTTTGGCATGGATTTGTTGATCTTTTTAGAGGGGTATGATGTTGTGAGGACCGTTGGATCATTGTTGTTTCATCGTTTGGACTGAAAATAGTTTTGTAGATGTTTACATAGAGTTCTTCACGCATACACGGTGGTTTGAGCTCATCCATGGCAAGATAACAACAAGTTTGCACTCAGGGGATTGTCTTCACCGACCATGGAGCTAGGAAGAAGTCCGAGAAGCTCACCACATGGAAGATGAAAGCAACTAAGTGGGCTTGTGCGAATACTCTTGCGAAGCTAGGGATCACTCATGATTTTAATTTGCTTTGTCAAAATGCCGGGTTGCATCATTTTGTCTATCAGGGATGTGAGACTTATGAATGATTGACGCTTGAGTTTCTTAAGTATTCTCTCGCACAATGTTGGTTTAATGCCAAATGCATATGAGGAGGAGTGGATCATTTTCCGTCTCCTTAACCAAGACTTTAACATCACTTTTGTTGAGTGGTGAAACTACTTTGGCTTCCCCAACAATGATGATGATATTAGCTATGTTTATGATTTCACTAACCCACACCCAAGGCAATCCTCTTACTAGACGAGTGATACTTGTGATCTGCGTTGGATTTTCCGTGAAGAGGAATGGGTGATTGCAGCACAATACAGATAAGTATTTCCCTCAGTTAAGAACCAAGGTTTATCGAACAAATAGGAATACCAATCAACAACCGTCATCAGCAACTGCACACAAAAGAGAAAACACTTGCACCCAACACGACAAGAGGGTTTTTAATCCCCTTGGTCTCGTTATTTGCAAGCAAATGAAGTGTGTAGATGATACTAGGTAATTGTAAATTGCAAAATAAAATAAAATAAAATAAATGGCACCAAGGTATTGAAAGCGTTTGTAAATATATAAGTGAATAGAGGGCCATAGCTTTCCCTAGCGGCATCTCTCAGGTAGGAAGCATACGGTGGGTAAACAAATTAGTGTTGGGCAATTGATAGAAAAGCGCATAGTTATGTGATATTCACGTCAATGATCATGTACGTATAGGCATCACGTCCATAATCAAATAGGAAGACTCCTTCCTAAACCTATTACTATTACTCCACCCATCAACCGCTATCCAACATGCATCTAGAGTATTAAGTAAAAGAGAGTAATGCTAGGAGAACAATGGCATGATGTAGACAAAGAGAATTCAATTAATATGAACTAACCCCATCGTTTTATCCTTAGTGGCAACAATACAAACATGTGTCTTGTCCTTTTCTCTCACTGGGATATAGAGCACCGCCAGATTGAACCCACTACAACGCATACCTCTCACTGAAGAAATGTCAATCTAGTTGGCCAAACTATTTCAATAAATCAGAGATATTTACAAAGCTATAATGATAAAGAAAATCATAATCATAATATTCAGAGGTGACTCAAATACTTTTCATGAATAATATAAACATAAACCTACAATTCATCGGGTCCCAACAAACGCACCATTCAAAAGTATTACATCGGATAGATCAAAGCGAAGATGCGATGATCATTGTATTGAAGATCAAAAGAAAGAGAGATATAGCCATCTAGGTACTAACTACGGACCCATAGGTCTATGGTGAACTACTCACACATCACCATGGGAGCAGAAAGGATGATGAAGAGGCTCTCCGTGATAGATCCCACACCTCCACCACGCATGAAGACAAGGGGGAGAGGATGAAGATGTCCCTTCCCCCAAAGGGCAGAGGGCGGCATCAGAGGATGCCAAAGTGCGACCCAAAATCCCGAAGAGGTTAAAGAAAACATCAGCCAGGGCTAGCAGCAGGCCGTCGGAGAAAATTGTGTTGTCCGTCGCATCCAAAGATGATCCCCTTGCACCGGGGAGGGAAAAACCGACACCTCGAGGGTACGTTATGACTTCCCATATTTTGCATTTCATTGGACATACACTTTAGTAGGAATGCTGATATGAGTATTTTTCCTGTAGTCTACCGAAGGCGCATACTAGGTCATATTTACAAAAGCAAGGTAGGCCGAGTTCATACTAGTGCCATTGATTCCTTTCACTTGCACGATCGAACAGTGTGGATAATAATAATAAGAGTGCACATGCATTGGACTAAGATGGAATCTGCAAACAATAACTAAATGGAGAATACAAGGTAATATGGGCTCTCTAATCAATAAACAATTATGCATATGAGAGCCACTCAACATTTTCATTGTGGTCTTCTCCTTACGACCCAAACAAAGAGAATTCAAAACAAGAACAAGAAAAACTATTTACATGGGACAGCTCCCAACAAGCAAAAGAAGAACGAAAAATCTTTTTAGGTTTTCTTTTAATGCTACAGCTAAGCAACTAGAAGGTAAAGTTAGTACTATTTTTTTTGTATTTTTCTCAAAGTGAATTCAACACACAAGAAGAAAGCGAAACAAGGAAATAAACTACCATGGATAGTACAATGAAAGAGTATGAACAGCGACTACTTAAGATGGACGTGTGAACATGAATGTAAAGTCGGTGAGAAATACGTACTCCCCCATGCTTAGGCTTTTGGCCTATGTTGGTCTATGGCCACGGCTGGAAATAGCTCTCTCGCGGATACTCAGGAGTGTCCCCAGAGTTCCGTTGGTTAGCGAGCTCCTGCGGCTCCCACTGAAAAACTAGCTCAGGGTACGGATCAAGGGCTGGTGCCGGTTCGGGAGCTGGGGGTTGCGTCAGACCCCAATATCTGTAAATGTCTGTAGGCATAATGGTGTACCTGCCCGAATGAATATCGAACAAAGAAGAAGCAGGCAAAGTAATAATTTCACAAGTACCCTAGCTAAAAACTAAGTTATAAAGCAGCTTCCTATCATCATTTTTCTTAATAACATCATGTGCTACCATATGGTCATAATCTAAGACCTCGAGGGTACCATCCTCTCATCTTCCTCGTTAAGCCTAATGGGTATCTCAAAGTGTTTGGCAAAACGAGATGCTTAGACACCTCCGAATATGGGCCCTTCGAACGGTTGGTGTTCAACCGTTGGGCCACCATAGCGCACAAACTAAAGGTTCTATCAGCAAATAAAGCATGGTGCAGAATGGCGAGGTCAAGGGCACTAAGGCCTCCACTCTCCCAGCGACCAACTAAACATGTTCCTGCAAATAATGAATAATAACATAGCACAGGAAAATCTAAGCTAGCTGCTCTTGCCTTTGACACACCTCTCTTCCCCTACAGAGACCGCGACAATAAAACTTCCATGTCTCTAGGATGTGGTTCCCTGATGCTTCCCTCATAGGGTATTTTGCAAACTTTGCAAAAATCATAAAGGTTCATTTTCATAGGCACATCATATAAGTGAAATTCTATTGTAGTAGGGTCTTCCCTAGCATGAAAATGAAAATTTTGCACAAAGGTATTCATGAGCAAGAGGTACTGGTCACACTTATCATTGAGGAAGTCGGTGAGGCCTGCATTTTCCACCAAATAATAGAAATCTTCATAAACGCCGGCTGCCCTCAAGAATGTGTCACATGGACATTCACATGGTCGAACTTCTGCGACGCGAGGAAGATTATACTTGGGTTTCTCCCTCATCTTATTTTCACCTTCCTTAGAACTCCGGCTTGAAGAGACTCTTAACAATCTCCTCAACATTTATTTTTCTGAAAAATTCTGAAATTTTTAGTGACTCGAAATAAAGGTGAAGAAAAATAAAAAAAACTCATAGCAACTACTCCCACAAGTGCCTAGAGGCTATATCATGCAACAAAACTACTTGGGACCATACAAATTTGACATGCAAGCTCAAGAACAAGGTCACCACAACAACAAAAATTTGCAATATATAAAGCACTAGAACAAAAACTAATTGGACCATTGGAGGATTCACATACCGTAGAACAATCTCCCAAAATAGTTTTGCGAATGAAGCTTTCCACAAGGAGATCGAAAATGGTAGCAAAGTGAGCTACAACACGTGTCGTCGTTTTCTCACGACAGATGCCATGGGTAGGCTTATCGTAGGTGGTTGGGGCCGGAGGACGCCGACGGGCTCCGGGAACGAGATAGGTACAAGCAGTGGTGACACATGATGGACCCAGGTTCAGGGCCCTCCATGGGAGGTAACACCCCTAGTCCTGCTTGGTCTAGTTTGATGGATGGGTATGTTTACAAGGTTGCTCCTGGAGCTGTGTCTAGAGGAGGAAGAGGGAGCAGCCGGCTCGCCTTCCTCCGCTATGAAGTGTGGTAATGTGAGGGAAGTATCCCGTAGGTGTATGCGTGAGACTCATCGTCCCTGTTGCATGGGGGGGGGGGGCTCGGGGGGTTTTATAGGCCAACCCTCCGGCTTACAATATTCCTGAGGTACATAAGTGGGGGGACCCGACTGGCAGCCTCTCTGGTTGACCAGGGGGTCCTGCCCCTCAAGCCGTCTTGTCGCCTATAGGGTCCACCGGCTACGCGGTCCCATCGCTCGCTAGGGCCCGCTAGCCAGCTCCGCGATTGGCCCCCACCCACCTGCTGCGACATGGGCCGCCTGGATGGCGTCGTCTAGTGTAAGCTGGCCGAAGTCTTCGGTACAGCTGGCGGCACTGTAGCCACACCTGGGCAGGTAATCGAGTGGGCGGGGGCGTGCCGGCACTGTTTCCCCACCCGGTCGCGGTCGCCAAGGTCAGCGGCCTGGACGGCCGAACTGTAGCCATGCGCACCCACGCGCCAGCGGCCACTGTGGCTACAATGGCGCCCGTCGTGGCGGCCATGTCGTGTCGTCGTACCCACATGCGGAGGGACGTGACGTTGCTTGTACGCCCTGGGGTCAACGGAGGAGGCGGCCCGAGGGCAACCGGTCACACCTAGCCGGCCGGGGCCGAGCCGACACCTTGACCAGCCGTCCCCGAGCCAGCCGGCGATCGCACCTGCCGGTTGTGCTCCAGCTGGTCGAGGCCAGCCAGTCGCGTACTTTTTCTTCGAAGCAGGGAGGAGAACCCCGCTTCTTTGGCCTACCCATGGGTAATAACCCCGTCAGTAGTCCCCGAAGCCGGCGGGACCCGCATCCAGCAGACGGAGGGGAGCCGATGGCTTCCCCCTAGTGGTGCCCACCTTTGGCATGAAGCTGAAAGGCCAGCCGGGTCGGCGGTTGAGCCCGACGCCTCGGGTTCTGGCGTGATGCCTCGGGACTCAGGCCGGCCCGCCGTGTGCCACATGGGGGGTAATCATGTCACGGGCCCCACACACGTCGTAAGATGAGACGTCGCCTTGGGCCTAGTCCGCTAGGCCTCGGGTGCAGCCCAGTAGGCCTCGGGGCGCAGGCAAAGATCTTCTGCGCCTCGAAGCGGTGGTTACGGCCTGGGCTACCCACGTGTGCGTGGGGATTCCGGGGGAGTGGGCGCAGTTAATCCCCACATCCCCCGGTCGTGGCCTCCCCATTTAAAAGGGGAGGAAGGGCAGAGGGCGGAGGTACCCGCACCCACTTGCCCCCTCGCTGCCTCTTCTCTTCATCTTCCTCGCTCCCTCGTGCGCTGTGGCTCCTCTCGCACGCAACCGCGCTCGCGCGCCATCCCACCGTTGCAATGGCTGAAGGGCGCGGAGGAAGCTGGGCCGGATCCGTGGTCACGGACGCAGCCATCGCAGACCTCCGCCGCGTGTGCATGCTACAGCCGGCGGAGCGCATGGTTGCCTGCACACCGGACGACGAGGTGATGCCCGCGCTACGGCCCGGCGAGTTCGTCGTCTTCACCTGGCATTTCTCCCACGGCTTCGGGCTCCTGGTGAGCCACTTTTTCTGGCTGATGATGGACACATTCGACCTCCAGCCGCACCATCTCGACCCCAACGCCATCCTCTACCTCGCCGTCTTCGTGACACTGTGCAAGGGGTACTTGGGGATTCTTCCCTTCCTCGACCTCTTCAACTCCCTCTTCTACCTCAAGACGTTGAAGAGCAATGCCTGCGGGGGCACGGCGGTGTGCTGCCACGGCACGCGCTTCCCGCATTTCTCCCTCATGGACTCCGTCAAGGGGTGGCACCGACGTTCTTCTACGTGAAGAACACCAACCCGCAGCAGGACTACATCCGACTACCACCCTTTGTCGACATGCAGTCCTCTGGATTCAACTGGTCAGGAGCTGCTCCGCGCTGAGTGGCTCTGGTGGAGCTCGGCTGGCTCGTGCAGCTGAGGACTAGAGAGGGGTTGGACGCCTCCGATCCGGTGGCGGCCTTCATCTCACGTCGGGTGCTGCCTCTACATATGAGGCCACACCGGATCTGCGATATGTCCGGCCGCTGGGAGCCCTGCCGGCTGACGACTGTCGACCTGACGCTAGCCCAGGTGGCGACGCGGGTGAATACCATCACGACATTCAAGGCGCCGGCATCATGGACCTTCGGCATGGAGCCATACGACCGCATCAACCGTCCTCCCCTGGTACGTTTTGTCAAGGCGGCTCCTTTTGTTTGGTTCGTCCCAGCCGGCAGCCGGCATCAGACCTTACATCTCCGTGCTGACCGTACTTGCTCGTGCGACAGAACATGCCGGATAGCCCACACCCCCAAATCTTCGAGGCGGAGCGCGACCACTCTGACTCCGAAGACTACGAGCAGGGAGGCCTGCCTGAAGAAGGGGTTGACTCCTCAGGAGGGGTCGAGGAGTCGGCCGATCCGAGAGCCAGCAGGCCCAGTGGAGCCGGTGGGTATTCTATCGGTCCCACAATCAGGGACTGGACTGATGACGATGATGACGATGATGATGTGATGATCCTGAACGCGCCTTCCCCCTCAGTTCAGTAGGGCCGACGCGAGCGGCCGGCTCAAGCCCCGACGGCCGGAGCTGCCAGTCGGGCAAAAAGGCTGACTGAGGAGGAGTCGGTGGCCCCGCCGCCTGCCCATAAGCGGGTGAAGGTGGCTGCACGGAAGCCGCCGGCGCGCGCCAAGCAGGCTCTTCCCGTCGTCACCAGGTAAATGCCTTACTTTTTCTTGTGTGTGTTTCTTTCCGAGTCGTGGGTCGGTGGGTGTTTGGCCCTTATGCATCACAGGGACCCCATCGAGCGCCATGAAGTGGAGTCGGCGGTGGACCCGACAGACGCCGCCAGCCGGCTGGCCCGCGAGCACGCGGCCACGCAGCGGGAGGAGAAGAGGAGGCTCGCGGAGCTACGAACCTCAATGTCCGAAACGCGAGGTGGCCCCTCGCATTCCAGGACTTCAAGCGACGGGAGGCGGAGGAGGTCCGTGGACCCCGCGCAGGCGTCTGACTCGGCGGTGGAATCGACCCGTCTGTCGTGGCCCCCATCGAGCAAGCCACGAGGGGCGGCTATGGAGCCGGTTGCGCCCCGTCTGCGGAGGTGACGACCCAATCGGGGGCGGTGGCTATGGAGCAGGCCACCGAGGTGCGTCGGCTTGTGGTGCCGGACATGACGCCACCCGCGACTGAGCCGGCACGGGTCGACGTGCCGGAGGCTCCGGCGGCCCCGGAGGCGGCACTGGAGGTGGCGCCGGCAGCGGCCACCACAGAGACAGAGACACCGTCCGCTACAGTCGTGGCGTCGGGCCGGCAGGGGGAGGAGGTGGCACGAGCGGCGAGCGAGGGGCCACTGGGACCGATTCCCATGCCCTTGCCGTCATCAACCCTCCCCTAGTGGCTGACACCGTGGCGAGTATCGGGACGGGTGGCGACGGCAGCCGGGCCTGGAGGTCCATGCAGGACGTGATCCGAGACTGGGAGGCGCTCGCGCGCGTCCCAACCCTTCCGGCTCCCTCGATAGGTGGCCCGATCCCCACGTTCGAGGAGTTGGGGAGTGTCCTGGATCGGTGCCGCCAGGAGCTAGCCCGGTTTGCGAAGGTGGTCGACACCACCCCGCGGCACGCGGAGGTAAGCGTTGTTGTCTTTGTCAAAATTTGTAGTGGGGGCATGCATGCGCACCCACTAGGTTGATGGGCTGACGGGCAGCCGGGCCGGATCTCTTTGTGCGTCTTTTGATTTTGGCTTCATGTGGCAGGAGGGGAACTCCCAGCGGTAGAAGCTTTTTGAGGAGGCGGTCTCCATACACGACCATGACAAGCATGGCTTCTACCGGCTAGAGTAGGAGTAGGCGCGGGTGCAAGGTACGATTGGTCTTGCGGGGAGGGGGCATAGCCCCCGGGAGCCGACAGCCGGCTACCTAGTAGCTGAGAAGTGGTCTTGAACGCCCGGCTAACGCCGGCTTTTACTTCGCAGGGGATCTGGCCACCGTCCGGTCGGAGAATGCCGCGGTGGTCTCCGAGAGGGACCGGATGGTGCAGAGCGTCTAGGCGGTCACCCAGGAGAAGGATCGGTTGGCCTCCCTGTTGGCGGACGGGCAGGCGGCCCAGGACCGCCTGAAGGCCGACATGGCACGGGAGGTGACGACCAAGGAGAAAGCCGTCAAGGAGGCGGCCGAAGCCTCCCAATGCGCCGCCGTGCTCCAGAACGAGGTGACCCACCTCGAAAGGGTGCTCGAGGAGTGCAGGGAGACTCTTGCCGAGGTGGAGGCGATGCTGGCGTCGGAGCGGGACTCCTCGCTCCATTTTCCCCTTCAGATGGATGACTCCATCGAGCGTGAGTGTCCAATTTTAGTTTTTCAGACGGCTGCCTTTTTTGTTGCCAGTTCTTGTTTTTGATTCGCCTTCCTCTCCTTCTTCCCTTTCCTCCTCAGGGCGCTTCCCGGAAACCCAGCGCCGCGCTGAGCGTGCCATCGAGGAGCACCGGGAGTATCTCCAGGCGCGCGGGCGCTCCATCAAGGAGGATGTTGCATGGATTATGGCGGAGCTTGGGCTCGCCATAGAAAACTGGCTAATCCACCTCGAGCGGAGTGTGGAGCGGCTGAAGATGGCCGGCAAGGAGATCATCACCGCCTTGTGGCCGGGCCATGGAGGGGCTCCGGAGAACCGCGTGGCCTTGTGGCTAGATCACGCCATGGCCCGGCTCGAGGTATGGAAGGCGTTAGCGGCTCGAGCCGGCGTGCAGATGGCGCTCCGGTTCGTCACTTCGTGGTACCATGACGTAAACTTGGACCGGCTGGACACTATGCGGGACGAGCCGGCCGAGGAGCGGGCGGACCATGAGCCGGTCCTTGTCCGCCGGGCCAACGAGCTCGCGTCGTACGTAGACCCGGATGAGCTCCTACCGGCACTTGGCGAGGACGGCGAGCCGACAGCCGAAGAGTCCTTCGACATCCCCAAGGTCCAAAGGGCGAGGAGGTTGCCAACAAGAGTACTGACTCCAGCGCCGAGACGGCTGGTACCGTGGAGGCTGCCTCAAAGGCCAATGAAGCTGACCCGAAGGCCGCAACCACCTCCGGGACGGGAGTCGAGCCGCCCAGCGATGCGCCGACTGGAGATGCATCGGCTGGCGACGCGCCAGTGGCCCGAGCCCCTCGGGCGTCTTATCTTTTTTCCTTTGTTAACTTTCCTGCATGTTAGACTTAAGTCCACCCACTGGGGGTGTAATGTAATGAACCGTGATGGCCGTGGGCCTCTTTTATCTTAAATTCATGTTCTGAATGTTTGATGTGTCTTCCTACCATGCGTGCCTGCTCGTCCTTACCCCTTTTTTGCCTCTTTGGTTCCGTCTATTCGGTCCCTTTTCCCCTTTGGTTTTGGCCTCACCAGGCCGCCAGCCGGGAGCCAGTCTGTAGCTGGGTCGGGACGTCCGCCTCGAGGGAGCCGGTTCTGAATTTAGGAATCGCGAGAGCTTTTTTGGGTAAGTTGAGTGGCAGAGGCGAGGCGGTGGTCCGGCTGGACCTAGCCGGCAACCCCTTTGTGATCAAACTTCCGTGTGTGCTAAGTTTTGCCGCCCTGAGGCCCCGTCAGCCGGATAGCGAGGAGCCGGTCTGTAGCTAGGAGGGGTGGGAGGGCTTGCTTAGCTCACACTACTTGGTCGATTTTGGGAGAGGCGACCTAGGACTAGCCGGAGAGCCCTCGGGCCCGGGAGCCGGGTCAGGGAGCTGGTGAGTGAAGAGACCTTTGAGTGAAGAGACCGAGGCGAGTCAAACTCGATATCGGTGGGGATGATCGCCTTGGACCCGTACACAAGGAAGAAGGGTGTGTAGCCGGTTGAACGGTTGGGGGTGGTCCTGAGGCTCCAAAGGACAGTCGGCAGCTCGTTGACCCAGCAGCCAGCTGACCTCACCAGTGGCGTTACGAGTCAGGGCTTGATGCCGGACAAGATGAGGCCGTTTGCCCTCTCGACCTGACTATTTGACTGTGGATGAGCAACGGAGGCCAGGTCGAGCCGGATGCCCTGCTTGGAGCAGAAACGCGCGAGCACGCCCTTGGCGAAGTTCGTACTTTTGTCAGTGATGATGCTGTGGGGGATGCCATAGAGAACCATGATGTCGTCGATGAACCAGACGACCGTGGGACCATCCAACTTCTTGATTGGCCGGGCCTCGATCCACTTGCTAAATTTGTCGATGGCCACCAGTATATGTGTCATGCCGCCTTGTGCGCTTTTGAAGGGACCTACCATGTCCAGCCCCCAAACGAAGAAGGGCCATGAGAGGGGGATGGTCTGGAGGGCCGATGCCGGCAGGTTGCTCTGCATGCTGAAGGGCTAGCAGCCCTCGCACTCGTCGACCAATTTCTTGGCCGCCTCCAAGGCGGTGGGCCAGTAGAAACCTTGGCCGAAAGCCTTGTCCACCAGGGTCCTGGAGGCGGCGTGATTCCCGCACTCGCCCTAGTGGATGTCGAGAAGGATCTCCAGACCCTTTTCCGGCTCGACGCGCCGCTGGAAGACACCGATGGTGCTGCGATGAACAAGCTCACGATTGTTGATGTTGTAGGCCGAAGCCCGACGCTGAATTTGCCTTGCCATGGCCTCGTCCGGGGGAGCTCACCTCGCAGAAGGAAAGCCAGGATGGGATGGGCCCATGAGGGAGCAGAGACGGGGGGCGGGTCAGGAGCCCCCGGGTCTGGATGATCGGTCCCCGAGGCCGGCTCGCCAGCCCCTGGGTCGGGGACGGTCGGAGGGGCGTCGACTATCATCATGATAGCCGTGGCATCGGAGCCGGCTTCCTCGAATGCAGTCGGTTCAACTGGTGCCGACAAGGAAGCCGAGGTTGATGGAGTCGGTGGCAAAGATGCCGAGGGGGCAGCCGAAGCCGTCGATGGGCCGGCAACGTCTACCGGCACGAAGATGGATTCCGATTCTGGGGAAGGCTTGATCGACGGCTTGAGCAGTCGTTCGAGGGAAACGCTGGCTAGGATGGCCTCCCGGGTGGAGCCGATCTTTGCCAGTGCATCGGCCGCCTCATTGTCCGCTCGTGGGACGTGGTGGAACTCATAGCCCACGAAGGAGCCAGTGAGTTGTTGTACGATGAAGCGGTAGCTGGCCACGTTGGCGTCCCTGGCGTCCCATTCGCCAGAGACCTGCTATACCACGAGATCGTAGTCGCCGAAGCATATGATGCGCCTGATACTGATCTCCTTGGCAAGCCGGAGGCCGTGGACGATGGCCTCGTACTCGGCCACATTGTTGGAGGCGGCGAAGTGGATCTGGAGGGCGTACTTGAGCTGGTCACCTTTCAGGGAGGAGAGGACTATGCCAGCACCCAGTCCGGTGCTTATTTTGGGCCGTCTTAATGCATGCGTCAATGCGTGGAGTCTAGGGGAGGTGGCACGAATTTGGTCTCCGCCCAGCCGATGAGGAAGTCGACCAATGCCTGCGACTTGATGGCGGTACGGGGCTCGGACCGGATCTTGTGGTCGACGAGGGCGATGACCCATTTGGTGATCCGGCCGGTGGAGTCCCGGTCGCTCATGATCTCGCCGAGTGAGGCTGTGCTCACCATGGTGATGGTGTGCTCCTGGAAGTACTGCTTGACCTTCTTGACGGTGAAGTATATGCCATAACACATCTTCTGGTAGTGCGGGTAGTTCTGCTTGGACGCGGAGAGGACCTCACCGAGGTAGTAGACAGGGCGCTGGACCGGCAGGGATTTGCCCTCGTCCGGCTGCTCGACCACCAAGACGACGCTGACGACACGAGTGGTCACCGCGATGTAGGCGAGCAAGGGTTCCTTCTCAGCCGACGCGGCTAGGATGGGCGCGCGGGTGAGAGCTTTCTTAAGGCCGCAGAAGGCCTCTTCCGCCTCGTCGGGCCAATCGAACATGCCCGGCTTCTTGGTGTGACCCGGCTCGACCAGAGCCATCTTGCGAAGGAGCCCATAGAGGGGCAAGGCTTTCTCTCCCAACCGGTTGATGAACCGACTGAGTGAGACGAGGCAGCTGGTGAACTTCTGGACGTCACAAAGCCGGGTCGGCTTGGGCATGCCTCGATTGCGTTGATCTTCTCTGGGTTAGCTTCGATGCCGTAGTCAGACACGAAGAAGCCTAGGAGCTGGCTGGTGGGGACACCAAAGATGCATTTCCCCGGGTTGAGCTTGATCTTGTACTCGCGCAGGTTCACGAAGGTATCTTGGAGATCGTCGAGGAGGCTGAAGTGCTTCTTGGTTTTGTCAGCGATGTCGTCGACGTAGACGTGGATGTTCCTACCTACCTGAGGCAGGAGGCACTTCTGCATGCACCATTGGAAGGTGGCGCATGCGTTCTTTAGGCCGAAGGACATGGTCATATAGCAGTAGGCCCCGAAGGGCATGATGAAGGAGGTCTTGAGCCGGTCCTCCGGATCCAGCTTGATCTGGTGGTAGCCGGACTAGGCATCCAGGAAAGACAACAAGTCGCAGCCGACCATGGAGTCGATGACTTGATCGATCCGCGGCTAGGCGAATGGGTCCTTGGGGCATGCCTTGTTCAGGCTAGTGTAGTCGATGCACATGCGCCAGGTCTTGTTCTTCTTTAGCACCAGGACTGGGTTGGCCGGCCAGTCCGGCTGGAAAACTTCCATGATGAAGCCGGCTGCAAGCAGCCGGGCGATCTCTTCTCCTATAGTACGCCGCTTCTCCTCAGAGAAACGGCTTAGGGGTTGCTTGACCGGCTTGACGTCCAACCGGACATGTAGTTTGTGCTCAGCGAACTTCCTTGGAACACCCGACATGTCCTTGGGGGACCACACAAAGATGTCTCGATTCTCACGGAGGAAGTCGACGAGCTCGCCTTCCTATTTGCTGTCGAGGCGGGAGCCAATGGTGACGCACTGAGTCGGGTTGGCCGGGTCGAGGGGGATTTGCTTGGTGTCCTTGGACGGCTGGAAGGAGGCCTCACCGACGGCCTGCGAGGGAGGAGCCGGCACGGCCGGCTGGCTGGCAGCGAGGGCCATGAGCCGGTCGAGCTGCCGCATTTCCTCGGCTATCTCCAGGGCCTCGGCCAGCCGGCTGCCGTCTCGAGCGCACTCGAGCGACATCTTATAGTCACCCGTGATGGTGATGATTCCCTTGGGGCCCGACATCTTGATCTTGAGATAGGCGTAATGGGGGACCGCCATGAACTTGACGAGGGCCGGTCGGCCCAACAACGCGTGGTAGGGACTTGCGAGGTCCAGTACCTCGAACAACACCGGCTCACGGCGGAAGTGGCTGGGGCTGCCGAAGAGGATGTCAAGCGTGATCTTGCCGACAGGGGAGCAGAACTTTCCAAGCACGATGCCATGGAAAACCGTCCGGCTCGCGTGCAGGTCTTCTATCTTTAGCCCCAGCTTGCGCATCGTGTCGAGGAAAAGGATGTTGATGTTGCTGCCACCATCTATCAGCACCCGTGAGAAGCGGGAGGTGCGCTTCTCGGTGGCGATGGTGGGGTCGACGACCAGGGCATAGCTGCCGGGACTTGGCATCACGGCGGGGTGATCTGCCCGGCTCCAGGTGACCGGCTTCTCCGACCAGTGCATGAACTGGGGAGTTGCCGGCATGGTGGCGTTCACCTCACGATGGAGCCGGTGTTGAGCATGTTTTCTCGTCTCTTCACTGGTGAAGACGACGTATCAACCGTCCTGGTTGGGGAACTGGTCCTGTAGACGACCGTCGTTTTGGACCGGAGCCGGAGCCGGCGCTGGGGTGGCAGCTAGGGCCAGGGCCGGCGCGCGGGCAGGCGGCACGGGAGGAGCCGAAAGGCCGTCCCCCCGGGCCAATCGTTGTGAGAAGCTACACTACCGGAGGGTGTGCGTAGAGGGCTTGGCCCCAGAGTGGTTCTTGTAGGGGAGGTCAAGCATCTGCTCGAAGGTGAGCTTCGGCTGCCAGGAAGCCTTGCCAGTGCACTGGCGCTGGCTGGAAGACTGGGTAGCCGGCTCCTGCTCCTCGATGGTGGCGACCTGCCGGCTCCCATAGTGGGAGTCCGGCTGGTCGTTCTTGCACTTGTTGTTTTGCGCCTGCCGGTTGTCGCCAGTCGATCCGGACGCCGCCAGTGTTGACGTTGCCTTAGCTGGCGGGGTTGTCTTGACCCGAATGGTGGAATCAACTGTGACGTACTTGTTCGCCTTGGTCATGAGCTCGGCGAGCGTAGCTGGCTCGGAGCATAGAAGCTTGTGCTTGAGGGGGGTGCCGTCACGACAACCTTCCATGAAGTACTGTATGACCTGCACCTCATGCACCCCCTTGTAGGAGTTGTCGAGCTGGGTCCACCGGGTGAGGTAGTTGCGGAGGGACTCGTTTGGACCCAGAACACACATGGCGAGTTCATGGGGGTGGCCAAGCCACTTGTAGGTGTCGGTGAAGTTGCAGACGAAGGCTTCCTCGAAGTCCGTCCAGGTATTGATGCTGCCGGCTGCCAGGCTGTTGAGCCAGGTGCGGGCCGAGCTGATCAACATGAGCGGAGCGTAGCGAACGACTACGCGTTTGTTGCCCCTGGCGATGCCGATCGCGGTGGTGTAATCGATTAGCCAGTCTTCGGGCTTGGCGGCCCCGTTGTACTTCGGGGTGTCTTGGGGGAGCATGAAGCTGGTTGGGAACGACTCGTTTCGGATCCAGGGGCCGAAGCACGCCGGGCCAATCGAGCCCTCCTCCTCGAGGAGGGCCGACTATGCAAGCCGGTCGATGCGGAGGCGAGCATCATTCTCGGTGCGGGAGACACGTGGCTCGAGCCGGGCCGAGAACTCGTGGCGGATGACGGGTGGAGCCGACCATGCCGGCTCGCGCCGCGGGGGTGGAGTATGCCCGTGGCTGCGCTGGCCGCCGGCCGCCGGCGCCTCGTGGTGGTGGCTGCTGCGAGGCGGGTCATTGGTGCGCCGGCTTACAACCGACTTTTTGTTCCCCGGCGTCTGAGAGGGCCGGGGGTTGCTTGCCCCGACCCGGCGACCGGAGACGCGAGGGGAGAAGGAGTGCTAAGCCGGCTGATGGCCAGCAGTCCCCGTGCCCTCGTGCTCGAGCTAGGGGCCTTCGGAGTCGGCACCGCCTATCGCGAGCAGATGTTGCTGCGCGTCGGCGACGTCGATGAGGTCCTTGATGTGGCGCTTACGGGTGGCACGTTCTTCGCCCTCCAAGGTAGCCAAATCCTCGTAGGCTACCTTGGCAGCCCGCAGGTTGGCTACAGGGGTGTCGTAGACGGGCATGTTGCTGCCCAAGATTTCGTCAACCACGTGGCCGCGGTCGTGCAGAGCCCCATGCCGGCTGGGCTCAGTACCAGCCGAGGTGAGACCGTAGGCGGAAGCGTATTCCCGCTGAGCGGCCTCCATGCGGTGCCGCGTGTCCACGAGGGTGCTAGTGTCCTCGAATAGGAGGCGGCGAGCCGCCTCGAGCTCGGCCGTGGCGGCATCGGGGTTTGCCGTCAGGGCAATAGGAGTGTTCAAGCCTAGAGGGCCCCACCAAGCGGGTCGGAGGTGCCGACGCGGGCCGTGGCAGCATCAGCCTCGACCCACGCATGTCCCGATGAGGTGGAGGAGATGATGGCCATTGCTCCCATGCAATCATGGGAGCCGCTCGACTGGGTCGCAACGAGTGCGCCCACAGCCGTGGGCGGACCGGCACAGACGAACACCTGCGTAGGGTACTTGTCGACGGCCGGAGCTTCGGCAAGGCTGAGCCTACCAAAGCGCTCGGTGAGGGCGTCGATGTCGAGCATGAGGTCGCCGGAGCTGCCCACAGGGCCTGCCGGAGCAAGCCCCATGAGCCCACGGTTTTGCCTGGACGTGTAGCGACGGCGAGGGGTCTCGCCCGGAGCATGAATCCGGCCGGCGCTGCGTACGGCCCCACGATGGGCGCCAACTGTCGTCGTTTTCTCACAACAGATGCCATGGGTAGGCTTATCGTAGGTGGTTGGGGTCGGAGGACGCCGGCGGGCTCCGGGAACGAGATTAGGTACAAGCGGTGGTGACACACGATGTACCCTGGTTCAGGGCCCTCTGTGGGAGGTAACACCCCTAGTCCTGCTTGGTCTCGTTTGATGGATGGGTATGTTTACAAGGTTGCTCCTAGCGGTGTGTCTAGAGGAGGAAGAGGGAGCAACCGGCTTGCGTTCCTCCACTATGAAGTGTGAGAATGTGAGGGAAGTATCCCATAGGTGTATGCGTGAGACTCGGCGTCCCCGTTTCATGGGGGGGGGGCTCGGGGGTTTTATAGGACAACCCCCCGGCTTAGAATATTCCTGAGGCACATAAGTGGGGGGACCCGGCTGGTAGCCTCTCCGGCTGACTAGGGGGTCCTGCCCCTCGAGCCGTCTTATCGCCTGTAGGGTCCACCGGCTGCGCGGTCCCATCGCCCGCTAGGGCCCGCCACCCGGCTCCGCGATTGGCCCCCGCCCACCTGCTACGACACGGACCGCTCGGGTGGCGTCGTCTAGTGCTAGCCGACCGAAGTCTTCGGTACGGCCGACGACACTGTAGCCACGTCGGGGCAGGTAATCGAGTAGGCGGGGGTGTGCCAGCACTGTTTCCCCACCCGGTCACGGTCGCCAAGGTCAGCGGCCTTGACGGTCGAACTGTAGCCATGCGCACCCGCGCATCAGCGGCCACTGTGGCTACAATGGCGCCCGTCGTGGCGGTCATGTTGTGTTTCCATTCTCGCGCGTAGAGGGACGGGACATTGCTTGTCCGCCCTGGGGTTAACGGAGGAGGCAGCCCGAGGGCAGGCGGTCACGCCTAGCCGACCGGGAGCCGAGCCGGCACCTTGACCAGTCGTCCCCGAGCCTGCCGGCGATCGCACCTACCAGCTGTGCTCTAGTCGGCCGGGGCCAACCGGTCGCGTACTTTTTCTTTGAACCAGGGAGGAGAACCCCGCTGCTTTGGCTTACCTAGGGGTAATAACGCCGTCAACACGGGTTTGAGCAATGGTGGGATTTTTTCTGTAGGAAGATGAAGAGGATGGGTGCTGGAATAAGTGAAGGGGGGCCACTGGGACCACAAGCCCGCTAGGCGCGGCCAATGTGGGTGGCCGCGCCTTGTGGGCTTGTGACCCGCTGGTGCAGCCCCTGCAGTGTGCTCAGTGCCAATTCTTTTTAGTATTTCAGAAAAAATCATACTATATTTTCAGGGCATTTGAAGAACTTTTATTTTCAGGTCATTTTTCTATTGCACGGAAAACTCAGAAAATAGGAAAATAATAACATTTTTTACTTTATTCACTCTAACTAGCAGAAGGTAAAGGATGGGTAGAGAAAGTTGTGATTTCTAAATTCATCCGTATCATGCTCATGAAAAGGAATCCATTAATAAGGTTGATCAAGTCTTATTAACGAACTTCTTTCGAGTAACATGAAACCGAAGAATTTTCGAATAACACTAAGTTACCTCAATGGGGTTATGCATGTCCCCAACAATAAGTATATCATATTTATTCTTGACGGTAGGAAGAGGGAATTCAAAGTCTCCAATAATAATCATTGGAATTTTTTCAATGGAGTTGATACTATGAACTTGAGGTTGTTTCTTCGAAGAGTGTACCATATGTACATTACCATTAATATGATGTGGGGACCCCGACTCATAAGTCATGATCACTGAATGTACATGCATAGTGATCCTAGAGATCAATGCTCACTGGACACACAAAAACTGAATAACAAGAGACTTACATCCATTACACACCGATTTTACTGAATTATGGTCTTTATGACCAAGTCTTCATATGATTGCAGCGGAAGTCTTCAACGATAGCGTGAACCCATGCCATCTGCCTTAACCCTACAAACATTCTCACTGGGAAGCGTCCTAGCTCGCATGCCCGTCACTAAGGTAATCTTCATCATAACCTGATCTTTCATGCCTAGCTAATAAAATAACCAGTGACAAGCCAATGAGTACTTTGAATGTACTCGCAAGCAACCCATGTTTGGAACAAGGCAATAACTATGCATGATATAACACCAATAGGTAAGTTTTGCAGAAAGCTGGTTTTGAGTGCAATGACATGATCAAGTAACTTAAGTAAGTGTGCATCGACCATGGACATGTGTTCATAAGAAAACATCACACTCATCATCATAACCAGGGGTTTGGACGTCTCATGTTCCACCATCACACCAAGTCCTCAGGCTTGCCTCATGTACTGTCTGAACATCTCATGTTCAGTCATCATGCCAAGTCATCCGACTCATCTCAAGTATCATCCTTGTCAGCATACACACACCAAGTTTAGAGAACACTAGACATAGCACAAGAGCGGTCATCCAATTGTCCTTGACCGTGGACACGACTATTCGAATAGTTTTACACTCTGCAGAGGTTGCACACTTTACCCACAAGACTCGGGGAACTTTCGTGTCATCCATGACTCGTGGTACATGACATACCCGAGGTAAGCACCCGAACAATGCCTTTCCCCTAGCGATACTAAACAAAGAGTCCACTCAATTGGTACCCAGCCCTCATGATGTACATCACGTGAGCCTCGCTCCAGATCGTACCATCCATGACGGGACCAACCGTGTGCCCAATGCCTGTAAAGACAGCGCATGATCGTCCTTTCCAGTATGACCCCATATAAAGAGTGACCACGCCACTCCCGCCACTAGTAATGCGGGCTCTATGTTAGTACCCACCAAGGTAATCAACAAAGCCCCTTCCCATACAGGGGTAGAGTGGTTGTACATGTAAGGTTGGAATAACGGTCGCAACTTACACCAATCCGTTTTTCGAAAACCACCCACACTCACTTGATCTGGTACACCACTTATTTATCAAGTGGTAACCCAACTCAACACCATCTCCCTCGGGCTTTGAAGTCATCTCTTTATTTCCATCACAATGCATAATCCTGAGCCCACTTACATAGCATCTACAAGCGGCCTATCTACACCCACCCGCATAACCCTCATAAGGTAGTAGGGTCATGCACTATGCAAGTGTCAACGACGAAAGTGTCGAAAGCAACCCACCGAAGTGGTCACTACTCCACATTATCAAGTATAACAAAAGTAAAGTGCTATATGACATGCAATGAAAATGGTTTCTTAACATGGTCAAAGGGCTGCTTGCCTGGCTTCGCAAAGTCCTCGAGGTCTTCGCATGCCAACTCCAAACAGGAAGGTTTCATTGGATGTGGATCAAGGGGGATTCTTGAATGGTGGAAATGAAGGAAATGATGATCTTATAAGAAGTCTACAGAAAATGTTTTTATAAAGAGGAGTGGATGGACCCAACAAATAGGGCATGATTTTAGAAACATGAGGGAAGTGGTTTCACTGGATTTGGAGTTGGCATGATTATCCTATGATTTTCATGAGGTGGAATAATGGAAAAAGGGCTATTTATTTGGTCCTGCCAAAATATAGCATGGGAAAAATGTTAACCAAATCTTTGAATATAGGTTATGATTTTGTTGACACCTAGGAACTTGAATCCCTCCATTTGGAGTTGATTTGAATCCCCTAGGAATTTTACAATGCGGGCTTTAAATAGTTCAAATTCAAATTTGAATTTGACCTCTACAGAAACGTTGCATGAAAAAGGTTCAGTGCAGATATTTGGACAGGAAATGTTTTAGGAATATCTAGGATTTTGAATCACTAAATTTGGAGCTATAATGATTTTATTACGAAATTTACAATACTGTGGAAAAACAAAAAGGGCTAAATAATTTACCCAAACGGAATGGGCTAAAATGCGCCCGTGGGCGCAAGATAGCTTCTGGGCCGGCCCGGTGGCATGGCTTGGCGGGGAGGAGGCCACGTCGAAGGCGCCCTGGTGGAAGATGCCTTCGCCGCAGGAAACCAAAAACCACGGGGGCGCTTCCACTTAAATGGCTAGGCCCGCCGCCTGGCCCGCTTACACGCGGGGCCTGCCTGGAAGGGCGTTCTCCCTCCTCCCTCTCGAATAGAGAGGGAGCAAGGGATGAGGGGAGCCGGACGGCGCTGGTGCTTGCTTTGGCGGCACAGGCCTCCTCCGGCGCTGCCGCGCACGCCGGCGAGCTCGCGTGGACCTGCCGCATCCGTCCCGGTGCTGCGCACCCAACGAGAAGGGTCACAATGGCGCCGACCCCTATGCCCACGGAGGAGTCCGTCGGCCATTACCAGCTCGAGCGCACAACCCCCCGGCAAGGGATGTATATGATGGGAGGAGATCTACGGTGGCTAGGCCGAGGCACCAGAGTGAGAAGGGACGAGGGGGAGCTCGGCTTGGCATGAATTCGAGTGTAGGCCGGCGGTATGGATGCGGTCATTTCCGTCGATGCAGAGGATGAGACAGATATTAAAGGGCTCTGGGAAGTTGGTGAGAGGGGGGAGATCCAAGGTAGGCAAGAGAGGGGGCTCCGGAGCGAGCTTTTAGGCAAGGGCAACCAGAGGGTGCTCAGGTGCACCTCGGATGCCCTCGAAAGCGGCGAGCATGCGTGACAGAGAGCTCTTGGAGGCTTGCTGATGTCGGGGAGATGCATGGGAGACCAAGAGGGGAATCATGGCGCACGTGGATACCTAGTCGATCCCGAATGTGAGCTACGGGACAAGGTGGATTGGCAGAGCATCGATTCTGCATGCAGACAACATGGACACCACACCAAGGCATGTTTAGAATGCGCTTTTGGTCGGCCAGCCATGTCTAGTGAGTGAGGCACACATGCAGTAGGGAGCAAGTGATATTGGGGCCCAAATGGAGCTGGTTGCAAGGGGTTTTCATTAGGGATAAGTTTCCAGCAGAAAACTTGGGGCTGATCTAATGATATTTTCCTATAAGACATTATGGGTAAAACCTTGTCTAGTGTACCTAACCATGGAAGGACTATACACCCACCAATTTCAGATCATGGAGATGAGAGGGCAAGGTACTTGTAGGACAAAGCTACTTTTACTACCATAATGTAGGTTTAGATGGACTGCTCACATTTTGCATGTGAGCATGCCATCTTTGGGCCTGGACATGTGCAAATGATGCTTTGGAAAGGTTTGGGGGCATTTTTAGGAACAGAGTAATGGGAGAGGGGAAAGAAGAGGTCTTGCCATGGTAAAAGAGAGGGAGAATGAGGGAGTTATCTCCCGAAATAATTGATCAGAGGGCATGGCAATGTTACTATAGGTAAATTGAGGTTAGAATATACTATGTAAAAAGTTGGGGGCAAGAGGAATCCTTTTGGGCCCACATTGCTTGTCCACAAGTTTATGGCTGAAGGTGTTTGTGCTGTGATTGGGCTACCCAGCGGAATCCTATGACCTTGAGATTTACCAGGGGTAAATGGTAAGTCCATTTGGTCCTGATCACAAGTTTTCAGCTCAAATGAAGAAAGTTGATAATGTAAACTTTGTAATCCCTAGAAATCAATAGAATCATGTTTCTATGGATCTAGGTCTACAAAACTATTCTCCTTGATGCACAACTTAGTGTAGCATCATCATTTGGGTAATAGACCATGCCCACAAACTTTGGGATCAATAGGAGATACTTCACAATGAAGAGTTGCTCAATTTTGGCTCTGGACAGGAATGGTTTTAGGATATTTTGGTGAACCAAAACAATTGGGATTGAGATGAAACTTGGCAAGATGACCACATATATCATATGTGACATGCTAGAAGTTTTCTAGATTTATTTGAGAATATTTCTTATAGAAATATTTCAAATGCTTGGAATAGGCAAAAATGGTTTTGAAGGGGTTTGTCCAATATTTTGAACATGACCATGTGTTGAAACTCTTATATATGGACAATATATGTCCACTGAGTTTTCCTTAATTTTCTCAAATATTTTTAAAGCATTTGAATAATTTTTCCCTATGAAAAACCATTTCCAGCCTTAAGAAAAAGCCTTTAAATAAAATAGTAAAATAATCTTTAAAAAATAATATTTGGTGTTTTTGGGAAGTCATATATATAGTGGGTTTCAAATAAAGCATTTGGGGAAAAATAATCCACCCAATTTGGGGACTTGCAGTGCAAATCTCAAATCAAAGGGTTTTGAAAACCTAATTTGAATAAATGCTTTTTAGCCAAAATAATATTTTGTAAAAAATATAATTAAGCCTATTCACATGGCATGATCATTGGACAAGAGTGGGGATCAAGGAAAAGAGTTTTGATAGTAGGAGGGATTTTATGAATATAGATCACAAGAAAAAAACAAGCAAGCAACAATCAAGTCAAGCATCACAAGCACAGAAAAAGTTTTAATTGGCCCTGATTTTTGAGTCATGATAAATTAGTCATGAGGCAAATCACAGTGTGTGATCCCCTGACAAGAATCTCATCCCCGAGATTCCTAGGCTAGGCATGGAAAGGATGCGGAAATTCAGAGGTGAGGTAGTCTTCACATTCCATGTTGCTTCTGCTTCGGCATGGTTGTCCTTCTGGGTCTTGAAGTGCTTGATGATTTTTCTTCGAGTGCATCGTTGACTTCGTCATAGGGTGAACGGGGTTCCAGCAACCTGCTAGGCTTCCATAATGGTTAAGGGTTTGGTGGATGAGGTCTGGGTAAGGCCTGGCTTGCGTGTGTATTCCCAAGTCAGAATACATGACCAAGTAATGTGATTATGGTAGTCCCGGGGTTGCTCACGTTGGTTAGTGCCATCTGGATGCCTCGCGTTAGAATAGAAGGGCTGAGTCTTGGTGTAGCTTCTCGTTGACAAGGAAGTCCTTATCTTCCTTAAAGCAGGAGGTCTTCAGTCGTAGGTGGTCTCCATCCTTGAAAGTGCTGAGGTGCGTCATCGTGGGCTTCTTGTCAAGATCTTCTGCTTGAGTAAGTGGCCCAGGTAGATCCTTCATTTTTCTTTGGTCATTTGTCTTCATCGTCATGGACGCACGTTTCTGGAGTGTCTTAGAGTGTTTGGTCTACTCGTTTCTCCATGGCAAGGTCTGCACTGAGTCTCGTCCCTAAGACCGAGCTTAGAGACTTGGTGCCAAAACGGGTCCTACCATCTGGGAAGGTTTCAATGGGGTTCTAGATAAGCTGACCGTTCAGAGTATAGATCAGTCATCTAATCCCCAAGGACTAAGTCTTGGCAAGCGGGGTGAACTAACTTTGATAGGTGGCTTACCATGATCGAGTCAGGGTTTACACCCTAGATTGGACCAATAAGGGGTTGGTAACGAGGTTATGACAGTCGCCCATTCTATTCCACGCATCTGAAGGGAGTAGGGACGTCATGCTCATCGTACACTATCAAAGTGGTGGAGTGAGGGGTGTTGTCCACTCCTTGGTTCCTTCCTAGTCAGGAACTAATGGATGACTAGTCATATCAAGGGGTTCTTGAACCCTCTTGGTGTGCAAGGGCTTCATCAGGCTTGAACGTCGGTGCTTCTGGATATAGTCTAGTTGAGGTAGCCGGTGGAGGAGTGGTGGTTGACTTCTTCTTCGTTGTTGTCGTGGCTCCACAATCGTAGTGGTTCTTCATCTTTCTTGGGCAAGAAAGTCTTCTTCTGCAGGGAGGGTGCTTCAAGGAGTCCAACTTTTTCAAGGTGAACTCTTATGCTCGAGAGCCATGGCAATTGGTGTTCCTGGGGCTGGTCCAAGTAGGACTAAGGTGTTCCTCCTCTCATTGGGTAAATAAGTATGTCATTTGTGAGGATAACGACATATTTCCCAAAGTATCATATAAACACATTGCTCATGGGGTATGTGAGAGGAGCGGGCATTTGTCCAGGATGGTCACTGGTCCAGGGTCTGTGGTCCATCAAAAACTAGTTCTACGTGTCCACCTTCGTTATGAAAAGGGGTGGGTGGTGGTCAAGATGGAGTATCGACCATGGTCTAAGGACTTATAGTCCAATGCCTATAGTCATGATCTGACCGCGTTACGGCTTAGCAAAGCTTAGGGGTTTTCAAGGAGCTTAGGATGTAAGTGAATGTCTATCATCTTATCTTGAGCGCAACTATTAGATGCCAATAGTACCTCCTATTACTCCAAACAAAATCACCCTATATCCTCGAAGGTATCATCTCATATAAGTCAAATCCAATATTGCACATGCTACTCATATCTCCAAGGTTTTAAGAGAAGGACTATACCAAAAATCTCATATGTATACTATAGCCAACTCATATATATCCCTATATAAGAATCCTCGAGATAATTCACAAGCTGCTAAGCTTGATCATGACACTACCAATACAAGTGTCCTTATGAACCATCCAAGGTCTAAGGTATTGCATTACTATGCTAGGGAAACATGTAATAAACCACTCCAAGATCTTGTTTCCTCCCTACGAATCCATCTTAATCGATCCACGAATATCATCCACTACTACATGATCCATTACTGCTACAAATCCAGCATCGATGGTGTCCAACATAATCTCCTCGAGTTCATATAATCCACATATCATTGCAAGGACTATTATCACAATCCATGAACTTCCAATCTCAAGGCCAACTAAACTCTAGGGTTGAGCTTTTATAGATCCCTAAATTATCCCTAACATCATCCGATTGCTTCTACTATGATCCACCGAGAGACATGGTATTACGATCAAGATCATTGAACTAAATCCGAATTACTCCTAACCATGTGGTTTGATTGATCTTGAGAACCTATTAGAACCACCTATTTCAGTCCAAGTTTTACATCTAGTAAGAACTTCCTACTAGTTACTCCAGTCACCATCATATCACCATCAATCCAATATCAATCATTACTTGCTAAAGTCAAGTCATGTATCCACAAAGAATTTCAGCTTGTGACCATATTCTCACTACTAATCCAATTTGCTCAAGGGACAAGTAAGTTATGCCACTCTATCAATCTGGACCCACCAAGTTCGTCTACCAACATTAAGCCTCATAATCCACCAAAGGGTCTCAACTATTTCCTCAAGACATCTATTATGGCTAAATCAAATCATTATCTCACTAGCTATATATCCTTAGAACAACCTTCCTTATGGCATCATCAGTTCAAGTGCTAGCTTAGGGATGCAATGTGTCTGTTTGCTATGATCACTAGCTCCATAATGAACCCTGTGCTAAGAAGGAGTTATTGAAGCTCAATAAGTGCTCTGGCAAATCCGTGTATTAAACACGTAATCAGAGGCTTGTGCTGGGAAACTTTTGAGGCCTAGCTTGGGCAAGGGAGAGGTTTTCCAATCCTGAGGGAAAAGCATAACTCTACGGGGTTGCGTCTGGTTGAGTACGATGTAGTTGAAGTCTTAGGTGTCAGTTGTTTGTCGAGGTGGATCCTTGGTGCATCTTGTCTTGCCGGTCTTCAGTTGACGAGATTGGGGAGAGAAAGTAGCATCGAGAGGAGTGCCTAAGGGGGTGGTATAGTGCAAGTGCAATCAAGCAAGTGCCGAAAAGGCCAAGCACAAACATCAAGGTAAGGTAGGTGATATAGTCGCGCACTTGTTGCCTAGGGCAAAAGTGTGTCTTACACACAAAGCACAATCAGGAAAAACAAGCAACACACATCATGGTTCCATCTGAACCATCATACGCACTCGACTTCGCATGGGGGACACACGACCTATCCTACCCTAGGGGTTCTCGGACTCATTAGTCGTCCTTGCTTCGTGTCTTGGAGAGGAGTATGCTTAGCTTTCTGGGGCTTCTTCGGGTGTCGCTATGTCTTTGGTTGTTGTTCATCAAAATGATCTTGGTTGCACCTGAAGAGTCCTTGACGACTTCGGGTCTGTTGAGTTGACGAAGAAGGTGATTCTTCACGACTATTGTTGACAGGGTCTTCTGGTGTTCTTGTGTTCGTGACAATGCCTTCTTGTCTTCTGAGGCATCGAGCATTCCAGGTAGGCAAACTTTTATGCAATGTCATTAACAAGGCATGGTAGAGTTGTATCCTATCGGTCATGTTGATGATATCATCGGCACCAAGAGCGGGGAATGATGAGAACCGTTTTCTTGCTCACCATAGTGAGGCAGACCAAATGGCGAGGTTCTCATCCACCAGTGGTTATCGATATGACAACGAAAAGGACAGGGTTGGTCTATTAGTGATGCATTATCATGACATTGCATGTCATGTACCCTGGTCATCGAAGGCCAAGGTGGCATCATCCTCGGGCTGTGCCGAGGGTGTCACTATCATCTAAGTCTTGACATCCTCATCCTTCGAGAAGGTATCTTCTGTTGGTAGCTCCTTGTCTAGTGTCGCCAACTTGGGTCCAAGACATGTCGGCAATCGTCTGGCAAGGTGGCTTCCTTCCAGGTTACCCACGAGGATTACAAGCAATCCCATGGTCAGGGACACGAGGGTAGTAGCGACCATTTGGAAAGTTTTGGAAAAGCAGACGAGGAGAGCTAAGAGAAAAGTGGTGGAAGTACCAAGGCAAAAACCTTTGCTTCCCTTGGAATTTTAGGAGAGGCGAGAAATATAGAGGCTTTGTAAGCGATTTTGAAGGGTCTGGAAAAATTGTTTTGACCTAACTAACATCCATGCTAACTAAGGGCTTCCTATAGTCAGGATGGCTCTGATACCAGCTCTGTGGGGACCCTGACTCATAAGTTATGATCGCCGGATGTACGTGCACAGTGATCCCAGAGATCAATGCTCACTGGACACATAGAAACTGAATAACAAGAGTCTTACATCCATTACATACCGGTTTTACTGAAATATGGTCTTTATGACCAAGTCTTCATATGATTGCAGCGAAAGTCTTCAATGATAGCGTGAACCCATGCCATCTGTCTTAACCCTACGGGCATTCTGACTGGGAAGCGTCCTAGCTCGCATGCCCATCACCAAGGTAATCTTCATCATAACCTGATCTTTCATGCCTGGCCAATAAAATAACCAGTGACAAGCCAATGAGTACTTTGAATGTACTCGCAAGCAACCCATGTTTGGAACAAGGCAATAACAATGCATGATATAGCACTAATAGGTAAGTTTTGTAGAAATCTAGTTTTGAGTGCAATGCCATGATCAAGGAACTTAAGTAAGCATGCATCGCCCATGGAGAGGTGTTCATAAGAACACGTAATAGTCATCATCATAAGCAGGGGTTTGGATGTCTCATGTTCCACCATCACACCAAGTCCTCAGGCTTTCCTCATGTACCGTCTGAACATCTCATGTTCGGTGATCATGCCAAGTCATCCGACTCGACTCAAGTATCATCCTTGTCACCATACACACATATCAAATTTAGAGAACACTTGACGTAACACAAGAGCGGTCATCCAACTGTCCTTGACCGTGGACACGGCTATTCGAATAGCTTTACACTCTTCAGAGGTTGCACACTTTACCCACATGACTCGGGGAACTTTCGTATCATCCACGACTCAGGGTACATCACATACCCGAGGTAAGCACCCAAACAATGCCTTTCCCCTAGCGATACTAAACAAAGAGTCCACTCGATTGGTACACAGCCCTCACGATGTACATCACACGAGCCTCGATGTAAAAATAAACATAGAGTTGAAGCATCGATGGCCGAGGCATTCATTACTAAGGAGGCGGCAAACTTTGTGACAACACACTACACAGCCCAGAATCGTCATTTGCATAATCCGAAGCCTCGGTACAATGATGGCGACCATGAAAAAGGTTGATCCAACCTCAGCCTATTCAAAGGGAAGCTCGCACTAGCCGGTGCTTCGAAATCATTAGGGTTGGATGTCGAAGAATGGTGGACCATTTCGTTGTCTATCCTCAACAACCTAACAGAAGTGCGGCCGTACATCGAGTAAGTTCTTGGTACATTGTTTCGCAACTTCTAATTCCTTTCAAATGGTCTTATTCCCGGATATGTGATACAGTCGATACGTCGCCAAATTCTCAGCTGGAGTGGTGATCCAAAAGGATTCCATCGAAGAGTATGAGCTTCTGGCAAAGCATGGAGGCGGCTATCCCGGTTTCATCTCTTGGTTCAAGCAAACAGCAATTTTCATTAATTAGACGATTTCATTTCTTCGCCTAGTTTGCGTCTAATGCAACAATCCTTTGGCATTAAACTTGTAGGCTAATGCAGAGTCTATGGACTCCGAATTGAGACAAGTCGCTAATGGTTTTGACTTTAAGGTCTGTTCATTTGACAAATACGACATCAATGGGTATCGCTTTCGTACTTTTGGCAAAGAGCTATCTATGGCCGACCAAAAGACTACAAATTGTTGTGTCTCCGCTATCGGCGAAGGAGGGGTCGAGTATTATGGAAGAGTTGAAGCAATTTATGAACTTACATTCTTTGGTGAAAACCCACCAAACGTCGTAGTCTTCAAATGTTATTGGTTACAGCCGAAGGAGACTAGAAGGACTCATGAACATATAGGGCTAGTCGAAATCAAACAAAGCACCCATTTGGATGTTCCCGATGTCTATATTACGGCTCAACAGGCGACCCAAGTTTTCTATCTACCATGGGCCTGCCAAACGGATCCAAATTTGAAAGGTTGGGATCTCGTTTATGATGTGCCGCCACATTTTAGACCACCTCCCCTCAATGAAGATGATTATGAACCTCACATTAACCCAGACGCATATGAAGGAGAATTCTTCCAAGAAACACGTGTTTCCAAAAAAATGCTTCAAGAACCACTCTACTTCACCCCAGAACATTGAGGTCAATGGCGACAGTGAAGCCGACTTCACCCCTGAGCAGGAACAAGAAGAGAAGGCAGAAGAAGAGGTTACTGCTGCGGATGACCTGACAACGCTTGACCGATTACATAGAGGCCTTCCACATGTTGATGCATTTCTTGATGATGCTGATGAGCACGTCATTACTGATAGTGATGATGGTTATGCATTTATTGAGCGCTGGAGTCATGAGCGACCGGATCGCTTGCGACGACGAACAGTGGGCAAAGCCGACGAATACGGAGTCGATGGCTGCCGCAACAACACGCCACAGGAGCTCGCACGGAAGTGCACAGCCCCGTGGACTGGTAGTGTCTCGACGTCGAGAGGCGCTTCTTGAAGCCATGCCGAATTGTCGGCAATGAAGTTGAGCACTCCGAAATGGATCTCGTGGCCCAGAGTGAAAACAACACCGGAAGACAGGACGAAGGGTGAAAAACGCAACCTCGCCGGAAGTCGCTTAGACGCCTGCCCCATGGTGGGTGCCAACTGTCATGGGAACAAGCCTGACAATAGAAGGTAGGGTTACAAAGGGAGAGGGCAGAGTCTTAGCTACGACGAGGATGTACCCACGGATGTATGAGTTCAGGCCCCTCTCGTGGAGGTAACAACCCTATGTCTTAGTGCTCTGGAGCTTTGTCGTGTGGAGAATAGAGATTACAGAGGTTGCGAACCCTTGTGCCAGCGGGGAGGGGCGGCTTATATAGAGTTCGCTGCCCCTCATAATTGCCAGGCATCCAAGGGTTCGATCGTGGGTATAAAGACTAGCATTACCGGTGACATACTCATAATTGCTTTTAATGACGACTGGCCTAACGCCTGCCTGTTGGTTTCTCAGGTGCAACTTCTGGTCTTCTGTTGTCGACCAGAAGTGGGGTCGTCCGAGTGACAGGTGACTGTTGAGTGGAGGAAGGAGCTGCCGAAAGGATTGGTTGTCGAGTGACTTGAATTCCATGGATAATCCAGTCGGAATCTCTCCTGTGGTCTTAAGTTTTCCAACACAGTGTCCTTAGGTAGGGTATGTAGGTCAAGCCTAGGACCCTACCCTTGGTACATATCCTCGTCAAGTCCCTTCTACAGGCTAAACCCCACGGCATATATAGACGCCAGGTAGGGTATCTAGGATTACAAGGCCGGTATTGTGGCGTGAAGACGGCAGGAGAAGTCTTGGAGTACACGTCAAGTCTTCGTTAGCTGCAGTCTTGACCACATTCCATGGTGCAGCTTCCAGAGTTCATCTTGAGACGACAAAGGGCCCCTCGGCCAAGTCTGAGGAGTTTGGGATTACTAGGTTGAGACCCCCTAGTCTAGGACACCGTATCCCAGGCTGGTTTCACATCTCGTTGCTACATGTTGAGATAATTCACGTAACTACGGTGCCGTCATGAACTTGGAGATTGTGTGATAAATGATCGACCTTCTCGACGTGAGTCTGTCAGTGGTAAATAAGAGCACTAACCGCTGAGCTCGAAAGGGACAACCATTATTGATCCATAGTGCATAAAATTAAGACAAAGAGGAACCCTATTGCATATAGTAAATTTTGGCATAACCCCATCACCAAGGATTGAAATCCCGAAGAATGGTGACAGAGAGAAGTGTTTGGGAGCCATGACTAGGAGGGACTAGTGGGTGTTAATGAAATACTTGAGTACTTTGCTATCTTTGATCTCGAAACTTCTAAATGCATTTGAACATTGAGCCTAAGTTGAATATCAATCTAATAAAGAAACACCTTCATTTTCCTAAACACTTGGTTAGAAAAGGACTTTTGTCTTGAGAAATTATAACTAGTGGTAAGAGACTATGTGTGGTTAGGAAATGAGTTTAGGTGCAACTATTCAATAGCAAATATGAATGATATTGCAGGATAAGAGAACATGGATATGATGTATTCTCTCAAGTTGGTAAATTCCTTCCATTCAACCAAGATCCTTTTAACTCTCTTGATTTCTTGTTTGCCTGATGACGAGCAAATCTGAAGTTTGGGGGAGTTGATGGCTCGAGAAATTGTGATGTTTTTCATAGTGATTCTTGCTTGGTTTCATTGGATTTTCGTTACTCTTCGAATATTTCTAATGCCAATCCATCAAAATACAAGACAATATACTCTTTTCCCATGTTGGGAAGGAAATATTGATTATGAAAGGAAACCAAGAGGGATTGTCGAGAATCAAGCCAAATGGATCAACTTTCTTGAAGAGAGTTAAGCTAACATGCGCGTTAGAACAGAATACGACGTTCCATATGACCACAAGCAGCTCCTCCTCGTCTATACAAGCCACATTCATGAAGGGACAACAAGGAGAAGAGAACCCTAGCTACCACCACACCATCCAAAACAGGAGAAGAGAGGATCCGAGGAACTCACGAAGATCATCATAGTTTTGGTTCTTTCATCTCCATCATCATCATCGTCATCATCATCATCATCATCGTCGTCGTCGTCGTCATCATCATCATCATCATCACCATCATCATCATCGTCATCATCATCATCATCATCATCACCTCCTTCACTATTGTAAGAGGGACTCCAATTTGTAAACAATTCTCCATCTTGTATGAGATAAGGATTATTTGAGTACCATTTCATCTCATTGTGGATCCTTCCAATATTATCGATATGGCTTTCATGGTATTTATCTCTATTGTGATTGATTCCCCTCTTATGATGTTTGAGTACTTCCCCTAGGTGTGGGAGATGTAGGTAAGTGGTAAGATTGATCTGTGCCTATTCTATTTGTCATTGTTTGCATTCGTAGTAGTATGATCTACCTATTATGTTGTTATACTGTGGTGAGCTCTATGCATGTTGTCGAATTTAAGGGCCAAGATAACATGATCTCAAGACCTACACATGTAACACATACAGTTTAGGAACTCTGTGATCTCTGACATGACAGGTGGAAATATCTATGAGAACCAAAGACAATATGAGATAATAGTGGTCCATTGAACTTAATGCTTGGTTCCAGTATGACGACCATATTTATGGAAAGGGATAATTGTATTTGTGCCCTTAGTTGTGTCACCGTGGACAAGAATACCCCTAGTTTTGGAAAACATGCGGTCATGCCCACATCACTTTGCTCGTCTTGTGCTTTTGCCCTTTGACCGTTTGAATTTCATTTTGAAAACTTCATAACTATTTCATACTAACTCAGAAAAATGCAAATAAGATATCAAAATGTTAAGAAACACATCACCTATATGTGCATGTCATTTGCATTCATGACAAAAGTGTTAGAAAGTCCCCGTAACCTATATGAGCTGAAACTAATGTGGCGACTTCCCAAATTTTTTCTCATGAATGTAAATGTCATGCACATATAGGTGATGTGTTTCTGAATATTTTGATACCTTATTTGCATTTTTTGGAGTTAGTATGCAATGGTTATAAAGTTTTCAAAATGAGTTCAAACGGTCAAAGGGCAAAAGCACAAGCCGAGCAAAGTGATGTGGTCATGACCACATGTTTTCCAAAACGAGGGGTATTCTCGTCGAAGGTGACACAACTAAGGGTACAAATACCATCATCCCTTATGGAAATGACCAGTCTGTGGCAACGGAGAATCAATACCATAAAATGAAATGTAATCCCAAGAGGAGGAGTTTTATAACCTTAGGAAGAACCAACTACAGAACACTTATATCACATAGTACGAGTACAATATAAAACTGGTATTACCATCGCACTTGCACAATGCATATATTCTTACCATGAATTGAAATCTCTCCGCACCTAATTTCTTCATTGCAGGAAATACAATCTATAGTTCTATTTATGTTATTTATTCTACTAGTTATTTTATCAGAATCATTTAAACTCGATTTATATTAGCATATTTGGTCTATTGTTTATCCAAGATAGTAATAATATTTGTAGAAGATCAAGCAGTTACTTGACACAAGAACCATGACACCTTGTGTGTGACAAAAGCACCACTATAAATACTCCCCTCCGCTCTTTGTTGGGACGATTGCTCATTTGAGATACTTCTGCAAAAGTGCTACACTACCCTGTTTGGTATGCAGGTACCATGAGTCACTGGAAGGCTTGTGCTGTCGTGCATGGGGATGGAGCCTCCATGTCGGCCATCATGGATGCTGCAGCCCCCAGGGTGAAGAGATTCTGAAGCTAGACCTCTAGGGGTTCATCCTATCTTATATGTTCATGTTGGGGAACATTGCATGCGAAACAAAAAAAATCCTATGCACACGCAAGATCTATCCATGGTGATGAGAATCTACGAGAGGGAGAGTGGATCTACATACCCTTGTAGATCACTAAGCAGGAAGCGTTAAGAAACACGGTTGATGTAGTCGAACGTCTTCGCGATCCAAATCACCGAGCATCCTGTGATCCCATCACGATCCATCTCGCGATCCAATCACAATCCGTCCTGTGATCCCATCACGATCCGTCTCACGAGCAAATCACGAATCGTCTCATGATCTTGATCACGGTCCTTCCGGTCTAGCGCCGAACGGACGGCGCCTCCGCGTTCAGCACACGTATAGCTCGATGATGATCCTTGCCTTCTTGATCCATCAAGAGGGAGTGGAGAGGTAGATGAGTTCTCCGGCAGCGCGACAGCATGGCGGCGATGGTGGGGGAAGAATTCCAACAGGGCTTATCCTAAGCACCGTTGAAACAATCTAGAGGAGAAACTACGATCTAGGGGAGAGGTAGCACGTGGCTATTTTTCTGTGTCTCAAAACCCTCAAAACCTCTAGTATATATATAGGAGGGAGGGAGGAGCCTTGGCGCACAAGGGACTAGACCTTATTCTTGGCTCAAGGAGGAGAGGAGGATTCCTCCTCCAATCCTAGTAGGATTAGGACTCCTCCTTCCCACTTGGAAACTCTTTCCACCGTGTGTTTTTTCGTTCTCAATCCACTCCAGCCGCACGGGACTTTAGAGGAGTCTTCGGCCAGCCCACTAGGGGCTGGTTTACCTCATCCCACAGCCCATGTATCCTCTTGAGTCGAGACACCCCTCCCGTTGGTCCCTCGGTACCCTCCCGGGACTCCCGGTACACTACCGATGAGCCCGAAACTTTTCTGGCGACCAAAACAGGACTTCCTATATATCAATCTTTACCTCCGGACCATTCTGGAGCTCCTCATGATGTCCGGGATCTCATCTGGTACTCCAAGCAACCTTCGGTCACCACCATACATAACTCTATACTATCGAAACATCACCGAACCTTAGGTGTGCAGACCCTGTGGGTTCGAGAACTATGTAGACATGACCGAGACACCCCTACGGTCAATAACCAACAGCAGGACCTGGATGCCCATATTGGTTCCTACATATTCTATGAAGATCTTTATCGGTTGAACCTCTATGTCAAGGATTCAGTTAATCCCGTATGATGTTCCCTTTGTTCTTCGGTATGTTACTTGCCCGAGATTCGATCGTCGGTATCTCCATACCTAGTTCAATCTCGTTACCGACAAGTCTCTTTACTTGTTCCGTAATATAATATCTCGTGGATAACACTTAGTCACATTGCTTGCAAGGCCTTTTGTGATATTGTATTACCGAGTGGGCCCTGAGATGCCTCTCCGTCAGACGGAGTAACAAATCCCAGTCTTGATCCATTTCAACCCAACAGACACCCTTGGAGATACCTGTAGAGCACCTTTACAGTCACCAAGTTACGTTGCGACGTTTGATAAGCATAAGGCACTCCTCCGGTGTCAGTGAGTTGCATGATCTCATGGTCATAGGAACAGATACTTGACATGCAGAAAACAGTAGCAATAAACTTACACGATCATATGCTACGTTTATAGTTTGGGTCTTGTCCATCACATCATTCTCCTAATAATGTGATCCCATTATCAAATGACATCTCATGTCCATGGCTAGGAAACCTTAACAATCTTTGTTTAATGAGCTAGTCTATTAGAGGCATACTAGGGACATGGTGTTGTCTACGTATCCACACATGTATCTAAGTTTCCGATCAATACAATTCTAGCATGGATAATAAACGATTATCACGAACAAGGAAATATAATAAGAACCAATTTATTATTGCCTCTAGGGAATATTTCCAACATTCTCCTACTTTCACTAGAGTTAATAATATTATTCACATCACCATGGGATTTACATTGTTATGAATCTAACACCCAATGAGTTTTGGGGTTCGATTATGCTTTGCATGTGAGAGAGTTTTTTAGTCAACGGGTCTGTGACACTCAGATCCGTGTGTACTTTGCAAATCTCTATGTCATACTATAGACACTACTACCACACTCCACTTGGATCTATTCCAAATGGCTGCTCCACTATATGTATCCGGATTGCTACTTAGAGTCATCCGGAATGGTGTTTACGCTTGCACCAACGTAATCCTTTACGACGAACTCTTTATCACCTCCATAATCGATACATATTTCCTTAGTCCTCTAGTTACTAAGGATAATCCTGACCGCTATCAAGTGATCCACTCCTGGATCACTCTTGTACCCCTTGATAGACTCATGGCAAGGCACACACAAGTGCAGTACACAACATGGCATACTATATAGAGCCTATGGCTAAGGCATAGGGGACGATGTTCGTCCTTTCTCTTTCTTCTGCCATGGTTGAGCTTTGAGTCTCACTCAACTTCACACCTTACAAATCAGGCAAGAACTCTTTATTTGACTGATCCATTTTGAACCCTTTCAAATCTTTTCAAGGTATGTAGTGTACTCATTGAAAGTCTTATCAGACGTCTTGATCTATCTCTATAGATCTCGATGCCCAACAATTAAGTAGTTTTATCCAAGTCTTCCTTTGAAAAACTCTTTTCAAATAACCCTTTATGCTTTCTAGAAATTCTACATCATTTCTGATCAACAATGTGTCATCCACATATGCTTATCAGAAACTCTATAGTGCTCCCACTCACTTTATTGTAAATACAAGTTTCTCATAAACTTTGCATAGACTCAAAAACTTTGATGACCTCATCAAAGCGTATATTCCAACTCCGAGAGGCTTGCTTTAGTCCATAGAAGGATCACTGAAGTTTGCACACCTTTTAGCATCCTTAGGACTAACAAAACCTTCTGATTGTATCTCATACAACCTTTCCTCAAGGAAGGAAACGAGGTTTTGACATCCATCTGCCAGATTTCATAATTGAAAAACGCATCAACTGCTAACATAATTCCAACAAACTTTAGCATCACTACGAGTGAGAAAGTCTCATCGTAGTCAACTCCTTGAACTTGGCGGAAATTTCTTTGCGACAAGTCGAGCTTATAAATGGTGACATTCACCATCAGCGGATGTCTTGATCTTAAAGGTCCATTTGTACTCAATGACCTATCGTATAACGAGCAAGTCTACCAAAGTGTATACTTGGTTTTCATACATGGATCCTTTCTAATATTTCATGGCCTCTAACCATTTGTCGGAATCCGGGCCCATCATCACTTCTTCATAGTTTGTAGGTTCATCGTTGTGCAACAACATGACCTCTAAGACAGGGTTGTCATACCACTCAGGAGTAGTATGCATCCTTGTCGACCTACGAGGTTCGATAGTAACTTGATCCGAAGCTTCATGATCCTCATCATTAACTTCCTTTTCAATTGACGTAGGCTTCATAGAAACATCTTTTTCTGTTGCGCTACTCTATGGCTGAAACAAAGGTTCAACAACCTCATCAAGTTCTATCTTCCTCCCACTCAATTCTTTCGAGAGAAACTCTTTCTCGAGAAAGGACCCTGTTTTAGCAACAAACACTTTGTACTAGGATCTGAGATAGAAGGTATACCCAACTCTTCTTAGGGTATTTTATGAAGAAGCATTTGTCCGCTTTGGGTTCGAGCTCATTAGGTAAAAACCTTCTACACATAAGGGTGGCAGCCCCAAACATTAAGAAATGACAGCTTAGGTTTCTATCAAACCATAATTCATATGGTGTCATCTCAACGGATTTATATGGTGCCCTATTTAAAGTGAATGTAGTTGTCTCTAATGCATAACCCCAAAACGATAGTGGCAAATCGATAAGAGACATCATAGTTCACACCATATCCAATAGAGCATGACTAAAAAGTTCGGACACACCATCACCCTATGGTGTTCTAGGTGGCGCGACTTGTGAAAATACTTTCACATTGTATTAAGTTGTATACCAAACTCGAAACTTGGATATTCACGTCAAAGATCATATCATAGACATTTTATCTTCTTGTCATGATGATCTCAAACTTCACTCTGATTCTGCTTGAACTTTTCAAATGATTCAGACTTGTGTTTCATTAAGTAAATATACACTATATCTACTCAAATCATCAGTGAAGGTAAGAAAATAACAATCTCCACTGCGCGCTACAACACTCATTGGACCGTATACATCAACACGTATCATTTCCAATAAGTCACTTGCCCATTCCATCAAGCCGGAAAACAGGGTTCTTAGTCATCTTGCCCAAGAGGCATGGTCCGCATGTCTCAACCGATTCAAAATCGAAAGAGTCCAAAGATCCATCAACATGGAGTTTCTTCGTGCGCTTTACACCAGTATGACATTTAGCGGCAGTGCCACAAGTATGTGGTACTATCATTATGAACTTTGCATCTTTTGGCATAAATGTTATGAGCATGTGTTTTACTACGATCAAGATTCTACAAACCATTCTCATTGGGGGCATGACCATTGAAGGTATTATCCATGCAAACAGAATAACCATTATTCTCTCACTTAAATGAACAACCGTATTGCAGTAAACATGATCTAATCATGTTCATGCTTAACGCAAACCCCAAATAACATTTATTCAGGTTTGTCACTAATCTCGAAGGCAGAGAGAGCGTGTGATGTTGATCACATCAACCTTGGAAACATTTCCAACACACATCATTACCTCACACTTAGCTAGCCTCCGTTTATTCCGTAGCTTTTATTTCGAGTTACTAACATTTAGCAATCGAACCGGTATCCTATGCCCACGTGCTACTAGGAGTACTAGCAAGGTACACATCAATAACACGTATATCAAAATAAACTTCTGTTGATGTTGCCAGCCTTCTTATCTACCAAGTATCTAGGGTTGTTCCGCTTCAGCGACCGCTCTCCTCATAATATAAGCACTTAGTCTCGGGTTTGGGTTCAACTTTGGGTTTCTTCACCGGAGCAGCAACTGACTTGCCATCCATGAAGTTTCCCTCCTTGCCCTTACCCTTCTCGAAACTAGTGGTTTTACTAGCCATCAACACTTGATGTTCCTTCTTGATTTCTACCTACGTGGTGTCAAACATTGTGAATAGCTCAGGGATCATTATTTCCATCCCTGGCATTTTATAGTTCATCACGAAGCTCTAGTAGCTTAGTGACAGTGACTTTGAAAACTATATCAATCACTTTCTTATCTGGAAGATCAACTCCCACTCGATTCAAGCGATTGTAGCACCCAGACAATCTGAGCACATGCTCAACGATTGAGCTATTCTCCTTCATCTTGCAGGCAAAGAATCTTGTTGGAGATCTCATATCTCACAACCCGGGCATGAGCCTGAGATCCCAATTTCAGCTCTTAGAACATCTCATATGTTTCGTGATGTTCAAAACATTTTGGAGCCTCAATTCTAAGCTATAATGCATGACACACTGAACTATCAAGTATTCATCAAAACGTGACCGTCAGATGTTCACAACTTCTACGGACGACGCTAGAGGGGGTGGCACACTGAGCGGTGCATTAAGGACATAAGCCTTCTGTGCAGCAATGATGACAATCCTTAGATCACGGACCCAGTTTGCAATATTGCTACAATCATCTTTCAACTCTATTTCTCTAGGAACATATAAAAATTCAAGGGAGCTACAACGTGAGCTAGTAATCTACCACATAATTTGCAAAGACACTACTGACTATGTTCATGACAACGAGTTCAATTAATCATATTAATTAAGAACTCCCACTCAAATTGACATCCCTCCAGTTATTCGAGTGATACATGATCCAAATTCACCAACTCAAGTCCGATCATCACGTGAGTTGAGGTGGTTTCAATGGTGAAAATCATCATGTTGATCATATCTACCATATGACTCATGTTCGACCTTTTGGTCTCTTGTGTTCCGAGGCCTTGTCTGTACATGCTAGGCTCGTCAAGATTAACCCGAGTGTTCCGCATGTGCAACACTGTCTAGCACCCGTTGTATGTGAACATAGAGTCTATCACACCCGATCATCACGTGGTGTCTCGACACGACGAACTTTCGCAACAGTGTTCAATCGGGGAGAACACAATTTATCTTGAAATTTTAGTGAGGGATCACTTTATAATGCTACCATTGTCCGAAGCAAAACAAGGTGCATAAAAGGATTAACATCACATGCAAATCATAAGTGACATGATATGGCCATGAACTTGTGCTTTTGATCTCCATCTATAAATCACCGGCATGATCTCCATCGTCACCGGCATGACACCATGATCTCCATCATCCTGATCTCCATCAACGTGTCGCCATCGGGGTTGTCGCGCCCACCATGCTTCTACTACTTTGCTACCTTTTAGCGATAAAGTAAAGCATTACATAGCGCTTAATGATTGACACGTGGGTCATACAATAATTGAAGACAACCATATGGCTCCTGCCGGTTGCCGTACTCATTGACATGCAAGTCGTGATATTCTATACAAAACGTGATCATCTCATACATCACATATATCTCATCATGTAATTGGCCATATCACATCACAACATACCCTGCAAAAACAAGTTAGACGTCCTCTAATTGTTGTTGCATGTTTTACGTGGCTGCTACGGGTATCTAGCAAGAACAATTCTCACCTACGCAAAAACCACAACGGTGATACATAAGTTGCTTTTCAACCTTCTCAAGGACCGCATTTCTCGAATCCGATCCAACTAAAGTAGGAGAAACAGACACCTACCAGCCATCTTTGTGCAACAAAGTTACACGTTAGTCGATGGAACTGGTCTCTTGTAAGCGTACGAGTAAGGTTGGTCCGGGCCGCTTCATCCCACAATACCGCTCAACCAAAACACGACCGAGGGAGGAAGCAATCTAAGCATCAACGCCCACAAACTCCTTTGTGTTCTACTAGACATCTCATCTACACATAGACCTAGCGCTGATACCACTGTTAGGGAACGTTGCATGGGAAACAAAATTTTCCTACACACACGTGATAACTCACAAGTATAGGGGATCGCAACAGTTTTCGTGGGTAGAGTATTCAACCCAAATTTATTGATTCGACACAAGGGGAGCCAAAGAATATTCTTGAGTATTAGAAGCTGAGTTGTCAATTCAACCACACGTGAAAGACTTAATATCTGCAGCAAAGTATTCAGTAGCAAAGTAGTATGGAAGTAACAGTAACAACGGCAAAAGTGATAGTAGCAGTTTTGTAGCGTTTGTAACAATAGCAACAGAAATGTGACTTAGCAAAGATCAATATATGGAAAGCTCGTAGGCAATGGATCAGTGATGGATAAATCTGTCGTATGGCATTCATCATGCAATAGTTATAACATAGGGTGACACAGAACTAGCTCCAATTCATTAATGTAATGTAGGCATGAATTCCATATATAGTCATACGTGCTTATGGAAAAGAACTTGCATGACATCTTTTGTCCTACCCTCCATGGAAGCGGGGTTCTATTGGAAACTAAGGAATATTAAGGTCTCCTTTTAATAGAGAACCGGACCAAAGCATTAGCAATTAGTGAATACATGAACTCCTAAAACTACGGTAATCACTCAAAAGAATCACAGTTATTGTCACCCTGGGGGATGGGGATCATAACTCGTAATAGGTGTCTACAACTTCCAAGAGAGGATCAAGAACACACATATATTCATGAAAACATAATAGGTCCAGAGCTGAAATCATGGCACTCGGACCCTAGTGACAAGCATTAAGCATAGCAAAGTCATAGCAACATCAATCTCAGAACATAGCGGATACTAGGGATCAAACCCTAACAAAACTAACTCGATTACATGATAAATCTCATCCAACCCATCACTGTCCAGCAAGCCTACGATGAGATTACTTACGAACGGTGGAAAGCATCATGGAATTGGTGATGAAGGATGGTTGGTGATGACGAAGGCGTCGATTTCCCCTCTTCGGAGCCCAAAAGGACTCCAGATCTGGTCTCCGAGGAAGAATGGGAGATGGCGACGGCTCCGTATCGTGAAACGCGATAAATTCTTCTTATTGTTTTTTCTCCCTGAATAGGAATGTATAGAAGTGGAAACGAGGTCGGAGGAGCGTTAGGGGGCCTACAAGCCATAGGGGTGCGCCCTAGGGGGGTGGGCGCGCCCACCAGGCTTGTGGCCAGGTGGTGGCCCCATGCAGTTGATTCTTTCTTCAATATTTTTTATTAATTCCAAAAATATTCTCCGTAAATTTTCAGGTAGATCCAAGAACTTATATTTCTGCACAAAAATAATACCATGGCAATTCTACGGAAAACAGCCAGTCTGGGTTAGTTCCATTCAAATCATGCAAATTAGAGTCCAAAACAAGGGCAAAAGAGTTTGGAAAAGTAGATACGTTGGAGACGTGTCAACTCCCGCAAGCTTAAACCTTTGCTTGTCCTCAAGCAATTCAGTTGATAAACTGAAAGTGATAAAGAAAAACTTTTACTAACTCTGTTTGATCTTGCTGTTGTAAATATGTCTAACTTATGTTCAGATTTTCAGCTAAAATTATAGACTAACCACATTCACAATAACATTTAGGTCTCACATTTAGTCATATCAATGGCATAATCGACTAGCGAGCAATAATAATAAGTGTCGGATGATAACAATTTTATCAAAACAATCATGATACAATATGACATAATGGTATCTCGCTAGCCCTTTTTGAGACCGCAAAACATAAATGCAGACCACCTCTGGATAACAAGGACTGACTAAACATTGTAATTCATGGTGACAGAGATCTAGTCATGCTCATAATCAGTATCAATTAACAACAAGCATACACATGACGGTGGTGCTCTCCAAGTGGTGACTTTTATTAGAAGATGATGACTCAACAATAAAGTAAATGGAAAGGCCCTTTGTAGAGGGGAACATTGATTTGCAAAGGTGCCAGAGCTCGAGTTTTTAAAACAGAGATAAGTAATGATTTTTGAGCAGTATGGTTTCATTGCTCACATAACGACCAAGAGGTTTTCAATATTTTCCATGCTAGATACATTATAGGCAGTTCCCAAACTGAATAGTAAAGTTTTTAATCCCCCTCCACCAATCAGTCACACTCCACGGCGAGCCGAATCCTCGGGTACCGTCCATACAAACACAGTCCTGGGGGAGTTTTGTTTAATTATAATTTGCTTTTTATTTCGAGCATGGAACTAGGCATCCCGATTACCAGCCACTTTCTCATGAATGATAGTGAATCAACACATATCGTGAGAATAACCCACCTAGCATGGAAGATACTGACAGCCCCCAGTCGCCACATGAGCGATTTGGGCATACAAAATAGAAAGTTTATTTGAAGGTTTAAAGTTTAGCACATGCAAATTTACTTGGAACGGCAGGTAAATACCGCAAATAGGTAGATATGGTGGACTCACATGGAAGAACTTTGGGTTTATGGAGATGGATGCACAAGCAGTATTCCCACTTAGTACAAGTGAAGGTTAGCAAAAGACTGGGGAGCGACCAACTAGAGAGCGACATGGTTATCAACATGCTTTGCCATTAACCAACATTGAATGCAAGCATGAGTAGGATATAATTCACTATGAACATAAATGTCGTGGAGGATATGTTGGTTTGTTTCAACTACATGAGTGAACATGTGCCAAGTCAAGCCACTTGAATCATTCAGAGGAGGATACCATTCTATCATACTACATCACAACAATTTTAATGCGCATGTTGGCACTCAAGACAAACTATTATCAACTCTTAGCCAATTAAGCATGGTATGAGAAACTATAATCTCTAATTATCATTGCAAACATGTTACATCTATAATGGGCTGAATTAAGAACGATGAGATAATCATATTTACAAAAGTAAGATAGGTCGAGTTCATACCAGCTTTTCTCCATCTCAGTCGGTTCATCATATGTCGTCATTATTGCCTTTCACTTGCACGACCGAACGATGCGAATAATAATAAGAGTGCACGTGCATTGGACTAAGCTGGAATCTGCAAACAATAACTCCAAAGGGAAGGCAAACAAATATGGGCCCTATGTAAGATAAACAATAATGCATATGAGAGCCACTCAACATGTCATCGTGGTCTTCTCCTTACGACCCAAAGAAAGAAAGGAGAATTATTTACACGGGAAAGCTCCCAACAAGCAAAAGAAGAACGAGAAATCTTTTTGGGTTTTCTTTTAATGCTACAACTAAAACAAACTAGAAGGTAAAGTTGGAACTAATTTTTTTGGATTTTTTTAGATTAATCAAACACACAAGAAGAAAGCAAAAAGAAGAAATAAACTACAATGGATAGTACAATGAAAAAGTATGAGCACCGACAACTGAAATGAGTGTGTGAACATGAATGTAATGTCGGTGAGAAATACGTACTCCCCCAAGCTTAGGCTTTTGGCCTAAGTTGGTCTAGGGCCATGGCTGGAAATAACCTTCTCTGGGATACCCCGGAGGACACTGAGGGTTCCACTGATTAGCGACCTCATGTGGCTCCCATTGAAAAACCGGGGCCTGATATGGATCAAGGGACGGTGTCGGCTCAGGTGCTGGGGGTTGCAACAAACCCTAATATCGGTATATGTCATCGGGCATAATAGTGTACCTGCCTAAATGAATATCGAACAGAGAAGAAGCAGGTAGAGTAATAATCTCACAAGTACCCTGACTAAATACTAAGTAGTAAAGCAGCCTCCTATCATCATTCTTCTTAATAACATCATGGGCTACCATACGGTCATAATCTAAAAACTTCGCAGGTAGCAGCATGTCATCTTTCTCATGAAGCCTAGTGGATATCTCAAAATGTTTAGCTAAATGAGATGCATAGATACATCCCAATATGGGCCCCTTTGAACAGTTGGTGTTCAACCATTGGGCCACCATAGAGCCCAGACTAAAGGTTCTATCAGCAAATAGAGCATGGCGCAAAATAGCGAGGTCAGGGGCACTAAGGCTTCCACTCTCCCAGCGACCAACTAAATGTCTTCTCGGAAATAATGAATGATAGCGTAGCATAGGAAAATGTAAACTAGCTGCTCTTGCCTTTGACACGCCTCTCTCTTCCCCTACAGTGACTGTGGCAATAAAATCTTCCATGTCTCGAGGACATGATTCCCTGATGCTGCCCTCGTAGGGTATCTTGCAAACTTTGCAAAAATAATAAAGGTTCATTTTCTTAGGCACATCATATAAGTGAAATTCTACTGTAGGAGGGTCTTCCCTAGGATGAAAGTGAAACTTTTGCACAAAGGTATTTGTGAGCAAGAGTTACTGGTCACACTTATCATTGAGGAAGTCGATGATGCCTGCATTCCCGGTCGAATAATAGAAATCTTCATAAATTCCGACCGCCCTCAAGAATGTGTCACACGACCATTCACATGGTCGAACTTCTGCGACACAAGGAAGATTATATTTGGGTTTCTCCTTCATTTTATTTTCATCTTCCTTAGAACCCCAACTTGAAGAACCTCTTAATAATCTTCTCAACACTTCTGAATTTTTTTTGAAATTTTAGTGACCTAAAATAAAGGTGAACAAAACTCAACAAAACTCATAGCAACTACTCCGTCAAGTGCCTAGAGACTATATCATGCATCAAAACCACTTGGGACCATACAAATTTGACATGCAAGCTCAAAAACAAGGTCACTACAACAGCAAAAATTTGCAATATATAAGGCACTAGAACAAAAACTAATTGGACCATTGGAGGAGTCACATACTGAAGAGTAATCCCCTAAAATAGTTTTGCAAATGGAGCTTTGAGCAAGGAGATCGAAAATGGCAGCAAGATGATCTAGAACACGGGTTTGAGCAATGGTGGGATTTTTTCTGGAGGAAGATGAAGTGAACGGGTGTTGGAATAAGTGGAGGAGGGCCACGTGGGACCCACAAGCCACTAGGGCACGCCCAGGGGGTGGGCGCACCCTGTAGGCTTGTGGCCCACTAGTGCAGCCCCGTGATGCATACTTAGTGCCAAAAATTCTTAAATATTCCAAAAAAAACAATACTCCATTTTCAGGACATTTGAAGAACTTTTATTTTCAGGTCACTTTTTTATTGCACGGGAAACTCAGAAAACAGGAAAATAATAGCATTTTTACTTAATTTTATCTAAGTAACAGAAAGGAAAACTTAGGTATAGGAAGTTGTGCTTTCTAAATTCATCCATCCCATGCTCATTAAAAGGAATCCATCAATAAGGTTGATCAAGTCCTATTAACAAACTTCTTTCGAATAACATGAAATTGAAGAATTTTCGAATAACACTAAGTGACCTCAATGGGGATATGCATTTCGCCAACAATAAGTATATCATATTTCTTCTTGACAGTAGGAAGAGGGAACTCAAAGTCTCCAATAATAATCGTTGGAATTTTTTCAATAGAGTTGATACTATGAACTTGAGGTTGTTTCTTTGGAAAGTGTACCGCATGCTCATTACCATTAATAGGAAAAGTGACATTTCCCTTGTTGCAATCAATAACAGCCCCTGCAGTATTCAATAAGGGTCTACCAAGTATGATCGACATACTGTTGTCCTCGGGAATATTAAGAATAACAAAGTCTGTCAAGATAGTAGCCTTTGCAACTATGACAGGTACATCCTCACAAATACCGATAGGCAGAGCGGTTGATTTATCAGCAATTTGCAAGGAGATTTCAGTAGGTGTCAACTTATTGAAATCAAGACTATGGTATAAAGAGAAAGGCATAACACTAACACCAGCTCCAAGATCACATAAAGCCGTTTTAACATAATTTCCTTTAATAGAGCATGGTATAGTAGGTACTCTGTGATCTCCTAGTTTCTTAGGTATTCCACCTTTAAAAGTATAATTAGCAATCATGGTGGAAATCTCAACTTCCGGTAGCTTTATTTTATTTGTCACAATATCTTTCATATACTTAGCATAAGGAGACATTTTCAAAATATCAGTCAAGCGCATACGTAAAAAGACAGGTCTAAGCATTTCAGCAAAGCGCTCAAAATCCTCATCATCCTTTCTCTTGGATGGTTTAGGAGGAAAGGGCATGGGTTTCTGAACCCATGGTTCTCTTTCTCTATCATGCTTCCTAGCAATGAAGTCTCTTTTATCATATCTTTTATTCTTAGGTTGTGGGTTATCAAGATCATTAGCAGGTTCAATCTCCACATCATTATCATTACTAGGTTGAGCATCAACATGAACATCATTATTAATGTTATCACTAGGCTCATGCTCATCACCAAATTGTGTGTCAGCATCAGAAATAGAAATATCATTTGGATTCTTAGATGTATCTATAACAGGTTCACTAGCAGCATGCAAAGTACTATCATCATTCATTTTCCTACTCTTATTGGAATCAATAGGTGCATCAGTATTAACTCTTTGAGAATCTTGATCAATTCTCTTAGGATGGCCCTTAGGATACAAAGGTTCCTGAGTCATTCTACCTCCTCTAGTCACAACTTTAACAGAATGATCATTGTCTTTACTATTCATCTCATTAGGCAAATCATTTTGAGCCTTAAGTACTTGTTCTACTTGAGTGGTTACCATGGAAGCATGTTTACTAATAAGCTTAAGATCGTTGATTGTTCTACTCAAATAATCACCCAAGCGATCAAGAATATAAGCATTATGTTTCAATTGTCTAGTAACATAAGCATTGAAATTTTCTTGCTTCACAATAAAATTATCAAATTCATCCAAGCATTGGCTAGCAGACTTATTATAAGGAATATCTCTTTCATTAAATTTATGGAGAGAATTTACCTCTACTACATGTGTCGGGTTATCAAGACCATGTATTTATTCAATAGGTGGTAGATTCTTAACATCTTCAGCTTTAATACCCTTTTCTTTCATAGATTTCTCTGCCTCTTGCATATCATCAGGACTGAGGAATAGAATGCCTCTTTTCTTCGGAGTTGGCCTTGAAGGTGGTTCAGGAATAGTCAAATCGTTATCATTGCTCAATATATTATTCAATAGTAATTTAGCTTGTTCAATAGTTCGTTCCCTGAAAACACAACCAGCACAACTATCTAGGTGGTCCCTAGAAGCTTCGATTAGTCCATTATAAAAGATATCAAGTATTTCATTTTTCTTGAGAGGATGATCAGGCAAAGCATTAAGTGCTTGGGGAAGCCTCCCCCAAGCTTGTGGGAGACTCTCTTCTTCAATTTGCAGAAAGTTAAATATTTCCTGCAAGGCAAATTGTTTCTTATGGGCAGGGAAATATTTTTCAAAGAAGTAATAAATCATGTCCTTGGGACTATGCACACAACTAGGAGCAAGAGAGTTAAACCATATCTTAGCATCACCCATTAATGAGAAAGGAAACTACTTAAGAATATAGTAATAGTGATTTTTTTCCTCATGAGTAAATAGGGTGGCTATATCATTCAATTTGGTAAGATGTGCCACAACAGTTTCAGATTCATAACCATGGAAAGGATCAGATTCAACCAAAGTGATTAACTCAGGATGGACAGAGAATTCATAATCCTTATCAGTAACAAAGAGAGGTGAAGTAGCAAACTTAGGATCATATTGCATGCTAACATTTAAAGATGTTCCCTTCCACTTGCGAAGCAATTTATTAAGATCATCTCTATCCTTACAAGCAAGAAAGTCCCTAGTTACCTCTCCTTCCATAACATAACCCTCGGGTATATCAGGCAATTCATATCTAGGAGATCTAGGTCTAGCAGGTGTATCATAGTGTTCAGTTTCAATAATTTCATCAGATTCAGAAATATTATTAGTATCAGCATTGGCTCTAGCAATTTGTTCATCAAGAAATTCACCCAGTGGCACATTATCATCAAGCAAAGTATCATCATAAGCATCATGCATAGCAGAAGTAGCATCATCAATTACTCGCGACATATCATAATTACTAATAGGTGGTGGTGTCGCAATTTTACTCATAACAGAAGGTGAATCAAGTGCAGAGCTAGATGGCAGTTCCTTACCTATCCTCGTAGTTGAGGGGTAGATCTTGGTTTTTGGGTCTTTAATATTCCTCATAGTGATCAACAGATATATATCCCAAGTGACTCAGAGAATAGAGCTATGCTCCCCGGCAACGGTGCCAGGAAAAGGTCTTGATAACCCAAAAATATAGGGAATCGCAACCGTTTTCGAGGGTAGGGTATGCAACCCAAATTTATTGATTCGACACAAGGGGAGCCAAAGAATATTCTCGAGTATTAGTAGCTGAGTTGTCAATTTAACCACACCTGAAAGACTTAATATCTGCAGCAAAGTATTCAGTAGAAAAGTAGTATGGAAGTAACGGTAACACCGGCAAAAGTGATAGTAGCAGTTTTGTAGCGTTTGTAACAATAGCAACAGAAATGTAACTTAGCAAAGATCAATATATGGAAAGCTCGTAGGCAATGGTTCAGTGACGGATAATTTTGTCAGATGGCATTCATCATGCAACAGTTATAACATAGAGTGACACAGAACTAGCTCCAATTCATCAATGTAATGTAGGCATGTATTCCATATATAGTCATACATGCTTATGGAAAAGAACTTGCATGACATCTTTTATCCTACCCTCTCATGGCAGCAGGGTCCAATTGGAAACTAAGGGATATTAAGGCCTCCTTTTAATAGAGAACCGGACCAAAGCATTAGCACTTAGTGAATACATGAACTCCTCAAACTATGGTAATCACCGAAAAGAATCCCAGTTATTGTCACCCTGGGGGATGCGGATCATAACTCGTAATAGGTGTCTACAACTTGCAAGATAGGATCAAGAACACACATATATTCAAGAAAACATAATAGGTTCATATCTGAAATCATGGCACTCGGGCCCTGGTGACAAGCATTAAGCATAGCAAAGTCATAGCAACATCAATCTCAGAACATAGTGGATACTAGGGATCAAATCCTAACAAAACTAACTCGATTACATGATAAATCTTATCCATCCCATCACTGTCTAGCAAGCCTACGATGAGATTACTCACTAATGGTGGAAAGTATCACGGAATTGGTGATGAAGGATGGTTGGTGATGACGAAGGTGTCGATTTCCCCTCTCTAGAGCCCAAAACGGACTCCAGATCTGGCCTCCCGTGGAAGAACAGGAGATGGCGGTGGCTCTGTAACGTGAAACATGATGAACTCTTGTTCTTGATTTTTTTCTCCCTGAATAGGAATATATAGAAGTGGAAACAAGGTCGGAGGAGCGTCAGGGTGACCACAAGCCACAGGGGCGCGCCGTAGGGGGTGGGCATGCCCACCAGGCTTGTGGCCAGGTGGTGGGCCCCCTATAGTTTATTCTTTTGCCAATATTTTTATTAATTCCAAAAATATTCTTCGTAAATTTTTAGGTCGATCTGAGAACTTTTATTTCTGCACAGAAATAACACAAAGGCAATTCTGCTGAAAGCAACGTCAGTCTGGGTTAGTTCCATTCAAATCATGCAAATTAGAGTCCAAAACAAGCTAAAAAGAGTTTGGAAAAGTGTTGGGGAACGTTGCATGGGAAACAAAAAATTTCCTACGCACACGCAGATCTATCCATGGTGATGAGCATCTACGAGAGGGAGAGTGGATCTACATACCCTTGTAGATCGCTAAGCGGGAAGCGTTAAGAAACGCGGTTGGTGTAGTCGAACGTCTTCGCGATCCAAATCGTCATGCGTCCCGCGATCCAATCACGATACATCCCGCGATATAATCACGATCCATCCCACGATCCGATCACGATCCGTCCCACAAACTTGATCACGATCCGTCCCACGAACTTGATCACGATCCTTCCGATCTAGCACCGAACGGACGGCACCTCCGCGTTCACCACACGTACAGCTTGATGACGATATCCACCGTCTTGATCTAGCAAGAAGGAGTGGAGAGGAAGAAGAGTTCTCCGTCATCCTGACGGCGCTCCGGCGATGGTGGTGGAGAAATTCCGGCAGGGCTTCGCCTAAGCACTGCAGAAATCCAATCTAGAGGAGAAACTATGCACTGGAGGAACGGGTAGCACGTGGCTGGAAAAACTAGGGCAAAACCCTAGAAATCCACTAGTATATATATGAGGGAAGGATGAGGAGAGGCAGCCTTGGCCTCCAAGCCTTGGAGGCTTCGGCCGAAGTGGGAGGTGGAGGAGGACTCTCCTCCTCCAATCCTAGTAGGACTAGGATTGCTCCTTTTTGCCTTTTTTCCACCTTTTCCTATTGGGTTTTTTCCTCCAGCCACATGGGCCTTGTGTGGGAGTTTCCACCAGCCCACTAAGGGCTGATATTCACTCTCCCACAGACCATGAAGCCTCTTGGGTCGAAATACCCCTTCCGGAGGCCTCCCGGTACACTACCGGCACTCCCGGTACACTATCGGCACCCCCGGTACACTACAGATGAGCCCGAAACTTTTCCGGCGACCAAAACGGGACTTCCTATATATGAATCTTTACCTCTGGACCATTCCGGAGCTCCTCGTGATGTACGGGATCTCATCCAGGACTCCTTCGGTCACCACCATACATAACTCTATACTACCGAAACGTCACCAAACCTTAAGTGTGCAGACCCTGTGGGTTCGAGAACTATGTAGACATGACTGAGACACCTCTACGGTCAATAACCAATGGCGGGACCTAGATGTCCACATTGGTTCCTACATATTCTACGAAGATCTTTATCGGTCGAACCTCTATGTCAAGGATTCAGTTAATCCCGTATGATGTTCCCTTTGTTCTTCGGTATGTTACTTTCCCGAGATTCGATCGTCGGTATCTCCATACCCAGTTCAACCTCTTTACTGGAAAGTCTCTTTACTCGTTCCGTAATACAAGATCCCGTAACGGCAGTGCCACAAGAAAGTGGTACTATCATTATCAACTCTACATCTTTTGGCATCAATGTTATGAACATGTGTATCATCACTATCAAGATTCAATATGAATAAACCCCTCACATTGGGTGCATGACCATAAAAGATATTACTCATATAAATAGAACAACCTTTATTCTCAGATTTAAATGAGTAACTGTCTCGCAATAAACAAGATCCAGATATAATGTTCATGCTTAACGCAGGCACTAAATAACAATTATTCAGGTTCATCACTAATCCCGATGGTAATCAAAGAGAGAGCGTGTCGACGGCGATCACATCAACCTTGGAACCATTTCCCACGCGCGTCGTCACTTCGTCCTTTGCCAGCCTTCGTTTATTCCGTAGTTCCTGCTTTGAGTTGCAAATGTGAGCAACCGAACCGGTATCAAATACCCAGGCACTGCTACGAGAGCTAGTAAGGTACACATCAATAACATGTATATCATATATACCTTGTTTGTCGTTGGCCGCCTTCTTGTCAGCCAGGTACTTGGGGCAGTTCCGCTTCTAGTGACCAGTTCCCTTGCAACGAAAGCACTCAATTTCTGGCTTGGGTCCCTGCTTGGGCTTCTTTACAGGAGTAGCAACTGCTTTGCCATCCTTCTTGGTTTTATTCTTCTTGCCCTTGCCCTTGAATTTGCCATTTTTCTTGAAACTAGTGGTTTTATTGACCATCAACACCTGATGTTCTTTCTGGATTTCAGACTCAGCGACTTTTAGCATCGCAAACAGCTCGGCGACTGACTTGTTCATCCCGTGCATGTTATAGTTCATCACAAAGCTCTTGTAACTAGGTGGCAGTGATTGAATAACTCTGTCAGTGATCGCCTCTGGCGAAAGGGCAATTCCCAACTCCGCTAGACGAGTTGAATACCCAGACATTCTGAGTATATGTTCACTGATAGACCCGTTCTCCTCCATCTTGCAAGCATAGAACTTATCGGAGGTTTCATACCTCTCGATCCGGGCGTTCTTCTGAAAGATAAACTTCAACTCCTGGAACATCTCATATGCTCCATGATGTTCAAAACGTCTTTGAAGTCCTGGTTCTAAACCATACAATATTGCACACTGAACTAATGAGTAATCTCCAGTACGTGCCTCCCAAGCGTTCTTAACGTCTTCGGAGGTCATGTCTTTTGGTTGATCACCAAGCGGTGCAGCAAGGACATATGATTTCTGGGAAGCCGTGAGGATAATCCTCAGATTATGGGCCCAGTCAACAAAGTTACTTCCATCATCTTTCAACTTAGCTTTCTCTAGGAACGCATTAAAATTCAGGGGTGCTACTGCGCGAGCCATTGATCTACAACATAAATATGCAAAGTTTACTTAGACTATTGTTCAAGATAATGAGTTTCATTAATCAAATTACTAAAGATCCCACTCAAATTGACATCCCTCAAGTCATCTCAGTGTCACATGATCCAAATCTACCAACTCAAGTCCGATCATCACGTGAGTTGAGGTGGCTTCAATGGTGAACATCATTATGTTGATCATATCTACTATATGACTCATGTTCGACCTTTCGGTCTCTTGTGTTCTGAGGCCATGTCTGTACATGCTAGGCTCGTCAAGTTTAACCCGAGTGTTCTGCGCGTGCAACACTGGCTTGCACTCGTTGTATGTGAACTTAGAGTCTATCACACCCGATCATCACGTGGTGTCTCAACACGACGAACTTTCACAACGGTGCACACTCGGGGAGAACACAATTTATCTTGAAATTTAAGTGAGGGATCACCTTATAATGCTACCGTCGTACTAAGCAAAACAAGGTGCATAAAAGGATTAACATCACATGCAATTCATAAGTGACATGATATGGCCATGAACTTGTGCTTTAGATCTCCATCTTGAGAGCACCAGCATGATCTCCATCGTCACCGGCAAGACACCATGATCTCCATCAACGTGTCGCCATCGGGGTTGTCGCGCCCAACATGCTTCTACTACTATTGCTACCGTTTAGCGATAAAGTAAAGCATTATATAGCGCTTAATGATTGACACGCAGGTCATACAATAATTAAAGACAACCCTATGGCTCCTGCCGGTTGCCGTACTCATCGACATGCAAGTCGTGAAATTCTATACATCACATGATCATCTCATACATCACATATATCACATCATGTAATTGGCCATATCACATCACAACATACCCTGCAAAAACAAGTTAGATGTCCTCTAATTGTTGTTGCATGTTTTACGTGGCTGCTATGGGTTTCTAGCAAGAACGATTCTCACCTACGCATAAACCACAACGGTGATACATAATTTGCTTTTCAACCTTCTCAAGGACTGCCTTTGTCGAATCCGATCCAACTAAAGTGAGAGAAACTGCCACCCGCAAGCCATCTAGGCAACAAGTTGCGTTGAGGGAACCGGTCTCTCGTAAGCATACGAGTAATGTTGGTCCGGGCTGCTTCATCTCACAATAGCGCTGAACCAAAATCCGACCAAGGGAGGAAGCAATCTAATCATCAACGCCCACAAACCTTTTGTGTTCTACTCAAGATCTCATCTACACATAGACCTAGCTCTGATACCACTGTTGGGGAACGTTGCATGGGAAACAAAAAAATTCCTACGCACACGCAGATCTATCCATGGTGATGAGCATCTACGAGAGTGAGAGTGGATCGACATACCCTTGTAGATTGCTAAGCGGGAAGCGTTAAGAAACGTGGTTGGTGTAGTCAAACGTCTTCGTGATCCAAATCGCCGTGCGTCCCGCGATCCAATCGTGATCCGTCCTATGATCTAATCACGATCCGTCTCGCGATCCGATCACGATCCGGTCCTATGAACTTGATCACGATCCGTCCCACGAACTTGATCATGATCCTTCCGATCTAGCACCGAACGGACGGCACCTCCGCGTTCAGCACACGTACAGCTTGATGACGAGCTCCACCGTCTTGATCCAGCAAGAAGGAGTGGAGAGGAAGAAGAGTTCTCCGGCAGCCTGATGGTGCTCCGACGATGGTGGTGGAACAATTCCGGCAGGGCTTCGCCTAAGCACTGCAGAAATCCAATCTAGAGGAGAAACTATGCACTGGAGGAACGGGTAGCACGTGGCTGAAAAAACTAGTGCAAAACCCTAGAAATCCACCAGTATATATAGGCGGGAAGGAGGAGGAGAGGCAGCCTTGGCCTCCAAGCCTTGGAGGCTTCGGCCGAAGTGGGAGGTGGAGGAGCACTCTCCTCCTCCAATCCTAGTAGGACTAGGATTGCTCCTTTTTGCCTTTTTTTCCACCTTTCCTATTTGGTTTTTTCCTCCAGCCACATGGGCCTTGTGTGGGAGTTTCCACCAGCCCACTAAGGGCTGATATTCACTCTCCCACAGCCCATGAAGCCTCTTGGGTCGAAATACCCCTCCCGGAGGCCTCCCGGTACACTACCGGCACTCCCGGTACACTACCGATGAGCCCGAAACTTTTCCGGCGACCAAAACGGGACTTCCTATATATGAATCTTTACCTCCAGACCATTCCAGAGCTCCTCGTGACGTCCGGGATCTCATCTGGGACTCCGAACAAACTTCAGTCACCACCATACATAACTCTATACTACCGAAACGTCACCAAACCTTAAGTGTGCAGACCCTGCGGGTTCGAGAACTATGCAGACATGACCGAGACACCTCTACGGTTAATAACCAATGGCGGGACCTAGATGTCCACATTGGTTCCTACATATTCTACGAAGATCTCTATCGGTCGAACCTCTATGTCAAGGATTCAGTTAATCCCGTATGATGTTCCCTTTGTTCTTCGGTATGTTACTTGCCCGAGATTCGGTCGTTGGTATCTCCATACCCAGTTCAACCTCGTTACTGGAAAGTCTCTTTACTCGTTCCGTAATACAAGATCCCATAAGTAAAACTTAGTCACATTGCTTGCAAGGCATATTGTGATGTTGTATTACCGAGTGGGCCCTAAGATACCTCTCCGTCACACGGAGTAACAAATCCCAGTCTTGATCCATGCCAACTCAACAGACACCCTCGGAGACACCTGTACAGCACCTTTATAGTCACCTAGTTACGTTGCGACGTTTGATACACACAAGGTACTCCTTCGATATTTGTGAGTTGCATGATCTCATGGTCATAGGAACATATACTTGACATGCCGAAAACAGTAGCAATAAACTGACACGATCATAATCTACGTTTGTAGTTTGGGTCTTGTCCATCACATCATTCTCCTAATGATGTGATCCCGTTATCAAAGGACATCTCATGTCCATGGCTAGGAAACCTTAACCATCTTTTGATCAACGAGCTAGCTCACTAGAGGCATACTAGGGACATTGTGTTTGTCTATGTACCCACACATGTATCCATGTTTCCAATTAATACAATTATAGCATGGATAATAAACGATTATCATGAACAAGGAAATACAATAATAAATACTTTATTTATTGCCTCTAGGGCATATTTGCAACAAAAATTAGATACGTTGGAGACATATCAACACGCAAGATTTATCCATGGTGATGAGCATCTACGAGAGGGAGAATGGATCTACATACCCTTATAGATCGCTAAGCGGGAAGCGTTAAGAAACGTGGTTGATGTAGTCGAACGTCTTCGCGATCCAAATCACCGAGCGTCCCGCGATCCCATCGTGATCCATCTTGCGATACAATCACTATCTGTCCCGTGATCCCATCACGATCCGTCCCGTGATCAAATCACGAATCGTCTCGTGATCTTGATCACGGTCCTTCGGATCTAGCGCCGAACGGACGACACCTCAGCATTTATTACACGTACAACTCGATGATGATCCTTGCCTTCTTGATCCAGAAAGAGGGAGCGGAGAGGTATATGAGTTCTCCTGTAGCACGATAGCATGGCGGCGTTGGTGGTGGAACAATTCTAGCAGGGCTTCGCCTAAGCACCGCTGAAACGATCTAGAGGAGAAACTACGATCTAGAGGAGAGATAGCACGTGGCTGGTTTTCTGTGTCTTAAAATCCTCAAAACCTCTTTTATATATAGGAGTAGGGAGGGCGGAGCCTTGGCGCACAAGGGACCAGCCCTAGTCCTTGGCGCAAGGAGGAGAGGAGGAGTCCTCCTCCAATCCTAGTAGGATTAGGACTCCTCCTTCCCACTTGGAAACTCTTTCCACCTTGTGTTTTTCCTTTCCAATCCACTCCAGACGCATGGGCCTTTAGAGGAGGCTTCGGACAGCCCACCAGGGACTGCTTTACCTCCTCCCACAGCCTATGTAGCCTCTTGGGTCGAGACACCCCTTCCGATGGTCCCCCGGTACCCTCCCGGCACTCCCGGTACACTACCGATGAGTCCGAAACTTTTTCGGCGACCAAAACCTGAGTTCCTATATATCAATCTTTACCTCTGGAACATTCCGCGGCTCTACGTGACGTCCGGGATCTCATCTGGGACTTCGAAAAACCTTCGGTCACCATCATACATAACTCTATACTACTGAAATGTCATCGAACCTTAAGTGTGCAGACCTTGCGGGTTCGAGAACTATGTAGACATGACTGAGACACCTCTATGGTAAATAACCAATAGCGGTACCTGGATGCACATATTGGTTCCTACATATTCTACGAAGATGTTTATCGGTTGAACCTCTATGTCAAGGATTTAGTTAGTCCTGTATGATGTTCCCTTTCTTCTTCGGTTTGTTACTTACCCGAGATTCGATCGTCGGCATCTCCATGCCTAGTTCAATCTCGTTACCGACAAGTCTTTTTACTCATTCCGTCATAAAAGATCCATGCCTAACACTTAGTCACATTGCTTGCAAGGCCTTTTGTGATGTTGTATTACCGAGTGGGCCCTGAGATACCTCTCCATCACACGGAGTAACAAATCCTAGTCTTGATCCATGCCAACCCAACAGACACCCTCGGAGATACCTGTAGAGCAACTTTATAGTCACCCAGTTACATTGCGACGTTTGATACACACAAGGCACTCCACCGGTGTCAGTGAGTTGCATGATCTCATGGTCATAGGAACAGATACTTGAGATGCAGAAAATAGTAGCAATAAACTGACACGATCATATGCTACGTTTATAGTTTGGGTCTCGTTATCAAATGACATCTCATGTCCATGCCTAGGAAACCTTAACCATTTTTGATCAACGAGCTAGTCTATTAGAGGCATACTAGGGACATGGTGTTGTCTATGTATCCACACATGTATCTGAGTTTCCGATCAATACAATTCTAGCATGGATAATAAATGATTATCACGAACAAGGAAATATAATAATAACCAATTTATTATTGCCTCTAGGGCATATTTCCAACAGTTCATCTAGGGCGATTCGGGTCAGAGCTCCATTTGTGATGCTGGTGCTGCAGTTGTGGTGGTTGACCTTGATGTTGTATCACCATTTGCTTCGGCCTGTGCCTCCTTTGTTATTACCTTGTGCAACGATATTGGTTGTGTGACGTATTCTTTGATGGTATTCCATAGGGTATATCCTACTGAGTCGATCTTTAGTTGCTCTTTTGACTTGCATGGTATGGGAACCCATCCACCGTTGGTGATGCCACTGTGTCCCCGGTTGTATTGCCTTCCAGCGACACGGCATCGTCGAAGGTCGTCGCAAGCTCTGATGGCAAAGGCGACGTTGCCAACATGAAGTGTGCGTGTGGGGTGGGCCGGTGGGTTGATGTTGACCCAGCCTTCCCCGTTGGCGCTGAATGTGAGGTAGCCTAAAAGCAGTCTCTCTCTCTCTCTCTCTCTCTCTAGGTGAAAGGTCGTCGGGGGTAAAGTTGATCCGATCCAAGATCGATCTCCAGTCGATGCTGCCCGTGCCTGGAGCGCCAATTGACGGTGCAAAATACCATTAAATCCCTCGATAGGGGTCTGAGCGTAGTTGGAAGTCTTGGATTGGAGGTTGCACAAAGGTATCATCCAGGTTCGGGCCTTCGTAGAATAATACACTACATCCTTCTTGCTTTGATTATTCATGGTGGAGGGATCCCTCGTCTAAGGGGTTACAATGGTGTAAGATGTTGCTAACGAGAGTTACTATCTGAGATTAGATGCCCTAGGGGTCCCTCGACCTCCCCATATATTAGCAGGGAGGTCCATGGTTTACATGATGGTAGATGTGATCTTCAGCGCAATCACCATTGTGTTGGAGGACAAGAAGGTCTTTGGAGAATCCTTAGGACTCCTTCTTTGCCCTGGGCCTTGTGGGCCCCTGGTGGACACCAAGGCCGGGCTCCCTGGGGAGAACCACCCCCGGTGTAGGACACTGTCAATTATGGTCACAGTCTCTCACCTACGAATATGGTCATTACTAATTAGTCATACCGCGACAACCGAAGAACTGGAAAAACGCTCCCCAGGTCGCTCCCACGGGCGGCCTAGGGGCAAACCCTAGCCGCCGCTAGTGCAGACCGCGCTGTTCCCTCCTCCCCTCGCCGTCATCGGTAGGCGTCATGGGGTAGAACCCAAGTGGTTCAGCGGCGATGGAGCGCTTCCCTCCTCCTGCTCGGGCATGGGTGATGTGGGCCGTTTGTTTCAGTGGGAATTGTGTGCTCACGCGGGTGCGCACACCGGTGAGGGTGGTCGTGTTTGGGGCGGCACAAAGAGATGGTGCAGGGAGGCGTGTCGTGGGTACATGGGGTTTCCAGCGACGCATATCTGGCACTTAGCGGGCCATGATGGGGTACGAGAGTTACCTCAGTTTGTTTGTTGCTCTGTCGAAGGTGCGATAGTGGTTGAGGTAGTTGGCTCTTCCGGCATGTCCGATGGATTATGTCGGTTTGTTTGTTGTTGTGAGCCGGAGGCATGATGACGGGTCTCGATGACAACGATGATGGGCGATGGTTAGTTTATTTGGCGATCTTTCGTGGTGCCGACCATTCATAGTTCTCCTTTCGAACTTTTTGCCAGAGTCGGGGTTGTGCTTTATTCATCGCGGGTGGCTGAGTTCTAGCATGTATCTAAATTTGTGTACGCGCGACCATTACAATACGGTTTTGATCGACGACCGTCTACAGTAAAGTCGGAGTCGCTTGTTTGGATTCAAGGATGACGATGACTCATGCTTGAGGAGATGTTCACGATGACGCATGCATGCTATCTCGGCGAGTCTTTTCTTGAAGATGTGTGTAGAGTATTCTATATTTGTGATGTTTCGCGGGACAATTTCATGTTAATTAACTTAACAAATTCTTTTTTTAATTAATATATAGGACAAATGTTTTGCCTTCATTTAAAAAAGTGAAATACCGCGACAGCCAATGTACTCCTGATCTGTCCACTAAATAGTGCACAGGTTGTGTCGCACGCTGAGGCAGGCATCTACTAAGCTCACTGAAGCAGATCACCGAAACGGAGGGAGTTGACGACAGTCTCCCACTCCCAATCGAAGCTGCCATCGAGAAACTCTTCGACAGGAGAAGCACCAAGTTCCACTTCCACCTCCGACGAGTAGGACGAGGAGGACGCCGACGACAACCATCGCCGCGACGTGTCCCCGGGCGCCTCACGGGCGCTGTGCTCGGCTGAGAGCGGTTGCAGCAGAGTCGAGCTCCTGTTCCAGTCGTCGGCACCGACGATTCCACGAGCGTTTGAGCCGGAGTCGATGACGGTAGGAGGCACTGGCGCCGCCCGTTGCTGGCACGCGTCGCCGAAGCCGCCTCCGCACGTGTGCTCGCCGTAGTAGGCGATCACGAATGCCGCGGGCTCCTCCTGCGACCGCTGTACCCGCCGAGTCGCGGCGCAGCCCTCGCCACTGAACGCGCAGCGGTAGTAGAGCCTGCATGCAACAAAATAACGTCAGGCTGTGCTCTGATCTATCAGCTGTGCACTAGGGGAATTTCTACGTACCTCGGGTGCTTGCTTCCGTTGATGTCCTTTTGCCCGTATTTCCTCCACGCGAACCCGTCCGCCGTCGTGTCGGCATGGACCTCTCTGTGCGGCTCCGCGCCACGCACCCTGCGAAATCGATGGCAACCTGCCTGTCAAACACTCGTGCTCGTGCAACGGGTGGAGGAATTCTTCCATTCGAACTTTCGCACCTTCTTTTGTACGGCATCGTGGCCGCGGGACCTGGATGGCAGGATGTAGCGCCAGGGTCCATAGCCTTCCTCTTTTTATCGGCGGCGCCCGCAGTCACCGCGGTGATCACCCTGTCGCAACAGCGGATGATCTCCGCGACGAGCGCCTGGTGCTCCGCTTGCACCGACGGGGACGCCGCCCGGAGCAGCTCCCCGAGGTGCGCCGCGGACTGCTGCCCCATGGTCATCAGCTCCAGCACCACGGCTGTCGGGGTGGCCAGCGCCATGGCGAGAGTCCCTGCTCTGCTAGCTCGGTCGAACTTGGCACTAGAATTGGAGACTACCTGCACCAACTTTCTTTGGCTTTTCGGTTTCGAGCTTGCGAGTGCGAATGAGTCGGCGGGTCGTGCCGGATCATCGGCAATTTATACGAGAAACCTAGGACAAGGGAACCAACGGGGAAGCTGCATGGAAGGCGGCCGAAACCGCGCCGAGCGCCCTATGCGACGGCTCAAGTCCACTCTGGGAGCCCAACTGCCCAGCCCTTCCTTTCCCTTTGCAGCCGATCGAAGAGAAAGTCAAGAGCCAAGAGACAACTGATTAGCGATAACGATAACAAACTACATGCGGCAGACGCAAACAATTGTAACCTGTGACAGAGATCGAAGCTACCAGTAGTAGAGATACGCCCGGGGTCCGAGTGAGATCGAAGGCGACGTGTAGTGGTTACGGGAACGCGTTACCCTACGCATGTACGTACGTACGCCGTCACATGGGCGACCCGAGCTCACTCTCACGAGTGATTGGGTAACGTGATGTAGTTGTAGCATAGGGGCGATGCATACGGCGTACCAGTCATTGTAGTTGTAGCAGAGGGTCCTAATCAACTCCTACGAAAACCCTAATACACACACGCGCGGGAACAGAGACGCAGGCAGGGAATCGAATACAGAAGTGCAAGTGTCCCTATATTCGCCCGTGGTTGACCATTGGCACGTGCGTGCTGCCTGCTCGCTCACCTGGATTGGGGTTAAGGTTCAGTTCAATGTATGTACCGTGCCAAAGCCCCACGTTGGGTCATAAACAAAAAGATTCAAAGAGGCCGTGTAATTCCTGGCCCGACCGCGTACGATAATTGATTGATTCATCCTCTTGCAGTTTTCTACTATTTGGGAGAGATCCTTTTGCGAATCGAAGCGACCAACACTGGTATAATATTGTTCATGTTCATGTTCATGTGCAGCTTAATTGCACCCCAAGCTGATTCAAAGCGAACTTATGAAATGTTGATTGACCCGGGAGGACATGATGAGAACACTGATAGCACGGTCTTCCCCCTAAGTCTAATAGTTTTGTTCTAGAGCTCGAGTCTAATAGTTTTGTCAAGTCTAATAGTTTTGTTCTAGAGCTCGAGTAGAATGAGTGATGGCCAGTGATCCACGATGCTCGAGCAGCGGGATTAGGTTGTTCCTTGACAAAAAAGCAATGGGGCCGGGTGGTTTCTCATTGAAACTGGCCCGCATGTGCTGCAATAATGCCCTTTTTGGATTTTTAGAATCTTGATATGATGATCTCCTTCTCTTTTTTCCTTTTGAAAGGGATGATCTCCTTCTCTTGATAGAACGTGGAACTGGACTGTCACAGTAGTCACAAACTCACAATGGCCACGCAATGGCCGGCAACCTTCCGTGAGTACGTACTGGTTTGACATGTCGGACTGTTCGGTCTCCAAAGCGGACATGACACGACGGCTAATCCATTAGCTAATAGCCTAATAATCACTTAAAAGAAGCCTTGACAAGTAGTAAATGCATGAGATTGGCTTCTTTATACCGAAAGGGCGAGAATAATTGGGCACCTGTGTGCACGGTGCCCTTTTCTTCGAATTGACCTGACTTTCCGATTTGAAAACGTATATCATATTGACCAGAGAGTCGCCACCAATGTACGAGCAATTTCCTTGTGGTCAACCTCCGCACAGGACGAGACCATCCAGATGATGTATTTCACAAGGTTCCAAATTCATCACATACACTAAAACAAATGCCTTAGACTTGCACGCATGGATACAAAAAATGGTCTGGTTTATGTATGTTCCCACTGGTCAGATTTTAGCTTGCAAAACCAGCTTACATTCTGGGACGAAGAGAGTATTCATCAATATTTATTGTAGCACATGAACACTAGAAGTAACGAAAATTACATTCTGGTTCGTAGATCACCTAACAACGACTACAAACATTGTAGCGAGCCGAAGACGCGTCGTTGTCATCGCTCCTCACAGGAATCAGACAAATCTTGTTGTAGTAAACAGTCAGAAAATCGTCGTGCTAAGGCCACGTAGATCCAACGCATTTGAACATTAACCATCATCGATGAAGAGAAATGCAGATCAAAAGTATCAATATATAGACACACAAACGTAGACGAATGAAGACAAGATCCAAGTAGATCCACCGAAGACAAAATGCTGACCAAGTCTGCGAGATCCACCAAAGACACGCCTCCACATGCACTCTGACAACACTAGTCGCACCATCGGGATACAGGTTAGACGAGAAGAATCTTGTTTATTTTCAAGGAGCCGCTGCCACCTCGCCTTTCTAAACAGGACACAAAATCTAAACACACACAAAAGACCTGTAAACAGAGGAAAAGCCCTACCACCACCAATAAAGACAGAGATCCACTGCGACTTCATTGTCTAAGGCCAGACATAAGACGAGGTAGACCTGCGGCACCAAAACGACAATCCCTCAAACAACTCGCGAGAGCAATGGCAAACAGGTCAGAGCATGTATAATGGTGCTATCTTAGAACTACCACGTAGGATAAATAATTAGCTGAAGGAGAGAGAACTCATAAAAAAGGCTTTGCCTTCTCTCTTATTTAAGAGAAGACAAGAGGTGATCTCTTAGCACAATATGTCTCACCATGTTTTTAGAAATAGCTACTTAATAAAGATAAGACTAAAAAATGACCCATTATAGACTTTTTTTTTATCATCTCTAGATTACATACAAGACTTAGATAAGACCATTTTATCAACTATTGTACATGCCCTACGAACGAAGACAATCAACAGCATGCATTTCAGAAGGTTCGTAATTCATCACTGAATTACTTCCACGCATGGATACAAGTTATGGTCGTATGCAGGTTAGTGTATGTATGTACAGCAAAGTCACGAGCAATTCGCATTTCATGGGTCTCCGCAAGAAAATTGTTCTGCAAGGTTCGTGTTTGACCGATCCAGGTTTGGAGGACCGCCAAGTACGGAACGTAGGCCTACGTCTTTGTTAACGATACGAGAAAACATGCACCAACCGATGGAAGAATTTCTCCTCTGAAGGTATTTGACCCGAATGTTGGCTAGGGTTTTGACAGTAATCTCATCTCCTGCAGCTATCACGTCTGCCGTGGACCCATGGTACCGAGAAAACATGTACGCGGCGTAGCTGCGACTCCCGGTTGATTGGATTTAGCTGGTTAAAAATTAGGGTTAGTATCGTCACGCACACACGCTTCCAGTTGGTGATCGCCGAGCGGGAAAACGACATTACTCCAAGGAAAATGACTGGATCGTACCGTCTTTGAAGGGGTCCAGATGCCTGTAATAAGGCTAACTATGGACCGAAATGCCATCTGTAGCCTCTCAAGGACAACTAACTGATTGGGTAAATTTGCTGTGAGCATATTTTTGAAACGGATTGCTGTAATGTTGTCGTACGGTCTCGTGGAAGCAGGCAGCTGGCACATCACATGCACATGTGTGAGCAGTCATTAACCGATTTGGCAACATGCATGAGATTTCCAGAAGAAAACTCGGTGACCGTTTCGTTCAAGGACGTGCACGCGGCACGCTGGCATGTTCCGGCATGCTTATTACTGATCAGATATCTCCATCAGAGACTTGGACAACTCCCATCCTCCGCACACGACCTTCTCCTTGCAGTAAGCCAGTAACTGACGGTCTCATGGTCAAATTATGTAATGTAGGACAAGTATTTGTTTTGTTATTGTTTATTTGCCTGGAAGCGCGTTGCAGGAGCACATGAACATAGCTGTCAGCTGTGTATGAGGTAGATCGGCACTTGGGCAGAGTAGCGGATGCATCTATTGTAGCAAGCCGCACGTGCAGCACGATTATCTGACTGGTGAATAGTTTGTATACTAGTAGTTACTGGATTGCTACGCTTCGGAAGTAATGACCGGAGATCGTACGTGTTCAACAGAATGAAGAGAATGACTAGTGACTAGTAAGTGACTAGGTCAGCGAAGCAGCAAGGAGTTGATCGAGTAAAATACGGGTACTACGTCGGCGATGTCAAACCTTGCAAATAAACAGGAAAATAGTCTATTGTCAAAGGGGTCAACAGAACATGTGGTAGCTGACTCCAATTTCGAACTCTTTCTGGTTCTAGTAGAGGAATCGTTTGTTTATTATCTGATGTCTCTGAGAAAGCTATCGATCATATCGTAGCAAGCTGAAACAGGTTCGCTTACTAGTACGTACTTTGGAGTAAGTATTTGTCCTATTCGTTATGGCAATGGTTGGTGGCCCGGCTTCAACCATTTTCCTTTTGTTGAATGAGATGGCTCATGTAGAAGGAATATTCCCCGACTTTGCATCCCTATTAATGGCAAGCTTTCATAGGTCTCGATTGTATATTCTCAAAATCGATCCTCGTTCTGAAAAAATAAAAAATGTTATTATAATTTTTGTATGTTCACTGAAAAAACAATTGTCAACTATACCACATACCTAAGTCTTTATACAAAAAGAACAGTATATTTTTTGTCCCTCAACTACTGCAGGAGCCAAGAAATGGTGCCTCGTCTACATCAAACTAAACAAAGTCCCTTAATTATTGAAATGGTGTCTTTTAGTCCCTATGTCATATAGCCTACCATCATATGACGTGAAGTTGACTACACTATGTAGCATTTTGTCAATTCTTGCAACTATAGGCATTAAATCATGAACATGTAGTTTGGTGGTACCCAACACAAGGTGTAGATAAGTGAAAGGTAAGCTCTCGACTCTCCACCCAAAGTTATTGGCAAGCTGATGTACAATGTGATCAACAATATTATTGGTACCATACAAGATTTATTGTAGTTAACAAAAATACTAGTAGATTGTCTGAATTTATCCAAAATATCCTTGAGTTTCACGAGTTGATGCTCATCAAGGGGCATGATCCTAAGGGTCTCATCAACATACTTATATTATCAATAGGAACATTTAGATCCCCATGATGCCAAGCTTTTGATGATAGAATGAAGTAGGTGAGTAGCAATAGTAATTATGAGAGGAAATAGTGGTCCACCTTGTATAACCCATCTCTAACAATGAATAATTATCCTAGGCACCCTATTGAGCAAAACTAATGTGGAGACAGAGTGTCAAATTTTATTCGTCCATCCAATTCATATAGGACCAAAGCCTTTTCCTTTTAGCATTACAAGGATGTTATTATATTCCACCTTATCAAAAGTTTTCTCAAAATCTAGCTTGAGAATTTTGATGGGCTTTTGTTTTCTGAAACAATCCTCATATGTTAATTAATTAAAATGTTCATACAATCATCCGTTACAATTTCAGTCATGCATGGCGGAACACTATTAAGAAGCACACCATCACACCAATTAACAAAACTTAACTTTGCAATCTCGTGTGCCACCCTATTGGCCCTTTTGTTAATATTGGATATCTTGAATCATGTCATCAATCTAGAAATGTTCAATGCTTCCATCTTAAGATCAACTAGAGAAGACCTATCCACATAATCATTTCTAAGAAAGGAGGCCATAAAAGAACAATCAATTTGTAAAATGATGGGCTTGTGGAGAATAATGCCGATGTAAAGCCCTCCAAGGGCCGCTCTAAGTTCCGCTTCATCCACGATGTTGCAAACCCCAGTATAATCCCACGAAGCAATGACCGCTTCTTCAATATGGTTCCTCGCAACCACACCCACACTCGCAACGCTAATGGCCTCCACAAAACTTTGTTGCTAACCTACATCTTCTGTATGACAGGACAAGAAGGACCCCGAGTAGTTTTGAATAAAACTCACAGAGGCATAGATAGTTTCCTTTCCCTTACCAAAGATCAAATCATTCCTAAGGTGCCATGCCCTCCAAAACATGAATATAATTTTCTCACGCACCAGAGATGTTAACTGATTCAATAAAATAAGTAGCCAATCTAGCCCCAAAAAATTGAATATCTCATCTTCTGGTAAGTTCCAGACCTCCCTTGCCGCCATACAGAGTGCATGAGCCTTGGGAAATCTCACCAGTGCATGAAACACACAATCATGTTTGACGCCACAAATCGAGCACAAACCAATGGTAGTTTGATGGTGTTTAACTCTATTTACTTGAACCGCAAAACGGTTCGTAGCAGCATGCCAAGAAAAAATTCTGATTTTCTAAGGGACTTGAGCCTTCCAAATAATATTGCATAGCCTCCTTTCTCCATTCACAACATCAATAGAGCTCCCTATCTCATACATAATGTTCTTTAGATTTAGCGCCAGCCTGTACGCACTTTTAACAGAGAACATCCCGTTTTCCTTATAGTGCCAAGCAATAAAACCTCCCCCACCCAAAGTCGGAATACACAACTTGAAAATTTCCTCGCCATCATGAGAATAAAATAGATGCCCAATGATATTCTCATCCAATATTTTAGAGCCACTCAAGAATAAATCAGACACACATCTGAGTTTGGTCCCTATTCTTCTCTCAGGAAATTTGTAGAGCCGAATCTCTAGACATCCAATTATCCCTCTAGATATTTACACTCGCACCATCGACAACTCTCCAAATGATACCCTTATTAACAACTCAAGACCATATATAATACCTTGCCAAATAGCTGACGTCACTTGAGGGAATACCGTGTCTAGCAGATGCCTGTGAGGATAGTACTTTGCTTTCATCACCTTTGCATGTAATGAGTCCCGGAAAACAATTAACCACCAAGCTTTTTTCGTGAGAAGTATTTGAATAAACAATCTTTAATCTCGGAAACCCATACCTCCCTCACCTTTGGGCCTCTCATCTTATCCCACGCTAGCCAATGAGTTTTCTTTCTAGTCTCCTCATTCCCAATCAAAAATCACTAATGATCTGGGATAACTCTTCACAAAGAGATGTAGCAATTCTAAGGATACCCATAGCATAGACTGAGAGAGCTTGTATGACTGACTTTATCTGGATTTCGTTGACTTCTTGGAAATATGGCATATATGAATGCACTCAAAACCCAACCAAAATAGTCCTGGACGGGCTAGACCACCTGCGAGACGCAGAATATGTGGAGATGTTCCACTAGCTCGAGGCGGATCTCTCTGACGAAAAGTACAAGATGTAATGGAGTAAGTATACCACCAACGACGATGATGTTGGACCCTCTGGCCGGCGGGGGTGATGAATATATCCTTAGGCTTGGACTTCTCCACCTACCTTGCGTGATAACTCTACTGAAGCTAATTTATTGTAATGTCATGGTTGTGAGGTTTAAACTACGATCGTCGTATTATTTATTTTTTGCATGCTTTATATTTTTTGTGCAACTGATCATACTAGTACTTAAAGTATGTAACGAACTATTTGTTTTCTTCATGTTTATTTGGCTTTTGAGAATTTGGCTCTATGCATCTCTCCTTCTCCTTGATGCCATGCAGACTTATGTCAACATTTTGAGTAATAATGTGGTCTATAATTTTTGGTTCAATATTTTTTATCATGAAATCCGGTTTGTCAACATGAATGTAACAAGTGGATCGCATGTGCACCTAGGTGGTTCAACATGAGGCTAGGCTACTAAAGGAAAATGACTTCAACCTAGTGCTTCGAGAGAATTTCAAATATAAGACGGGGAGTTTTAAGAATGGATGGTTTCATAAACAATTGGTGGTTGAGTTGTTCTTTGTTACGCCCAAGAAATATCTATTTTATTTTGTTTCTTTAATTTTCCTTAGTAGGGCAGCCTGATAGGTCGGGTATGTGTATGTGGGGGAGATCATGGGCGGAGGAGGTTAGGGGCGACCTGGCAGGTGGGGTTCGCCTGCCAGCGAGAGAGGGAGAGAGAGCGAGCGGGTGGGCTGCGGGCGTTAGCTGGCTAGTTGGGCCTCGGCTTAGCTAGCTTGTCCAGCTAGGATTTTTCTTTATATATTGTTTTCATGGTTTTGTTTTCTCTTTTTTCTTTTCTATTTTGTTCTAAATTCAAATCTGTTTTGAGTATCTGCAACATAAGACGTTGCAGCCGTGTAGGTCAGTACATGGAATGTACTGGCAAGATCACCATAGTAGAACAGAAGAATAAAGACTATTCTATATGCAAAGGCTTTGTGGCTCTGTGTCTAAGTTTTTGCGTAAAAGCTGAATTTATTTTCCCTACAACAAAGGAATATCAGGAATTTCACTATGGAGTTACCTATCATGACATGGTTCCGCCAACCAATGTCTCAATTGCCCACAAGTATCTTAAGTTGCCCACAATTAGTTATCAGTCCAGTGTTGAGAGTTCAGAGATAGATCCAAGTCTAGAAGCTCAAATTGTCCGTAACCGGGGACACGGCTAATCGATTAGGTTTAACTCTGCGGAGTGTTGCACATGTTCCCCACAAGATTTGGTCGCCTCCGTTTGATTTCTCACACTTCAGGGTGTTTGAGAAATGGATGACCAAAACATGGTCTTCCAAAGGGTTTCCCTGCGACTCTGTCGGTGCCCATCCTTTCCTACCGTTCTTCTACATCTTGTAGCACCGTCTGTCCAGGGTCACCACGATATCCAACCAAGCCAGAGCCCATAATGACTTGTGGCTGTGCAGGTAAGCTTCCGGGCATGAAGTATTCATTCTTCCCTTTGAGTCTGGGTGAGGCTTTCCGCGTGAATACTAGCCATCTCCAGCAACACCTAGGCAAATCCACTGGCTTCTCCAGGGTACCGTTCCAACCATCCGTCACCCAGTAGTGTGTATTGAAAAACTTGTTTCTCGAGTCTCGAAGTCTTGAGGTCTTGAATATGCAGGTCTTGAAGAAGCCTTCATGAAGTCGTCGTTTTGACGTGGAGTCCTTGTTCACACCACTCACGAACACTCATACCAGACCCCGTCTACTTTAGCATAGCATTGCACTAACTAGCGTTCCGGGGGCTTTAGTAACAAGTGGTTGGTTCCTACCTCATGCATTCTACTCAACTACAAGAATTTCAATAACACTACGGGAGGGATTTGTTGAATGATGTCACTACATGCAATAAAACATAGGTATGAAAAGATGGTCAAAGTGAACTTGCCTGTACTGTTGATGAAGATAAGTATCGCTCTCAAAAAATACTTGATAGAACTATTCGTCACTCTCCGATGAAATCTATAATAACAAACATTGCATACATATAAGCAATCATACTAGCAATCAATTCTAACAATCACAAGGCAACACCAAACCAAAAGCAACATGGTGGTGATGAAAGGAAATACTTAAGTCAAAACTCAAAGGACAAAACACAACTAAGGTGGTTTTCCCCTACAAACAACTATTCTTAAATAGTAACAAAACATTAACAAAGTAAAATATAACAAAAGGTTTTTTGTAAATATTTTACTAGCAAAAAGAATTACTTTTGAAGAACAACTAGAATTCATGAAAACAACACTCTAAACAAACATAGGTTTTGCATAATAACTTAACAACAAGAAAACAAAATAACAAAAATACATAACAACTCAGTTAATAGAAAGTAAACCTTGGTAAAACATTTATTTTAAATATTTTCAAATAAGACTCAACTAGCAATACTAGAGCATCTCAACAAAACAAAACGAGACAAAGCTAAGGGCTCTAAGTTTAGGTGGCTAAGCTATCATTAATATAAACAAAACTATATATTTTTGTAACCAACTAATAGTTAACAGAAAATAATTAAAAAAAATATTTATTATAAAACAGAATTAAATCATCTAAAACTTTTGTGAAAATAATCTCTACTAATACTAAGTTGTTTTATAAAACATTACCTAATGATGAAGAATATAGTTTCCTATAGTAACTAAACTATTTTTATTAACCAAAACATTTCTTAACAGAAGAGATTTAATAAAACTTTATTTGTAAACAGAACCTAATTACTTAAAACTTTGTTAAAATTAACTAGTACTAACTAGTTTGTTTTTATCAAACTATACCTAGTTACAAACTATAATGTCCCTATAACAACATAGTAATAAACTAAGCAAATTATTTTATTGTATTAACAGCAAGTAAACTCCTAAAGTTGAGACAATAGAACCTACTAAAACAAAATATAACTAACTCAGATTTAATCTAACAAAATAAAACTAATTAAACTATATTAACAAACTAAACAGATTCTGTTTTTTAGTTAAAACCCTAATTAATTTTACTCTAAAAATTCTCAAACTTTACCTACTGATAGATAGGGTCACTAGTAACAAGTAGCAAAAAGAATCAACTCAAAAAACTTTTTAGAACTCTAGATATTCAGAAAACAAAATTTAAACCAAATCTGTTTAAATTCAAATTTAAATATTCAAACATGGTCAAACTTTATATCTGCAGGAACTAGATGAAATTTTTGACCTAATGCAAAAAGAATCAAATTAAAACAACTAAAAACATAAAACATATGATTAAAATAAAAACAGAACTAAATCTGTTTTAAAAACAGAAACAGAAAATAAAAAAACACTACCGACCGGTCAGTGCTACGTGGCAGTGGTGATTGGCTAGGCTAGTGTGCGCGCGGGCGTTACGAGCGGTCAGCCGAACCGCAGAGAAAAACGGTTCGCGAAAACAAATCTTCTAATCATGGCCGTCGGATCTAGATCTGATGGATGGGGAAAGCTCACCGTGGATGGAGGTCGCCGGCGAGGGGATCTCCGGCGGTTCGAAGCGGCGAGGTCGACGAGGCGGCGCTCCGGTGGTCGTTGGCGATGTCGGAAGGCTCCAAATGACAGCGGCGGGGCTCCGGCGACGGGTGGTGGCGTCGAAGAGGTGCGAGGAGGTCCGAGGCGACGGGCACGAGCGGGGGAAGGGTTCGGTAGGGCAGCAACTCCGGCGAGGTCGTCGCGGCATCTCATGCGAGGAGAGAGGGGGCTCAGGGGGGAATTGGATGCGGGGGAGAGGTGCTCTTATATAGGGCCGGAGAGGGGGTCGGGGAAAGGAAAGGGGCGCGGATCCCGGCGAGGAGGTGATTCCGGCGGCGGCGGCGCGCGCGCGAGGTGAGGGGCGACCGGTGCGAGATTTGCGACGGTCTGGTGGGACCAGGGTGTCAGTGAGAGGGGGAGCACGGCAGGGGCGTCGGTCGGCCGGTAATTAGGGGATTCGGCATTAATAGAGGTGGGTCGGCCCGATCCGTTATAAAAACTTTCCTTTTTAATAAACACAGACAATCAAAAGCCTTTAATGCAAATAATCTAGTTCCAAAAATAGGAGTATTATATATCAAAATTATTAGAATAATAAATTCCATTTAATGAACATTTGTATTCTGTTATTTGAACACTTTGAAAAAAAATATTATTTTCAAAAATGGCCTATTTGCTTTTAAATCCTTTTTGCAAATATATTTTTCAAATAACCCCATGGGTTTTATGGTTCAAATACTTCACAAAATACCCCCTGGCTTTGGAGTGTCATTTTACTCCTCTCAAAAATCTTTGCAAGGGGTTTGGATGCTTGCAAATTCAAATAGGGAATTAAAATGAAAGTGAAACTCCATATGGGAAACTTTCAAATAGTTTTTCAAACTTCCAACTCCTATTTCATACAATTTGAAGAAGTCATATTATCCTCTCTCATGACAATCATTGAGTTGCATAAAGTTTCTGAATTTGAAATATTTTCAAAATGGAATTCAAACCATTTTCAAATCCCTCTTCATTTCTCAAATGGAAGAAGTCATATCATCTTCACTCTAGGTTTTTTTTGATGGAATGGATTTGAATTCCTGAGGATAAAGAATGCAGAGTAAAATTTTGGGAAAGTCATTTCATTCCCTCTCATTCTAAAGTTTCAAAAAGTTTCAAATTTCACTCACTTTCGATCACTCAAGCAAACAAACAAACATTCTAATAATTATTATAACATTCCAAAGTTTGGGATGTTACATTGACCTTTCTTCCAACATAGGATAGTTTTTAAATTCCAAATGGTATATTTATGAAATGTTGCACATTACTTTAGGGGATTTTCGGTAATTAATTCAAGCACTTATATTTTCCTTTTGAATTTGAATTTGGTTTAAAACCAAATTTGTTTCTAATTCAATTCAAAAAACAGATTGAGGGTTTAGGTCATCATCTGGATTTGTGGAATATATTTTCCTACCAAATTTAAGGCAAAGAAGAATTGAATAGATTCCCTTTGATTTTGGAATTTAATTTCAATTCAAAATCAACACAAAAAATTTAGGGAAATTAATTTTAGCTGGATATTTTTTGGTACTTATTTAAAATACTTTTGTCCAACAACATTTGAAATGGCTTGGGTTCGAAGTATTGGCTAGCTAGATTCCCACTTGTTGCATTGGAGTTTTGACTTCCACATCAACAATTCAACAAAATTCAACGAACAAGCAATCAGACAAGGGGTATTGTTTGAATATTTTTAATTCCGTGTGATTTTTTTAGCATACGAGATTTGGTTAGGCACCGGGTTGATCATGATTTATACTTAACGTTTGGAAAAGAGTTATGACATTACTTACATGATTAAATGGATGGAGAATAACGTTTTTAGTGTTTTAATTTTGAAAGGCAATTATTATTTGATAATATTATTATTTATTATTGTTTAAATATTTACCCAAAAGATTACATGGTACACATGCTAGGTAGAATTCAACATCAAATATTATTATTTTGTCATGTATCTACTTGAGGACTGATACGTCTCCAACGTATCTATAGTTTTTGATTGTTTCATGATATTATATTATCAATCTTATATGCTTTAGAGGCCAGGTATATCATTTTTGGGAACTAATCTATTCATCTAGTGCCAAGTGCTAGTTCGTGTTTTTGCCTATTTGTTCACATGAAATCTATACCAAACTTAGCCCAAATGAGACGAAATTTACGGTGTTTATTTATGGACCAGAAGGGACCCTAGAAGAATAGGGAGGAGACCAGACACCAGGGCCACAAGCTAAGTTGGTGCACCCTCAAGAGGGCGCCATGTGAGCTTGTGGGCCCCTCGTGGGTCCGCTTGAGCTAATTCCACTTCTATAAATTCCCTAAAATCCCAAAACCACCTAAGGTGACCTAAAACAATTTTCCGCCGCTGCAAGCATATGTTCTTGTAGATCCCATTTGGAGGTCTCCGTGGGTACTCTGCCGAGGGGGGATCATTCGCAGAGGCTATCTTCATGAACCTTGTTGCCTCCATGATGATGCGTGAGTACTCCACCACAAACCTACTAGTCCATAGTGATTAGCTATCTCTCTCTCTCTCCATCTCTCTCTGAGATCTTGAATACAATGTTATCCTCAAATATCTCCAATGTAATCCTCTTTTGTGGTGTGTTTGTTGGGATTTGATAAATCGAGGGTTTATGATCAGATTATTCATCAAAAGTAATTGAGTCAAATCTGAACTTTATTATGTGTGATTGTTATAGTTATGTATGCTTTCCAATCTATGATTTTGCTTTGTTCAAGTAGATGAGTAGATCGTTAGTGGGACTGGTGTATAATAGTGGATTCAACCTTGCAGTGTCCTCACTACGTGACAGATGGGGTAGGAAGGCACGTATTTGTATTTTTGTCATTAATGATAAAACGACGGGGCATGAACATATTGTGTGTCTTGCTTTCTCTATATTATGTCATCTTGCTTAAAGTGTTACTCTGCTTGTAATGAACTTAATATCATAGATGCATGTTGGATGGCGGTCAATTTGTGGAGTAATAGTAGTAGATGCAGGCATGACTCGGTCTACTTATCACGCACGTAATGCCTACATACATGATCATGTCATGAATAACATCATAACTATGTGCTTTTCTATCAATTTCCCAACAGTAATTTGTTACCCACCGCATGCTATGTTCTTGAGAGAGATGCCTCTAGTAAAAATTGTGGCCCCCGGGTCTACTAAATGTATTTACTAAAACCCTATTTACCTTGCTGTAATTTAGTTACCTTTATTTTACTTTGCAAATTATCTATCTACCACTATCAAATATGATCATTGCAATTAACGAGTACAAGGAGATTGATAACCCTCTTGCCCGTGTTGTGTGCAAGTATTTGCTCTTGTGTGTAGGTATTGTTGACAGTTGTTTGCGTGATCGTCCTATTGGTTCGATAAACATTGGTTCACTGAGGGAAATACTTGTTGTTACTTTACTCATTCCATCACTTCCTCTTCGAGAAAATAATCCAACGCATATAATTAACGAGTAGAAGGATTTTCTGGCGCAGTTGCCGGGGAGTATCATCAAACAACTACACGTTCCTTCATAGACATTACAATGTACTTGTTATAATTTTCAGTTTTATAAAAATCAAAAACACAAAAATATTTATTTTACTTGTTTGCTTTGTTACTCGTTGGTCACTATGTCTGAAGAAAACAATAAGCTACGTGACTTCTCGAATACTAATAACAATGATTTTATTAGTACTCCAACTGCTCCTCCCCCTTTTTGGTGATCGATGACAAATAGGTTAAGTTTTCAATGGGGACTAAAAATATTGAGTGTAAGTGCAGACTTTGAAGAATTTGATAACAAGATATAGAAGAATGCCCCTTGAAGATCTGCATGTTGAAGAATTTGCGTTGGATTTAAAATGCACATGACAAGATCAAATTGTGGAGATATCCACCAGTATCTTGGAATCCATTCAAGCATTGATCATGTGATATGAAGAATTTGCAATGCAGGATGAAGAATGGTGTTTGACGAAATTCATCATGCGTGCATAGATATTAATTAAGGGTAAAGCATGCAAAAAATGGTTCAAAAGTGTCAAACGATCATTGGGCTTATGTTACAACTCGATCCACAAACACTTCTGAAGAACGAGAGTTGCAACTTAATCGAAAGTATCAACCATTTACTGGACCCGCTTGAATACTAACTCACCCCCCCCTTTGTCAAATGACAAAAAGGAGACAGAATTGAGGCTAACGCCCTTGATGAACTTCATCTTGAAGGTGGTGGAGGAGCGTCAGCATTGTTGTTGGGGTCGGTTGTTTATGAAGGGCCGGCATCAGTATCGTCAAGGTCGTCAACTTCGTCAGTTGTGAGCGATGAACAACATGATCTAGGGACAGGTTGATGAACTTGAACTCTCTTGAACTTCTTCTTGAGGATGAGACCAACTGAAGTTCTTCTTGAATTCCATTTCATCAGGTTCATCAATAGTCTTGAGACATGACACAATGGCCCAACTGCGGCCTGATACATCTCTAGCGTATCTATAATTTTTTATTGTTCCATGCTATTATATTATCATTCTAGGATACTTTTTGGGTGTTTATTAACCAATTAATATTATTTTTGAGCACTAACCTATTAACACAGTGCCCAGTGCCAGTTGTTATTTTCTGCATGTTTTTGGGTTTTGAGGTTTACAATACCATACGAATTACAATTGCCATGAAACTTTAATATGATTTTTTCTGGACCAAAAGAAGACCTGGAAGCTTTGGGAGGAGACCAAAGGCCTCAAGAGGGAGGCATAAGCCAACAGGGCACGCCCAAGGGGGTAGGCTGCGCTCTGTTGCCTCGTGACCCCCTCGGGTGCCTCCCAGTGCTCCTCTCTGGCCAATATGTAATGCCCAAAACCCCAGATAGCCTCCCGAAACACTTTTTCCGCCGCTGCAAGTCTCTGTTCCGCCATGTGCCCATTTGGAGCCCTGTACCGGTGCCTTCCAGGAGGGTGGATCGATCACGGAGGGCCTCCACATCAACCTTCTTCTCCCATGGTGATGTGTGAGTAGTTTGCCACAAACCTATGGGTCCGTAGTTAGTACCTAGATGGCTATTTCTCCCTCTTGATCTTCAATAAAATGATCTCAAATCTTTGCTTTGATCTATCTGATGTAATCATTTTGTGCGGTGTGTATGTTGGGATCTGATGAATTGTGGGTTTATGTTCAGATAATTCATGAAAAATATTTGAGTCTTCTTTGAAATCTATTATGATTCTTGTGTGCATGATCATCATAGCTTCATAAATTTCTCCAAGCTATTGATTTGCCTTGGCCAAGTAGATTGATCTATCTTAAGTGAGAGGGATGCGTTGTAGTGGGTTCAATCTAACAGGTTTCTATATCCTAGTGATAGAAGAGGACAAGATACATCTTTGTATTTTGCCACTCATACGTCTCCAACGTATTTATAATTTCTGCTTGTTCCATGCTTTTATATTATCATTCTTGGTTATTTTACAATCATTTTACTACAACTTTATATTATTTTTGGGACTAATCTATTAACCAAGAGCCCAGTGCTAGTTCCTGTTTATTTATGTGTTTTTGGATTTTACAGAAAAGGAATATCAAACGGAGTCCAAACGGAATAAAACCTTTGATATGATTTTTTCTGGATCATGAGTAACCTACGCAACTTGGGGATGAAGTCAGAAGACTCCCGAGGAGGCCACAGGCCCCAGGGGCATGACCACCCCCTGGCCGCGGCCACCAGGCTTGTGGGCCCCTCGTGAGTCTACCGACCTCCCTCTCAGCTCTATAAATCGTCGAATATTCCAGAAAACCCAACGCAGAACCTAGATCGGGAGTTCCGTCACTGCAAACCTCCAGAGCCACGAAAAAACTATCGGGAGCCCGTTCTGGCACCCTGCCGGAGGGGGAAACCATCACTGCAGGCCATCTTCATCACCCCGACGCTCTCCATGACGAGGAGGGAGTAGTTCACCCTCGGGGCTGAGGGTATGTACCAATAGCTATGTGTTCTCTCTCTCTCTCTCTCTCTCGTGTTCTTGAGATGACACAATCTTGATGTACCGTGAGCTTTGTTGATATAGATTGAATCATATGGAGTTTTCCCCTCTCTATCTTGTGATGAATTGAGTTTTCCCTTTGAAGTTTTCTTATCGGATTGAATCTTTAAGGATTTGAGAACACTTGATGTATGTCTTGCAATGGGATATCTGTGGTGACAATGGGATGTCCTATTGATCTACTTGATGTATGTTTTGGTGATCAACTTGCGGGTTTCGTGACCATCGAAATCTATGCATAAGGGTTGGCACACGTTTTGTCTTGACTTTCCGGTAGAAACTTTGGGCCACTCTTTGAAGTTCTTTGTGTTGGATTGAACATGATGAGTCTGAAATTATGTGATGCATATCGTATAATCAAGCCCATGGGTACTTGTGGTGACATTGGAGTATCTAGGCGACATTAGGGTTTTGGTTTATGTGTATCTTAAGGTGTTATTTTAGTGCGAACTCTAGGGCTGTTGGTGACACTTATACGGATAGCTCATAAGATTGATCGGAAAAGATAACTTTGAGGTGGTTTCATACCCTACAATAATTTCTTCATTAGTTTTCCGCTATTTGTGACTTTGGAGTGAACTCTTTGTCGGACGAGAGGTACTTACATATGATTCAACTATGCCAATATTGTTGAGAGAAATTGCACTAGTGAAAGTATGGACCCTAGGCCTTGTTTCCAAGCATTTATACAACATTTTGCACACCGTTTACTATTTGTTACCTTGCTACTTTTCTATTTTCAGATTACAAAAACCTATATCTACCATCCATCTTGCACTTGTATCACCATCTCTTCGCTGAACTAGTGCACCTATACAATTTACCATTGTATTCGGTGTGTTGGGGGCACAAGAGACTCTTTGTTATTTGGTTGCAGGGTTGCTTGAGAGAGACCACCTGCATCCTACACCTCTCACAGATTGATAAACCTTAGGTCATCCACTTGAGGGAAAATTGCTACTGTCCTACAAAACTCTGCGCTTGGAGGCCCAACATGAGTCTACAAGAAGAAGGTTGTGTAGTAGACATCAAGCTCTTTTCTGGCGCCGTTGCCAGGGAGGTGAGTGCTTGAAGGTATATATTTAGATCTTGCAAACAAATATTTTAGTTTCTTGTTTTTCACTAGTTTGGTTTTATAAAAGAAAACTACAAAAATGGAATTGAGGTTGCCTCATATGCTTCATCTTTATAACTTCTTTCATGAAAATGATGGCAAGGAAAATTGTGCACAAGTGTTAGAAGAAGAAGTTATGAAAATGTTTGGCACTAAATCTTTGAGTGATGAGCATGATTGGAATGTTGTTAGTATGAATTATTTGAATATCCATAGTACTAATGATGATTGCACTAGTCATGATAAAAATATTTCTTATAAGCATGCCAATTTTTGTGGAGTGCATATAGTTTTCCAAGACATGCCTAGAAGGGAAGATAGATTTTGTAAGAGGCATAAGTATTTAGAAACTAAATGGTTGCAAGAGAGGCTATATGTTTGTGCTGAAAGACTTCATAGTTCTCGTCGTCCTTGTGAACTTTGCAATGAACATGGTCATTATAATTTCCATTGTGAATTATTTCATGATCAAATTGTGTCCAAAAATTGTGATAACCTCATTACCCTTGAGCATCATAATGAACTTAGTCTATTTTTGGGGTATGACGAAATGAAACGTGAAGTTAAGGATGTTCCAGGATGGGCTTTCATGAAAATATTTTATTTTGATATAAATGAAATCTATATTTACTGCATGGTAAATTGCATTGAGAATCTTTATATTTCCAATTACTTAAAGACAAGAGAACAATTAGAAGAGGAAGAGAATACTAATGAAGGGGAAGAGGTTTCCCAATGTCCTCCTATTTTTTCTTATGATAAATCAGGTAATGAGGAGAAGCTTTTTATTCAACCAACCTCTTCAAAAAGAAGTTTGGAGGAATTAAATAAATCCACACATAATGTGGTGAAGAAGAAGAAAACAAGGAAAAGTAAAGATAAAGAGGTACTCTCCCAAATAATGTTGCTACCATTATTCATAGGCCTCATGAGAATGAATCAAAAATAGTTGTGGAATATGATACACTTGAGGATGATTTTGTTATGCCTATTGCTTGTTCTGATAATTATAATTGGAAGGATAATGATACTTCTTATAATCTTGAAAATATTTATGGCACCAACTTGGAGGATGATGATAATAATTGCTATACTATTGGTGCTATTCATACCATTAATGATGAGAGTGATTATGTTTATGATATACAAAGCCACAAGCTTGGGGATGCTATGTTTGATGAAAATGAAATGTTTGAGAATTTATTTGCTACAATTAATGTTTGTCCCAAGCTTGGGGATGCTATGCTTAATGAAGATGATCTTTTTATTCCCCCTACTTTGAATGATCAAATTCATTATAATGATTGCATGCCTCCTACTTATGATGACTATTGTGATGATAATTATGCAATGAAAAAGAGTTATGATTACTATTATGGTACTTGTCATAATTATGAATATCCTTTTACCAAATCTTACTCTTTTAGTGTGGAACCAATTTGTAGTATTGAAGTCTTTTATGATACTCCCACTATTAGTGATGAGAAGAAATTTGCTTATGAGGAGAATAGTAAAATTTCTATGCTTGTAGATCATGGAAAGAATAATTTATGTGTTGGTTATATTGTGGAATTCCTTCATGATTCTACTGAAAATTATTATGAGGGAGGTGAAAGTACATGTAGTCCCCATGTATGGTTTTGCTAATTAAATGACAATCCTAATGGACTAATGTTTGCATTGAGATATACATTTGAAAGAAAGTTCCATTTGCAATTCATTGAGGCTTGATAATGAATGACAATTCCTATGAATAAACAATGACATCATGTTATATAGAAAGGTTTGTTCCATGTGTGATGCAAGAAGGAGACTGAATGGATTCATAATGAATGCCATATACATATAGTTGTGCATGAAGATTATTCATGGAGCAAAGATAATTGTTGACCAAGATGAAGATCGTAGATTGAACTCAAAGATGTTCAACAAACAAGTGCAAATCATGTATCACATGGGATCTTGTGGTATGGTAAGAATTTGTCAATTTCGCTTTGTGTACTAACCTAGTCTATGTGTTTTCTATATCTATGAGGGTTAGGTGAGTCTCATGGACTTACATCAAGAGAAATATTTCAAGTGCCCATGAGAGGATGACATCAAGAGTTGATGATCATGGATGACAAGGGAAAGTTCAAGATAGCCATCCTGAAGGATTACATGCTTAAAGCTTGTGGAAGATCACATGATGAACGTATGAAGATGAATACAATGCAATGCTCTCCACATGGCTTATGGGGGAGCTATTTGAAGTCTTCACCAAGTGTAATGATAAAATTGTTCTAACGTGAGCCAAGCATAAACGTCAACACCAAACTCAAATGGAATGCTTTAGTCAAAGGTATTAGTTCCTTTGGCTTTAGTTGTGAGGATCGATGACCATCGAAAAGGATATATGCTCAAGAATGAGTTTCTCGAAGCTATCTAGTATAGTTCTTCTATGATTCTTGAGTTATAGGGATCCCGCACTATTAAGAGGGGGATCAAACGGTTAGTGATAGATTTTCTCGAGTCAACATCTTCTATTTCTACTTCCTCACATCACATTCAAACATAGGCATATTTCACTCCTATCTAGTACAAATACAATATGCCTATACATCTATCAAAGAAAATCCAAAGCCAAATAGGTTACCCAAATACATGATAAAAGATTTGCATAATTTGCATCCTCCAATTTGGTTCATATTGGGTGGTTCTCTACGAGAGTACCTGGGCTTTTTCCATAGCTTCAAAATGAGCCCAAAATCATCAAAATCGGAGTCCGGATGTGAAAGTTATGCATGTTTTAGTTTTGGGGTTCCTGCTGTTTTTCTTTGGCCGGATATCCGGGACTTGGCTGGATGTCCGGGCTGTCGGGTCACCCCGGTTGTGCAGGATCCTCCCAGAAATCCGGCCCGACTATGTCCAGAACCTGTTCGAAATGTTGGCTATGCCCGCCGGATGTTCGACACTTGGCCGGATGTCCGGGGACCCAAGTTTGGCCAGATGTCCGGGCCCTGTACTCTGGCCTCTGTTTTTCATATGCGTATGTGCAATTCTCAGCCATCGGATGTCTGGCCCTTGCCCGGATGTCCGGCTCGTCTCAGCCACTTACTCAGAAATGACTAGTTTTCTCGGCCTACTATATATACCCCTCTACCAATCCGGTAGAGGGTTGACCACTTCATCCCAAAGAACCCTAGAACACCCAAGTGGCTCCCTCTCACTTCTCCTACACCAAATCTTAGATCTTGATGAGATTCATGAGAGTTCTTGAGAGATTCTCCAATCAAGTGATAGATCCACTCCCTTTCCCTCTTGTGACCAAAGGAATTCATGATTTGAGCAAGTCTTGAGCATTTCCCCCTTGATCTTGTTACTCTTGGAGGTTGGAGACTCCTAGGCGGTAGGAGTGCTCCGGTGAGGAACCAAATTGTGATTTGTCCCCCGGAAAGTTTGTGAAGGTTTGGACGCCGCCCCAAGGTCTACAACTAGTGGTTGAGAATCGCCTTCGTGGTGATATCTCAAGGGGAGAATAGGGTGAGACTTCGTGCCGTTGGTGTGCCTTCGTGGTAACATCCATCCCTCCGACGGTGACTTGCTTCCCTCCAAGGAAGTGAACATCGGGATAGATCCTTGTCTCCGTGTCTTCGGTTATTTCTAACCCTAGCCACTACTTGTGGTTTAATTTGTTCACTTGACCTTGAATTCACTATATCTTGTTGTCCTCATTATATTGTGTTTGTTACCATATCAAAGAGATTATTTAGGCCAACACTTTATATTCCGCAATTCATACTTGCTACTATTGTTCTATCTTGTGCTTACTTTGAATTGCTAGCTTGTAACATTCATTTTCATATCTTGTGACTTAACTTGTGTAAGCTTGTATTGCTTACTTATAGTTGTGTGTATTATTCATTTCCATATCTTGTGATATACATTGAGTAAATTTGTGTAACTTACTTGTGCTTACTCATATCCTTGGTGTTCTCATCTTGTTTATCCTAAGTTGTTGGTGCACTTAGTGAGCCTAGTATATTTAGGATTTGTGCTTGAAAAGTATCTGCTTAGTTTATTTTTGCATTAGGATATAGCCAAATCCGTAAAAGATTTTAAAACGCCTATTCATCCCCCTCTAGGGGACATCATGGTCCTTTCAATTGGAATCAGAGCAAGGTCTCTCCTTATTAGGCTTCACCTCCTAGAGAGTAATGATGTCGACTAGTGAAATAGTGCACGATGACACATTTTGTTTTAATGGCACAAATTACATTATGTGTAGATTACGTATGCTTTGTCACTTTGGGGCCATGGTCCAAATGCTTTGCGGATTGTTGTTGTAGGGGATTCAAAATTAAAGGATGGACAATCTTCATCACTTGAGGATATGCATCTTGATAGTCAAGTTTTGAGTACCATTCACCAAGCTATATCCTTCAAGGTGTTCAAGTCAATCTCGACTCATTCGTTGGCTGATGAGGCTTGGACCAAACTTGAAGTTACATATGGTGGGTCCAACCTTGTGGGAGTCAATGCGATTTGGAAGGAAGTAATGGAGGAGTTCTCCACCTTTTTATATCAAGAGCTCTCTATTGCTTCCACATCCGATTGCCTAGACACTTCAACATCTTCCACTTCACCAACATGTGGCTTGTCACAAGAGGAAATCAAGAAGGATGGGGCACATTTGATTGATGATGATCCCTCTTCTTCAAAAGAATCAACATCAACACCCTTTACTCACATGTGCCTCATGGCGAGAGGTAATGATGAGGTATCATCTTTTCTTAGTGATAATGATGATAGTTGTAATGAGGAAGATGATGATGACTTGACTCAAAATCTCTATGAGATTGGGAAAACTCTTCATAGAGCTAAAAATAACACTTATAAAAGGTTCCAAGATGTTCTTGCTTGCTTTGAAAAACGTAATGATTTATTTCTTAATGAGCAAGCGAAAAGTGAACGACTTGAACATGAACTTGCTAAGGCTCATCAATCTCTTAGTGACTTGAGGTCTTCAAAACAAGAGATTGAAATTACTCATTGTAAACTTAAAGATGATTTTGAGCTCCTAAAGAGATTGAAATTATCAATAAGAATGTCAAAGGAGAGCTCATCGAACTCTCTAAGTCTCATGAGGAACTTCAAGCTACTCATGCGAAGTCTCGAGTTTCTACATGCTCCTCGCATATTGATAATGATGCTTGTGCTACTAACTCTATCTTGTGTGAAGCATCGATATTGAAAGAAAATGTTGAGCTTATTGCTAACTAGCAATTATGGGAAATTGGAAGAAAGTCATGAAAAGCTCTCGGGCACCCATGAGGATCTTCTAATCTGTCATGATGGGCTAAAGTTAGCTCATGATGCTATGGTCACCAAGGTAAAATCATGTGAGTCTCATATGGATATTAGCACATATTCTACTCGAAATGACTTATTGCCATGTGCTAGTCCTTGCAATTCATCTCTACATGATATTGGTACATCTCATGATGAATTGCTCACCTTGTCTTGTTGCTCTAACCATGAAGTTTCTACTTCCACTAGTCCTCTTGTTTCTAGTGTTGAAACTAACCATGTAGAGGAAATTAATGAGCTCAAGGCCCAAATCACTAGTTTGAAGAAAGACTTGGAAAAGTGCGATGATGGACATGGTTTTCACTCCAACAAGGAGAAGTCCATGGACAAGAAAATGGGACAAGACAAATCCAATAATGAGTCCAACATTTCTTACTTTAAGTGCAAAAAGATTGGACACCATGTTAGATCTTGTACATCGAAGAAGAAGGCCTTAAATGAGATGCAACAAGGGAAGCGGCCTCAAGCTCAACCTCAAGTTGAAGAAAGGCCAATACCTTTGACGGATCAAGTTAATGCTTCCCAAGTTGAGAAGGTAAAGAAGAAGAGAAAGGGGAGCATATGTTGCTATATTTGCCGTGAGAAGGGACACATATCTTCATCATGTCCCAACGGTAATGTCTCTAAGCCTCCAATTGTCAATGATCATTATTTACTTAGAAAGGATAATGTTGGCAATTTGTTTGCCAAGTTTTTTGGTGCACAAAGTGGTTTGAAAGTAGATAAGACCATTTGGGTTGCCAAACCTATTGTGACAAACTTCTTAGGACCCAACTTGGTTGGGGACCATCAAGCTTAAACTTGATCAATAGGTGTGTGGAGGACATTGGAGACTTGGCTAATTCATGAATAAAAATTATTTTCGCCATGTATTATGGTTCAAGCCAAGTCAAGTGGATTATCATCATATTTGCCATTCCAATGCCCCTCGTGGCGGTAACTTGTTATTTATATTGTCTACATTGAAAGTTACTAGTCCCTCTCATGTTTAGGTTTTATACCTAGCATGTGTTTGTATATGTCGTGCTTCCTAGCATGCTTGATTTGAGTTATCTTGCATGTGTAGGTCGCAATGCACTTCATATATATGTGTGTGTGGTTCCGAGCTTTTATTGATTCATTACTTGAATCTTATTTGGCTCTTGTGAGATATTAATGGATCATCACATTATGGGTGAGTGTTATGTTTATGCATATCACAAACCTTAAATGTGTATATATGTGGGATACCACCTAGTATTGTTAGTGCAATGTTATCTAGTTACCATGTGGTATGTTAAGCTCATTTGAAATTCAAATTCTCATTCATTAATTATCTTTGGTTGGATTTCAGTTGCCCCTTGTTGATAATATATGAAAAATCACGTTATGGGGGAGTGATGTGCTTTGTGCATATCACAATCCTTGTAATTGTGAACAACTGCGGATTGCCACTTCGAATTCATATTTGAGATTACCTTATATCTCTGTGGCATGCAATGCTTCCTTTGAGTATGGTATTGTTGTGTGGTTTTTACCCATGGTTTATCTTAAAAATTATATTTGGAAAAGCATTTGATTTAAGCCATTCCAATTATTGCTATGCATGGTTATCTACCTAATTGGAATGTCATGAATACGCTATCCAAGCACTATGTTTAATTCTAAAACTCTTCTCACATGCTTTGGATATTGAAGTTGATTTTACATATTATTGCTTTCTATCACCGAATGTTATCCTTGATATCATTAAACCTTGTATTCCTTCATGTGGTAGAATTTGTTGGTCATCTTCTTCTCGGCTTTTTTATAAACTTCCATTTTATATCTTGCCGAGAAATTCATTTGCCTCCCGGTATTCTCCCTTGCCTTTGTTCGAGTTCATCTTCTTGGTTTTATGGAGTTATGGGAGGTAGTTATCTCATTGCTTGTACTATCTTATATCCACTTGAATGAGATATGCCTATGAGAGGTGTGCAATGTATATTCACATGCTCATTGATTTTGCTTAGTTCATATCTAGAACTTGTTGGAAATATGCCCTAGAGGCAATAATAAAATGGTTATTATTGTATTTCCGTGTTCATGATAATTGTCTATTGTTCATGCTATAATTGTGTTAACCGGAAACCATAATACCTGTGTGAATACATAGGCCACAACATGTTCCTAGTGAGCCTCTAGTTGACTAGCTCGTTGATCAATAGATGGTCACGGTTCCATGACCATGGACATTGGATGTCGTTGATAACGGGATCACATCATTAGGAGAATGATGTGATGGACAAGACCCAATCCTAAGCATAGCACAAGATTGTGTAGTTCGTATGCTAAAGCTTTTCCAATGTCAAGTATCACCTCCTTAGACCATGAGATTGTGCAACTCATGGATACCGTAGGAATACTTTGGGTGTGCCAAACGTCACAACGTAACTGGGTGGCTATAAAGGTACACTACGTGTGTCTCCGAAAGTATCTGTTGGGTTGGCACAAATCGAGACTCAGATTTGTCACTCCGTATGACAGAGAGGTATCTCTGGGCCCACACAGTAAGACATCATCATAATGAGCTCAATGTGACAAAGGAGTTAGTCACGGGATGATTTGTTACGGAACGAGTAAAGAGACTTGCCGGTAACGAGATTGAACAAGGTATGGGGATACCAACAATCGAATATCGGGCAAGTATCCTACTGGTAGACAAAGGGAATTGTATATGGGATTGATTGAATCCCTGACATCGTGGTTCATCCGATGAGATCATCGTGGAGCACGTGGGAGCCAACATGGGTATCCAGATACCGTTGTTGGTTATTGACCGGAGAGGTGTCTCGGTCATGTCTATGTGTCTCCCGAACCCGCAGGGTCTACACACTTAAGGTTCGATGACGCTAGGGTTATAGGGAAATAGTGTACGCGGTTACCGAAGGTTGTTCGGAGTCCCGGATGAGATCCTGGACGTCACGAGGAGTTCTGGAATGGTCCGAAGGTAAAGATTCATATATAGGAAGTGAGGTTTTGGTCACCGGAAGAGTTTCGGGCATCACCGGTAACGTACTAGGACCACCGGAAGGGTTCCAGGGGTCCACCAAGTGGGGCCACCAGCCCCAGAGGGCTGCGTGGGCCAAGAGTGGAAGGAACCAGCCCCAGAGTGGGCTGGTGCACCCTCCACCCTGGCCCAAGGTGCAGGAAAGGTGGGAGGGAGGGGAAACCCTAGACCCAGATGGGCCTAAGGCCCACCTAGGGGTGTGCCCTCCCCCTCTCCCTCTCTGGACGTCGGCCAGATGTCCATCTAGGGCCGGCCGCAGCCCCTAGGGTGGGAACCCTAGGGCTGCACCCTCCCTCCCCCTCCTCCTATATATAGTGGAGCGTTTTGGGGCTGCCAGACACACGAGTTCTCTCTCTTTCTCGGCGCAGCCCTACCCTTCCTCTTCCTCGTTCTCCGTGGTGCTTGGCGAAGCCCTGCCGGAGACCACGCAGCTCCACCGCCACTACGCCGTCATGCTTCCGGAGCTCTCGCTCAACCTCTCCTTCCTCCTTGCTGGATCAAGGCGTAGGAGACGTCACCGGGCTGCACGTGTGTTCAACGCGGATGTCACATCCCAAGCTAGTTGTCATAGGACAACATGTGTGTGCATCATATTTCAATTTTGCATCAACATGAAGTGGGGATTAAAAGAAACCCCAAAACCTCATTTGAATCAAACTAAATTAAAGTTTGTGAAATATCATCAAATCCAAAATGCCCATCTAAAATGTCCCCTATGTCTGATAATTATGGACATGAATTTATCAGGGGCCATCTCAAATATTTGAACATCTATAGCAATTTAAAACTAAATAAAAAAGCTTCTAAAAATGATAAATAAAGAATTATGATTATTTTAGATTTCAAAATATCCTAAAACTTTTATAGGAGTTTGAAATATTCAAGATTATTATTATAAAATATTGAGGATAGTTTATAATAGCATTTGGCCTAAACAAAAAAAAACAAATGTCAGCACGCGCCCGGCCACCTCCCCCCTGCCTGGCTGGTGCCTGGAGGCTCCCGGATGCGCCAGCGCGAGGCCCTCGCCATGGCCCTCTTCTCCTCTCCCTCTCTCCCCTGCTCTCTCTCTCGCTTTCTCCCCCCTCTCTGCTGTCATGGCCGAGCCCTGCTCGAGCTCGCCGCCGTTGCTCTAGCCGCCCCCTCGCCTCGCAGAGTAGCCATCGATATCCATCGCGACCCCCTCGTCCTCCCTGTGAAGCTAGAAGGTGCCAGGAGCCCCTCTACGCCGCGCCATTGCCGTGCCTCCCTGCCGGCCACCGGAGTCCCGCCTCGGTGTTTCGCCCCGTCCGGACATTCCCCGACCTCGTCGTCGCCTCTACTACAGCCGTGATGAGCCGCTGGTGCTCCTCCCCCTTTCCCCCTTCTCTTCCGTGCCCTCTAGCGCCATAGCCGGTCCTATCCGAGCTCCGACCGCTGCTGCCCTCGACGCTGGTGTTGATTCCGACCACCCCAACCTCTGGTTTGGGGCTAGATCGATGCGTGCTCGAGCGTAGGTCCTCCCAGTGCTCTCCGCCATCTGTTTGGTCGCCGGAGGAGGGGTTCCGACCCCCAACGTTGTCTCATACGTCACCGGCAGCTCAATGCCGGCGAATCAATCGGTGTTGACCACGGGGTTTGACCCCAGGTTAACTAGCAAGTGTGCCCGACCCTTTTAATTATAATTAGATTAAGAAGAAAATTAATTAACAAAATTAGTCACTGACCAGTGGGCCTAGTGTTAATTCAGTAATTAGGATTAGCTTTAATTCTCTGATTAAGTGATTGAGTCACTGACATGAGGGCCCCACCCTATCAGGTTTGACCTGGCCTAGTCAGCCGACCTGCTGACGTCACAATGACGTCAGGCTGACGCAATAATTCAATTTTTAGTATTAAAAAATGAGGAAATTTCAGAAAATGTTTAAATCTCCAAAAATTCATATAAATCAATCTGCTAATCAGATGAAAATAATATATATATGAAAATTTATCAGAAAAATCCAATGAATCCAATGGTGCTATTATCATGCATGTTAGAGAAACCTATGTAGATGAACATAGACAATTACTAATAGGTTAATATATGAAATATGAAATGGAGAATGATTCTGAACCTATATTCAAACTCACTTCAAATTAACTTGGACAATAGTTGCATTAGCTCATCCATACGTGCTGCCATGCCATGATCATGCATCATATTGTTGCACTTGCGTGTATTGGTTGCTACTTATCTGTATTGCGGTAGGCCCTGCTTCTGAGGATACCTCCGAGTATTCCAATGAAACGGAAAACCTTCCCGCTACCTAGCAAGGCAAGCAACCCCTTTGATGATTCCGATAACATCGAACTCTCTCGCTCCTGCTCTTGTTTATTGCATTAGGACAAAAGTTCACTTGTCTGTCATACACGGTAGATGAACCTATTCTTTTGCATGACCTGTCATTGTCACAGTAAATAGCTAAACCTTGCAACCTAGCATACCTGGTAGATGCTTGTGCCATGATGTGCTTTGCTTACTTTGCCTGCTATGCTGCTATGCTTAGAGTTGTGCCAGGTCTGATTCTTCTGGGTGATGAACTGGAGTGAAACAATGCTGTTCTGATGTGATAAGCTTATGATGGACCCGAGTTGGTAAAGGTAGCGATGAGAGGCTATGTAGGAGTACATAGCGGGTTGTCTCATTAGGACCGTTCTTAGGAACTAAGTTCCGTGTTTGTGATCCAAGACAAGTTACTACCACACGTTGGGATACTTAATTGACCCTCTGGACTTATCAATCGCTTAGTCCTTAGTCCAGGAGTTGCAAGTAGTTTCTGGTGTTTATAGCATGCTAGAGGCCGTGCGTAGCGCTGACCCTAGGGGTGGGTTACGACGCGTACGTAGTGGCACGGTGTACCAAGGGTCACCCGAATGGTGGGCTTGGGAACCCTACACACAACGTTTGGGGCCGTAGCGGAAACTTCGGCTTGACTTCCGTGCGGGTTCAGTCTCAAATAGGCGATAGCCTGGACTAGAGGTCTTATGTGATTGACGGTCGTGGCCGACTCCCTCACTGGGCTTCCGCTTGAAGGTTGCCGAGGTGCATGGTTTTATGATCACACAACGATAAGTGGTGAGAGCGTATGTGAAGAAGTACAACGCACCAGGGTATGAAACTATTCGAATAGCCGCGTCCTCGGAGATGGACTACTTGGAGAACTAATGTTGTTCATAGATAATCAAATGGATACACATAAAAATATCATGACAAGTGTGAGTACCATGGATGGCACTCTCGTAGGAGACAGAAGTGAATCCATGGTGGTGTATTGTTATGGAGTTAGTGGACTCGTGTGCAATATCTAGAATTTAAACAAAGAGTTAAAATTGTGTAGTGTAGGTTAGCCATGAGTCAAAGCTAGCATTGCTGCATAAACTCCACCACTCCCCTTGTTGATACATGCACATGAATAGTCTAGGTCTTCTTTAAAGACTTGATGAGTACATTTGTACTCATGTTTTCTTAATAAATGGTGCAGATGAGACTCAGGACCCATCAGGTGGGTTCTATCTAGATGTCGATGATGTCGAATAGCTGGTGTCCCAGCTACGACCTTATGCCCTATGGCGAGCTGTAGATAGTCAGGCCATGTGCCTTTTTACCCTTTCATGTGTCTATACTCAGAGGCTTTATGCTTCCGCTTGGTTTGTATGAACTTGTTTTTATGACTTGAGTGTCGGGTCATGTGACCCATATCTGTAAGAACATATTATGCAAGGCTCGTCTGAGCCTCTTAAATAAAAGTTATGTTGATGTATGGTTATGTTGTGATGCCATAGTTGTATCTATGCATATCGGGCATGCCATGCGTATGTGTGACGTGCAACGGTATGTATGGGATCCGACACCTAGTCGTGTGCCTTTAGTAGTACTCTTTATAGGAAACTGTCTCTTTGTGCTTCCATTGAGCCTTGGTAGCTTGCTATTGCTCCGAACACATTGATTAACCAACATGTATCCTTCCTTGCTGCTGTGTCTGTCCCTTCGGGGAAATGTCTCGCAGTGTAATGGAGTCCCTATAGCCTGCTATGACTCATCTACGTGCGGTGATGGCATTCATGTCTCACAACGTAATGGAGTCCTTGTAGCTTGCTATGACTCGTCTACACACGCTTGAGGCCGACACCTGCATTGCTGGGTCACGTATGCCGGTTTCTGTACAAATGTGCCACTTGGGTTCTATGACTAGTCATGTCGCCCCGGGTTCTCTGTCATTTGATTGCCAGCGACATGTTCACATACGTGAGCCAAAAGACACAAACGGTCCCAGCTAAGGTAAGGCTGTAGTCGTGGAGCTTACCGTGCGTGAGGCCGCAAAGTGATGTGATATGTTACAGTCTGGATTCATATGACTTAGGATCGGGGTCCCGACAGCGTTGGTATCAGAGCCTGACTGACTGTAAGACTACCAAACCAAATCGGTCGAAGTTGAGTCTAGAAACACTACAGAAAAGTAGGGGAATTGGTTGTGGAAGGGAACATAAGGCTCTTTTTACTCCTCTTCCCAAGTTATTCTATTCTGAGTCATTCCCATCTTTGCTACGGGGATAAGAACAAGGCTTCTCATCTATTGCTTAGGATGACGAGTTACTAACCATGGACTATTAGCTAGTTTGTTTGCAAGTGAGTGTCGGTGCTCAAGTATTGTTGGTGTGACAAACAGTTGGAGAAGAGATTTGAGTCTAGAAAGTCGAGTGGTTATGCTTTTCCAATATTTTGTAGTTGTCTCAAAATCCCTTTTGGGCAATTACAGCCGTTATGCTGCCCAATTTCTGCTAGAATCTCTAATGTCTTTGCATCACTCTCTATTTCAGATGCCCCCTTGTCCTTTTCGTCAGGTGGTCCGTCTGACCAGGTGCATCGATGTACCGGGTCACACGGCCATGTTGGTTAGAGTTATAATGGAGGTTGGTTACCATTGGTACCCAGAGTACACAGTGGAGGAACAGTATCGAGATTTCAACCAGAGCCAGTATCTGTGTACTGTTAAGATATATCCTTCATATCCTGGAGCTAAAAAGCCGCTTCACTCGACTTATGGATTAGGTGTCACCATAGACATGGCAGTTCAGGAGGCCGCCTACACCGTGCTGACTATCATGAGGTTTCACCATGGTCTGCTTTAGAACACAGAGTTCTGTTATGTTCCTGCTTCTCTGGGAGGGGAGGATAGCTATCTTAGTGTAGCCTACTATGATCATTCTCATGAGGACCCTAGGCTGCAGGTGACCGCTCAGATGTTGGAGAACAGGGATCGTGATGCACGTGCCCTATGCATGGAGCTCTATGCTACCCATGCACGTCTTAGACAACCCTGACGTAGTTGGCACCTGCCGTGCAGATAGGCTATGGAGATTTGGAGATGCTAAACCCATCGCGGACACATCTGACAGCACGCGTAGACTGGCCTGATGGTGGAGGCATCACCCCTCTTTGAGGACCGCTGTTGCCGCTAACAAGGGGACCAAGGCCACATCCGTGTCCTTACGGTTTCCAGGGATCACATGCTAGAGTGTTTCCAGATCCTCAAGTTTAGCTCCCGGGCCATGGGGGTAACCTATATGAGGCATTCTATGGCGATGCTCGAGTATGTGGATGTTAGCACTAGTATGGCAGTAGTCGTATCGCCACAGTCACGCGTGTCTTGTGGGATATGATTGAGGTTGAGAGTTGAGTTCCGGAGGTGTAGATAGATAATGTATAGGAAGCTTGTAATACCTCCGATAAGATGTGTGATCTCTCCATAGTTTGTATTTCAGCTTGGGCTTGTACTAAACTATGTCATGGTGTGTATAAATCATGGTGTTTATATGGTAGTTGTTTTACCATGTTGATCGGGTGTTTACCCATGCATGCCATGTTGTCCAGTACATTCCCTATCTCATGTCTTAGAGTTGATGTCCTTTATGTCTAAGCTGTGGGTTTGTTTTCCCAGGATGGTGGCAACTAGGAATAACCCCGTGCCTGCCCCCGAGCAGGGCGAGGGAAGCCAGCCAAGGCAAGAGAACCTGCCACACGCACCCTCTTTGGCAGAAGTGATGCTTGAAGCTGAACGGAACAAAAGGGAGACCAACAGGCTATTGGAACGAATTGAGCAGAACATAGCGCGTGCTCCCCGCAATGATCACAATGATGGCGTGACTCTCGGTGATTTTGTCAAGTTGTGCCCACCTGAGTATCATCATTCTGTCGACCCACTCGACGCGGATGACTGGCTGACCAGCATGTCCCGCAAGATCTGGGCTGCCAATGTATCCGAGGCCAACAAGGTGACCTTTGCTACTTACTTTCTGGAAGGACCTGCCAACCTGTGGTGCGAAAGCTATGAAGCCATGCGCCTCGCAGGCCCCGCACCAACTTGGGCGGAATTCAACGCGGCATTCCGTACCCATCACATCCTGGAAGGGCTGATGGATCGTAGGAGAGAGGAGTTCTATGTTTTCACCCAGGGCAGACTGTCAGTGGATGCCTATAGCCGTGAGTTCTGCAATCTTGCTTGCTATGCTTCGGAGGAAGTTTCAACTGATGCCAAGAAACATGCTAGATTCCGCAAAGGACTTAGTCCTGAGTTCCGGCGAGATCTGCGCCTGCATGAGTGCACAACCTTCCAGGCTCTCGTCAACAAGGCTATCAATGCCCAGACTGGATAGACTGACTATGAGGCCACTAGGAAGCACAACCGTGACTTCAGTCCCGCATCTGGCTTGGGCTCCAACAAACACCGGGTGTGGGTGCCCAACGCAACTCTACCACCAAGGTATACCGCGAGGCCATTCTTCCAGGCGCCTCGCCCAGCTCAGCCCAACCCTCCAGCCAGGACATTTGGAGGTCGTCCTGCCAATGTTGCTCCCCGTGCCATCGTGGTCTGCTACAAATGTGGGGAACCAGGACACTACATCCGTGAGTGTCCTCAAAACAATGCCAAGCCGGCTGGACGTGGGAAGCTGGGAAAAGCCTTCTATGTGAAGCCAGCTCCTGCTCGTGGACGAGTGAAGTATGTTTCGGCTGCGGAAGCTCTTGAGGATCCTGATGTTATCCTAGGTACGCTCCTTGTCAATAGTCATCCAACATCTGTTCTATTTGATACTGGGGCATCTCATTCTTTCATCTCGGAAAGTTATGCACAGTTGCATAACATGTCTTTTTGTGATATGCCTACTCCTTTAGTAGTTCAGACTCCTGGTTCAAAATGGCAAACTTCTAGGGTGAGCCATGACAATGAGATTCTTGTGGATAGGCTAGTCTTCCTAGCATCTTTGATAGCCCTCAAGTCTTCGGACATCAATATCATCTTAGGCATGGATTGGATGAAAGCCCACTATGCTAAGATTGATACTCATACTAGGAATGTTCACCTTACACATTCATCGGGTGAGATAGTTAATGTCTCCACTCGAGCAGCGAAGCGCCAACTCTATTCCCTCAATGCTAGCCCTCTTCCAGAATTAGAAGATATTCTGGTAGTCCGTGACTTTCCGGATGTCTTTTCAGAAGAACTGCCAGGAATTCCACCTGGCAGAGATGTTGAGTTTGTGATAGGGCTCATTCCAGGGACCGGCCCAATAGCCAAAGGACCCTATAAGATGGCACCCTTAGAACTAGTCGAACTTAAGATTCAACTCGATGAGGCTTTGAAGAAATGTTTCATCTATCCTAGTTCTTCTCCTTGGGCTTGCCTCGTCCTCTTCGTTAAGAAGAAGGATGGATCGGATCGGATGGTTCTGGATTATCAGCCAGTGAATCTGGTCACCATAAAGAACAAGTATACGCTTCCTAGGATCAACGATTTGTATGCTCAACTCGTTGAATCCTCTGTCTTTTCCAAAATGGATTTGAGGTTGGGATACCGTCAAATCAGAATTAGGAACGAGGACATTCCAAAAATGGCTTTTATTACTCGTTATGGCCAATACGAGTACACCATCATGTCCTTCGGTTAAACCAATGCCCAGCCACCTTCTCTCGCTTGATGAATTCGATTTTCATGGAGTATTTGGATAAATTCGTCATGGTTTACCTCGACGATATACTAATCTACTCGAAGAATGAACAGGAACATGTCGAGCATCTAAGGCTGGTGTTGATGAAACTTCGAGAGCATCGTCTGTATGCCAAATTCTCCAAGTGTGAATTTTGGTTGCCAGAAGTGACCTATCTGGGCCACGTGATCTTTGGTAAAGGTATTGTTATCAATCCTGAGAGAGTTCAGGCCGTCCTTGATTGGACTCAACCTGAATCTGTTAAGCAAGTTCAGAGTTTCCTTCGCTTAGCGAGCTATTGTCGCCGCTTTGTCGAAAATTTCTCCAAGGTTCCGAAACCTCTGACTGAACTCCTCAAGAAAGATAAAAGGTTCGAGTGGACTCCACAATGCGAGCATAGTTTTCAGGAGTTGAAAAGACGACTCACCTCTGCTCCCGTTCTGGTGCCACCAGATTTCTCTAAGGAATTTGTTATCTATTGCGACGCCTCGCGACAAGGATTAGGTTGCATTCTCATGCAAGATCATCATGTGATTGCATACGCATCTCGAGAGTTGCGTCCAGATGAGGATAGTTATCTAACACATGATCTTGAGCTTGCAGTTGTGGTCCATGCACTGAAAACCTGGCGACATTACCTTCTGGGTAATCATTGCGAAATTTACACTGATCAACAAAGTCTGAAATATATTTTCACCCAGCCAGATTTGAATCTCAGGCAAAGACGGTGGGTTGAGTTGATTACAGATTATGAATTAGGGATAACTTACACCCTGGGAAAGCCAATGTCATGGCTGATGCACTAAGTTGTAAGTCTTATTGTAACAACCTGATGCTACAACAAGGTCAACTACTTCTCTTTGAGGAATTTCGGAAGTTGAACCTTCACATTGTTCCTCAAGGATTCCTATCCAACCTGGTGGCAAAACCTAATCTTAAGGATCAAATAGTAGTTGTCCATAAGTATGATAAGGGTATATCTCGGATCAAGGAGAATATTGCCAGCGGAAACGCTAAAGATTTCTCCAAGGACGATGAGGGTGTTGTGTTCTTCCAGAACCGGTTGATGGTTCCCAAGAGCACATGCTTAAGACACCTGATCCTTAAGGAGGCTCATGATTATCCTCTCACAATTCATCCGGGTAGTACCAAGATGTATCAGGACCTACGCCAGAGGTTCTGGTGGACTAGGATGAATAGAGAAATTGCCCAGTTCGTTGCTAACTGCGATGTTTGTCATCGCGTGAAAGCAGAACATCAAAGGCCTGCTGGCACCATTCAACCTTTAGCTATTCCTGAATGGAAATGGGATAAGGTCGGTATGGATTTCATTACCGGATTTCCCAGGACTAAGAGAGGGAATAATGCTATCTTTGTGGTCATTGACCGCCTTTCCAAAGTGGCTCCTTTTCTCCCTATTCGGGAGAGTATAACTGCTAGCCAGCTAGCAGAGTTATATTTTTCTCAAATAGTTTCTCTTCATGGTGTTCCATTGGAGATTAACTTAGACCGCAAAAGTATATTTACTTCCCAATTTTGGGAAAGTTTTCAAACCTCTATGGGGACTCATCTATCCTTTAGCACTGCTTTCCACCTGCAATCAAGTGGTCAAGTTGAGCGAGTCAATCAAATCCTCGAAGACATGCTCCGAGCTTGTGTTATATCCTTCGGTATGAATTGGGAGAAATCTCTTCCATTTGCCGAATTTTCTTATAACAATAGTTATCAATCAATCTTGGGCAAAGCCCCTTTTGAAGTTCTCTATGGACGAAGGTGTCGAACACCTCTTAACTGGTCAGAAACCGTAGAGAGGCAACTCTTTGGCCCGGATATGATCCAAGATGTAGAGGAGCAAGTTCCCATTATTCGTGAAAAGTTGAAAACAGCCCAATCTCATCAAAAGAGCCAATATGATCGTCATCATAAGGTTGTGACCTATGAAGTTGACGAGAAGGCTTATCTTCGGGTTACACCTCTCAAGGGTACCCATTGATTCGGTATCAAGGGCAAGTTGGCTCCTTGTTACATTGGACCTTTTCGCATTCTTGCTAAATGAGGAGAGGTTGCCTACCAATTGGAACTTCCGCCACATCTTTCCAAGGTTCATGATGTCTTCCACGTCTCGCAACTCAGGCGTTGCTTCTCGGACCCTATCCGTGAAGTGGACCACGAAGCGCTTGATCTCCAAGATAACCTTACATATTGAGAATAGCATGTTTGTATTCTTGATCAAGCTGAGCGTACCACTCGACGTCAGAACATCAAGTTTCTCAAGGTTCAGTGGTCACACCATTCTAAAAAGGAGGACACATGGGAAAGAGAAGATCGTCTTCGACTGGAGTACCCCGCACTCTTTCCGACGACTTCAAAATCTTAGGACGAGATTCTTTTGATTGGGGGTGAGTTGTCAAATACCTAGCTAGTTGTCATAGGACAACATGTGTGTGCATCATATTTCAATTTTGCATCAACATGAAGTGGGGATTAAAAGAAACCCCAAAGCCTCATTTGAATCAAACTAAATTAAAGTTTGTGAAATATAAAAAAATCCAAAATGCCCATCTAAAATGTCCTCTATGTCTGATAATTATGGACATGAATATATCAGGGGCCATCTCAAATATTTGAACATCTATAGCAATTTAAAAATAAATAACAAAGCTTCTGAAAATGCTAAATAAAGCATTATCATTATTTTAGATTTCAAAATATCCTGAAACTTTTATAGGAGTTTGAAATATTCAAGCTTATTATTATAAAATATTGGGGATATTTTATAATAGCATTTGGCCCAAATAAAAAAATAAACAAATGTCAGAATTAGAAAACAGAAACAAATAAAGAAAAGAAAAATGAAAGAGGCCCAGAGGGGAGCCGACCCAGTTGGCCTGTGCGAGTCGTCCCTGTCCTCTCACCAGGAGGATAGGGGCACGCGCTCGCCGTGCGCGGGCACGCGCCCGGCCACCTCCTCCTTGCCTAGCTACTGCCTGGAGGCTCCCGGACACGCCAGCATGAGACCCTAGCCATGGCCCTCTTCTCCTCTCCCTCTCTCCCGTGCGCGCGCTCTCTTTCACTATCTCCCCCTCTCTACCGCCATGGCCGAGCCCTGCTTAAGCTCGCCGTCATCGCTCTAGCCGCGCCTCGCCTCGCAGAGTAGCCACCGAGATCCGCCGCGACCCCCTCGTCCTCCCCGTGAAGCTAGAAGGCGCTAGGAGCCCTCTATGCCGCGCCATCGCCGTTCCTCCCCGCCGGCCACCGGAGCCTCGCCTCGGCGTTTCGCCCCGTTCGGACCTTCCCTGACCTTGCCGTCGCCTCTGCTGGAACCGCGATGAGCCGCCGATGCTCCTTCCCATTTCCCCCTTCTCTTCCATGCCCTCTAGTGCCATAGTCGGTCCTTCTCGAGCTCCGGTCGCCACTGCCCTCAACGCCGGCGTCGATTCCGACCACCCTAACCTCTGGTTTGGGGCTAGATCGACGCGTGCTCAAGCATAGGTCCTCCTAGTGCTCTCCGCCATCCATTTGGTCACCGGAGGAGGGGTTCCAACCCCCTCCGCCGTCTCGGACGTCGCCAGCGGCTCAACGCCGGCGAGTCAACTGGTGTTGACCACATGCTTTGACCCCAGGTCAATTCGCAAGTGGGCCCGACCCTTTTAATTATAATTAGATTAAGAAAAAAATAATTGAAAAAAATAATTAACATAAATAGTCACTGACCAATGGGCCCAGTGTTAATTAAGTAATTAGGATTAGCTTTAATTATCTAGTTAAGTGATTGAGTCACTAACATGAGGGCCCCATCCTGTCAGGTTTGACCTGGCCTCGTCAGCTGACCTGCTGACGTTGGAGTGACGTCAGGCTGACGCAATAATTCAATTTTGAGTATTAAAATAAATTAGGAAATTCTAGAAAATGCTTAAAACTCCAAAAATTCATATAAATCAATGTGTTAATCAGATGAAAATAATATATATATGAAAATTTATCATAAAAATCCAATGAATCGAATGATGCTATTACCATGCATGTTAGAGCAACCTATGTAGATGAACATAGACATTTACTAACAGGTTAATGTATGAAATATGAAATGGATAATGATTTTGAAACTATATTCAAACTCACTTCAAATTAACTTGGACAATAGTTGCATTAGCTCATCCATACATGCTGCCATGCCATGATAATGCATCATATTGTTGCACTTGCGTGTATTGATTGCTACTTATCTGTATTGCGATAGGCCCTGCTTCTGAGGATACCTCCGAGTATTCCAACGAAGGGGAAAACCTTCCCGCTACCCAGCAAGGCAAGCAACCCCTTTGATCATTCCGATAACATCCCACTCTCTCGCTCCTGCTCTTGTTTATTGCATTAGGACAAAAGTTCACTTGTCTGTCATACACGGTAGATGAACCTATTCTTTTGCATGACCTATCATTGCCACAGTAAATAGCTAAACCTTGCAACCTAGAATACCTAGTAGATGCTTGTGCCATGATGTGCTTTGCTTACTCCCTCGCTGGGCTTCTGCTTGAAGGTTGCCGAGGTGCATTGTTTTATGAGCACACAGCAATAAGTGGTGAGAGCGTGTGTGAAGAAGTACACCCCTGCAGGGTATGAAACTATTCGAATAGCCGCGTCCTCGGATATGGACTACTTGGAGAACTAATGTTGTTCATAGATAATCAAATGGATACTCATAAAAATATCAAGACAAGTGTGAGTACCATGGATAGCACTCTCATAGGAGACGGAAGTGACTCCATGGTGGTGTATTGTTATGGAGTTAGTGGACTCGTGTGTGATATCTAAAATTTAAAAAAAGAGTTAAAATTGTGTAGTGTAGGTTAGCCATGAGTCAAAGTTGGCATTGCTGCATAAACTCCACCACTCCCTTGTTGATACATGGACATGAATAGTCTAGGTCTGCTTTAAAGACTTGCTGAGTACGTTTGTACTCATGTTTGCTTAATAAATGGTGCAGATGAGACTCAGGACCCATCAGGTGGGTTCTATCTAGATGTCGACGATGCCGAATAGCTGGTGTCCCAGCTATGACCTTATGCCCTATGGCGGGCTGTAGATAGTCAAGCCATGTGCCTTTTTACCCTTTCATCTGTCTGTACTCAGATAGCTTTATGCTTCCGCTTGGTTTGTATGAACTTGTTTGTATGACTTGAGTGTCGGGTCATGTGACCCCTATCTGTAAGAACATATTATGCTAGGCTCGTCTGGGCCTCTTAAATAAAAGTTGTGTTGATGTATTGTTATGTTGTGATGCCATAGTTGTATCTATGCATATCGGGCATGTCGCGCGTACATGTGACGTGCAACGGTATGTATGGGATCCGACACCTAGTCGTGTGCCTTTAGTAGTACTCTTTACGGGAAACTGTCTCTTTGTGCTTCCATCAGGCCTTGGTAGCTTGCTACTGCTCCGGACACATTGATTGACCGGCATGTATCCTTCTTTGCTGTTGTGTCTGTCCCTACGGGGAAATGTCTTGCAGTGTAATGGAGTCCCTGTAGCCTGCTACGACTCGTCTACGTGCGGTGATGGCATTCATGTCTCATGACGTAATGGAGTCCTTGTAGCTTGCTATGACTCGTCTACACACGCTTGAGGCCGATACCTGCATTGCTGGGTTACGTATGCCTGTTTTCATACGGATGTGCCACTTGGGTTCTATGACTAGTCATGTCGGCCCGGGTTCTCTGTCGTTTGATTGCCACTGACATGTTCACATACGTGAGCCAAAAGACGCAAACGGTCCCGGCTAAGGTAAGGCTGAAGCCGTGGAGCTTACCGTGCGTGAGGCCGCAAAGTGATGTGATATGTTACAGTCTGGATTCATATGACTTAGGATCGGGGTCCCGACAGCGAAGGCGCCATAGTTCGACGCTATGATCGGAGTCCACCGCGATCTAAATCACTGCGAGTACGACTCCACCAACCGCGTTCTTGTAACGCTTACGCTTAGCAATCTTCAAAGGTATGAAGATGCACTCTCCCCTTACTCGTTGCTGGTTTCTCCATAGATAGATCTTGGTGAACACGTAGAATATTTTTTGATTTACTACTACGTCTCCCAACAGTGGCGTCATGAGCTAGGTCTATGCGTAGAATCTATGCATGAGTAGAACACAAAGTTTTTGTGGGTGTCGATATTGTTAATTTGCTTACCACTACTAGTCTTATCTTGATTCGGCGGTATTGTGGGATGAAGCGGCCCGGACCAACTTTACACGTACGCTTACGTGAGACCGGTTCCACCGCCTGACATGCACTTGTTGCATAAGGTGGCTAGCGGGTGTCTGTCTCTCCCACCTTACTCGGATTGGATTCGATGAAAAGTGTCCTTATGAAGGATAAATAGAAATTGGCATATCACATTGTGGTTTTTGCGTAGGTAAGAAACATTCTTGCTAGAAACCTATAGCAGACACGTAAAAACTTGCACCTACAAATTAGAGGACGTCTAACTTGTTTTTGCAGCATATGCCTTGTGATGTGATATGGCCAAAGGATTTGATGTGATGCATTGTGATATATGAGATTAACCATGTTCTTGTAATAGGATTCACGACTAGCATGTCGATGAGTATGACAACCGGTAGGAGCCATAGGAGTTGTCTTATTTTATTGTATGACCTGCGTGTCAATCATAAACGCCATGTAATTACTTTACTTTACTAAATGTTAGCCATAGTAGTAGAAGTAATAGTTGGTGAGACAACTTCATGAAGACACGATGATGGAGATCATGGTGTCGTGCCGGTGACAGTGATGATCATGGTGCCCTGAAAATGGAGATCAAAGGAGCAAAATGATATTGGCCATATCATGTCACTATATTGATTGCATGTGATGTTTAACATGTTTACACCTTATTTGCTTAGAACAACGGTACTAAATAAGATGATCTCTCAATAAAATTTCAAGAAATGTGTTCACCCTAACTGTGCATCGTTTCTAAGGATCGTTGTTCCGAAGCACCATGTGATGATCGGTGTGATAGGTTCTAACGTTCGCATACAACGGGTGTAAGCCAGATTTACACACGCGAAACACTTAGGTTGACTTGACGAGCCAAGCATGTACAGACATGGCCTGGGAACACGAAAGACCGAAAGGTCGAACATGAATCGTATAGAAGATACGATTAACATGGAGATGTTCACCATGAATGGCTACTCCATCTCACGTGATGCTCGGACACGGGCTAGTTGACATGGATCATGTATCGCTTGGATGACTAGAGAGATGTCTATCTAAGTGGGAGTTCATTAAATAATTTGATTATGTGAACTTAATTATCATGAACTTAGTCTAAAACAGTCTTTACTATCTATTGTAGATCCAATGGCCAATGCTAATGTCACCCTCAACTTCAATGCGTTCCTAGAGAAAACCAAGTTGAAAGATGATGGAAGCAACTATGCGGACTGGGTCCGTGGCTTGAGGATCGTCCTCATAGCTTCCAAAAGATTATATGTCCTTGATGCACCACTAGATGACGCAACCATTTTCCCAGTGGATCAGGACGTTATGAATGCATGGGAGTCGCGCTGTGATGATTACTCCCTGGTTCAGTGCGTCATGCTTTACAGTTTAGAACCGGGGCTCCAAAAGCGTTTTGAGATACATGGAGCATATGAGATGTTCCAAGAGCTGAAAATGGTTTTCCAAGCTCATGCTCGGGTCAAGAGATATGACGTCTCTAACAAGTTCTTCAGCTGTAAGATGGAGGAGAATAGTTCTCTCAGTGAGCGCATACTCAAAATGTCTGGGTTGCATAACCGCTTGACTCAGCTGGGAGTTAATCTCCCAGATGACTCGGTCATTGACAGAATCCTCCAGTCGCTTCCACCTAGCTACAAGAGCTTTGTGATGAACTACAACATGCAGGGTATGGAGAAGTCCATTCCTGAGTTGTACTCGATGCTGAGATCAGTGGAGGTCGAGATAAAAAAAGGAGCATCAAGTGTTGATGGTGAATAAGACCATTAGTTTCAAGAAAGGCAAGGGTAGGAAGAACTTCAATAAGGACGGCAAAGCTGTTGCCATGCCCGGTAAGCAAGTTTCCAGGAAGAAGAACAAGAATGGACCCAAGCCTGAGACTGAGTGCTTGTATTGCAAGGGTACCGGTCACTGGAAGTGGAACTGCCCCAAGTACTTAGCGGATAAGAAGGCCGGCAACGTTAAAGGTATATGTGATATACTTGTTATTGATGTGTACCTTACCAGTGCTCGTAGTAGCTCCTGGGTATTTGATACCGGTGCAGTTGCTTTCATTTGTAACTCCAAGCAGGAGCTGCGGAATAAGCGGAGGCTGGCAAAGGACGAGGTGACGATGCACTTTGGGAATGGTTCCAAGGTCGATGTGATCGCCGTCGGCACGCTACCTTTACATCTACCTTCGGGATTAGTTTTAAATCTCAATAATTGTTATTTAGTACCAGCTTTGAGCATGAACATTGTATCTGGATCTCGCTTGATGCGAGATGGCTACTCATTTAAATCTAATAATAATGGTTGCTCTATTTATATGAGAGAAATGTTTTTTATGGTTATGCTCCGCTGGTCAATGGTTTATTTTTGATGAATCTCGAACGTGATGTTACACATGTTCATAGTGTGAGTACCAAAAAGTGTAAGGTTGATAACGATAGTCCCACTTACATGTGGCACTTCCGCCTTTGTCATATTGGTGTCAAACGCATGAAGAAGCTTCATGCTGATGGACTTTTGGAGTCTGTTGATTTTGAATCATTTGACATGTGCGAACCATGCCTCATGGGCAAGATGACCAAGACTCCGTTCGCCGGAACAATGGAGCGACCAACTGACTTGTTGGAAATAATACATACCGATGTATGCGGTCCAATGAGCGTCGAGGCTTGCGGTGGCTACCGTTATGTTCTCACTCTCACTGATGACTTGAGCAGATATGGGTATGTCTACTTAATGAAACACAAGTCTGAAACCTTTGAAAGGTTCAAGGAATTTCCGAGTGAGGTAGAGAATCAACGTGACAGGAAAATAAAGTGCCTATGATCTGATCATGGCGGAGAATGTTTGAGTCACGAGTTTGGCACGCACCACAGGAAATGTGGAATTGTTTCACAACTCACGCCGCCTGGCACACCTTAGCGAAATGGTGTGTCTGAACATCGTAATCGCACTCTATTGGATATGGTGCTATCTATAATGCCTCTTACCTACTTGCCGCTATCATATTGGGGATACGCTTTAGAGACTGCCGCATTCACTTTAAGTAGGTCACCGTCAAAGTCCGTTGAGACGACACCGTATGAATTATGGTTTGTAAAGAAACCTAAGCTATCGTTTCTAAAAGTTTTGGGATGTGATGCTTATGTGAAGAAACTTGAACCTTAGAAGCTCGAACCCAAAACGGAAAAGTGCGTCTTCATAGGATATCCCAAAGAGACTATTGGGTATACCTTCTACCTTAGATCCAAAGGAAAAGTCTTCGTTGCCAAGAATGGATCCTTTCTCGAGAAAGAGTTTCTCTCGAAAGAAGTAAGTGGGACGAAAATAGAACTTGATGAGGTAATTGTACCTCCACTCGAACCGGAGAGTACACAACATAGGAAGTTGTTTCTGTGGAGGCTGCACCGGCTGGAGAGGAAGTTAATGATGATGATCACGAAACTTCAGATCAAGTTACTATTGAACATCGAAGGTCCACTAGGACATGTTCCGCACCAGAGTGGTACGGCAACCCTGTCCTAGAGATCATGTTGTTGGACAACGGTGAACCTTCAAACTATGAAGAAGCGATGGCAGGCCCAGATTCCAACAAATGGCTTGAAGCCATGAAATCCGAGATAGGATCCACGTATGAGAACAAAGTGTGGACTTTGGTGGACTTGCCTGATGATAAGCGAGCCATTGAAAATAAATGGATCTTTAAGAAGAAGACTGACGCGAATGCTAATGTGACCGTCTATAAGGCTTGGCTTGTCGCTAAGGGTTATGGAAAAGTTCAAGGAGTTAACTACGATGAGACTTTCTCACCCGTAGCGATGCTGAAGTCTGTCTGAATCATGTTAGCAATTGCCACATTTTATGATTATGAGATCTGGCAAATGGACGTCAAAACGGCATTCCTTAATGGCTTCCTTAAGGAAGAACTGTATATGATGTAGCCGGAAGGTTTTGTCAATCCTAAAGATGCTAACAAGGTATGCAAGCTCCAGCGCTCCATCTATGGGCTGGTGCAAGCATCTCGGAGTTGGAACATTCGCTTTAATGAGGTGATTAAAGCGTTTGGATTTATACAGGTTGATGAAGAACCCTGTTTTTACAAGAAAGTGAGTGGGAGCTCTGTAGCATTTCTCATATTATATGTGGATGACATATTGTTGATGGGAAACAATATAGAACTTTTGGAAAGTGTAAAGGCCTACTTGAATAAATGTTTCTCAATGAAGGACCGTGGAGAAGCTGCTTACATATTTGGTATTAAGATCTATAGAGATAGATTGAAACACCTCATAGGTCTTTCACAAAGCACATACCTTGAAAAGACATTGAAGAAGTTCAATATGGATCAGTCCAAGAAGGGGTTCTTGCCTGTGCTACAGGGTGTGAGATTGAGTACGACTCAATGCCCGACCACGACAACGGATAGATAAGAGATGGGTGTTATCCCCTATACTTCAGGCATAGGCTCATTATGTATGCCATGCTGTGTACCAGACCTGATGTGAACCTTGCCATAAGTTTGGTAGGGAGGTACTGTTGGGTATATGACCCACCGAAGAGGCTCCGGGTCATGTTAATGGCTCGTGAACCAGCCCAAAGGTGAGTCGTAATATTAAGTGACCCAAGAGGATAGGCGGCTCACGATGTGGGCCATAAGACGACCCGGACTGAGAAGACCCGGGCGTACAAGCCGACTCACAGACGGCTTGGACAAGAAGATAGAGAGAGACTCAGTTAGCCATTGTAACGACCCGGATGTTCTGACCTCTTATATAAAGGCAGACCTGGGGAGGCTTAGGGGGAGGCAATCGAGAACTAGGTCAAGCTTTTAGTTCCTTGTAATCGATACGCAAATAATACAAACACAAGCAGGACGTAGGCTGTTACCTCGATTTGAGGGGCCGAACCTGGGTAAACCCGTGTCTTTCGTCCCGACTAACCCCTTTGAGTCTACCTCATTGGCGATGGCCTCGAACCAAAGTCCGTTCACCCGGACATCTGCCGTGATAAAACCACGATAGTTGGCGCCCACCATGGGGCTAGCGCTTGATGGTGTTGAGTTCTCAAAGGGCTATCTCCTAGGGCTCGAAGGATACGTGGTTGGAAGGATGAGCAAGAGTCGTCGCGGCCGGCTCTACATTGACAATGCCGGTTGGGGGATTGATGTTGTTTCTGTGGAGTATGGATTTCGGGTTCCGTTCGGTGGGATCCACGTTTTCATCGGAAAGGTTGATGGATCTACACCCGGGCCGGATATCTGAACCAACATCGTCGAACCGGCTCGGCGTCTCCAATCTGCGCGTGTTACGCAGTCTGCCCGTGCCCCTCTGGGTCAAAAGCACGTTCTCGTGGGCTTCACTCAAGGTATGGACCTAGAAGCATCTGGGTCACAGGGAACTCTCGTTTGCTCAGAAGATGAGTCTTCCAGTGGGGAGACGGAGTCAGTGTTTTGGCTCAGCAACGGTGGCCTTGGGGGCTACTATGACAGCTATTCTGAGGTAGAAGGAGTTGAGACGGATGCTCTGAGCCCCCCGGTTCACGCAGCAGTGTTCATGGCACGATCGGCTTCAGCCGCCGGCAACACGGCTGCAGGAGCCGTCGCAGCAGGTGACAACCCGCCGCCGCCGGCTCAGGTTCTAGTGGAATTGATGGAAGAACTCATAGCTCTCATGGCCACAGAGGTAACTCCGGATAATCAGGCAGCTAGGAACCTAGAGGTGGCACGGATCAAGGGCCGGATGGTAGAGGAACGACAAAGGATAGCCGAGCTGAAATCCTAGATGGAGGAAGAAGCGGAGTGTATCAAGGTGGACGCTTTCCGACTGGAGCTAGAGCAGAGGTCAGCAGCTGTGGTGCACCGGAAAAGGCATCAATCCCGTCTGCCATAACACCCCTGGGGCGGGGCGGGTTATGGGTGTGCCGGAGAGCCGCCCGATGGAGCGCCAACGACTCATCCACCCCAGCATAACCAAATCTCGCCTAGGGCTTTTCCAACACTGGCGAGTCATTCTTCTAACCCGGCCGAGAACATGGTAGCAGCGGCCGCCCGGCTTGAGACAATCCCCATCCCAGATGAGGCGCCCTTTGTGGAGGAAGTGCGGAACGCCATTGGATATTTACAGGCGGCCATGGCCCAGCAAGAGAAGTATATGCACAGCCGGAACCGGGTTCACTCTACCCCCCTCCCTAGTCGAAGTTTCAGCCGGCGTTATGAGTCACCAGCGCGTTCCAGCAGTCACCCGTGTCGCAGACCGTCGGAGGAAAATAGGGCGGCTCTAGATGCACAAGCCGTCATGGACCAAGCGGGAGACAGGCGAGAGGCGGAGACAGCTGCAGCCCGCCCAGAGCCGGCGCTTTCCGTGTCAATGGGAGTAGTTAGTACCAGAGCCGTAGGGGTGCCATGTTTAAATCCGGCTTTGAGGAGTGAACGGCTGCCCAAAGATTTTAAGGGGCCTCGAAAGGTTCCGAATTACACAGCTGATCTACCCCCGGATGCGTGGGTTGAAAGTTATCAACTGGCCATGGAGATGTTGGATGTCAGTGAGGCAGTATGCGCAAAATACTTCATCATGATGCTTGAGGGTTCGGCCCGTACATGACTGAAAGGTCTACTGCCTAACACGATAAGCTCATGGGGGGAGCTGAGAGCAAGGTTTATTAAGAATTTCTAGGGGACCTGTAAGCAGCCTATGACTATTGTCGATCTGGACCACTGTGTTCAACAGGAGAATGAGTCGGCCCATCATTGGGTCCGGCGGATGTCGACCATTATTCACTCTTCAGAGCAGATCATGGCGGCTCAAGCGGTGCTTATCTTAGAAAAGAATTATCATTTTGTTCCATTGAAGCAGAAGCTCGGCCGGCTCAAGCGCACGTGTCAGGATATGGGAGAGCTCATGACGGCCTTGACGAAGTATGCCGACTCAGAAAACACCGAGGATCCAAGTTCGGATGATGTGAAAGCCAATCAGAGGAAGAAAAACAATCAAGGAAAAAAGTTTTGAGAACAATGGGAATCAGAATAAGCGGAAGAACGCTGATGGCGGATCCGAGCTGGTGACGAATACCAACACAGGATAGAACCATCCCAAGGGGGGTGGAAGATTCAGACCAAGGAACAGGGGCCCCTTTAATTTAGAGGAGGCACTTAGGAAGCCCTGTCCGGAGCACAGCATGCCTGACAAGCCGGCGTTGCATGCGTGGGGTGATTGCTTTATCATGTAGAGGTTCAAAAACCAGCATTCCTAGCCGCGTAATAACCAGGGCGGTGGCCCGCCCGGCGGCTCAGGGTACGGCGGGTCAGGAGCTGGATTCGGCGCTGGCGGTTCAGGAAACGGGCATCCGGGTCAGAATAACCAAGGGGGGCACCAACAGCATCCCGGCAACAACAGCAATAACAACAACCAGCAGCAGCGCAATCAGTCCGGGTTTCAGAGTAACCCGAAGCAGCTCAGTTCTGGGCAGTATCACGTATTTACAACCGGTCACAGTAAGCGAGATGAGAAGTTGCGGAGGCAAGCGGTTAATACGATTGTTCCGGCTCTCCCACGATATTTGCCGTGGTCTGAATATGATATAATGTGGAGCAGGGAGGATCACCCGCTGCGGGTGGATGACCCGGGCCGGCTGGCTTTGGTTGTGGCCCCTCAGGTGAATGGCTATATGGTGAATAAAGTGCTTATGGACGGAGGTAGCAGCATTAACATCCTTTACTATGACACTTTCCGGCGGATGAAGTTGCTTGACAAGGATCTTAAACCTTCCTCCACCGCTTTTCATGGTGTGGTCCCGAGTAAATTAGCATATCCGGTGGGTCGGATATCATTGGAAGTAGCTTTTGGTGATGAGCATAATTACAGGGTGGAATCTTTGTGGTTTGAAGTGGTCAAAATCAAAAGTCCCCATAATGCGCTATTTGGGAGGTTGGCTTATGCTAAATTTATGGCTAGGCCTTGTTATGTTTACCTGCAACTCAAAATGCCCAGCTTAAACGGCACAATTACCATTCACGGTAACAGAAAAACGGCTCTTGAGTGTGAAGAAGGAGATGCGGCTTATGCAGAGTCTAGTTATGCTCAGGAGGAGTTGAAATTTTACAAAGAGAACATTGATCCGGAGGATATGACCCCGCTCAAGAAGCCTACAACAGAAGTTGAGCCGCCACTCAAGTTTTCAGCGGATGATACCAAGGCAATAGATTTCAATCTGGGTGATTCATCCAAGCAGTTCATCATTGGGGCTCACATGGATCCCAAATAGGAAAGCGCGCTCATCGAATTCGTCCGTGAGAATCGGGATATCTTCCCATGGAAGCCTTCTGACATGCTGGGTGTACCGAGAGAGTTTGCTGAGCACAATCTCAATGTGGATCCAAAGTTTAAGCCGATCAAACAGTTTCTACGACGGTTCAACGAAGAGAGACGTAAAGCTGTTGGGGAGGAAGTTGCTCGGCTCTTGGCCGTAGGTTTTATAGTGGAAGTTTTTCACCCAGAGTGGTTGGCTAACCCGGTGCTAGTACTGAAAAAGAACGACACATGGTGTATGTGCATAGATTACACGGACCTTAACAAGGCTTGCCCGGCTGACCCTTTTGCGCTCCCTCGCATCGATCAAATTATTGATGCAATAGCCGGATGTGAAAGTTTATGCTTCCTGGACGCTTATTCAGGGTATCATCATATCAAAATGGCAACGAAGGATCAGGAGAAGACGATGTTTATTACACCTTTTGGGGCGTTCTGCTATGTCTCCATGCCTTTTGGGCTCAAGAGTGCCTAGGCGACTTACCAACGTTGTGTGCAGAATTGCCTCCACAGTCAGATTGGCCGAAATGTCCATGCTTATTTAGACGACATCGTGGTTAAATCCAGAAAGAAGGAAACTCTTTTAGAGGATTTGAAAGAAACCTTTGATAATCTCCGGGTCTACAAGATGATGCTTAACCCGACGAAGTGTGTCTTTGGTGTTCCAGCAGGAAAGCTTTTGGGTTTCTTGGTCTCTGAGCGGGGCATTGAGGCTAACCCGGATAAGATCAAGGCCATCACTTCTTTGGGTGAGCCCACATGCATTAATGACATTTAGCGCCTTGCAGGGTGGATTGCTGCGTTGAGCCGCTTCATAAACCGGCTTGGGGAGAAAGCTATTCCTTTATACCAGATGATGAAGAAGACAGACAAGTTTAAATGGAGCGCAGCAGTGGCAGAAGCACTTGAAGCTCTTAAAAAGCAGTTGACTGAGCCGCCAGTGTTAGCCGCTTCGGTTGAGAAAGAGCCTTTGCTCCTTTATGTGGTGGCTAACAACAGAGCGGTCAGTGTAGCAATTGTGGTTGAGCGCAAGGAGGCGGGGAAAGAGTATCCTGTGCAAAGGCCGGTTTATTACATCAGTGAAGTTTTGGCAGAGTCTAAACAGAGGTATCTGCATTGGCAGAAGTTAGTATACGGAGTTTTCATGGCCAATCGCAAGTTAAAACATTACTTTTTGGGGCACCAAATAACAGTGGTCAGTTCTGCCCCATTGGGGGATATCATTCAAAATAGAGAGGCTACAGGGAGGATTTCCTAGTGGGCCTTAGAGCTAAGTCCTTTGGGCATAAAGTATGTTCCTCGTACAGCAATTAAGTCTCAAGCTTTGGTGGATTTCATAAATGATTGGACTGAATGTCAAGCCCCGGAAGAGAAGCCGTATAACAAGTATTGGACTATACACTTTGATGGGTCCAAGCAGCTAGAGGGGTCCGGTGCAGGAGTTGTTCTCACCTCCCCCAAGGGTGACAAGTTTTGTTATGTGCTCCGGTTAATGTTCCCTTGTACTAATAATGCAGCTGAGTATGAAGCATTGCTCCATGGTCTCAGGGTTGCTAAAGAGATGAGTTTAAGCCGGGTCAGGTGTCTAGGCGACTTAGATTTGGTGGCTCAGCAAGTTTCAGGCACTTGGGACTCCAAGGATCCACGGATGGCGGCTTATCGACAAGCGGTTGATATCATTGCCGATCACTTCAAGGGGTACCAGGTGGATCACATTGATCGTCGTAGGAATGAGGCGGCTGATGCCTTGTCACGGTTAGGTTCTCAACGAAAGCCGGTACCACCTAATGTTTTTCTGGATGTATTGCATCATCTGACGGTCAAGATACCTTCTGAGGAGGATCTGGCTATTCCTGACCCAGAGGCGGAACTAGTGGCGGCTCTGCATGCTACCCCAGATTGGACTATTCCTTATTTGGCGTATCTAACACGCAGCAAGTTACCTCAATAGGAGGATCTGGCCAGGAAGATCACTCGCCATTCTAAATCTATGACGATTGTTAATGGTGAGTTGCAAAAGTGTAGTGTGACGGGTGTCTTTCAGCGCTGCATCTCACTAGAGGAGGGCCGGCAAATATTAAGTGAAATTCATGCTGGCGACTGTGGGCATCACGCCGGGTCAAAATCTTTGGTGGCTAAAGCTTTCCGACATGGGTTTTCTGGTTGACACCTCACAAGGATGCAGAGGACTTAGTTCGCAAGTGTGACGGCTGTCAGAAATTCGGCCGGCATGCTCATGTTCTGGCTCAAGAGTTGAGGATGATACCAATCACTTGGCCGTTTGCGGTCTGGGGGCTTGATATGGTAGGACCTTTCAAGCGATCTAAGGATAAGAAAATGCACCTTTTGGTGGCGGTTGATAAATTTACTAAGTGGGTAGAGGCAGAGCCGGTCAGTAAATGTGATGCAGCTACGACAGTTCAAATTATTAAGAAGCTGATTTATCGCTTTAGTTACCACACAGTATTATTACAGACAATGGGACAAATTTATCCAAAGGAGCTATGAAAACGTTCTGTGAGAAAGAGCATATCCGGCTTGATGTTTCAGTCGTGGCACATCCACAGTCTAATGGTCAGGCAGAGCGAGCCAATCAGGAAATTTTTAGAGGTGTCAAGCCATGGCGCATGGTTCCTTTGAAACGGACACCCGAATGTTGGGTTGAGGAGTTGCCTTCCGTTTTGTGGAGCATCAGAACTACACCTAATAGATGTACATGTTTTACACCTTTCTTCATGGTGTATGGTGCTGAGGCAGTTCTACCCAGTGACATCCGGCACGACTCACCAAGGGTGGCAGCTTATGTTGAGATGGACAATGAGGTAGCCCGCCAAGATGCGTTGGACTCCTTGGATGAATCACGAGAGTTAGCAGTAGCCAGGTCGGCAATTTATCAACAAGACCTGCGACGCTATCATAGCCGCAGGATAAAGACCCGGACGTTCCAGGAAGGTGACCTGGTGCTCCGGTTGATTCAAGACCAATCTGGAATGCATAAGTTATCTCCACCATGGGAGGGGCCTTTTGTGGTCAGCAGGAACCTTAACAACGGGTCATATTACCTCATGGATGTTAGAGATGAGTGGGAAACCGTGGGACAAGAGACGTTGCAGCCCTGGAATATCGCACATCTGCGACCTTACTTTACTTAACAGGGGTTGAAAGCCGATATCATTATATGTATCATGAGCACATGAGTAAAAAGCTAGCATACTTGCACAGGACTGGGGCTTCTACTCTTATGTACACCTTTGTACAATCAAAGATAAAAATTTCCGGCTCAAAAAAAAGTTTGAGTTGAAGAGGGTCGTTCGCCGTCAAAACGGCTAATCTACCCTTCGGCTTTATGCCTTATTAAACGCTGTTGCAAAGAGGCTTCTTGCCTTCGGGTATAGCTTACTTCTCCTTTGCACAGTCAGCTGTCATTAAACTGTTGCACGGAGGCTTCTTGCCTCCGGGTATAGCTTACTTCTCCCTTGCACAGTTGGCTTTATGCCTAGTTTGGGTACATTAAGTGTTGATTGTTAACGGAGGCTTCTTACCTTTTGGTATAGCTTACAGTGCCCTAAGACTACAACGTGTATACCAAATTCTAGTTGCTTATCAACTGCGGCCATCGAAGGGGGCTTCTTACCGACGAGTATCGCTTATCTCACCCTAATGGCCGGCTTTATGCCACTTCCGGTTACTTATTAACCGCGGTTGTCGAAGGGGGCTTCTTACCGAAGGATTCGCTTATCTCACCCTAACAACCAGCGTTTACGCCAAAATTAAGTTGCTTATCAACTGTAGCTGTTGAAAGAGGCTTCTTACCTTCAGGTATAGCTTACTTCTCCTTTCAAAGAGTCGGCTTTATGCCGTCTCAGGCTAGTTATTAGCCGCGGTTGTCGATGGAGGCTTCTTGCCTTGGGTTATAGCTTACATCTCCCATTGACAGCCGGTGTTCACTATACTCTTACCAGTCAATCTCGCCTAGAGACCCTGAGTCGGTTCAAGAAATTGATGGCCAATCTCGCCTAGAGACCCTGAGCCGGTTCAAATAATTAACGGCCAATCTCGATAGAGACCCTGAACTGGTATGAGTTCAACCGTTCAGATCCACGCGGAAGAGTCGTCATATGAGTTTTTTTGAGGAAGGAAAGATCATCATCACGTATTGTATCATGCCGGCTTATCAAAGCCAGGTGAGAGCAAGGCCATTATAAGTCCCGGGTTGTCGCAGGCGAAACTACCCGGCACTTGGGGGCTACAAAGCCGAACTCTCCTCAAAGGTTCCGGCTCATCAATAGCCGCAGTTGTCGATAGAGGCTTCTTGCCATCAGGTATAGCTTACATTATCCTAAAAGACAACCGGCTCTTTAATAACTCCGTCTGATGAAAGCAGGAGCAATGTGGCTTCGGTCAAGAAAATTGAAGGTCTCAAAGAGATTGTTCGGCTTTAGTATACTGGAGAAAGGAATGGCGTCTTAAAAGACAGGCCCCTCATCAGAAAAATTCAAAGGTATATCCGTGAAGAGCCGGCAACACATCAAAACACAGAGAGGTGCAAATATATATGTCCACCAAGTGGTAGAGTCATGGTTACTCTATTACAAAAGATACTCTCAAAAAGAGCAAAAGCATTGTCAGCCGCCCACGACGGGTCATTACATAAAGTCTGTGCTCAGAAAGGCTAAAAGATTACAATTCAGTTGTTGGCAGCTCATCCTGCTCCGGCTCTTCTGCTGGCTTTATCTGAAGATTGCCCAAGTCCTAGTTACAGTCAGCCAGAGCAGGAAATGACCCCTCAAGGAATGGAGACGTGTCAAGCTCACAAGGAAAGAGATCCTTACTATGGGCGGGTGTCAGATCTTTCCACTCGTAGAGCGTCCCGCGGATTCTCTTCTCTTCTGCATCATAAGCCCCCTGACAGGTCTTCAAATCAGCTTCATTCGCCAAAACAGAGGCTAAATAGCGTGACTCTTTGACACACCGGGTATAATCTTCCTCGGTGAAATATGAGCCGTCATCTCTTTTAGACGTATAGCCATCCATCATTTCAGTCGGCGTTAGCTCGGGAGCAAAGGCAAGAGCCCGGCTCAAACTGGCAACGGCTCCTTGGTGGAAGGCGGACTTCTTGAGCTCTTCAATCTGCTTCGGCATTGTAGAGAAGAGTTCCAAGAACCCTTTTAGAGCAGTGGGGATCTTCTCCTTGTACTACACGCTCTTGATTGTGAAGATGGCGCCACAGTATAACTGCTCTGGAAAAGTATAAATGGCCTTCAATGGCAGAAGGCTATCAGAAGCCAACTGTCGGCTCCTAGGACCTTGATGAGTCGGATAAAATTAATGAGCCGCCAGTTTTTCTTACTAGCAATGCTAAAAAGGACAAAGTGAACAAAGAAGCTTACCAAATAGGGCGGCTGACATCTTCGCAATATGTTGTTTCAGACCTTGAAGTTCATCTGCCACGGCTGTAAGCCGCTGTTCAGCATCATCCGCCCGTTTGGTTAAGGCGGCCTTTTCAGATTCAGTCGTCTCTTTTAAAGAGGTGAGTTCGGCGGTAACACTGGCCAGTTCTTCTGCGAGAAGCCGACATTTTTCATCTGCGATATTTCGCGCTTCTTGCTGAGCTGCCAAGTTGGCCTTCAGATCCGTCAGCTGAGACTCGGCTTCATTCAAAGCTTCCTATAACACATCAAAATATAGGATAAGCCGCCAAAATGCAGGATGAGTGTTAAAAGAAAATACAAGTCTCAAACAGATTGCAAGCAATATATTTGACACTTGGGGGCTAATGTATATTTGATCTTGCAAGTATGCAGTTCCGGTTCATTTCCTTCGAAGTTGATCCGGAACTTGGGGGCTATATAATGGCTCTTCAATGTGCTAATAATGGAAGCACCGGCTCAACTTGATCAAATTTGAGCCGGCCCTTGGGGGCTACGGTTACATCTTCAAGTTGTCTACATTGTAGGCCCGGCTCAAATGTAATCTGAGACGGCCCTTGGGGGCTACGATTGGCAGTTCATTTTACTTACAGTACAAAGCTAAAGCAATTTTAAAAAGAATTTGACATGACAATCTAAGCAAGAGGTCACAGAAAGACCCGGCTCAACGATTCAATACGTTAAGCCGGATCTTGGGGGCTAAGAAAGGATATAGTAAAGAAGGAAAAGTACCTCATATTTTGTCTTCATGGAAGAGATCAACCGAAGTTTCAAATCTCGGCTGGTGGTAACCCGGTTTATGTACCCAGCGTGTAGCTCTTCAACGGTCATCTTCTCATATGAAGAGTCGAAGTTCAGTTTCTTTGAAGCTTCAGCTGGCTCTGTATGTTTGGTCAACACATGAGCCGGAGGCGTTTGGTGACCAGACCCGGTGATAACAACATCCGGGGTGTCAGGGGTCTTGGCAGTTGTCACCAGCTTAGAAGGGGCCCTTGGAGGGCTCTCCATGATGACATCTTCAATGGCCGGCTCAGCGGAGGCAGCCGGCGGATTTTCTTCCGGTTGAGTTTCTTCCGGCTGCTCGGGCTCCAGTTCTTCAATAACTGGGCCGGAGGAGGGCTTGTTGGCCTTGCAACGCTTAGGTTGAGCACTGCAAAAAAAAGAAGAATCAGCGGTTGAAGATATTGCTAATCATAGTAACAACCGGCTATCAAGATGCTTACAGTGGATTAATCTTAGGCGGTGGTATGATTTGTTGGAAATATGCCCTAGAGGCAATAATAAAATGGTTATTATTGTATTTCCTAGTTCATGATAATTGTCTATTGTTCATGCTATAATTGTGTTAACCGGAAACCGTAATACATGTGTGAATACATAGACCACAACGTGTCCCTAGTGAGCCTCTAGTTGGCTAGCTCGTTGATCAATAGATGGTCTCGGTTTCATGACCATGGACATTGGATGTCGTTGATAACGGGATCACATCATTAGGAGAATGATGTGATGGACAAGACCCAAATCCTAAGCATAGCACAAGATCGTGTAGTTCGTTTGCTAAAGCTTTTCAATGTCAAGTGTCATTTCCTTAGACCATGAGATTGTGTAACTCCCGGATACCGTAGGAATTCTTTGGGTGTGCCAAACGTCACAACGTAACTGGGTGGCTATAAAGGTACGCTACGGGTATCTCCGAAAGTGTCTGTTGGGTTGACACGAATCGAGACTGGGATTTGTCACTCCGTGTGACGGAGAGGTATCTCTGGGCCCACTCGGTAAGACATCATCATTATGAGCTCAATGTGACTAAGGAGTTAGTCACGGGATGATGTATTATGGAACGAGTAAAGAGACTTGCCGGTAACGAGATTGAACAAGGTATGGGGATACCGACGATCGAATCTCGGGCAAGTACCATACCGATAGACAAAGGGAATTGTATACGAGATTGATTGAATCCTTGACATCGTGGTTCATCCGATGAGATCATCGTGGAGTACGTGGGAGCCAACATGGGTATCCAGATCCCGCTGTTGGTTATTGACCGGAGAGGTGTCTCGGTCATGTCTACGTGTCTCCCGAACCCGTAGGGTCTACACACTTAAGGTTCGATGACGCTAGGGTTATAGGGAAAAGGTATACGTGATTACCGAAGGTTGTTAGAAGTCCCGGATGAGATCCCGGACGTCACGAGGAGCTCCGGAATGGTCCGGAGGTAAAGATTGATATATAGGAAGTCCAGTTTTGGTCACCGGAAAGTTTTCGGGCTCATCGGTATTGTACCGGGAGTGTCGGGAGGGTGCCGGAGGACCCCCGGGAGGGGTGTGACGACCAGAGGACTTAGTGGGCCTTTAGAGGAGGTGTGCCAGCCCATATTGGTCCAGCCAAGACCTCCTAGAAGGGCCCATGCAGCTGGGATCTAGAGATAAGGGCAAAAGGGGTTTGAAAGGAGGAGATCCACCTCCCTTGTGGGAGGTGGACTCCTCCCCCACTTCGGCCGAACCTCTCCTCCTTGGAGGAGGGGCCAAGCCAGCCCTCCCTCTCCCTCCTCCTATATATACTTGAGGTTTTGGCCCTTTGAGAACAGATCTGAACTCTCTCTCTCTCGGCGAAGCTCTACCTCTCTTCTTCCTCCTCCGCAGCGCTTGGCGAAGCCCTGCCGGGATACCTTGATACTCCACCACCACTACGCCGTCGTGCTGCTGCTGGAGCTCTTCCCCAACCTCTCCTTCCTCCTTGCTGGATCAAGGCGTAGGAGACGTCACCGGGCTGCACGTGTGTTGAACGCGGAGGTGCCGTCCGTTCGGCACTTGGTCGGATCTTCCGCGATCTGAATCGCTGCGAGTATGACTCCATCAACCGCGTTCTTGTAACGCTTCCGTTTAGCGATCTTCAAAGGTATGAAGATGCAATCTCTCCCCTCTCGTTGCTGGTTTCTCCATAGATAGATCTTGGTGACACGTAGGAAAATTTTGATTTACTACTACGTCTCCCAACAGTGGCATCATGAGCTAGGTCTATGCGTAGAATCTATGCATGAGTAGAACACAAAGCAGTTGTGGGCGTCGATTTTGTTAATATGCTTGCCATTACTAGTCTTATCTTGATTCGACGGTATTGTGGGATGAAGCGGCCCGGACCAACCTTACACGTACGCTTACGTGAGACCGGTTCCACCGCCTGACATGCACTAGTTGCATAAGGTGGCTAGCGGGTGTCTGTCTCTCCCACCTTAGTCGGATTGGATTCGATGAAAAGGGTCCTTATGAAGGGTAAATAGAAATTGGCATATCACGTTGTGGTTTTGACGTAGGTAAGAAACGTTCTTGCTAGAAACCTATAGCAACCACGTAAAAACTTGCAACTACAAATTAGAGGACGTCTAACTTGTTTTTGCAGCATATGCCGTGTGATGTGATATGGCCAAAAGGATGTGATGTGATGCATTGTGATGTATGAGATTGATCATGTTCTTGTAATAGGGTTCACGACTTGCATGTCGATGACTATGACAACCGGCAGGAGCCATAGGAGTTGTCTTATTTATTGTATGACCTGCGAGTCAATCATAAACGCCATGTAATTACTTTACTTTATTGCTAAGCGTTAGCCATAGCAGTAGAAGTAATAGTTGGCGAGACAACCTCATGAAGACACAATGATGGAGATCATGAAGATGGAGATCATGGTGTCGTGCCGGTGACAATGATGATCATGGTGCCCCGAAGATGGAGATCATAGGAGCAAGATGATATTGGCCATATCATGTCACTATATTGATTGCATGTGATGTTTATCATGTTTACATCTTATTTGCTTAGAACGACGGTAGTAAATAAGATGATCTCTCAATAAAATTTCAAGATAAGTGTTCACCCTAACTGTGCACCGTTGCTAAGGATCGTTGTTCCGAAGCACCACGTGATGATCGGGTGTGATAGGTTCTAACGTTCGCATACAACGGGTGTAAGCCAGATTTACACACGCGAAACACTTAGGTTGACTTGACGAGCCTAGCATGTACAGACATGGCCTCGGAACACGGAAGACCGAAAGGTCGAACATGAGTCGTATAGAAGATACGATCAACATGGAGATGTTCACCATGGATGACTAGTCCGTCTCACGTGATGATCGGACACGGGCTAGTTGACATGGATCATGTGTCACTTAGATGACTAGAGAGATGTCTATCTGAGTGGGAGTTCATTGAATAATTTGATTATGTGAACTCGATTATCATGAACTTAGTCTAAAATTGCCTTTAATATCTATATTGTAGATCCAATGGCCAACGCAAATGTCAACCTCAATTTCAACGCGTTCCTAGAGAAAACCAAGCTGAAAGATGATGGAAGCAACTATGCGGACTGGGTCCGTGGCTTGAGGATCATCCTCATAGCTTCCAAGAGATTGTATGTCCTTGATGCACCGCTAGGTGACCCACCCATTATCCCAGCGGACCAAAACGTTACGAACGCTTGGCAGTCGCGCTGCGATGATTACTCCCTTGTTCAGTGCGGCATGCTTTACAGTTTAGAATCGGGGCTCCAAAAGCGTTTTGAGCTACACGGAGCATATGAGATGTTCCAAGAGCTGAAACTGGTTTTCCAAGCTCATGCCCGAGTCGAGAGATATGACATCTCTAACAAGTTCTTCAGCTGTAAGATGGAGGAGAACAGTTCTGTTAGTGAGCACATCCTCAAGATGTCTGGGCTTCACAACCGCTTGACTCAGCTGGGAGTTAATCTCCCGGATGACTCAGTCATTGACAGAATCCTCCAGTCGCTTCCACCTAGCTACAAAAGCTTTGTGATGAACTACAACATGCAGGGAATGGAGAAGTCCATTCCTGAGTTGTACTCGATGCTGAAATCAGCAGAGGTCGAGATGAGAAAGGAGCATCAAGTGTTGATGGTAAACAAGACCACTAGTTTCAAGAAAGGCAAGGGTAAGAAGAACTTCAAGAAGGACGGCAAAGCTGTTGCCGCGCCCGGTAAGCAAGTTGCCGGGAAGAAGAAGAACAAGAATGGACCCAAGCCTGAGACTGAGTGTTTCTATTGTAAGGGTACCGGTCACTGGAGGCGGAACTGCCCCAAGTACTTAGCGGATAAGAAGGACGGCAACATTAAAGGTATATGTGATATACTTGTTATTGATGTGTACTTGACCAGCGCTCGTAGTAGCTCCTGGGTATTTGATACCGGTGCAGTTGCTCACATTTGTAACTCCAAGCAGGAGCTGCGGAATAAGCGGAGGCTGGCCAAGGACAAGGTGACGATGCGCGTCGGGAATGGTTCCAAGGTCGATGTGATCGCCGTCGGCACACTACCTCTACTTCTACCTTCGGGATTAGTTTTAAACCTTAATAATTTTTATTTAGTACCAGCTTTGAGCATGAACATTGTATCTGGATCTCGCTTGATGCGAGATGGCTACTCATTTAAATCCGAGAATAATGGTTGTTCTATTTATATGAGAGAAATGTTTTATGCTCATGCCCCGCTGGTCAATGGTTTATTTTTGATGAATCTCGAACGTGATGTTACACATATCCATAGTGTGAGTACCAAAAAGTGTAAAGTTGATAACGATAGTCCCACTTACATGTGGCACTGCCGTCTTGGCCATATTGGTGTCAAACGCATGAAGAAGCTCCATGCTGATGGACTTTTGGAGTCACTTGATTTCGAATCATTTGACACATGCGAACCATGCCTCTTGGGCAAGATGACCAAGACTCCATTCTCCGGAACAATCGAGCGAGCAACTGACTTGTTGGAGATAATACATACCGATGTATGCGGTCCAATGAGTGTCGAGGCTCGCGATGGCTACCGTTATGTTCTCACCCTCACTGATGACTTGAGCAGATATGGGTATGTCTACTTAATGAAACACAAGTCTGAAACCTTTGAAAGGTTCAAGGAATTTCAGAGTGAGGTCGAGAATCAACGTGACAGGAAAATAAAATGCCTACAATCTGATCGTGGCGGAGAATATTTGAGTCACGAGTTTGGCAGACACCTTAGGAAATGTGGAATTGTTTCACAACTCACGCCGCCCGGCACACCTCAGCAAAATGGTGTGTCTGAACGTCGTAATCGCACTCTATTGGATATGGTGCGATCTATGATGTCTCTTACCGACTTACCGCTATCATTTTGGGGATATGCATTAGAGACTACCGCATTCACTTTAAATAGGGCACCGTCTAAATCCGTTGAGACGACACCGTATGAATTATGGTTTGGAACCTAAGCTGTCGTTTCTAAAAGTTTGGGGATGCGATGCTTATGTGAAGAAACTTCAACCTGAGAAGCTCGAACCCAAAGCAGAAAAGTGCGTCTTCATAGGATATCCCAAAGAGACTATTGGGTATACCTTCTACCTACGATCCGAAGGCAAAGTCTTTGTTGCCAAGAATGGATCCTTTCTCGAGAAAGAGTTTCTCTCGAAAGAAGTAAGTGGGAGGAAAATAGAACTTGATGAGGTAATTGTACCTCCACTCGAACCGGAGAGTAGCACAGCACAGGAAGTTGTTTCTGTGGAGCCTACACCGGCTAGAGAGGAAGTTAATGATGATGATCATGAAACTTCAGATCAAGTTGCTATTCGAAGGTCCACTAGGACACGTTCCGCACCAGAGTGGTACGGCAATCCTGTCCTAGAGATCATGTTGTTGGACAACGGTGAACCTTCGAACTATGAAGAAGCGATGGCGGGCCCGGATTCCGACAAATGGCTTGAGGCCATGAAATCCGAGATAGGATCCATGTATGAGAACAAAGTATGGACTTTGGTGGACTTGCCTGATGATAAGCGAGCCATTGAAAATAAATGGATCTTTAAGAAGAAGACTGACGCAGACGGTAATGTGACCGCCTATAAAGCTCGGCTTGTCGTTAAGGGTTATCGACAAGTTCAAGGAGTTGACTACGATGAGACATTCTCACCCGTAGCGATGCTAAAGTCTGTCCGAATCATGTTAGCAGTTGCCGCATTTTATGATTATCAGATCTGGCAAATGGACGTCAAAACGGCATTCCTTAATGGCTTCCTCAAGGAAGAACTGTATATGATGCAGCCGGAAGGTTTTGTCGATCCTAAAGATGCTAACAAGGTATGCAAGCTCCAGCGCTCCATCTATGGGCTGGTGCAAGCATCTCGGAGTTGGAACATTCGCTTTAATGAGGTGATTAAAGCGTTTGGGTTTGTACAGGTTTATGGAGAACCCTGTATTTACAAGAAAGTGAGTGGGAGCTCTATAGCATTTCTTATACTGTATGTGGATGACATGCTGATAATGGAAAATAATATAGAACTCTTGGAAAGTATCAAGGCCTACTTGAATAAGTGTTTTTCAATGAAGGACCTTGGAGAAGCTGCTTACATATTAGGTATTAAGATCTATAGAGATAGATCGAAACGCCTCATTGGTCTTTCACAAAGCACATACCTTGAAAAAATATTGAAGAAGTTCAATATGGATCAGTCCAAGAAGGGGTTCTTGCCTGTGTTGCAAGGTGTGAGATTGAGTACGACTCAATGCCCGACCACGGCAAAGGATAGAGAAGATATGAGTGTCATCCCCTATGCTTCAGCCATAGGCTCTATCATGTATGCCATGCTGTGTACCAGGCCTGATGTGAACCTTGCCATAAGTTTGGTAGGGAGGTACCAAAGTGATCCCGGAGCGGAACACTGGACAGCGGTCAAGAATATCCTGAAGTACCTGAAAAGGACAAAGGACATGTTTCTCGTTTATGGAGGTGCCGAAGAGCTCGTCGTAAAGGGTTACGTCGATGCTAGCTTTGACACAGATCTGGACGACTCCAAGTCGCAAACCGGATACGTGTATATTTTGAATGGAGGGGCAGTGAGCTGGAGCAGCAGCAAGCAAAGTGTCGTGGCAGCATCTACATGTGAAGCGGAGTACATAGCTGCTTCGGAAGCAGCAAAGGAGGGAGTCTGGATGAAGGAGTTCATCACCGACCTAGGAGTGATTCCGAATGCGTCGGGCCCGATGACTCTACTCTGTGACAACACTGGAGCTATTGCCCTTGCGAAGGAGCCCAGGTTTCACAAGAAGACAAGACACATCAAGCGCCGCTTCAACTCCATCCGTGATTACATTCAGGAGGGAGACATAGATATTTGTAAAGTGCATACGGATCTGAATGTCGCAGATCCGTTGACTAAACCTCTCTCACGAGCAAAACATGATCAGCACCAGAATGCTATGGGTGTTCGATTCATCACAATGTAACTAGATTATTGACTCTAGTGCAAGTGGGAGACTGTTGGAAATATGCCCTAGAGGCAATAATAAAATGGTTATTATTGTATTTCCTAGTTCATGATAATTGTCTATTGTTTATGCTATAATTGTGTTAACCGGAAACCGTAATACATGTGTGAATACATAGACCACAACGTGTCCCTAGTGAGCCTCTAGTTGGCTAGCTCGTTGATCAATAGATGGTCTCGGTTTCACGACCATGGACATTGGATGTCGTTGATAACGGGATCACATCATTAGGAGAATGATGTGATGGACAAGACCCAAATCCTAAGCATAGCACAAGATCGTGTAGTTCGTTTGCTAAAGCTTTTCAATGTCAAGTGTCATTTCCTTAGACCATGAGATTGTGTAAGTCCCGGATACCGTAGGAATTCTTTGGGTGCGCCAAACGTCACAACGTAACTGGGTGGCTATAAAGGTACGCTATGGGTATCTCCGAAAGTGTCTGTTGGGTTGACACGAATCGAGACTGGGATTTGTCACTCCGTGTGACGGAGAGGTATCTCTGGGCCCACTCGGTAAGACATCATCATTATGAGCTCAATGTGACTAAGGAGTTAGTCACGGGATGATGTATTACGGAACGAGTAAAGAGACTTGCCGGTAACGAGATTGAACAAGGTATGGGGATACCGACGATCGAATCTCGGGCAAGTACCATACCGATAGACAAAGGGAATTGTATACGGGATTGATTGAATCCTTGACATCGTGGTTCATCCGATGAGATCATCGTGGAGTACGTGGGAGCCAACATGGGTATCCAGATCCCGCTGTTGGTTATTGACCGGAGAGGTGTCTCGGTCATGTCTACGTGTCTCCCGAACCCGTAGGGTCTACACACTTAAGGTTCGATGACGCTAGGGTTATAGGGAAAAGGTATACGTGATTACCGAAGGTTGTTCGGAGTCCCGGATGAGATCTCGGACGTCAAGAGGAGCTCCGGAATGGTCCGGAGGTAAAGATTGATATATAGGAAGTCCAGTTTTGGTCACCGGAAAGTTTTCGGGCTCATCGGTATTGTACCGGGAGTGCCGGGAGGGTGCCGGAGGACCCCCGGGAGGGGTGTGACGACCAGAGGACTTAGTGGGCCTTTAGAGGAGGTGTTCCAGCCCATATTGGTCCAGCCAAGACCTCCTAGAAGGGCCCATGCGGCTGGGATCTAGAGATAAGGGCAAAAGGGGTTTGAAAGGAGGAGATCCACCTCCCTTGTGGGAGGTGGACTCCTCCCCCACTTCGGCCGAACCTCTCCTCAATGGAGGAGGGGCCAAGCCAGCCCTCCCTCTCCCTCCTCCTATATATACTTGAGGTTTTGGCCCTTTGAGAACAGATCTGAACTCTCTCTCTCTCGGCGATCTTCAAAGGTATGAAGATGCAATCTCTCCCCTCTCGTTGCTGGTTTCTCCATAGATAGATCTTGGTGACACGTAGGAAAATTTTGATTTACTACTACGTCTCCCAACATGATTGACTCCGAAGAGTCGCCAGAGGAAGGAGATTTCTGCAAAGATAAAACAGAAAGGTGAAGAGAGTATCAAGTTTACAAAGGGAAAGATAATGGAAAAGAAGGGGTTCAAACCTCGGCAGGGCGTTTCTTGGGAGCCGGAGAATTTGGCAACCTGGACATGAGCTCGGTAGAGCCGGTGCTTCGAGTCTGTCGGCGCTCGATTTGCTATTGCTTTTTTAAGAGAAAATCGGGAGCCAAATAAGCAAGAGGGTGTGAAAGAGGAACTTTTTTGATAACCCGCCGCGGCTTTCGGGGGATGAAATATTCTGAGCCGGAGGAAAGGTAATTTACCTCAGGAGCATTGGCACGGCTGGTTTCCACTTCATCTTGTGAATAAAGTAAGTGTTAAAATAGGAAGGTAAAAGATCAAGCGAGATAGTTGAAACTTTACCTCTGAGCTGGATGATGGTGGCGGGTCAAACAAATTGTCTTGCGGACATGCTTTTTAGCCTTCTTAGTTGGGACCTTCTTCCTGGATTTTTTTGGAGGGGCAACATATTCCCTCTTCCAGAAGTCTGAGTCGGCCTATAAGAATGACCCGGAGAGTGAATATCAAATCAGCAAAGTGCAAACAACGTCTGAGAGATGGAAGAGAAGAGAGTAAACTTACATCGGGAGCCGTATTGTTGGCACTAAAAGGTGCCAGGCCAATCTAGCTACATGATCCGGAAGCTTCATGGACAAGGCTCCGGATGGCGAGGGTAATATCATTCTCTGTCAACGAAGATCGGCTAAAGCATAATGAGCTATCATACTTGCCTTTGTATTCGCACATGAGCCGGCTTCTATGGCTCAAAGGCATAATCCACCACGAAATCCAACAGCGGATTAGATCTAGCTCGATTAAGCCGTTGGCCATGAGAGCCTTGATTTTGGCATGGGCCAGCTCATATCTTGCGCGTTCTGAAGCTGATAGCCGGCCCGGAAGCTCTGATGTTGTTGAGAGTCGGGAAGGACGATAACCCGGAAAAGGATGTTCGTTTTCAGGAGAGGTGTCCTTGCAATAGAGCCAAGTCATGTTCCAGTCCTTGGGGTGACTCGGCATCTGTGTAGCCAGAAAGATGATGTCCCTATGCCGTTGGATGGACATGCCTCCAAGTTCTAGGCTCGGGTCGGCTTTCACCTCAGTTTGTCGGTTAGCATAAAAGAACTCCCGAAAGAATCCCACTGACGGATTGATTTGAAGGTAAGCTTCATAGAGTACTTGGAAATTGCATATATTGAGACGGAATTGGGGGCCAAGTCTTGCGGGTGAAGCTTGTAACAGTGAAGGACGTCCCGAAAGAATTTGGAGTCGGGAGGCATGAACCCTCGTTCAATATGGTCAGAGAACACCACAACTTCGCCTTCTTGAGGTTTGGGCCGCGTCTCATCACCTGGGACCCGCCAGCTAATGACTTCCTTAGGAGGAAGGGTAGCCGCGTGAACAAAATCCGACAAAAATTCCTCTGTAATGCATGACCCAACCAAGTTGCATGAGTTGGACGCACGAGACATGTTGGCGGCTTAAGTACTGTGCAAGATAAAAGGTGCGATGAGTCGGAGCGCAGGCAAATATTTTTGACGGCTTAAAATTTTTAAGGGCTCTACGCATAAAGCGGAAAGACTCGGCTGGTAAAAGCCGGAGGAGCTTGGCAACTCAACAGGGAAGGGGAAGATCGAAAAATCGACTAAGTCCTAACAACAGATTCTGCAAGATGTCACTATATCTAGGGATCTACAAAAGCAGTGAAAATGAATTTTATTTCTGATCTATCGATGAACACCGCAGGAAAAAAGAAACGAACTGGGGCCATCGAGGCCCGTGCATTACGCGCGACCGGCCCACGCGCGGCGGCGGAGCAAAAGCGCATCCTAAAGACGTTAGCGGCGGCGAGATGTGCTAGCGATAACGGTGCTGGAACCCAAACGACGGCGGCGGAGCTCCGGTGAAAACCCTACTATGGCGGCGACCATCTAGGGAGCAGGAAAACTTACCGGACACGACGCAGCAGAGGCGGACGGATCTCTGGTACGTTCAGGGTGATGCAGCGGCCAAGGTCGGGGACGATGTGCGGACGGCGTCGGCACAGAGCACGAAGGCGCTGGGGTGGCAACAGGAAGAAGAGGAAGAAACAGAGGCACGGGCGGGAGAATGGAAACCCTAACCCGCACAGGTCATATTTAAAAGGGGGTTAAGGAAGGCGCGAAAATCTAGGCGATGACACCGTTCGACCGAGGCGAACGCCTCGATTCTCGAGATGACAGTTAAGTGAAAGATTTGGTGACACGTCAACAGATCTCATGACGTCATGCCCGGGCGACTCGCCAAAAGTAGAAGAGAAGGATGAAGTGAGCAAGCTCAGTTCAACCTGGGGCCTAATGTTGGGGATATGACCCACCGAAGAGGCTCCGGGTCATGTTAATGGCTCGTGAACCGGCCCAAAGGTGAGTCATAATATTAAGTGACCCAAGAGGATAGGCGGCTCACGATGTGGGCCGTAAGACGGCCCGGACTGAGAAGACCCGGGCGTACAAGCCGACTCACAGACGGCTTGACCAAGAAGATAGAGAGAGACTCGGTTAGCCATTGTAATGAACCGGATGTTCTGACCTCTTATATAAAGGCAGACATGGGGCGGCTTAGGGGGAGGCAATAGAGAACTAGGTCAAGCTTTTAGCTCCTTGTAATCGATACGCAAATAATACAAACACAAGCAGGACGTAGGCCGTTACCTCGATTTGAGGGGCCAAACCTGGGTAAACCCGTGTATTTCATCCCGACTAAACCCTTTGAGTCCACCTCATTGGCGATGGCCTCGAACCTAAGTACGTTCACCCGGACATCTGCCGTGATAAAACCACGACAGGTACCAAAGTGATCCCGGAGCAGAACACTGGACATCGGTCAAGAATATCCTGAAATACCTGAAAAGGACAAAGGACATGTTTCTCGTATATGGAGGTGCCAAAGAGCTCATCGTAAAGGGTTACATCGATGCTAGCTTCGCAACAGATCCGGACGACTCCAAGTCGCAAACCGGATACGTGTATATTTTGAATAGAGGGGCAGTCAGCTGGTGCAGTAGCAAGCAAAGCGTCGTGGCAGCATCTACATGTGAAGCGGAGTACATAGCTGCTTCGGAAGCAACAAAGGATGGAGTCTGGATGAAGGAGTTCATCACCGACCAGGAGTGATTCCCAATGCGTCGGGACCGATGACTCTATTCTGTGACAACACTAGAGATATTACCCTTGTGAAGGAGCCCAGGTTTCACAAGAAGACAAGATATATCAAGCACCGCTTCAACTCCATCCATGATTACATTCAGGAGGGAGATATAGATATTTGTAAAGTACATACGGATCTTAATGTCACAGATCCGTTGACTACAGATCTCTCACGAGTAAAACATGATCAACACCAGAATGCTATGGGTGTTCGATTCATCACAATGTAACTAGATTATTGACTCTAGTGCAAGTGGGAGACTATTAGAAATATGCCCTAGAGGCAATAATAAAATGGTTATTATTGTATTTCCTTGTTCATGATAATTGTCTATTGTTCATGCTATGATTGTGTTAACCGGAAACCATAATACATGTGTGAATACATAGACCACAACATGTACCTAGTGAGCCTCTAGTTGACTAGCTCGTTGATCAATAGATGGTCACGGTTTCAAGACCATGGAAATTGGATGTCGTTGATAAGGGGATCACATGATTAGGAGAATGATGTGATGGACAAGACCCAATCCTAAGCATAGCACAAGATCATGTAGTTCATCTGCTAAAGCTTTTCCAATGTCAAGTATCATCTCCTTAGACCATGAGATTGTGCAACTCCTGGATACCATAGGAATAATTTGGGTGTGCCAAATGTCACAACGTAACTAGGTGGCTATAAAGGTACACTACGGGTGTCTTCGAAAGTATCTGTTGGGTTGGCACGAATCGAGACACGGATTTGTCACTCCGTATGACGGAGAGGTATCTCTGGGCCCACTCGGTAAGACATCATCATAATGAGCTCAATGTGACTAAGGATTTAGCCACGGAATGATGTGCTACGGAACGAGTAAAGAGACTTGCCGGTAACGAGATTGAACAAGGTATGGGGATACCGACGATCAAATCTCGGGCAAGTCTCATACCGGTAGACAAAGGGAATTGTATACGGGATTGATTGAATCCCCGACATTGTGGTTCATCCGATGAGATCATCATGGAGCATGTGGGAGCGAACATGGTTATCTAGATCCTGTTGTTGGTTATTTACCGGAGAGGTGTCTCGGTCATGTCTACGTGTCTCCTGAGCCCGTAGGGTCTACACACTTAAGGTTTGATAACACTAGGGTTATAGGGAAATAGTGTACGTGGTTACTGAAGGTTGTTCGGAGTCCCGTATGAGATCCTGGACATCACGAGGAGTTCTGGAATGGTCCGGAGTTAAAGATTCATATATAGGAAGTGAGGTTTTTGTCACCGGAAGAGTCTCGGGCATCACCGGTAACGTACCGGGACCACCGGAAGGGTTCCAGGGGTCCACCAAGTGGGGCCGCCAGCCCCAGAGGGCTGCGTGGGCCAAGAGTGGAAGGGACCAACCCCAGAGTGGTCTGGTGCGCCCTCCGCCCTGGCCCAAGGCACAGGAAAGGTGGGAGGGAGGGAAAACCCTAGACCCAGATGGGCCTAAGGCCCACCTAGGGCTATGCCCTCCCCCTCTTCCTCTGTGGCCGCCGGCCAGATGGCCATCTAGGGCCGACCGCAGCCCTTAGGGTGGGAAACCTAGGGCTGCGCCCTCCCTCCCCCTCCTCCTATATATAGTGGAGGGTTTTGGGGCTGCGAGACACATGAGTTCTCTCTCTCGGCGTAGCCCTACCCTTCCTCTTCCTCGTTCTCCGCGGTGCTTGTGGAAGCCCTGCCGGAGACCATGCAAGTCCACTGCCACCACGCCGTCGTGGTGCCGGAGCTCTCCCTCAACCTCTCCTTCCTCCTTGTTGGATCAAGGCGTAGGAGACGTCACCGGGCTGCACGTGTGTTGAACGCGGAGGTGCCGTTGTTCGGTGCTAAGATCGGAGTCCACCGCGATCTGAATTGCTGCGAGTACGACTCCCCCAACCGCGTTCTTGTAACGCTTCCACTTAGCGATCTTCAAAGGTATGAATATGCACTCTCCCCTTACTTGTTGATGGTTTCTCCATAGATAGATCTTGGTGAACACGTAGATTTTTTTTTGATTTACTACTACGTCTCCCAACAGAACTTTGTACGCTATCATGTGTTGAGTCGTTACTTCGATGCAATTTGGACAACATGAATAATTTATGATGTTATTGTAGTATTCATGGTTTATGTGTTCTTTTGTCTTACTTGTATCTCTTTGGATCTTGGTAGGCTTGTGCATGCATATTTATTATGTGTATATCTACATGCCTTGTTTGCCTTATTTGATCCAATATATAAGGTAAATCCATCTAATCCTTAATAGTTAAGATGTCCATGAAATTCAAATCCATATCCATATGCACATATTTAAGTGGTTTTGCCCTATGTTTGTAGTTATGCTAACTACTTCAGACCCAATAAGTTTGGGGACCATATTGTACTGAAATTGTTTTAGGTACATTTGAGAAGCATTGGGTGCTTGGCTTCTTCATGATGGTGGTGGCACTGTGAGGAAATTAGAGCCAAGCTTGGACATTTTTTTGATCTACTACTTCATGCCAATGCTTTCTCGGTAACAAGTATTTCCTTCATGCATACATTTCTTGCATTCAACCTTGTGTAGGTTGCATCATGGCATGAATGTCTTGACTCATTCTTGTGATGCTTGTTTCCATACTCAAAACATCCCAATACTAATCTCTTGTTGCTAGTTGTGTTGTCTTTGATTGTTGTGTGTTTGGACTTCATAAATATTCAAATAAGATAATATTAATCCATGTGCTATACTTTCAAGCAAAGATCTCATTGGTATATTTTATGACCCCCGTTTAGATATCTTATTCTTTCCTTTTGTAAGTATGTCATGTGTACATCCTTATTTGCGGATATATATCATCATGATTGGCATCTACCTAGAATCTTATACACATGAGATAAGTTACATATCTAGTTGATATCCCTATTCTTTCATGTCCACTGTTTCATCATATTTTTATATCTTTGGTGGCTCCATGGAAGCATTTGTCTTATGAGTGCGTGTCTTACCCCTTTGCATCTTAGTGCACGCATGTTTGGTGAATATTGTTGTCCTCTTGCTTGTCTTGACAAGCCTATTATTTCATATCTTCAACATGGGTTGTCACAAGCTTTGATTTTTAAATTTTCATATTAGTGAGGTTGTGAACCTGTTTGCTTGATGTGTGTGTGACCTGCTTAACTTCGTATGTGTGGGAAGGACATGTCTTGCACCTTGTATCTCATTTACTCAAGACTATGTTGATGCTTAATTCTCATCCTTATATTAGTCTTCTCAAGTGCTTTGAAGTGACTCACACACATCATTTTGGTTGTGCCTATTCTTAGGTTGCCTCATTTACATGTTGCTCAACCATATGTTTGTTGCAAATGCTAGGTTTCTTTTCTTATCTATGCTTGCTTGCAATTGTTTTGTGTTCCTATTGATTTTTGTGGAGTGATGATCCTATTTTGTGCACTTGTATCCAAATACAAAAAAGTCTAAATAGTGCACAAATCATGGGGAGGTTCTCTATTTTTCTTAGAACACTCCTCTTCCCAAATCATAATATTCTTTTATCCTTTTGGCTCGTCGGATCTTTTGATTGCTTGCTTCACCTTGTCTTATGAAAATGATATCAATTTGTGCCATGTGCTTTGTGCCATGTGCCTTTCTCTTATGCTAGTCTCAAAGTTCTGTAATAGTGGATTCACCTGTGGATATCATGTTCTTATCAATTACAACCTTTTTGTGTATACGGGTTTCTTTGTGGATACATATCATGATTATTTTTGACCACTCAGAAATTTTTATACATAAGAAAGTTCATATCTTTTCTTGATATCATTTATTCCTCGCTGGACACTTTGTGTGTTCCTTTTATTCGTATAGTGGTTTCGGTGAGAGGTTGTGTCATGAGTGCATGTACGTTTTGCATACAACCTTGCATACTCATGTGTTTTGAATGTATGTTGGACCCATGCTTGAAATGATGATCACATTGGATATTCCTATTATATCTTGTCCAAAATATGTTCTTTGGATCTTCTGGATCTTTTCCTTGCATGTCTAATGCTTGTTTTCATATCTTAGTATCTGGTTGCATTCTATAGTTTCCGAGCTCCTCCAATTGTTCATCATTGAATATGTGCATTTGTTTTCACTTCCATTTTGTGATATGCACACATCAAGGAGGAACTCATACTATATTGGTCTTCTAGATGTTTTGTCTTCCATTTTGGCTTTTGTTACCAATGGGGGAGAAGTTTAGAGGGTTTTAGATAAATATCTTTTGAAGTTTTTGTTGTCATTCATGCATAGCTACCCTAGTCATATGTGCTTGTTGCATGAATGAGTACATAAACTCCACCTAGTTTATATCTATGCAATGAAATTCAAAGTTCATCCACATATGCATATATTATGGGGGAGCTTTCTCTATAGATTATGGTCCTACTAACATCAAATACTTGTGTGGTATTTTGATATTAATACAACCGGTTTTCATAACATCAAGTTTCTTTGTAATACTTGATGCTATCAAAATCACCCCAAGTATTCAATTTATCTTCGGATAAATTGCATGCTTCTTTAAAAATTCATTATATAAACCCTCTTGTTGAGATTGTCATCAATTACCAAAATGGGGGAGATTGAAAGTACATGTAGTCCCCATGTATGGTTTTGGTAATTAAATGACAATCCTAATGGACTAATGTTTGCATTGAGATATACATTTGAAAGAAAGTTCCATTTGCAATGGATTGAGACTTGATAATGAATGACAATTCATATGAAGAAACGATGACATCAAGTTATATAGAAAGGTTTGTTCCATGGGTGATGCAAGAAGGAGACTGAATGGATTCATAATGAATGCCATATACATATAGTTGTGCATCAAGATTATTCATGGAGCAAAGATAATTGTTGACCAAGATGAAGATCGAAGATTGAATTCAAAGATGCTCAACACAAAGCGCAAATCATGTATCACATGGGATCTTGTGGTATGGTAAGAATTTGTCAATTGCGCTTTGTGTACTAACCCAGTCTATATGTTTTCTATATCTATGAGGGTTAGCTGATTCTCATGGACTTACATCAAGAGAAAGATTTCAAGTGTCCATGAGAGGATGACATCAAGAGTTGATGATCATGGTTGACAAGGGCAAGTTCAAGATAGCCATCCTGAAGGATTACATGCTTAAAGCTTGTGGATGATCACATGACGAACATATGAACATGAATACAATGCAATGCTCCCCACATGGCTTATGGGGGAGCTATTTGAAGTCTTCACCAAGTATAATGATCAAGATCATTGTTCTGACTTGAGCCAAGCATAAACGTCAACACCAAGCTCAAATGGAATGCTTTAGTCAAACGTATTAGTTCCTTTAGCTTTAGTTGTGAGGATCGATGACCATTGAAAAGGATATATGCTCAAGAATGAGTTTCTGGAAGCTATCTAGTATAGTTCTTTTATGATTCTTGAGTTATAGGGATCCCGCACTATTAAGAGGGGATCAAAGGGGTTAGTGATAGATTTGCTCAAGTTAACATCTTCTATTTCTATTCCTCACATCATATTCAAACATAGGCATATTTCACTCCTATCCAGTACAAATACAGTATGCCTATACATCTATCAAAGAAAATCCAAAGCCAAATAGGTTACCCAAATACATGATAAAAGCTTTGCATAATTTGCATCCTCCATTTTGGTTCATATTGGGTGGTTCTCTACGTGAGGACCTGGGCTTTTTCCATAGCTTCAAAATGAGCCCAAGATTATCAAAATCGGAGTCCGGATGTGAAAGTTATGCATGTTTTAGTTTTGGGGTTCCTACTGTTTTTCTTTGGCCGGATATCCGGGACTTCGTCGGATGTCCAGGCTGTCGGGTCACCCCGGATGTCCGAGATCCTCCCAGAAATCCGGCCCGACGATGTCCAGAACTTGTTCGAAATGTTGGTTGTGCCCGCCGAATGTCCGGCACTTGGCCGGATGTCCGGGGACCCAAGTTTGGCCAGATGTCCGGGCCGTGTACTCTGGCCTCTGTTTTTCATATGCGTGTGTGCAATTCTCAGCCGTCGGATGTCCAGCCCTTGCCCGGATATCCGGCCCGTCTCAGCCACTTACTCAGAAACGGCTAGTTTTCTCGGCCTGCTATATATACCCCTTTACCAATCCGGTAGAGGGTTGACCACTTCATCCCAAAGAACCCTAGAACACCCAAATGTCTCCCTCTCACTTCTCCTACACCAAATCTTAGATCATGATGAGATTCGTGAGAGTTATTGAGAGATTCTCCAATCAAGTGATAGATCCACTCCCTTTACCTCTTGTGACCAAAGGAGTTCGTGATTTGAGCAAGTCTTGAGCATTTCCCCCCTTGATCTTGTTAATCTTGGAGGTTGGAGACTCCAAGGCGGTAGGAGTGCTCCGGTGAGGAATCAACTTGTGATTTGTCACCCGGAAAGTTTGTGAAGGTTTGGAGGCCGCCTCAAGGTCTACCACTAGTGGTTGAGAATTGCCTTCGTGGTGATATCTCAAGGGGGGAATAGGGTGAGCCTTCATGGCGTTGGTGTGCCTTTGTGGTAACATCCATCCCTCCAATGGTGACTAGCTTCCCTCCAAGGAAGTGAACATCGGGGTACATCCTCGTCTCCGTGTCTTCGGTTATTTCTAACCCTAGCCACTACTTGTGGTTTACTTTGGTCACTTGACTTTGCATTGACTATATCTTGTTGTCCTCATTATATTGTCTTGGTTACCATATCAAAGAGATTATTTAGGCTAACACTTTATAGTCCGCAATTCATACTTGCTACTATTGTTCTATCTTGTGCTTAGTGTGAATTGCTAGCTTGTAACATTCATTTCCATATCTTGTGACTTAACTTGTGTAAGGTTGTATTGCTTACTTATAGTTGTGTGTATTATTCATTACCATATCTTGTGATATACATTGAGTAAGTTTGTGTAACTTACTTGTGCTTACTCATATCCTCGTTATTCTCGTCTTGTTTATCCTAAGTTGTTGGTGCACTTAGTGAGCCTAGTATATTTAGGATTTGTGCTTGAAAAGTATCCACTTAGTTTATTTTCACATTAGGATATAGACGAATCCGTAAAAGATTTTAAAACGCCTATTCACCCCCCTCTAGGCGACATCGTGGTCCTTTCAGGAGAAACATATGCTTATAGGAATTGCAATAATATCAAGTTTCCTCTCTGTGTGTTCAAATTCTTGAAGATATGCTTGTTTTCCCTTCCTATGCTAGATGATTCTTGCTCCCTTAAATTTTTTGCTCACAAAATCCCTATTAATAGGAAGTGGGTTAGACTTAAATGTGCTTGTCATGAGATTCATTATGCTCTTTTGCATGATTCAATTACTATTCCTATGTGAGCATCATTGAAATCATCATGCCTAGCTAAAAGGCATTAAAGAAAAGCTCTTGTTGGGAGACAACCCAACACTTTTACCTTCTGTTTTGTTGTGTTCACATGATTAAGCTACTGTATTAATCATGTTTTGTGTCTTTTATTTCAATAAAGTTCCAAGTAAAGCCTTTGGGATAGTGTCAATACTTGCTTGTTTGATTCTGTGCAAAAACAGAAAGTTTTGCGCCCAGTATATGAATTATCCGATTTTACTGGAGCGTCAAACAAGTCTTAAATTTTTACACAAACTTTATATGAAAATTCCTGGAGTTGTCCTAATTTTTCAGAATGTTTAGTGTCAGGGAAGTTTGGTGATCATTCAGATCTTTACAAACTATTCTGTTTTTGACAGATTATGTTTTGCATGCATAGTTTGCTTGTTTCAAGTGTTCCTATAGCTTATATTGAGTAATATAAATTGTTTGAATGATTTAATAAAGTAGGTATCATGTGTGAACAATTATGAATCTTGTCTTGACAGTACGTAAGTGAATGATCTATATTTACTACACTAACCCATCTCACGAAGTTCCGTTAAGTTTTGTGTGATCGTAGTTTTCATGTTTTGGGTGAGACACTGATATGAGGAGAATAAGGAGTGACAAGAACCTAAGCTTGGTAATTCCCAAGGATCTCCCAAGTTAATATTCAAGGAATACTCAAGCATCTAAGCTTGGGGATGCCCCGGAAGACATCCCCTCTTTCGTCTTCAACACTATCGGTATGTCTTACTTGGAGCTATATTTTGATTCATCACATAATATGTGTTTCGCTTGGAGCATCAGTATATTTTTTTACTTTATGTTAGGTGTTATTTATAATCTAGTTTTTCAATAAAAAATTCTAACAATTGCCTTAGGATGCTTCAATTGCATGTTTTGATGAGTGCTGTGTAAAAACAGAAACTTTGGCTGTAGTGTTTGAATTTTCATATTTTACTGGAACATGGAAAGTTTCTGAAATATTTACACTGTATTTTCATATAAATTTTATAGTATTTCCTAAATTTTCATAATTTTTTGGGTTACATAAGTACATTGTTTTCGTAAATTGCTACAGACTGTTCTGTTTGGACAGATTGCTGTCATAGTTTTGTTATCTACTTATCCTATAGTTTCCATAGCCTATATTGGTAAATATAAATTGTGGAAATGATAGTATACGGTACCTAATGTTTGAAAATTATTATGCAACTTCTCTTGCCAGTACATGAAGTGTTTATTTATTCTTATGTGTACTAACCTATCTCACGAGTTCTTTTTGAGTTTTGTGTGGATGAAGTTTTTGAGAATAGGTGAAACCGGGATATGAGAGGATTGAACGAGATACAAAAGCTCAATATTGGGGATGCCAAAGGAACCTCAAGTAAATAATTCAAGAACTCTCAAGCATATAAGCTTGGGGATGCTACGCATCCCACCTCTCTTCATCAACAATTATCGGTTAGCCTATGTTGAGCTTAAATTTTTATTCGTCCACATGATATGTGCTATTCTTGGAATGCTATTTTTTCTTTTGCTTGTTTTTGAATAAATTATTTAAGATCTGAAAATATTTGTTGAGGGAGAGAGAGTCCTCCCATATCTCCTTAATTGTTTGACTACTCATATCCTTTGAGAGTAGCTTGTCATTTGCTTATGTGCTTCACTTATATATTTTGAGCTAGGCAATGTTGCTCTAGTGCTTCACTTATATCTTTTTAGATCATGGTGGTGTTATATTTTATAAAAATTATTGAACTGTCGTACCTCACTTATATTATTTTGAGAGTTTCTTAAAACAGCATGATAATTTTTTTAGGTTATGAATTTAGTCCTAATATAATGGGCATCCAAGAGGGATATAATAAAAACTTTCATAATAAGTGCATTGAAAACTATGAGAAGTTTGATTCCTTGCATATAGTTTTGAGATAATAGATATGGTAATATGAGAGTCATGCTAGTGAGTAGTTGTGAATTGGAAGAGATACTTGTGTTAAAGCTTGTGATTCTCGTAGCATGCATGCATGGTGAACCGTTATGTAATAAAGTCGGAGCATGATTTGTTTAATGATTGTCGACCTTTGTGTGAGGGTCGGGAGCGTGTGATGGTTAAATCCTACCAACCTCTCCCCTAGGAGCATGCATCTAATGCTTTGTTTGATAACTAATAGACTTTTGCAATAAGTATGTGAGTTCTTTATGACTAATGTTGAGTCCATGGATTATACCGTGCAACTTTGCTAGCCTCTCTAGTACCGCGCAACTTTCGTCGGTACACCAAACCCTTCTTCCTCAAAACAGCCACCATATATTCCTCAAAACAGCCACCATACCTACCTATTATGCCATTTCCATAGCCATTCCGAGATATATTGCCATGCAACTTCTACCATGTAGTTTTTCATGACTTGCACTATCACTTCATATTGCATATAGAGTCATATTTTGTCATAGGTATCGAGTTGTAATTCTAGTTTTTCAATAAAAAGTTCTAACAATTGCCCTTAGGATGCTTCAATTGCATGTTTTGATGAGTGCTGTGTAAAAACAGAAACTTTGGCTGTAGTGTTTGAATTTTCATATTTTACTGGAATGTGGAAAGTTTCTAAAAATTTTACACTGCATTGTCATATAAATTTTATAGCATTTCCTAAATTTTCATAATTTGTTCGGTTACATAAGTACACTGTTTTCGTAAATTGCTACAGACTGTTCTGTTTGGACAGATTGCTGTCATAGTTTTGTTATCTACTTATCCTATAGTTTCCATAGCCTATATTGGTAATATAAATTGTAGAAATGATAGTATACGGTACCTAATGTTTGAAAATTATTATGCAACTTCTCTTGGCAGTACATGACATGTTGATTTATTCTTATGTGTACTAACCTATCTCACGAGTTCTTTTTGAGTTTTGTGTGGATGAAGTTTATGAGAATAGGTGAAACCGGGATATGAGAGGATTGAACAAGACACAAAAGCTCAAGCTTGGGGATGCCAAAGGCACCCCAAGTAAATAATTCAAGAACTCTCAAGCATATAAGCTTGGGGATGCTACGCATCCCACCTCTCTTCATCAACAATTATCGGTTAGCCTATGTTGAGCCTAAATTTTTATTCGTTCACATGATATGTGCTATTCTTGGAATGCTATTTTTTCTTTTGCTTGCTATTGAATAAAGTATTTAAGATCTGAAAATATTTGTTGAGGGAGAGAGAGTCCTCCCATATCTCCTTAATTGTTTGACTACTCATATCCTTTGAGAGTAGCTTGTCATTTGCTTATGTGCTTCACTTATATATTTTGAGCTAGGAAATGTTGCTCTAGTGCTTCACTTATATCTTTTTAGATCATGGTGGTGTTATATTTTATAAAAATTATTGAACTGTCGTACCTCACTTATATTATTTTGAGAGTTTCTTAAAACAGCATGATAATTTTTTTAGGTTATGAATTTAGTCCTAATATAATGGGCATCCAAGAGGGATATAATAAAAACTTTCATAATAAGTGCATTGAAAACTATGAGAAGTTTGATTCCTTGCATATAGTTTTGAGATAATAGATATGGTAATATGAGAGTCATGCTAGTGAGTAGTTGTGAATTGGAAGAGATACTTGTGTTAAAGCTTGTGATTCCCGTAGCATGCATGCATGGTGAACCGTTATGTAATAAAGTCGGAGCATGATTTGTTTAATGATTGTCGACCTTTGTGTGAGGGTCGGGAGCGTGTGATGGTTAAATCCTACCAACCTCTCCCCTAGGAGCATGCATCTAATGCTTTGTTTGATAACTAATAGACTTTTGCAATAAGTATGTGAGTTCTTTATGACTAATGTTGAGTCCATGGATTATACCGTGCAACTTTGCTAGCCTCTCTAGTACCGCGCAACTTTCGTCGGTACACCAAACCCTTCTTCCTCAAAACAGCCACCATATATTCCTCAAAACAGCCACCATACCTACCTATTATGCCATTTCCATAGCCATTCCGAGATATATTGCCATGCAACTTCTACCATGTAGTTTTTCATGACTTGCACTATCACTTCATATTGCATATAGAGTCATATTTTGTCATAGGTATCGAGTTGTAATTCTAGTTTTTCAATAAAAAGTTCTAACAATTGCCCTTAGGATGCTTCAATTGCATGTTTTGATGAGTGCTGTGTAAAAACAGAAACTTTGGCTGTAGTGTTTGAATTTTCATATTTTACTGGAATGTGGAAAGTTTCTGAAATTTTTACACTGCATTGTCATATAAATTTTATAGCATTTCCTAAATTTTCATAATTTGTTCGGTTACATAAGTACACTGTTTTCGTAAATTGCTACAGACTGTTCTGTTTGGACAGATTGCTGTCATAGTTTTGTTATCTACTTATCCTATAGTTTCCATAGCCTATATTGGTAATATAAATTGTAGAAATGATAGTATACGGTACCTAATGTTTGAAAATTATTATGCAACTTCTCTTGGCAGTACATGACATGTTGATTTATTCTTATGTGTACTAACCTATCTCACGAGTTCTTTTTGAGTTTTGTGTGGATGAAGTTTATGAGAATAGGTGAAACCGGGATATGAGAGGATTGAACAAGACACAAAAGCTCAAGCTTGGGGATGCCAAAGGCACCCCAAGTAAATAATTCAAGAACTCTCAAGCATATAAGCTTGGGGATGCTACGCATCCCACCTCTCTTCATCAACAATTATCGGTTAGCCTATGTTGAGCCTAAATTTTTATTCGTTCACATGATATGTGCTATTCTTGGAATGCTATTTTTTCTTTTGCTTGCTATTGAATAAAGTATTTAAGATCTGAAAATATTTGTTGAGGGAGAGAGAGTCCTCCCATATCTCCTTAATTGTTTGACTACTCATATCCTTTGAGAGTAGCTTGTCATTTGCTTATGTGCTTCACTTATATATTTTGAGCTAGGCAATGTTGCTCTAGTGCTTCACTTATATTTTTTTAGAGCATGGTGGTGTTATATTTTATAAAAATTATTGAACTGTCGTACCTCACTTATATTATTTTGAGAGTTTCTTAAAACAACATGATAATTTGTTTAGGTTATGAATTTAGTCCTAATATAATGGGCATCCAAGAGGGATATAATAAAAACTTTCATATTAAGTGCATTGAAAACTATGAGAAGTTTGATTCCTTTCATATAGTTTTCAGATAATAGAGATGGTAATATGAGAGTCATGCTAGTGAGTAGTTATGAATTGGAAGAGATACTTGTGTTAAAGCTTGTGATTCCCGTAGCATGCATGTATGGTGAACCGTTATGTAATGAAGTTGGAGCATGATTTGTTTAATGATTGTCGACCTTTGTGTGAGGGTCGGGAGCATGCGATGGTTAACTCCTACCAACCTCTCCCCTAGGAGCATGCGTCTAATGCTTTGTTTGATAACTAATAGACTTTTGCAATAAGTATGTGAGTTCTTTATGACTAATGTTGAGTCCATGGATTATACCGCGCAACTTTGCTAGCCTCTCTAGTACCGCGCAACTTTCGTCGGTACACCAAACCCTTCTTCCTCAAAACAGCCACCATATATTCCTCAAAACAGCCACCATACCTACCTATTATGCCATTTCCATAGCCATTCCGAGATATATTGCCATGCAACTTGTACCATGTAGTTTTTCATGACTTGCACCATCACTTCATATTGCATATAGAGTCATACTTTGTCATAGGTATCGAGTTGTAATTTATTTTTTGAGTTATAAGTAAATAAAAGTGTGACGGTTTTTCATTAATAGAGCATTGTCACGTGAGAGAAAAGGATGATGGAAGCCATGACTCCCTCACAAGTTGGGATGAGTATCCAGACTTTACAAAAAATAAAAGAGGCCAGCGAAGCCCAAACAAAAATAAATAAAAGAGGCCAAAGAAGCCCACCAAAATAAAAAAAATAAAAAAAATGAGAGAAAGAGATAAGGGACAATTGCTACTACCTTTTTACACACTTGTGCTTCAAAGTAGAACCATGATCTTCATAATAGAGGGTCTCCTATTCTGTCACTTTCATATAACTAGTGGATATTCATTATGCACGACCACTTAGTTTTCTTTTTGAGCTTTCATACACTTATAGCTCTAAGTGAATTTGTTGCATGGCAATCCCTACTCACTCACATTGATACCTATTGATGGGCATCTCCATAGCCCGTTGATACGCCTAGTTGATGTGAGAGTATCTTCTCCTTTTTCTCCTTGCACCTTCTCCATATTCTATTCCACCTATAATGCTATATCCGTGGCTCACGCTCATGTATTGCGTGAGAGTTGAAAAGGTTTGAGAACACCAAAAGTGTGAAACAATTGCTTGACTTGTTCATCGGGGTTGTGTATGATTTAGATACTTTGTGTGGGGAAGATGGAGCATAGCCAGACCATATGATTTCGTAGGGATAACTTTCTAAGGCCATGTTATTTCGAAAGGACACGACTGCCTTGTTGGTGTGCTCGAAGTATTACTATTTTTATGTCAATATTAGACTATTGTTTTGAATCTTACGGATCTGAATATTCATGCCACAATAAAGAATATTACATGGAAAATATGTTAGGCAGAATTCCACATCAATTTCTTTTTATCATTTACCTACTCGAGGACGAGCAGGAATTAAGCTTGGGGATCTTGATACATCTCCATCGTATCTATAATTTTTGCTTGTTCCATGCTGTTATATTATCATTCTTGGATGTTTTACAATCATTTTACTACAACTTTATTTTGGGACTAATCTATTAACCTAGAGCCCATTGCCAGTTCCTGTTTTTCCCGTGTTTTGGGGTTTTACAGAAAAGGAATATCAAACGGAGTCCAAACGGAATAAAACCTTCAATATTATTTTTTCTGGATCAAAAGGAACCTAAGAAATTTGGAGATGAAGTCAGAAGACTCCCGAGGAGGCCACAAGCCCCAGGGGCTCGACAACTCCCCTGGCCGCGGCCATCAGGCTTGTGGGCCCCTCAGGAGTCCACCAACCTCCCTCTCAGCTCTATAAATCATCAAATATTCCAGAAACCCCAACGCAGAACCTAGATCGGGAGTTCCGCCACCGCAAACCTCCGAAGCCATGAAAAACCAACCAGGAGCCTGTTTCGGCACCTTGTCGGAGGGGCAAATCATCACCGGAGGCCATCTTCATCATCCCGATGCTCTTCATGACGATGAGGGAGTAGTTCACCCTCGGGGCCGAGGGTATGTACCATTAGCTATGTGTTTGATCTCTCTCTCTCGTGTTCTTGAGATGACACGATCTTGATGTACCGCGAGCTTTGTTGATATAGATTGAATCATATGGTGTTTCCCCCTCTCTGTCTTGTGATGAATTTAGTTTTCCCTTTGAAGTTTTCTTATCGGATTGAATCTTCAAGGATTTGCGAACACTTGATGTATGTCTTGTGATGGGATATCTGTGGTGACAATGGGATGTTCTACTGATCTACTTGATGTATGTTTTGGTGACCAACTTACGGGTTCCATGACCTTGGGAATCTATGCATCAGGGTTGGCACACGTTTTTGTCTTGAATTTCCGTTAGAAACTTTGGGCCACTCTTTGAAGTTCTTTGTGTTGGATTGAACATGATGAATCTGAAATTATGTGATGCATATCGTATAATCAAGCCCATGGGTACTTGTGGTGACATTGGAGTATCTAGGTGACAGTAGGGTTTTGGTTGATGTGTATCTTAAGGTGTTATTTTAGTATGAACTCTAGGGTTGTTTGTGACACTTATAGGGATAGCTCATAAGATTGATCGGGAAATATAACTTTGAGGTGGTTGCGTACCCTACAATAATTTCTTCATTAGTTATCCGCTATTTGTGACTTTGGAGTGAACTCTTTGTCGCACGAGAGGTACTTACATATCATTCAACTATGCCAATATTGTTGAGAGAAATTGCACTAGTGAAAGTATGGACCCTAGGCCTTGTTTCCAAGCATTTATACAACGTTTTGCTGACCGTTTACTATTTGTTACCTTGCTGTTTTTCTAATTTCAGATTACAAAAACTTATATCTACCATCCATATTGCACTTGTATCACTACTATTAGGTCATCCACTTGAGGGGAAATTGCTACTGTCCTACAAAACTCTGCGCTTGGAGGCCCAACACGAGTCTACAAGAATAAGGTTGTGTAGTAGACATCAGCCACTAAGGATAAAATGATGGGGTTAGTTCATATTAATTGATTTCTGTTTGTCTACATCATGTCATTGTTCTCCAAGCATTACTCTGTTTTACTTAATACTCTAGATGCATGTTGGATAGCGGTCGATGGGTGGAGTAATAGTAATAGGTGCATGTAGGAGTCAGACTATTTATTTATGGATATGATGCCTATATACACATGATCATTGTCGTGAATATAACATAACTATGTGCTTTATTATCAATTGCCCAACAGTAATTTATTTACCCACCATATGCTTGCATTCATGAGAGATGCCGCTAGGGAAAACTATGGCCCACCGTATGCTTCAATACCTTGCTGTCATTTATTTATTTTCTACTTATTTTATAATTTAAAATTATCTACTAAAAAGCACACTACTTATAAGCTTGCAAATAACAAGGCCAAGGGGATTGACAACCCTGTTGCCTGCGTTGGGTGCAAGTGTTTGCTTCTTTGTGTGCAGTCGCTGAAGACGGGGGTGATACGTCTCAAACGTCTCTACTTTTCCAAACACTTTTGCTTTGGTTTTGGCCTTTAATTTGCATTATATAAATGAAACTAACCAAGACTCATGTTGTTTTCAGCGGAACTACCTTGGTGTTATTTTTGTGCAGAAATTAAAGTTCTCAGAATTGGACGAAACTTATTGTGAAATATTTTTGTAATATATGATGAATTATGGAGCGAAGACCTGCTAGAGGGGGTGTGCCAGGGGGCCACCAAATATCAGGGCACCCCCAAGGCGCGTCATTATGGCTTGTGGGGCCCTCGTAGCCCCTCCAACCCTAATTCCAGTCCTATAAAATCACATCTTTAGAGAAAAATAAGAAAGAAGTTTTTATCGCATTTCACGAGACGGAGCCACCGCCACCTCCCGTTCTTCCTACGGAGGGCTGATCTGGAGCCTGTTTTGGGCTTCGGAGATGGGAAATCGTTGATGTCGTCATCACCAACCCTTCTCCATCAACACCGCCATGATACTCACCACCGAGAGTGAGTAATTCCTTTGTAGTATTGTTGGACAGTGGTGGGATTGGATGAGATTGTTCATGTAATCGATTTAAGTTTGATAGGGCTTGATCCCTAGTATCCACCATGTTCTGAGATTGATGTTGCTATGACTTTTCTATACTTAATGCTTGTCACCAGGGCCCGAGTGCCATGATTTCAGATGTGGACCTGTTATGTATTCATGAATATAAGAGTGATTTGGATCCTTTCTCGCAAGTTTTATGCACCTATTGCGTGTCATGATCCGCATACCCCAAGGTGATGATAATTGGGATTCTTTCTTGTGATTGTCGTAGTTTGAGGAGCTCATGCATTCACCATGTGTTAATGCTTTGTTCTGGTTCTCTATTAGAAGGAGGCCTTAATATCCCTTAGTGTCCAATAGGACCCTGCTTCCATGGGAGGTTAGGACAAAAGATGTCATGCAAGTTCTTATCACAAGTATGTAGGACTATATACGGAATACATGCCTACATTACATTGATGAATTGGAGCTAGTTCTGTATCGCCCTAGTGTCCAACTATTATATGATCAATGTCATCTAAATCATTATCCATCACCGATCCACGTGCCTACGTGTTACATATACTGAATCTTGCTAAGTTACTGTTGCTATTGCTATTGTCACATCTGCTATAGAATTGCTGCTATCACTACTATTGTTACTTTTGCTACTACTATTTGTCGTGCTACTAAACCTTTGTTGCAGAGAGATATCCCAGGTGCGGTTGAATTGAAAACTCAACTGTCAAGGCTAATAAACCTTCTTTGGCTCCCTTTGTGTCGAACCAATAAATTAGGGTGAAATACTACTCATGAAGACTGTCGTGATCCCCTACTCTTGTGGGTTATCAAGACCTTTTTCTGGTGCCATTGCTGGGGAGTATAACTCTATTTATTGTGTTAACTTGAAGGATATGCAATTGCTATTATGAGAAATTTGAAAGAAAATCAAACTAAGATCGTCCCCTCTCACAGGAGAGGAGGTAAGGAACTGCCATCTATCTCTACTTTAGATTCACCTACTATTTTGGATCAGCTTGATACACCACCACCTGTTGATCGTCTTGATATGTCACATGAACTTGATGATGCTACTTCCGAAATTAATGATGAAACTATTGCTACACATGTTGAAACTGAAACTGTGTCACTAAATGAATTACTTGATGCTCATATTGCTAAGGCTCGAGAACTTGAAAATGTTGAAACCAGGGAAGACTTTGAAGAACTATTACCCCTCGCTCACCTAATAGTTATGAATTGTGTTTTATACCTGAAGGTTATGTTATGGATGGTGAGGTAGCTAGGGAATTTCTTGCTTGTAAGGATAGAGATGATGTGAAGAAACTATTATGAAAATTAAAAGAAAAATCTATGCTAGAGAAAATGAAACGTGATCCTAAATTTTCTACTTCTTCTATATTTGTTACTGACAAGGATTATGAGTTCTCTATAGACCGTGAGTTAATTCCTATAGTAGAGGTTGATCCTTTCCATGGTTATGAAAATGAGAGTGTTGTCGAACACCTTATGAAACTGAATCATATTGGTGCTCTGTTTACCAATGATGAAAAGACTCGCTACTATTATATCCTTAAGCTTTTTCCTTTCTCGCTAAAAGGCGAGGCCAAGTAATGGTTCCTTTCACTTGCTCGTGTTTGTATGCGTAGTCCCCAGGATATGCTTCACCACTTTTCTGCAAAATATTTTCCTGCTCATAAGAAACAAGTTGCCTTACACGACATATTTAACTTTGCTCAAACTAAAGAACAGAATCTCTCTCAAGCTTGGGGGATGCTTCTCTGGTTACTATGAGCTTTGCCTGATTGTCCTCTTAAGAAGAATGAAATACTTGATACTTTTTATAATGGACTAACCGATGCTTCTGGGGATTTCCTAGATAGTTGTGTTGGTTGTGTTTTGAGGGAAAGAACTATTGGACAAGCTAAAGAATTATTGAATAACACATGCCAAAGTGCCAATTCAAAAGAAGAGAGGTATTCTATTCCTTAGTCCCGAAGACATGCAAGAAGCAAAAAGATCCATGAAAGAAAAGGTATTAAAACCGAGGATGTCAAGAAATTACCGCCTATTTAAGAAATACATGGACTTGACACCTCGACACATGTAGTGAAGGTAAACTCTCTCTATTCCTTTAATGAAAGTGATATACCTTATACTCAGACTCCTGAACAATGCTTGGATGAATGTGATAATTAGGTTGTTAACCAAGAACACTTAAATAATTATGTTAAGAATCAATTGCGACATAATGTTATGATGATAGATCGCTTAAGTGATTGGATGTTTAGAATTGCAAATGATGAAAGGTTTAGGTAAAAAAGCTTCTATCATTCACACCCAATTAGACCAAGTTGCTAAATCACAAAATGATTTGCTTGCTGAAATGAATAATAATCCAAATGATCATGTTGTTAGAGTAGTGACTAGAGGAGGTAGAATGACCCAAGAACCTCTTTAACCTGAAGGTCACCCTAAAACAATTGAACAAGATTCTCAGAAAATTAATGAAGATGCACCTTGTTCATCTAAGAAGAAGAAGAAGAAAAGATGATAGGAACCTACATGCTTCTAGTGATCCTGTTATAGGAAAACCTGTTGAGAAACATAATGAAATTTCTGTTTCTGATGCCGCGGCTCAGTCTGGTAGTGAACATACACCTAGTGACAATGAAAATGATAATAATGATGATGCTCACGTAGATTCTCAACCAGATGATACCAAAGAAAATGGTAATGATGTGGAAATTGAACCTACTAGGGATCTTGATAACCCACCTTCTAAAAATAAACGTTATGATAAGAGAGACTTTTTTGCTACGAAACATGGAAGGGAAAGAGAGATATGGGTTCAAAAAGCTATGACATTCCCTCGTAAGCCCACTAAAATTAAGGACGATGAAGATTTTGAGCGCTTTGCTAAAATGATTAGACTTGTCTTTTTGCACACTCGTTTGACTGATATATTGAAAATGCCTCTGTATACTAAGTATATATGAGAGATATTATCACCAACAAAATAAAAATACCTGAAACTGAAATTGCTACCATGCTTGCTAACTATTCCTTTTATGGTGGAGTACCTAAGAACTTTGGAGATCCAGGTATATCCACAATAACTTGCTCTAATAAAAGAAACAATGTCAAAACCGCTTTTATGTGATTTAGGGGCCGGTAAACTCACACCTACCGAGATATCTTTGCCCGATCGGAGTTACGGATCTTTAGGAATATAAGAAACGATTTTCGGCCAGAAAAGAGGAACGCGAAACAAAAGAGAATAGAGAGGGAGATCCAATCTCAGAGGGGCTCCCGCCCCTCTGCCCCCATGGAGGCCATGGACCAGAGGGGGAACTCTCCTCCCATATAGGGGGAGGCCAAGGAATAATAACATAGAGGGGGGCTCTCTTCCCCTCTCTCATGGCGGCGGCAGAACGCCGCAAGGGCAATCATCGTGACGACGATCTACATCGACAATCTAGCCGCCGTCAACACCAACTCTCCCCCCTCTATGCAGCGGTGTAACACCTCTCTTCCCTACTGTAATCTCTACTTAAACATGGTGATCAACTCCACATATTATTTCCCAATGATATTTGGCTATCCTATGATGTTTGAGTAGATTTCTTTGTCCTATGGGTTAATTGTGGTATGATGTTATGGATGTGAGTTGTATGTTGATATGGTGTTGTCCTATGGTGCCCTCCGTGTCGCACAAACATGATGGATCCCCGCTGTAGGGTGTTGCAATATGTTCATGATTTGCCTATGGTGGGTTGCGTGAGTGACATAAGCACAAACGCGAGTAGGTGGGTTGTTGCGTATGGGAGTAAAGAGGACTTGATACTTAATGCTATGGTTGGGTTTTACCTTAATGATCTTTAGTAGTTGCGGATGCTTGCTAGAGTTCCAATCATGAGAGCCTCCCATGTTCCCCTAGCCGACCCCTCCCACGTCGGTGGCTGCTCTGGCCCCGGCGTCCACCAGCCATCGGCAACGGCCGCTCCGGCCCCGCCGTCCAGCCCCGCCGCCATGTCCTGCTCTCCTCCGCTTGCTGCCCCGGGCCGCTCCCGCGTAGATCACTGGATGGAGTCCAGCCCGTCGTCCAGCGAGTCGGGTGGTGCCCCGTCTGCATCCTACCGATAGGTCCTCTGTCGGCCGCTTGCGCTGCTTGCCTCCCTGGCGGGCCCCCGCCCTGCTACAGCGCCGACGGCGGCTGAGCTACCCGCTACGCGCCCGGCGCTCTGCTCTGAGATCTGTAGGCCGGAGTCGGAAGACCCTTCGGCTGATGGATGGCACAAGCCCCGCGGCCAGAAGCGCCCGCGCTGCTGTGCCCCTCGCCGACCGTGCCGGGGCCCTGGTGAGCTCCCCACCAGCGGCCTTCGTGGCAGCGTGACGGCGAATGCCCGCGGTGTTTTAGCACCGCGCACCCCTGCTCGGACTATCGGCATGCCATTTGCTATGCTCGGTGCCGTCTCTCCTGCCACAAAGCCAAAGACTGCACCGTCCAGCTCTCCGGTGGCTCCTCCTCCGGCGGTTCCCTCCCGCCTCCCCTCCGACGATGTGCTTCCTCCCCGGGAGTCATGCTCTCTGGCTCTGTGGCAACCACGCGCACCTCGTCCGGCCTGCCGACTCCCGTGTCCTCCGGGTCGTCGGGGGTCGCCGCCCTGCTGCGCTCTGCCTCACCCGTGTCCTCCGGGCTGTCGGCAGCCGCAGTCCACTCAAGCTCCTCCACGCCCATGTCATCCGGGCCGCATCCTGTCTTGCGTTCACCACCTCACTCCGCTCCGTCCGCGCCCGCATCCTCCGGGCCTTCGACTGCGTCTCGCTCGATCTCGTCGGCCGCCTCCACGTCCTCATGCGCAACACCGCTCTCTGGGCACCCATCGCGCCGCCCCGCATCCTCTGTCTGCTACCTTCCCTGCTCCGCAGAGGTCATCATGGCGGAGCATGCCCTGGAGCAGGCCCTCCTTGCCAAGGTCGCTGGCTGCCGTAGGTGTCTACACTGTCGACGTGGGAGACGTCGTCCGCTACCAGTTCGCGCTCTTTGACCACGCGTTCTCGGTACACCTCCATGGCCCGGACGAGTTCCTGCTGCGCTTCTCCGACCCTGCCGATCGCGCCCGTGTTGCTGCCGGCTGCGTCCGCACCCCGTGGTTCCGGTTGCTGTTCCAGCCCTAGAGCAAGATGGCGGGTTCCGAGCCCGTCACCGCCCTATTTCTCGTCTTGCTGGAGCTTTTCAGCATTCTAGACCACGCGTGGAGCCGCACCTCGGCCGAGCTGCTGCTCTCGCCATACTGCAAAGTCAAGCACCTCGCGCTGGAGACTCGCAACATGCTTGACATGACGGTCTTCAAGGTCTCTGCTTGGACCACAAACCCGGATGCCATCCCCCGCTCCGCCGAACTGCTCCTTCCTGACAATGATGTGGTGGCCCCCGACGTTGACCCTGACCGTGTCGAGCGCCTCGCGCTTCGCCTGGCGCGTTTTCCGGTCTGCATTCATGTCACGACATGTTTTGACTACTGACGCCCTCCGCCGCCCCCCTCCACCGGCGGCCGATGACTCTGGTGGCTCTACCTCGGACTCCCCTCCCCTGCCTCCCCGTTGGCCGCAGCACCACCACTTCCCCCTGCTTCCCCCCCCAGCCAGGCCTCCTTCGGATCATCGTGGCCGTTGGCACTGCCGCCACTGTGTGCATGCGCCGCCGCCGTGCCATGACTGGCACGGTGTTCTTGGGGCCAACCCAGGCGCCGTGGCTATTTCCTGTCAGGGCCCTGTTCGGCTTCGCCTCGGGACAGTAGAGGGTGTTGAGCCATGCCCTGTTGCTGATGTGGGGCATGCTATCCCGCCAGCTGTCGCTCAGGAGACCGCTGCACAGCAAATGGCCGGTTTGGATTCAGCGGGAGTGGGGGATTCAAACTTGCTGACGCTGGTCTTGTACTGCCCCGCCGCATCACATGTTGCGCCTGCGAGGCCCTCTGCGCATCAGGATCGGCTGGAAAGCCATGATTCGAAGCCATCTGTCCCGATCCCCTCCTCCGAGCCCTCCTTGGCAGATTTGGGCTTCTAGGCTTCTAGAGCCTTCCATTGGTTGGGCTGGGCCCGCTATGGGTGGGGCGTGCGACAAGGAGCTGTCGGCCTCCACTGCCACCCCCGAGCCTGATTCTATGCCAGCCCCAACATGTGACACTGTGGTGTCGGCTACCACTGCCCCACCCGCAACTAACCCCGTGCTGGCCTGCGATTCGCCCTGCATACTGGCCCCTGATACGGTCGTGGAGAGCGTGCCTACTACCACTGTTGTCACGGCAGGCTCGAGTTACGCAGAGATTCTCCTACGTGGTCCTCCCCTTTCCCCCCAAGTGGCGCCAGTCAAACGCTCCCCTGCCCTAGCCATGCATGCTGCGCCAATTGGCAGCCATGCGGGCGTGGCTGAGCATGAGCGGCTCTTAGGCTTCTCCACTGCGCTCACTTCGCAGCTCACGCCCATCCTACCTGCGCCTACACCCTGATGTCGCGAGCGGGACTTGCCACCCAACTTCACGCCTAGAAGAAGTGGCAGGATTGCCCGTGCAGATTGTGGCCTGGACTCGGAGCTCAAAGCCAAGAGCTTGATCCTCCGGCGGCTTGGTTTCATCACGGACGAGACACCTGTCTCAGACTCGGCCCTGGAGAAGTACGCGCATCTGTTCGAGGAGCCCTTGGCGCATGACGTGTTGCTTGCCTTCGCGGACATCTACGATTGGAAGATACCGGACTCGCTTCTGCCCTCCACACCCTTGCAGCCTATCCCTATCGGGGTTTAGGGTTCTTCGAGGCCACCCCTTCCCGGAGCATCTACTCTTCCGTGGATAGTGAGCTTAGCGTGATTTTCTGGAATGTGCGTGGCCTCAATAGCCCGGCCAGACACACCGCCGTTCGTAGTGTGATCGCCACTACCCTTCCTTGTATCATTTGCCTCCAAGAAACTAAGCTTGATGTGTTTTCGTTGTCTCTTGTCCGTGACTGTCTTGGCCCATTATACGAGGGCATCTTCTACTCGCCTGCTAATCAGACTCGTGGTGGCATTCTTCTTGCTTGGCGACCGGACAAGATCCAACTCTCTAACCCATCTATTCATGACCACCACATCACTGCCGCCGTTTCCTCCATTGATGGAAACGCGCATTGGTGGATTACAGGCGTATGCCCCCCAGAGCGATGATGACAAGATCGCATTCTTGGCAGACCTACAAGAGATTCGAGCCACATGCGCAGGACCTTGGCTCCTTGGTGGTGATTTTAACATGATCACTTTGGCCGAGGATAAGAACAACTCGCGGATAAACCATAGGATCATGTCCCGCTTCCGGCAATTCCTCGCCGATGAAGATCTCTGCGACGTCTATCTTCATGGCCGCCGTTACACTTGGTCTAGCGAGCGGGATTCCCCTACCCTCACGCGCATCGACCGCGTCCTTTGCACCTCTGGATGGTCCACCATGCACCCACAATGCTTGCTACGCTGCTTGGCATCCACCGTCTCCGACCATTTTCCACTCCTCCTTGATTGTAGGTCCTGGCCTTCTGGTGCTAAACGCTTCCATTTCGAGCGTTTTTGGCCAAAGATGAAGGGTTACCTAGAGGTTGTTGAGCAGGCCTGGTCCACCGAGGGACATGGCCTAGAGCCATTCTGTCACCTCGTGACTTGCCTCAAATGCACTGCTAGGCGCCTCCAAAGCTGGAGCGCCAAATCTATTGGGAACATCTCCAGGAAGACAATGGTGGCCCGTGAGCTCATTGCCCGGTTCGACCAAGCACAGGATTTCCGGCCACTCTCCCCGGCCAAGACTTGCCTTCGTCGTAAGCTTAAAGCGGCGTACCTTGGGCTTGCCTCCCATGAGTGATCTCTCCTCTGCCAACACATGAGTCTTGCTTGGTTGAGGGATGGGGATGCTGGCCCTCTCTTCTTCCGCGTGCATGCGGCCCATCGCAAGCACAAGAACTCTATAGAGTCCCTCAAGGTGGGCGACAACTTGGTCCACGATCCGGCCGGCATGGCCGAAGCTGCTTGCGACCACTTCTCCAACCTCATCGGCTCCGCGGAGCCGTGACAATTCACGCTCAACCTGGCCGCCTTCCACCATCGGAATTTTGACCTTTCTGATCTTGAGTACCCTTTCATCGAGGAGGAGCTATGGGTTGCGGTCAAGGCGCTTCCATGTGGCAAGGCTCCCGGTCCGGACGGTTTCACGGCTGAGTTCCTCCGCAGCGCCTGGAGCGTCATCAAGTTCGATATCTTGGAGATCTTTGGGAAGCTCTACTCCCTCAATGGACACAGGTTCCACAAGCTGAATGAGGCGCTTATCACTATGCTTCCAAAAAGCCGGATGCCACATCCCTCTTTGACTACCGGCCGATCAGCCTCATCCACCTCATTGGCAAGCTATTCATGAAAACTCTCTCTCTCCGCCTTGCGCCATGGCTTCAAGCCATGGTCTCCTCCAACCAGAGCGCGTTCATCACCGGACGCATCATCCATGACAACTTCCTGCTTGTTCAACAAACTGCCAGGCTTCTCCACAACCTCAAGGCGCCCGGATGCTCCTCAAGGTGGACATCACGCGCGCTTTTGACTCTGTTTCCTGGCCATTCCCGTTGGAGGTTCTTACTCACCTGGGATTTGGTGCCCGCTGGCGGGAGTGGATTTCCATCATCCTCTCTTCAGCATCCACCCGTGTCCTCATTAACGGCCACCCGAGCCCGCCCATTCCACACGTGTGTGGTTTTCGCCAAGGAGATCCCGTATATCCCATGCTCTTTGTGTTGGGGAACGTTGCATGGGAAATAAAAAATTTCCTATGCTCACGCAAGACCTATCCATGGTGATGAGCATCTACGAGAGGGAGAGTGGATCTATGTACCCTTGTAGATCACTAAGCGGGAAGCATTAAGAAGCGCGGTTGGTGTAATCGAACGTCTTCGCGATCCAAATCGCCGAGCGTCTCGTGATCCAATCACGATCCGTCCCGCGATCCAATCACGATCCGTCCCGCGAACTTGATCATGATCCGTCCCGCGAACTCGATCATGGTCCTTCCGATCTAGCGCCGAACGGACGGCACCTCCGCGTTCAGCACACGTATAGCTTGATGACGATCTCCGTCGTCTTTATCCAGCAAGAGGGAGCGCAGAGGAAGAATAGTTCTCCGGCAGCGCGACAGCGCTCCGGCGATGGGCCTTGTGTGGGATTTCCACCAGCTCACAAAGGGCTGGTATTCACTCTCCCACAGCCCATGAAGCTTCTTGGGTCGAAATACCCCTCCTGGTGGTCTCCTGGTACACTACAGGCACTCCCGGTACACTATCAATTAGCCTGAAACTTTTCTGGCGACCAAAACAGGACTTCCCATATATGAATCTTTACCTCCGGACCATTTTGAAGCTCCTCGTGATGTCCGAGATCTCATCCAGGACTCCGAACAACATTAGGTCACCACCATACATAACTCTATACTATCGAAACGTCACCAAACCTTAAGTGTGCAGACCCTGCGGGTTCGAGAACTATGTAGACATGACCGAGACACCTCTACAGTCAATAACCAATGGCGGGACCTGGATGCCCATATTGGTTCCTACATATTCTATGAAGATCTTTATCGGTCGAACCTTTATGTCAAGGATTCAGTTAATCCCGTATGATGTTCCCTTTGTTCTTCGGTATGTTACTTGCCCGAGATTTGATCGTCGGTATCTCCATACCTAGTTCAACCTCATTACTGACAAGTCTCTTTACTCGTTCCATAATACAAGATTTGCCGCGGATTCCTCTAGGCGGGCTGCAAAGTGTCTAATGGAGGCCAGTGCCGTGTCAACTGGTCCAAAGTTTGCCGGCCCACTTTCTTGGGAGGCTTGGGCATTCAGGACCTGCAACGGGACGCGATCGCTCTTCGTACATGATGGCTATGGTTGCAGGGTACCGACCCCACTTGCCCTTGGAGGCACCTTCACTTGCCGGACGACGCTGAAGCAGCGCAGATCTTCCATGCATCCACCTACTGGACCCTAGGCGACGGGAACACTTGCAAATTCTGGTCGGATGCCTGGCTCGTAGGCAAGTCCATCGCTGACCTCGTGCCGCTGGTCCATGCCTTAGTGACAAAGCAACGGTGCCGTGACCGTTCTGTGCGCCAGGGCCTCACCGATCGCGCCTGGGTTTGTGACATCCAGGGCAGCCTTGGCCCGGCCGCACTTGTTCAGTACGTCGAGCTATGGAGACATCTTCGCTACATCCAGCTCTCCGAGTCCCTAGACACCCTCACCTAGCACTGGACCGAGTCCGGATCCTACACGGCCAAGTCCTGCTACCTCGCGCTTTTCCATGGTTTGGTGGGTGACGACACTTGGTGTACCATTTGGAAGACCTGGGCACCCTTACGTCTCAAAGTCTTCACCTGGCTGGCCTTCCAAAACAGGTGCTGGAATGCGGAGCGCCTCGCTCGTAGGGGACTTCCCCATGGCGAGAAGTGCATTCTTTGCTACCAGGTGCTCGAGGATCTACATCACCTTCTGGCTACCTGCCCCTTCTCTCGCCAGGTCTAGCACGACGTGCTATCCTGGTGCCGCTCGACTGCTATGATCCCTGTGTTGTAAATATGCCCTAGAGGCAATGATAAAATGGTTATTATTGTATTTCCTTGTTCATGATAATTGTCTATTGTTCATGCTATAATTGTGTTAACCAGAAACCGTAATACATGTGTGAATACATAGACCACAACATGTCCCTCGTGAGCCTCTAGTTGGCTAGCTCATTGATCAATAGATGGTCATGATTTCATGACCATGGGCATTGGATGTCATTGATAACGAGATCACATCATTAGGAGAATGATGTGATGGGCAAGACCCAATCCTAAGCATAGCACAAGATCGTGTAGTTCGTCTGCTAAAGCTTTTCCAATGTCAAGTATCGTTTCCTTAGACCATGAGATTGTGCAACTCCCAGATACCATAGGAATACTTTGGGTGTAACAAACGTCACAACGTAACTGGGTGGCTATAAAGGTACACTACAGGTATCTCCAAAAGTATATGTTGGGTTGGCACGAATCGAGACTGCGATTTGTCACTCCGTATGACGGAGAGGTATCTCTGGGCCCACTCGTTAAGACATCATCATAATGAGCTCAATGTGACTAAGGATTTATCCACGGGATGATGTGTTACGGAACGAGTAAAGAGACTTGCCGGTAACAAGATTGAACAAGGTATAGGGATACCGACGATCGAATCTCGGGCAAGTATCATACCGGTAGACAAAGGGAATTGTATACGGGATTGATTGAATCCCCGACATCGTGGTTCATCCGATGAGATCATCGTGGAGCATGTGGGAGCCATCATGGGTATCCAGATCCCGCTGTTGGTTATTGACCGGAGAGGTGTCTCGGTCATGTCTACGTGTCTCCCGAACCCGTAGGGTCTACACACTTAAGGTTTGATGATGCTAGGGTTATAGGGAAATAGTGTACGTGGTTACCGAAGGTTGTTCAGAGTCCCGGATGAGATCTCGGACATCATGAGGAGCTCCGGAATGGTCAGGAGGTCAAGATTCGTGTATAGGAAGTGAGGTTTTGGTCACCAGAAATGTTTCGGGAATTACCGGTAACGTACCGGAACCACTGGAAGGGTTCCGGGGGTCCACCAAGTAGGGCCACCAGCCCCAGATAGCTGCATGGGTCGCAAGTGGAAGGGAACCAACCCCTAGGTGGGCTGGTGCGCCCCTCACAAGGACCCAAGGCGCAGCTGAAGTGGGAGGTGGCAAACCCTAGGGCAGATGGGCCCTAAGGCCCACCCTAGGGCAGCCGCACCCCTCTCCCTCTTGGCCGCTGGCCAGATGGGATCTGGAGGCTGCCGCACCACCCTAGGGTGGGAACCCTAAGGCGCATCCCCCCTCCTCCTCCTCCTATAAATAGAGGAGCCCTTGGGGTTGCCGGGAAGGTGCATCTCTCTCTCCCACGGCGCAGCCCTACTCCTCTCTCTCCTCGTCCTCGGTAGTGCTTAGCGAAGCTCTGCCGGAGTTCCACGCAGCTCCATCGTCCCCACGCCGTCGTGCTGCTGGAGCTCTCCCTCAACCTCTCCTTCCTCCTTGCTGGATCAAGGCGTAGGAGACGTCACCGGGCTGCATGTATGTTGAACGTGGATGCGCCGTGTTCGGCGCTTAGATCGGATTCCACCGCGATCTGTTTTGCTGTGAGTATGACTCCGCCAACCGTGTTCTAGTAACGCTTCCGCTTTGCGATCTTCAAAGGTATGAAGATGCACTCTTCCCACTCGTTGCTAGTTTCTCCATAGATAGATCTTGGTGAACACGTAGAATTTTTTTTGATTTACTACTACGTCTCCCAAAAGTGGTATCAGAGCTAGGTCTATGCGTAGAATCTATGCACGAGTAGAACAAAAATTGTTGTGGGCGTCGATCTTTTTAATTTTCTTACCGTTACTAGTCTTATCTTGATTTGGCAATATTGTGGGATGAAGCGGCCCGGACCAACTTTACATGTATGCTTACATGAGACCGGTTCCATCGCTTGACATGCACTTGTTGCATATGGTGGCTAGCGGGTGTCTGTCTCTCCCACCTTAGTCGGATTGGATTCGATGAAAAGGGTCCTTATGACGGGTAAATAGCAATTGTCATATCAAGTTGTGGTTTTGGCATAGGTAAGAAACGTTCTTGCTAGAAACCTATAGCAGCCGCGTAAAAACTTGCAACTACAAATTAGAGGACGTCTAACTTGTTTTTCTAGCATATGCCTTGTGATGTGATATGGCCAAAGGATGTGATGTGATGCATTGTGATGTACGAGATTGATCATGTTCTTGTAATAGGATTCACAACTTGCATGTCGATGAGTATGACAACTGGCAGGAGCCATAATAGTAGTCTTAATTTATTGTATGACCTGCATGTCAATCATAAACGCCATGTAATTACTTTGCTTTATTGCTAATAATTAGCCATAGTAGTAGAAGTAATAGTTGGTGAGACAACTTCATGAAGACACGATGATGGAGATCATGATGATGGAGATCATTGTGTCGTGCCGGTGACAATGATGATCATGGTGCCCCGAAGATGGAGATCAAAGGAGCAAAATGATATTGGCCATATCATGTCACTATATTGATTGCATGTGATGTTTATCATGTTTACATCTTTTTTGCTTAAAAACGACGGTAGCTAAATAAGATGATCTCTCACTAAAATTTCAAGAAATGTGTCCACCCTAACTGTGCACCATTGTTAAGGTCCGTTGTTCCGAAGCACCACGTGATGATCGGGTGTGATAGGTTCTAACATTTGCATACAACGCGTGTAAGCTAGATTAACACACGCGATACACTTAGGTTGACTTGACGAGCCTAGCATGTACAGACATGGCCTCGGAACACGGGAGACCGAAAGGTCGAACATGAGTCATATAGAAGATACGATCAACATGGAGATGTTCACCATGGATGACTAGTCCGTCTCACGTGATGATCGGACACGGGCTAGTTGACGTGGATCATGTGTCACTTGGATGACTAGAGAGATGTCTATCTAAGTGGGAGTTCATTAAATAATTTGATTATATGAACTTAATTATCATGAACTTAGTCTAAAATTGTCTTTACAATCTATATTGTAAATCCAATGGCCAATGCTAATGTTGCCCTCAAATTCAATGTGTTCCTAGAGAAAACCAAGCTGAAAGATGATAGAAGCAACTATGCGGACTGAGTCCGTGGCTTGAGGATCATCCTCATAGCTTCCAAAAGATTATATGTCCTTGATGCACCGCTAGATGACGCACCCATTTTCCCAGCGGCTCAAGACGTTATGAACGCCTGGCAATCGCGCTATGATGATTACTCCCTCGTTCAGTGCGGCATGCTTTACAGTTTAGAACCGGGGCTCCAAAAGTGTTTTGAGCAACACGGAGTATATGAGATGTTCCAAGAACTGAAATTGGTTTTCCAAGCTCATGCCCGGGTCGAGAGATATGATGTCTCTGACAAGTTCTTTAGTTGTAAGATGGAGGAGAATAGTTCTGTCAGTGAGCACATACTCAAAATGTCTGGGTTGCACAACCGCTTGTCTCGGCTGGGAGTTAATCTTTCGGATGACTCGGTTATTGACAGAATCCTCCGGTCACTCCCACCTAGCTACAAGAGCTTTTTGATGAACTACAACACGCAGGGCATGGAGAAGTCCATTCCTGAGTTGTACTCGATGCTGAAATCAGCGGAGGTCGAGATGAAAAAGGAGCATCAAGTGTTGATGGTGAATAAGAACACTAGTTTCAAGAAAGGCAAGGGTAAGAAGAACTTCAAGAAGGACGGCAAAGCAATTGCCATGCCCAGTAAGCAAGTTGCCGGGAAGAAGAACAAGAATGGACCCAAGCCTAAGACTGAGTGCTTTTATTGCAAGGGTACCGGTCACTGGAAGCGGAACTGCCCCAAGTACTTAGCGGATAAGAAGGCCGGCAACGTTAAAGGTATATGTGATATACTTGTTATTGATGTGTACCTTACCAGCGCTCGTAGTAGCTCCTGGGTATTTGATACCGGTGCAGTTGCTCACATTTGTAACTCCAAGCAGGAGTTGTGGAATAAGCGAAGACTGACAAAGGACGAGGTGACGATGCACGTCGGGAATGGTTCCAAGGTCGATGTGATCGCCGCCAGCACGCTACCTCTACATCTACCTTCGGGATTAGTTTTAAACCTCCATAATTGTTATTTAGTACCAGCTTTGAGCATGAACATTGTATTTGGATCTCGTTTGATGCGAGATGGCTACTCATTTAAATCTGAGAATAATGTTTGTTCTATTTATATGAGAGAAATGTTTTATGGTCATGCCCTTCTGGTCAATGGTTTATTTTTTATGAATCTCGAACGTGATGTCACACATGTCCATAGTGTGAGTACCAAAAGATGTAAGGTTGATACGATGGTCCCACTTACATGTGGCACTACCACCTTGGTCATATTGGTGTCAAATGCATGAAGAAACTCCATACTGATGGACTTTTGGAGTCTCTTGATTTTGAATCATTTGACACGTGCGAATCATGCCTCATGGGCAAGATGACCAAGACTCCGTTCTCTGGAACAATGGAGCGAGCAACTGACTTGTTGGAGATAACACATACCGATGTATGCGGTCCAATGAGCGTTGGGGCTCGCGGTGGCTACTGTTATGTTCTCACCCTCACTGATGACTTGAGCAGATATGGTTATGTCTACTTAATGAAACACAAGTCTGAAAACTTTGAAAAGTTCAAGGAATTTCAGAGTGAGGTAGAGAATCAACGTGACAGGAAAATAAAGTGCCTATGATTTGATCGTGGCGGAGAATATTTGCGTCACGAGTTTGGCATGCACCTAAGGAAATGTGGAATTGTTTCACAACTCATGCCGCCTGGCACACCTCAGCGAAATGGTGTGTTGGAACATCATAATCACACTCTATTGGATATGGTGTGATCTATGATGTCTCTTACCAACTTACCGCTATCATTTTGGGGATATGCATTAGAGACTGCCGCATTCACTTTAAATAGGGCACCGTCTAAGTCTGTTGAGACGACACCGTATGAATTATGGTTTGGAAAGAAACCTAAGCTATCATTTCTGGAAGTTTGGGAATGCGATGCTTATGTGTAGAAACTTCAACCTGAGAAGCTCGAACCCAAAGCGGAAATGTGCGTCTTCATAGGATACCCCAAAGAAACTGTTGTGTATACCTTCTACCTCAGATCCGAAGGCAAAGTCTTTGTTGCCAAGAATGGATCCTTTCTAGAGAAAGAGTTTCTCTCGAAAGAAGTAAGTGGGAGGAAAATAAAACTTGATGAGGTAATTGTACCTCCACTCGAACCGGAGAGTAGCGCAACACAGAAAGTTGTTTCTGTGGAGCCTGCAACGGCTGGAGAGGAATTTAATCATGATGATCATGAAACTTCAGATCAAGTTGCTATTCGAAGGTCCATTGGGACACGTTCTGTGCCAGAGTGGTACAGCAACCCTGTCTTGGAGATCATGTTGTTGGACAATGGTGAACCTTTGAACTATGAAGAAGCGATGGTGGGCCTGGATTCCAACAAATGGCTTGAAGCCATGAAATCCGAGATAGGATCCATATATGAGAACAAAGTATGGACTTTGGAGGACTTGCCTGATGATAAGCGAGCCATAGAAAATAAATGGATCTTTAAGAAGAAGACTGACGCGGATGGTAATCTGACCGTCTATAAGGCTCGGCTTGTCGCTAAGGGTTATCGACAAGTTCAAGGAGTTGACTACGATGAGACTTTCTCACCCGTAGAGATGCTGAAGTCCGTCCGACTCATGTTAGCAATTGCCGCATTCTATGATTATGAGATGTGGCAAATGGACGTCAAAACAACATTCCTTAATGGCTTCCTTAAGGAAGAACTATATACGAAGCAGCCGGAAGGTTTTGTCGATCCTAAAGATGCTAACAAGGTATGCAAGCTCCAGCGCTCCATCTATGGGCTGGTGCAAGCATCTCGGAGTTGGAACATTCGCTTTAATGAGGTGATTAAAGTGTTTGGGTTTATACAGGTTTATGGAGAACCCTGTATTTACAAGAAAGTGAGTGGGAGCTCTATAGCATTTCTCATATTATATGTGGATGACATATTGTTGATGGGAAACAATATAGAACTTTTGGAAAGCGTAAAGGCCTACTTGAATAAATGTTTCTCAATGAAGGACCTTGGAGAAACTGCTTACATATTAGGTATTAAGATCTATAGAGATAGATCGAAACGCCTCATAGGTCTTTCACAAAGCACATACCTTGAAAAGATATTGAAGAAGTTCAATATGGATCAGTCCAACAAGGGTTTCTTGCCTGTGTTACAGGGTGTGACATTGAGTATGACTCAATGCCCGACCACGGCAAAGGATAGAAAATAGATGAGTGTCACCCCCTATGCTTCAACCATAGGCTCTATTATGTATGCCATGTTGTGTACCAGACCTGATGTGAACCTTGCCATAAGTATGGTAGGGAGGTACCAAAGTGATCTCGGAGCGGAACACTGGAAAGCGGTCAAGAATATTCTGAAGTACCTGAAAAGGACCAAGGACATGTTTCTCATATATGGAGGTGTCAAAGAGCTCGTCGTAAAGTGTTACGTCGATGCTAGCTTCGACACAGATCCAGATGACTCCAAGTCACAAACTGGATACGTGTATATTTTGAACGAAGGGGCAGTCAACTGGTGCAGCAGCAAGCAAAGCGTCATGGCAGCATCTGTATGTGAAGCAGAGTACATAGTTGCTTCGGAAGCAGCAAAGGAAGGAGTCTGGATGAAGGAGTTCATCACCGACCTAGGAGTGATTCCCAATGCGTCGGGCCCGATGACTCTCTTCTGTGACAACACTGGAGCTATTGCCCTTACCAAGGAGCCCAGGTTTCACAAGAAGACAAGACCCATCAAGTGCCGCTTCAACTCCATCCGTGATTACATTCAGGAGGGAGATATAGATATTTGTAAAGTACATATAGATCTAAATGTCGTAGATCCGTTGACTAAACCTCTCTCACGAGCAAAACATGATCAACACCAGAATGCTATGGGTGTTCGATTCATCACAATGTAACTAGATTATTGACTCTAGTGCAAGTGGGAGACTATTGGACATATGCCCTAGAGGCAATAATAAAATGGTTATTATTGTATTTCCTTGTTCATGATAATTTTCTATTGTTCATGCTATAATTGTGTTAACCGAAAACCGCAATACATGTGTGAACACATAGACCACAACATGTCCCTAGTGAGCCTCTAGTTGGCTAGCTCGTTGATCAATAGATGGTCACAGTTTCATGACCATGGACATTGGATGTCATTGATAATGAGATCACATCATTAGGAGAATGATGTGATGGACAAGACCCAATCCTAAGCATAGCACAAGATCATGTAGTTCGTCTGCTAAAGCTTTTCCAATGTCAAGTATCGTTTCCTTAGACCATGACATTGTGAAACTCCCAGATACCGTAGGAATACTTTGGGTGTACCAAACGTCACAATGTAACTGGGTGGCTATAAAGGTACACTACGGGTATCTCCAAAAGTATCTGTTGGGTTGGCACGAATCATGACTGGGATTTGTCACTCCGTATGACGGAGAGGTATCTCCAGGCCCACTCGGTAAGACATCATCATAATGAGCTCAATGTGACTAAGGAGTTAGCCATGGGAGGATGTGTTACGGAGCGAGTAAAGAGACTTGACGGTAACGAGATTGAACAAGGAATAGGGATACCGACGATCGAATCTCGGGCAAGTATCATACCGGTAGACAAAGGGAATTGTATACGGGATTGATTAAATCTCCGACATTGTGGTTCATCCAATAAGATCATCGTGGAGCATGTGGGAGCCAACATGGGAATCCACATCCCGTTGTTGGTTATTGACCGAAGAGGTGTCTCGGTCATGTCTACGTGTCTCCCGAACCCGTAGGGTCTACACACTTAAGGTTCAATGATGCTAGGGTTATAGGGAAATAGTGTACGTGGTTAACGAAGGTTGTTCGGAGTCCTAGACATCACGAGGATCTCCAGAATGATCCGGAGGTAAAGATTCATATATAGGAAGTGAGGTTTTGGTCACCAGAAATGTCTCGGGAATTACCGGTAACGTACCGGGACCATCGGAAGGGTTCTGGGGGTCCACCAAGTGGGGCCACCAGCCCCAGAGGGCTGCATGGGCCGCAAGTGGGAGGGAACCAGCCCCTAGGTGGGCTGGCGCGCCCCCCACAAGGGCCCAAGGCGCAGCTAAAGTGGGAGGGGGGCGAACCCTAGGGCAGATGGGCCCTAAGGCCCACCCTAGGGCAGCCGCACCCCTCTCCCTCTTGGTCGCCGACCAGATGGGATCTGAAGGCTGCCGCACCACCCTAGGGTGGGAACCCTAGGGCGCATCCCTCCCTCCTCCTCCTCCTATAAATAGAGGAGCCCTTGGGGCTGCCGGGAAGGCGCATCTCTCTCCCACGGTGCAGCCCTACTCCTCTCTCTCCTCGTCCTCTGTAGTGCTTAGCGAAGCTCTGTCGGAGTTCCGCACAGCACCACCGTCACCACGCCGTCATGCTGCCAGAGCTCTCCCTCAACCTCTCCTTCCTCCTTGTTGGATAAAGGAATAGGGGACGTCACCGGGCTGCATGTGTGTTGAACGCGGAGGCACCGTTGTTCGCCGCTTAGATCGGATTCCACCGTGATCGAAATCGCAGCGAGTACGACTCCGCCAACCGCGTTCTAGTAACGCTTCCGCTTTGCGATATTCAAAGGTATGAAGATGCACACTCCCCACTCGTTGCTGGTTTATCCATAGATATATCTTGGTGAACACGTAGAATTTTTTTTGATTTACTACTACGTCTCCCAACACCCTGACCCGATGACCTGCCTTTCGTCCTGGTGGTCTTCCACCTGCCGCTATGCACCCATGGCTCACCATCGAGGTCTCCCTTCCCTTATCATGCTCACAGCTTGGTGCATCTGGTGCCACTGGAATGCATGTATCTTCGACGGAGTTTGCCCCTCTTTGGCCCTCGTCATGCAGAACATCCAGGATCAAGACCGGCACTGGATCAAGGCTGGTGCCAAGGGATTGGCTATCATAGTTCCTGAGACATAGGCATTAGGCTTTGTGGGGTCGAGCATTCCCTTCTTCTTATGCTCGGGTCACCATGTTGCCCCGTGCGTTTGTGACATGCGTTGTACCACCAATCTTGTATTCACCAAACTCCTTCTTCTATTCATGGAAAGATACGCAATCTTTGTGTATTCGCAAAAAAAGAGTTCCAATCATAAGTGCATATGATCCAAGTAGAGAAAGTATGTTAGCTAATGCCTCTCTCGCATTGCATATAACAAGTATCTATTGTATCATATTCAATTGCCTATGGACAATCTTTCTCTTGTGTTACAAAAATCTTGCTACTGTACTATTAAGTTTATTATCTTGCAAAGTACTTCTAGTTTCATTCCCGCAAAGTAGTTTCATAGTTGTTCTAGATAAAGCAAACATTAAAGTGTGTGTAGAGTTGTATCGGTGGTCGATAAAACTTGAGGGAATATTTGTTCTACCTTTAGCTCCTTGTTGGGTTCGACACTCTTACTTGTCGAAAAAGGCTACAAATGATCCCCTACACTTGTGGGTTATCAAGACCTTTTTCTAGCGCCGTTCCCGGGGAGCAATAGCATGGGGTGAATATTCTCGTGTGTGCTTCTTTGCTTTATCACTAAGTAATTTTTATTTTCTGTTATTAGTTGTTTTCTATCTTTAAATATGGGTAGGAAACGTAAAATACCAAAAAATAGTTATACTTGCTGCTCCAAAAGTTGAGGAACCACTAGTGTTTCGTAGTAACAAAGCTTATTACTTGGATCATCTTCGATCCCTTTGTGCCCATGCTGAAACCCCAACTAGCTTAGTTGAGGGAAAATCATTAAATGAGCATGCTCATTATGTGCGACACCGCTTATATCAAAAAGGGAAACTCTTGTGGCATCAAATTAATAGTCTGTGTTGTTATGCTTGGAATTTATACGAAATACATGACTTTACTTGTTGTTCTGGAGAAACTAAAAACACCTTCCCTACCAATGTGTGTTTAATGATAATGAAATACTATCTTCTTATGCCAAGGAAGCCTATTTTTATTATGATGTTCAACAAATTGAAGAATTTTTTACTTTTAAAGGTGCTTATGAAATTGCTTCTTTGATTGAAAAGTATGATGCTAGTCTTTAAAAATCTGAATTTTTTTCCATACTTGCTATGAAAACTATGCTTCTACTGCTTATGTTAAAGAATTTATTGAAAGAATGGCCGCTTCCTTGGAAGAGAAAATTATTTTTCAGGAATATATGGAATAGGAAGTTGCGGAAATTGTGAGTTATTAGATGAAAAAGATGAGGAGGAGAGCGAAGAACAAAAGGAGGAAGAGCGGATTAGCTACCCGTGCCAACCTTCTAATGAGAGTAACTTTTCAACTCATACATTTTTACCATCCCTTTGCACATACCGAAGGATGAATGCTATGATGATTGGCATGATCCCTTGGATTCTTTTGAAATATCCCTTTTTGATGAACTTGATGCTTGCTATGCTTGTGGCCATGATGCCAATATGAGTGATGCTTATGGAGATGAACTTGAGATAATTACTTATGTTAAGCATGAAATTGTTGCTATTGCACCCACACATGACACTATTATCGTTTTGAATTATCCCAACTACACTATATCGAAGAAGTTTGCTCTTGTTAAGGATTATATTGATGGGTTTGGTTTTGCTACTACACATGATGATTTTGATGAATATAATATGCATGTTCTTGCTGCTCCTACTTGCAATTATTTTGAGAGAGGAACCACATCTCCACCTCTTTATGTTTCCAATACGATAAAAATGCAAGAAACTACTTATGCTATGTATTCGCCTTTACTTAATGTGCATGAATTGTTCTTGTATGACATGACAATGCATATGAAGAGTGTTAGACTTCATCATTGCATGATATATGTCACTTTATGTACACTAATAAATTAAAAATCATTTTTAATTAAAATTGGCTTCGATATACCTTGGGATCCAGGTGGATCCATCACTTGAGCACATTATGCCTAGCTTAATGGCTTTAAAGAAAGCGCGTCCAGGGAGACAACCCGGAAGTTTTAGAGAGTCATTTTATTATTTTGTGTGATTTTATAAAGTTTAAAAGCACCAAAAATATAGAGGGGAACCTAACACTTTGCAAAAAGAAAGGTGAAAGTGAGAGAGATGATGAGCATCGTCGAAATGGGGGCTAGCCTTGAACTTTGTTCATGTCCATGGAAACTTTGTGAATCTCGAATCACGGAAACTTTTCAACAAAAATAATTATACCCTTGTACAAAACCATTGTTCCAAGATTTGCCTTTAGGGTGATTAGATTGCTTGTTGGTATGTGCGGTGTAAAAACAAAAACTTTGGTTGTAGTGCGTGAATTTACATTTTTACTGGAATGTCCAAAGTTTCTAAAAATTTTACATAGTATTTCTATACAGAATTTTTATTTCTTCCTAATTTTTAAGAATTTTTGGAGTTACAGAAGTATGATCAAAGTTCAACTTACTACAGATTTGTCCTGTTTAAGACATATTCTATTTTTGATGCATTGTTTTGCTTGTTTTGATGAAACTATCAATTTTATTGGCGGAATAAGCCATGGAGAAGTTATAATACAATAGGTATAATGAAAATATAAAATATGAATGGGTTTGTAACAGTACTTAAAGTAGAAATTTGCTTTATTATACTAACGGATCTCACCGGTTTTGTGTGGATGAAGTGTTCATAGATCGAGGAGGTCTCGATATGAGGAGAAGGAGGAGAGTCAAGAGTTCAAGCTTGGGGATGCCCAAGGCACCCTAAGTAAATATCCAAGGAGACTCAAGAGTCTAAGCTTGGGGATTCCCCGGAAGGCATCCCATCTTTCTTCAAAAAGTATCGGTATGTTTTCATTTTCGTTTCGTTCATGTGATATGTGTAAATCTTTGAACGTATTTTCTGTTTAGTTTTCACTATTATTTTATGCACAATTATGGTATGAGATAGTCCATGGTTTATTTATAGAATTCCCATTGCACTTCACACATATCTTTTGAGTATGGCTTTATAGAATGCTTCATGTGCTTCACTTATATCATTTGAAGTTTGGATTGCCTGTTTCTGTTTAAATAGAAAACAGTTATTCGTAGAATGCTCTTTTGCTTCACTTATATTTACTAGAGCATGTTATTTTGTAGAAAGAATTAAACTCTCTTGCTTCACTTATATCTATTTAGAGAGTCAACGGGAATTGGTCATTTGCATGGTTAGTCAAAATCCTACATAAAACTTATGGATCACTAAATATCATACGTTTGATTCGTTGCAATAGTTTTGCGATATAGAGATGATAATATGTGGGAGGTACTAGTGGATGCTCGTTTTCTGTAAGATATTGGTGTTAAGGTTTGTGATTCCCGAAGCATGCACGTATAGTCTCCTGTTATGCCAGGAAGTTGGAGCACAATTTATCCATGATTGTCTATCTTTGTGTGAAGGTCGAGGGCGCGTGATGGTTAACTCCTACCATACTCCCCCCTAGGAGCATGCGTAGTAATACTTTGCTTTGAGGGCTAATAAACTTTTGCAATAAGTATGTGAGTTCTTTATGACTAATGTGAATCCATGGATTATACGCACTCTTACCTTTCCGCAATTTGCTAGCCTCTATGGTACCGTGCATTGCCCTTTCTCACCTCGGGAGTCGGTGCAAACTTCATGGGTGCATCCAAACCCCATGATATGATATGCTCTATCACACATAATCCTTATTATATATTCCTCAAAACAGCCACCATACCTACCTATTATGGCATTTCCATAGATATTCCGAGATATATTTCCATGCAATTTCCACCGCTTCCATTTTGATGACTTTAGCATTCATTGTCATATTGCTTTACATGATCGTAAGATAGCTAGCATGATGTTTCCATGGCTTGTCCATTTTTTGATATCTTTGATACGCTAGATCATTGCATTCATATAGAGTCATACTTTGTTCTACTATCAAGTTGTAAGTAAATAGAAGTGTGATGATCATCATTATTCATTATTAGAGAATGTCCTAGTAAGGAAAGGATGATGGAAACTATGATTCCCCCACAAGTCAGGATGAGGCTCCGTACAAAGAAAAAAAAGATAAAAAAAGGAAAAAAGAGACAAAGAGAGAAGGGGCATGCTAATTCCACACTTGTGCTTCAAAGTAGCACCATGTTTTTCATGTTGGGACTCTCCTATGTTGTCACTTCCATATACTAGTGGGAATTTTTCATTATAGAGTTAGATACACACCCACTTAGTTTTCATTTGAGATTTCATACACTTATAGCTCTTAGTGCATCCGTTGCATGGAAATCCCTACTCCTCACAATGATATCAATTGATTGTCATCTCCATAGATCATTGATTAGCCGCTTCGATGTGAGACTTTCTTACCTTTTTGTCTTCTCTATATTTACCCCTACCATCATACTCTATTCCACCCATAGTGCTATATCCATGGCTTGCACTCATGTATTGCGTGAGAGTTGAAAATGCTGAAGTGCGTTAAAAATTATGAACCAATTGCTCGGCTGACACCGGGGTAGTACATGATTTATACTTTGTGTTAAGAAGACAGAGCATGACAAGGCTATATGATTTTGTAGGCATAGCGTTCTTTAGCCTTGATATTTTGAAATACATGATTGTTTGTTGGGATGCCTGAGTATTCATGTATTTATGTCAAATTATAGACTATTGTTTTGAATCACTTGTGTCTTAATATTTATGCAATGATTAGATATATAATCAAGATTATGCTAGGTAGCATTCCACATTAAAAAAATATCTTTTTTATCATTTACCTACTCGAGGATGAGAAAGAATTAAGCTTGGGGATGCTGATATGTCTTCGTCGTATCTATAATTTTTGATTGTTTCATGCCAATATTATACAACTTTCAAATATTTTTGGTAAGATCTTATATGGTTTAGTGGACTAACCTATTGATCTAGTGCCCAGTGCTAGTTCATGTTTGTTGCATGGTTTTTGTTTTGCAGAATATCCATATCAAACGAAGTCTAAACGCGATAAAAAAATTACGGAGAATTATTTTGGAATATTTTTGAATATTGGGAGGTGGAATCAACGTAAACGAGGGCCCACAGCCACCACAAGACACCAGCGCGCGCCCAAGGGCCTTGGCGCGTGGTGATGGGTTGTCCCCACCTCGTAAGTCAGTTGGATCTCTCCTTCGGCCATAAGAAATATATTTTTCAGATAAAAATCCCCTCAAAATCTCAGCGCAATTGGAGTTACGGATCTAAGGGAATATAAGAAACGACTTTCAGTGAGAAAACATGAACGCGAAACAGAAGAGAATAGAGAGGGAGATCGAATCTCGGAGGGGCTCCTGCCCCTCCGCCGCCATGGAGGCCATGGACCAGAGGGGGAACTCTCCTCCCATCTAGGGGGAGGCCAAGGAAGAAGAAGAAGGAGGGGGGCTGTCTCCCCCTCTCTCCCGGTGGCGCCAGAACGCCGCGGGGGCAATCATTGTGACAACGATCTACACCAACAACTTTGCCGCCGTCAACACCAACCTCTCTCCCCCTCTATGCAGCGGTGTAACACCTCTCTTTCTCGCTGTTATCTCTACTTAAACATGGTGTTAACTCCATATACTCCCTCAATTCACTTATACAAGGCCACAAACTCATATTACAGGTATCAAGGCAAAATTTAATAACCCCATGGAAAGTCAAGTTTTCTTTTCGTTAACCGGAATCATTAATACACTGCATGCATGCGACAAATGAGTGAGAAGAAAGTAGCAAAGTGTCATTATGAATACATGCATGCAAGTATTAAACAAGTTGATAGTACGAGAAAACATCATTAATGTTACCTCGATTACTGTTTGTGGCCTTATATAGATGCAAAATGTATTTTCCATAGTGGCCTTGTATAAGGGAATGGAGGGCGTATTATTTCTCAATGATATTTGGTTATCCTATGATGTTTGAGTGGATCTCTTTTGTCCTATGGGTTAATTGTGATATGATGCTATGGATATGAGTTGTATGTTGATATAGTGTTGTCCTATGGTGCCCTCTGTATCGCGCAAACGTGAGGGATCCCCGCTGTAGGGTGTTGCAATATGTTCATGATTTGCCTATGGTGGGTTGCATGAGTGACAGAAGCATAAACCCGACTAGGTGGGTTGTTGCGTATGGCAGTAAAGATGACTTGATACTTAATGCTATGGTTGGGTCTTACCTTGATGAACTTTTGCAGTTGCGGATGCTTGCTAGAGTTCCAATCATAAGTGCATATGATCCAAGTACGGAAAGTGTGTTAGCGTATGCCTCTCCCTCATTGCATATAACAAGTATCTATCATATTATATTCAATTGCCTAGGTACAATCTTTCTCTTGTGTTGTGCAAAAAACTTGCTACTAAACTATTTACTTTTATCGTTCTTTTATTAAAACAGCACCTAACTTTTATTTCAACATCTTTTATAATCTTGCAAAGTACTTATAGTTTTATTCCCGCAATGTAGTTTCATACTTGTTCTAGGTAAAGCAAACATTAAAGTGTGCGCAGAGTTGTATCTGTGGTCGATAGAACTTGAGGGAATATTTGTTCTACCTTTAGATCCTCATTGGTTTTGACACTCTTTCTTATCGAAAAATGCTACAAATGATCCCCTACACTTGCGGGTTATCAGCGCGCGTTTGGCCATGGACGGGATTATCTATGAGATCTGAGCTACTGTGATGGAGCAGGAGCAGAGGAATGGCCGACCTATGAAATGTTCAAGAGCATGTTTGTTGCCGACTCGAATCTCGATCCTTCCTTCTAAGAGAGGATGTTGCATGAGTGCAGACAATATTTCAATATCGTCGCACCAACAGGTCAGCCCTGCAACAACACCTACGAGTAGATGTTTCTATTTTAATGTTTTTTGAACCTTTTGATATGTGATGTTGCTATTTTGTTGTTTAGTTGATTATGTAGGAGTACGAATGATAATCTGTGCAATCATTTTTTGAATTAGGTGCTTATTAGCAGGAATTGTATGTGTTATTATCGGTCTGTGTTATTTTCAGTCTTCCAACATGATAACCCACAAGTGTAGGGGATCCTTTGTAGGCTTTTTTGATAAGTAAGAGTGTCGAAGCCAACGAGGAGATAAAGGTGGAATTAATATTCTCTCAACTTCTATCGACCATCGATACAACTCTACACACACTAATGCTTACTTTACCTAGAACAAGTATGAAACTATTTTACGGGAATAAAACTAGAAGTACTTTGTAGATAGTTTTGCAAGATAATAAAGAACATTGAAATAGAAGTTAGGTGTTGTTTTAGTAAAATAATAATAAATTTAATTTAGTGAGTGTGGAAAAGTGGTGGTATGATTTGCGAGATTGTCCTAGGAAATTGATAACAAGACCGGTAATCATTATTGCAGTTTTATATGAGGGAGAGGCTTGAGCTAACATACTTTCCATACTTGGATCATATGAACTTGTGATTGGACCTCTAGCAAGCATCTGTAACTACTAGCAATCATTAAGATAAAATCCAACCATAGCATTAACAAGTCCCCTTTACTCACATACGCAACATCCCCCTTACTTGGGTGTAAGCTTCTGCTACACTAGCCACACACTATCAGAAAGTCATGAATGTGTTGCAAGACCCTACAACTGGAATCCTGCACGTGTGCGCGGCACCGAAGGCACCATAGGACTACACCAAAATAAACCACACAACTCAAACCAATAAAGATCATCAATCCACCCCTAGAACAAAAGGAATCTCATGAAACATCATAGGAAAACAACAAATCATTTGATAATAATATGAAGCATAAAGCACCATGTTCAAGTAGGGGTTATAGCGGGATGCGGGAGAGTGGCCCGCCGTAAATAGATGAGGAAAGGTAATGGTGGTGACGGCGGCGAAGTTGTTGATGTGGATCGTCGTCACGATGGTTACCCGACGGTGCTCCGACGCCACCATGAGAGAGGGGGAGAGAGCCCTCCTCCTTCTTCTTCCTTACTCTCCACCCCTAGATGGGAGGAGAGTTTCCTCTGGTCCATGGTCGCCATGGCTCTCGGGGGCAGCAGACCTCCGAGATTGGATCCCTCTCTCTGTTTCTCTCCTGTTTTCGCGACTGTTTTCTAACGCCTTCACTATTTCTTAAATATCCAGAGATTCATAACTTCGATGGAGCTGAAATTTTGAGGAGATTTTTATTGGGAAATTATCTTCTTGCGGTAAAAGAATGGCCCCAACAAACTTAAGGGGTGTCCACAAGCTATCAAGGTTCGACCACCCCCTGGTCGCGCCCTGTTGTCTTGTGAGAGCCTCGGGCACCGTGTTGCGTTGATTTTTCTTCCTAAAATTCACATATATGCCAAAAAAATCACAGTAATATTTATTGTGTTTGGACTTCTTTTGATAAGGATTTTCTAGGAAATAAAAAACGGGATTTAGCACTGGGCACTGGATAAGTAAGTTAGTCCCAAAAATAATATAAAATATTGACAAAAGTATATGAAAGTTGTAGAATATTGGTATAAGACAATAAAAAATTATAGATATGACGATGACGTATCACACAAATTCAAATTACTGACCTGTTTGGTGGGTATCACAAACATCTTGTTACACTGAATCATTTGTGTTATTTTGGCTCATCGCGTACAGTTCATAAGAGCAAACTGTATGTGTCATCTTTTGCACACATCTTGATCTGTGTAACCGTTTGTGTTATTTTGGCTCATCACAAACAGTTAACCCGACTGACCTATTTGCCATCTATCGCATACATCTTGATCTAGTTAATCGTTTGTGTTAATTTATCTCATCACAAATAGTTCATCCAAGTGACATCTATGCCGTCTATCGCACACATAATATTCTGGGTAATCGTTTGTGTTATTCTGGCTCATGCAAATAGTTTATCCGAGTGAACTATATCGCAAACATTTGTATTTGGTTAGCCCTTTGTGTTATTTTGTCTTAGCGCAAACAGTTTGTAAACGTCAATTGTGTGCCATGTATCACACACACACAACTCTTATCTGAATCGTGCTTGATGGACTAGCCATCGCACACAGTTTGTTCTATTGGCGACGAAGCTAGAACTATATCGTTTGTGATTCATGCATCGCACATGGTTTTGTCGAAGGGTCTCTAATAAAAGTGTCATCTTAGGACCTTCCTGTAGTAGTGGTACTATGCTCCTTCCATCGATAACCTCTTTTTAGTGCCATGTTATCGGTGGCGACGCCCTGCATGCCTCTGATAGCTCTTTTGCGCCGGTCACTACTAGCCATATAGTGACTAGCCATATCTAAAGTAGTGTATTTTGTCATACAACTTGAAAATCACCATGGTGATTCAATAGGCGCGTGCTAGGCGCTGATCGGCCGACCCAAACTTCAGTCGGTCGCTGCGGGTCTGCTAGATGGGCTCGCACCAAATCGTAGATCCCATGCAAATGTTGGTCTCTCGTCTCGCTGTCCTTACCCTCTCAGGCGAGATCCACGCGAAAACTTGCTCCATCCCCACCCTGCGTGAGGTCTTGACATTGATATCCAATCCCTTGAGACCGTGCTTGCAGGAGGGTGCCCTCGTTCACAGATTTGTCTCTCTACTCGCGGCTTGCAAGTGACGTATGCATCGCGGGTAGCACCCCATCATCATTAGTCATAGCAACTAACGCCACTGGTCACAACAAAAATTGCCTCATGTTGTAGCAGGTGTCGCCCAAGTCAGTGCTCAACCCTGCAGAGCCCCTGCAACTTCTGTTGCACTTGCATGCAATTGTGTGACTATCAGTTGTAGCTCCTCTACGGGCCGGCTACCGGTGCTGGAGACGGCGGCCACACCACTATATGACTGCGATGAGAGCAGATGTTGGAACCAACAAAGAAGAGAGTTGGAACCGGCAAGAGTAGATGCTGGAATCTGCAGCGTCATCGTCGTCAATGTTGGAACTGTGGGCACCAAAATCTAGAACCAGTGATGGATTTGTTGCGATGACCAGGAGTGAATGCGTTCTAGACTTGTTGGTTCCAACTTTTGTTGCGCCGATTGCAGCTTTTGCAGGCCTCGGATGCAACTCATGTCGTCGCCGATTGTAACACGGGGGCACCAACGTCCCAGCCCTCCGCCATCATGATTGCAGCTCCCGATCGCCGCGGTTGCAACTCCCCGCGCCACCGGATGTAGCTTATTTCATCACGGTTCAAGCACGGGGCACCTATAAGGAATCGTTTATCTTTTCGATACCACAATTTTCAAAATATTTTGTTCGTCCACCATCCACTGTGTACAATCTTATGGAGGAGCTAATACTGACCAAAATTTCTTTATTGTAGACATGGTGTTTGAAATTCGGTTTAAAAACACGGATATGCATACGCCTGTATAAATGAGTAATGCTATACCCATGAAAACATATGTGAGATTTTGACGTAAAGGCTGGTGTGAAGGTAATTAATTAGATTAGGATGAGTGACTGGGACCCACCTTGGTTGAATTCATGGAGGAGGAGAAAAAATATTTTTGAAATCCAGGCAAAAGATTTACCTCATATATTAAATAAGATAGGAGAACATAGTACTTAAGGGCTACAACGCATAGCACCGCTTGCAAACTGATTACTCTCCCGGCATGATTGAACGCAACTTGTTAGCCCCGGCGGCAACCCAAAGTGCCGCCTCACCTTTGACGAGGGTTAGAATTACAAATGGTGGGGCACATTTGTGGCGGAACACATGAGAATTACGCTCATTACAAATGGCCCAAGAGGTGGGCAGGGCAATGGAGGCCAACGCCTTCCTGTTGGGAATCGACGGGTCAAAGAGCGTGATCCACCACTTCTTGATGGACGCAAAATGATGCTAGATAGAGGTGTCAACGCTTTTGAGTTGCAGCCATTCCTTAATCATGCCCCACAGCCGAATGGAAAACCTACATCTGAAAATAAGGTGGTCAATTGTTTCCTGGTCACGCCTACACAAGGGGCAATGTCCATAGTTAGGCCACCCTCTTTTGACCAATTTGTCTGCGGTCCAAACTCTATTTTGGACTGCCAACCAAGCGAAGAACTTCACTTTAGGAGGGGCCCAAAGTTTCCATGCCACCAGCTCCAATGGCGATCGAAGCATGTCGTGGAATTGCGCCTTGTGGGCGGACGTCGCGGAGTAGTGCCCACTGTTGGTGTGTTTCCACAAAATTTCGTCCTCTATACTATGTTGCAAGTCGAATGTGTGAATGGTAGACCAAAGCTAGAAGGATTGACGGAAGTGCGCGATTGAGAATCTGTTGGACATTTTGATTTAGATATCTAAGCGTCGTCCAACAGGGCCTCTCTGATTTTCCATTTTTTCTAATGAATGCACTATATACAAGCGGAGCAATGTTTTTTGGCTTCCTACCTTACACCCAAGGAGCAAGCCATGTATGACAAGGCCGAAGTGGCCATGGCCCGTCCAGCCCATGCAATTTGCTGTCATGTATACGTATTTTTACTATGAAATACGATCTCCTATTATTATTTTCTACAGCCAGCTCGCCCAGCTTTCTAGGCTAAGCTCCCCCGCTGCTTGTATTTGGCTTCGGTTGTCTTATCCGTACCAGCCCACAGGAATGCTAAGTAACTGTAAGTAAGGATCTATTCGTAGGCGTAGGATTATCGTGTCGTATAAACAGAGCAGATCCTTTTTCGTTTCCGAACCTATTTGCAAATCTCCCTTGCTAATTAAGAACGACTTCGTGCAGGGGTCCTCACCGAGTCCACCACACCGCGTAACAGCGTCCCCCAGCCCCAGCCCCAGCCCCAGCCCCAGCCCCAAGGCGGGTTTACAGTGAATCGCTCGCTCCCAACCGCCCGAGCCACGACGACGCTTCCTCCCCACCCCTCTATATATTAGAGCTCGTGCAGGTGCAGCTTCTACTTCCGCTCGCCCCCGCCACCAAAGCTGCCTAGCCAGCCTACTAGACTTTTCAACAAATTAACTCTTGCGCGCACAGAACTCTTACTCGATAACGGCGTCGGCAGCACAACCATGCAGGCGCAGTCCCGTCTCATCATGAACCCCAACGGCGGCGTCGCTGGCTACGGCTCCGCGGCGGCCGACGAGCAGCACGAGGCGGTGCTGAGGGAGCTGGCGCACGGGCACGAGCTGACGGCGCACCTGCAGGCGGAGGCGCTGCGGGCGCTGCGCGGGCAGGGCCAGGCCGAGGCCACCGCCGCATTGATCCTGCAGGAGGTCTCCCGCGCCTTCACCGTCTGCATCTCCATCATGGGCGGCTCCGCCCCGGCCGCCACCGCGACCGCCCCGCCACCCGACGCGACCCCCGTCGTCGCCACCGGCGCAGCTAGCGCGCGCCGTCCTAGAGACGACGGGGTCCCGAGAAAGTGAGTCGTCTGGCTTCCAGTTCCAGTACTAGTACTACATACATGCAGTAGTATAGAAGCTTTCAGAAAATGGTCGAGATACAAGACAAGTCGATTATGTGGGGAACTGATTGTGTGGAGTCCACTGTTCCTTCAACAGAATAATAGTGACTTCCTCGCCAAACTCCGACGGGTACCAGTGGAGGAAATACGGCCAGAAGAGGATCATGAGGACAAGCTTCCCAAGGTCAGTTCATTTCTGTCTTGGCGTTCCTGTTGCTTATCTTATCCAGATAACTAATTAATCAACGGATGATAAGTGATTTAGTTGCCATGTCGCTCTAACAAGAAAAGAACGTGCTCCTAAAAACTATAGCTGCTGCTGCTACTACTACTTATCTAGTCGTAAGGTTTAGATCGTGACGCTTGTAGCGCGTACGGGATGATAGGAAAACGTGCATGATTAGGCTCATTCAGATTTTCGGATGGCCACGCGATGGCACCGGGAGATCGGGAAAGGAACGCGCGCAAAGGACAAGCACAAAATGTTGCGCGGTTGCCACGCAGCGGCCGTGCGCGCCTCAAAAGGGATGCTTGATCCTGGTGAGCAGCCGATCGGATCCCCAGTTCCCCACACGGCCACACGTTTGAAAGCATCGGCAAAGCGGAGCGATGCATGTGTCCATTCCAAGCGGATACAAAGTAAAAGCCAGTTTTGATGCCGACCCTGTTTTCTCTTTTAGGTAAAGAAGAGAATGCTTTCTTCACCATCCACATTTTTCATCCCTGCAAGTTACGTTTTGTGGCGTGCGGGATTCTCGTGTGTGTTACTGTGTTTATTATCACACACAAGTGAACGAACAGGGCTGGTCGTTAATGATTTGACGTAGAGTAGTATTAGTAGTGGTGGTGCTGCTCTCTTTGATCTGAGAATAAAACAGCAATTAGAGGCATCTCCTTACGTCACCAACCGCTAAATAATTGATCTCGAGCGACGTCACCGCGTATAGCCAGCTACTAGCAGCCGCCATGTGCTAAGTTGAGGGTGAGACAGAATACTCCTACCTAATGATAAACTACTCCGCATATACCCTCCGGACATGTGTAAATGAGACACTCAGGAATCTTAGTTCTTACTCCTACTTGTGTACGTGTACACGCAGGTGCTACTACCGATGCTGCTACCACCGCGAGCGCAGCTGCCCGGCCACGAAGCTGGTGCAGCAGGAGCCGCACAGCGACGGCGACCAGACGATGTACAGCGTCATCTACGTCCACGAGCACACGTGCCACCACACTGCGCCGGCCGAGCCGGCCGAGCCGGCGGCGCGTGGCTCCGCGCCCGCCCCACTCGGCTTCTCTGCCGGGCTGCAGCCGAGGCAGCAGCGGGGCCTGGACCGCGGCTCCATGGAGGAGCTCGAGCGGCAGGCGCTCGTGTCGTCCTTGGCCTGCGTGCTGCAGGGCCACCACCAGAGCTACTCCGGGTCCGGGGCCGGCACGCCGGAGGGATCGCCCTCGCAGGGCCGGGCCGGCGACGGCCCGTCGGCGTCCGGTCTTTCGCTCGATGCGTCTGACGACCTGGGGCTGGATGTCACGGACTACGACATGACTGAAGCGCTGTATTTCGCTGCGTCCTCGTCGTATGGGCCAGGCGGCGACGGCATGATTCCTTGAGGGGGAGCGCGTGATTTGATCGTGTCGATGATATGTAGATTGAGTTTCAGAGAGTCTGTATGAGAAGCACGACCGCAGCAGTTTTTTTCGTGGGTGTTTGCGACGACGGCACACCGCTTGTCAGCCTACTTAATTAGCTATGTTCGATGTACGTACAGGCCATATACTGGTCACCCTGTCCTTATATACGGTATTGTAAGATTGTTCTAATATGTGCAGCTAAATCTTATTATGGTGTGCGTTTCTCCAGTCATTTTCTTATAAGTGAATTCCGCTTTTTACCCCCTATTTTGACATTTTTGACACTAATTACTCAATTTAACGAGATTTCATCCGTTTTACCTCATTTAGCAAAAATTCTGCCATAATGTACCTTGTTTAAAATTTTGCGAGCATTCTGACCGGCAGGTCCCAATTGTCAGGTCCAGCTAGCATGCCACATCGACGACGGATTTTTTCTCCTATTTTTCTCCCTGTTGAACCAGTCCTCACAGCTGCTACAGTCCGGGCCATCCAAAAATCATTTACAACAATCAAGTAGTAACAGATGTCATCACATTTGTACCAAATACAATAATAAAGGCAGACACTTCTATATGTATTAACTCTCTACCGATCAACATATTTCCTACCTAGGCATTCAAATATGTAGATGCATCAGACTTTGTAATTGAAGTAATATGTTTACATGCTTTTAATCTGATCCACAGAATCATGTAGACTCAAGGTCGTATAAGATAATAATGAAGAAACACTTGCAATATTTCAGATTATATTTGTAACCAATTCTCCTATAAATTATTCTATGGCAACATGCCACGCTTATCAAGTACAATCATCTCATTATCAGAATACTTTTTCAAACCGGAACGAGACTAAAACCATCTAAAATGGATCACAGACATAGAACAAATCTTGTCACAAAAAAAAACCCACCAGGGATGAGAAACAGAGAATGCGGTCATGCATGGGAGGAGTGAATATTCTGTATCGCTCCCGTCCGCTTCGACAATCATTAGCTGCCGCACCTCTTGCACGCTGCTCGTCGCCAATGTCAACATACTATCTCCTAACGAAAGGAGGCGGTAGTTTGGGATAGAATCATAGTTTGAAATAGCGAAGATAGCATTCGCTATTGTGTCCGCAATAGCGCTAGCGCAATAGCGACTGCTATCACTCAAATTAAATGTCATTACTTTTTCTTCATGTTCTAGTGATATAAACAAGAATCTAGTGTATTTATGAACCCGTTACATGGACATAGCGCCTGTAATATCGTCCGCTATCCGCATTCCGCTACGAGGAACCCAATCCGCTACCAGCCCGCTATCCGCTATTTTAAACCATGGATAGAATTGTGCGTTGCGATTCGAAGGAAGACGAACAATGTGTGCCATGAATGTTGCAGGCCAGCATGGTGCGGCACGACTCGGGCGTTGTGCATTGGACGTGAGATACCTACTCTCATGCGAACATATCGGCAGGGCCAGTCACGATAAGAAAAATAGGCAGGAAAAAGCGTCAATGTGGCATGCAAGCTAGACTTGATAATTGAACCTTCCGGTTAGAGCGCTCACAATATTTTAATCCGGGTAAATTATGGCAACACTTTTGTTAAATGGGGTAAAATGAATGAAATCTCGCTAAATGAGGTAATTACTGTCAAAACTGTCAAAATAGGGGGTAAAAACCGGAATTCACTCTTTTTCTATCAAGCTGGAGCTTTCATCCTGATTTCCATGCTTCTGTTTTCTCATTTTGCCGAAGGGTCTTCCACCCTATTGCATGCAAATGCTGTAAACTTTATTAAAGTTTACTTTTCGTCTCTCTCTGTTTCTCCTGTTTTAGGCCTCCTTTGATAGGAATATCATAGAAATAAGTTATAAGAAATGAAATGACATGTAACTCAATTTTAATAGGAAAAAAGAAATCATTTGGTTCATAGGATATGATTTTTTTTCTATTAGGTCTGGGTTTAAGGATAGGAACCAATCTTACATTCGAATAGAGATCATTCATACAATCCAAAAGGCACTAACAAAAATCCTATAAGAATCCTATCCTATGAGATTCCTACTAAATTCCTGTAAACTAAAGAAGGTCCTAATCTTTTAACCTGACTTTCTCTCTTCGTAATTTCCATTGTTTTTAACTTCTATAAATTTTATTTTGAGTACTTTCTTGCTTAAAATAATTGCCAAGAGATACTACGGACTGAACAAAACATGGAGTTGGTTCCAGATTAGACAAAAACTATAGTTGAATGGGAAAAAATGGTGTAATGGATTGCTAAAATATCTATCAGAACCCATGAAAAACTCAATAAACTCTGCCCAAAATATGTAATGGACTTGGTCTACAAATGCATGCATTCCAGTAATATTAAATCCTAATAGACGGTAGAAAATAATGCAAAATATAATATATCTGGCTAAAATAAATAGAAATACGTAGTGAAAATGGTAGGTCACATTTTTGAATAGTTGCCACCGTCTGTTTTGCAAGCTAGCTCTTTTCAACCAACAAACCTAGTGGGTAAAAGTGTGACATTAGAATCTGAAACATAATGAAATATGAACATACGAAGTTTAGTGTAGTTCGAAAAATAGAAACTATTTACTTATATCATAAAATGTTAATGTTCTCTGGTCAGAAAAAATGGTTATAAAATTTTATCTTGCTTCATTGGTAGGATTGCTGATGACACATCGATGTAGCTTCGAATAAAAATATAAACAAGGACAACTTAATAATTATAGAAATTAGATAAAAATGATTTTTAGATGTCTTTTCTTTCGTCACCTAAATGATGGGTGTGTATGTGTGGGTTTAGGGGGAGGGGGTCATATACATCCTTATTTTGTAAATGGAAATGTGGCACATCGATCACATAGATGCACAAGTTCTTTTTTGTTCACATCAATTTTTCATATGTATGTGATCATGAGATCATGGGTTCAAGTCCTGGAAACAGCCTCTTACAAAAATGTAAGGAAATGATGCATACAATAGACCCAAAATGATCGGATCCTTCTCCGGACCCTGCGCAAGCGGGAGCTACATGCACCGAGCTGCCCCCCTAATGTTTCATATGTATGTGTACTTTGAAAAACGATAAGCGTGAATTCATATAAGAAACTTAAGAACAATGGCTCATTCGCTATGTAGAAAGGTTTACTGAGGGTCAAGGAATGTCTCAGTTCTCCAAGATTGGGAATAATAGGGACACAATGCTTTGAGACGAGCATGGCCGGGGGACACGCGCTCAGCGAACCTGAATCTATTTAATATCTCTCAACGACAACATGTTTCTATTGTTGATCTTTTTGCAAGTATACCACTGGATATTGGCTTTCAGCATGCACGCGTGGTTGATAAGCAGACGATCTAGTTACATGGTTACACCTCGTGAATAGGTTGACCACGATTAACCTAGCACATGAATTTGATGTCCTCTACCGGAATCAAACCACGTTGGCATTCCTTCCAGCGTGATCTATGTATGCTACATGGTCAACCAGAGGTACATGTTTGTTAGAAAATGCATTTGGAAACTTAGAGAAACTCAAGCCCCTGTTAGAAATCAAGAGCTTTATCTGGTATATATGTAAGCGAGTGCTCTTGGCAAAAGACTACTTGGTGAAACACGGATGGCATGATAATTTAAGAATTGTTGTTGTGACCATGATGAAATGATACACCACCTTTTTTTGTCGTACCATTTGTCAACATTTGGAACATATAATTCACTTTGCTTTCAATCTTCTATCACCCACGAGCATCACAAACATGTCCGGGAACTACTTGACAGGGTTGCATCCTATGTCCAAGGATTAAAACCTTGTGGAAGTTGTCTCAATGATTTTTTTAAATAGGATTTGAGTTTTTAATTTTTGCAGGTCATCTGCACTTCAACTTGTGAAGGCACAGGAGCCTCCGCTCTATTGTTGCAACCACTTAAAATTATTTTTTGAGGTAAACCACTTAGAAATTGTAGCAGGGTGTGTGCAACTAATATGGTAATCTATATTACTTATTGGCTGCCTTAGCCATCTTTTATGGATTGTACTTATACGTGATGCATTGCAATAACGATGGTCGCATACATCAAGTGATAGTATATCATCTTCTTCAAAGAAAAAGGAAGATCACTCGATTTGTGTTTAGCTATTCATATTCGAGATGTTTTTTTTTTTTGAAAGGGTGTACATCAAATCACTTCTAAAAGAGAAAGATACACAACATTTTTTGTTTCAAAATGGCTAAGATACACAATAGTCATGGAGAGGTAGCTCGGTTCAAACTTTCTTTATAGAAAAGATGCATCAAATCAAAGCATGACGAAAGTAGACACGTCTCATAGTTGTGGTACTAAGGACACAGACATATTTTATGGACGTGGGCAGACACATTTTCCACTGTCCGTGCGCCGATGATCGCGACCACGGCATTAGCCTTTAGCCAGTGTGGCCGTCTCATCGATCGGTTTGACCGACGGAGCTCGCTTATCGTGCGATCGTTGCACGCACAGACCAAAACCACGCACAGGTGCGCTGGATGTGTGAAACTTGTGAATTAACGGCCCATCGCTCGCTCGGACGTCGGACGCACAGAGCCCGTACAAGCTCCTGCTTTTTTCCCGTGCGCCTCGTCGTTTCCTGGATCGCGACGCGGCACTAGCTAGCAGCCGTGACATCACACGCGCGCGCGTCACGGTCCGCCGCCGCGTCGACGTCACCCGTGTGTGCACGTTGGCTGGTGTTCAACGCCCCCCGCCGTCCGATGCCCGGGGGGGCCGCGGATCGCGTGGCGCGGGGGCGCTCCGGGCCTCCGGCCCCCTGCCCGCCCGCACGTGATAAGCGTTGAGACGCTAAAGAGACGGCCACACTGGCTTCATACGGGCTTCCGTTTCCTTCCTGCCCTCTCGCCGTCACCAATCTTTTTTATTCCTTTTTCCGCAAAGAAACTCTCTGGTGAGGCAGACAGACAAACAGTACGTGGACCATATGGGCCGGCTCTGTTATTTGGGCAACGGATCGTACTACCCGCTACACGGCTACAGTACTATCTTTTGTCAACGATCGTTTATGTCCAAGCATCATCATAATGCATAAGTACTGCGTGGTCTGCGGCTGCAGATGGGTTAGGTCCACGCATACGAAGAAACAAAGATACAGCTCAGGTATGGCCTGCCCAGTTTAAAAGCTCGGGCCTGGCGAAGGCGGGCCGAAGCACGGTTGCAGCAGCTTTGTAGCTGGGTCCTCTTGCTAAAAATGGCCCCATGCTACTCATAGTTAAGAGGAAACGCAAAAGGCCAACGATCGCGGTGTTTATATCCCAGGATCAACATCTCCTGATTCAGTGAATCTGACTATGGCTCGTGTCCTGTCAGTGAAATATAAAGTGAGATTCAGCGATCAGGTAATAAAAGGTTTTGTGCCTTTCAGGAGGGCTCGTGAGAGGACTCTCTGTCACCATATCTGTTGTTAATTTATGCAGAGGAATTATAGAGTTTATTGGCTCGTTGAGAGGAGGTTTGTGATATTGAAAAAGTAAGGGTTCATGGAAACACACTATCTGTTTCACGTTTACTTTGTAATGATGGTTCCCTAATCCTGGTGATTGTGAACAGTTTCGAAAACACCCATACACTTTTGCGAGCTTTCGAAATAGGTTTTCGCCCCGCTTTATATGTAAATTAACAACCAAACAGATTACACGACCGAATGATATAAGCCGGTGAGGGAACCCGCTTATAAAATCGATCCTGGGATAATCGGATCACCCAGAACACACGTAGAACACACGTGACTATGCTACCAACAAAGAGCACAGCAAGATCTGTACACACCATCACACTCTGCCCTAGATCGGCTAAGCTCCAGACAACACTCCCAAGAGGGAGAACAGCACCGAACGTCGTCGCTGCCGAGTTGACAAAGAATAAAGGTTTTCACCTGAAGCCCTGACAAGGAGAGAAGAACCATGACCACGTCTTCAGGAAGAATGCGGCACCCACGGGCGTCGTCGTCGTCAGTGACAGGGTGCAGATCTTTCGCTCGGCAACTCACGCGTGCCACCACGAGGCCACTAGGGCGAGCGTGGGGAGGCCAGACCCCCAGATCTGTATCAAGGCATCGCCCCTACGAGGACAGAGAACATGCCTGAGTCACCCTTCGCTACAACTTTTGTTGCCCACACAACCCGAAAGGAGAGCCACCATAGGTGCATGGTGCCCGCCGGAGAGCCAACCATGCGGACCACCCTCCGGGGCCGCCACCCCTGCATCCCTGTCGCTAGACACCGTACACCATTCAGTTTACATCGCACTCAACCACAATAGGAAGAGCAGAGGCACGCCGTCTACTCCTAGCCCGACATCAGTCGTAGAGACTGGGTATGCACCTCTACCGCAGGAAGCACTCATGCCTGCATCCCCAACCAATCCCGGTGGTTGGGGCGGACACGACACTATGACTGCTGACGGCCATCGACGAGCAAGCCCCAAGCCCTGGGCAAGTGAGATCGCATGACGCCATGTCTATGGCCAATGGTGCCGATCCGCTCATCGATGGCCTGATATCATTTTAATATCTTCATCCTCATTATGATAAAAAACCGAGAGAATGGCCTTTTTTAGGAACTCTCACTTAGCTCTCAACCTAGAGGTCCCCACTTTACTTTTATTAATGGAGATTTGGATAGATTTAATAGACTCATTAATATCATGCTTAGGTGGCAAAATTTTACTTTTAAGAGTTTCTACATCATGAGCAATTCTATCAATGTTTCTAGTCATATCGTCAACTTTATGTAGTTTTTCTTCTAGCATAACATTGAAAATCTTTTGAGAACTAATAAATTATTTAATGTTGTTATCAAGATTAGTAGGCATCCTATTATTATTAGATAAATTGCCAGAATTAGTAGAGATATTACCGGGATACGGTCTAGGATTGAAATTCCCTCTATAAGCATTATTGTTGAAATTATTTCTAAAGACAAAATTCACATCAATAGCATCATTATTTTTCTCAATCAAAGTAGATAGCGGCACAATATTGGGATCAATATGAGCATTCTTATTAGCAAACATGTTCATAAGAGCATCCATCTTATCATTCAAAGTAACAATTTCTTCGATGGAGTTTACCTTCTTAACAATTGGAGCTCGTTCGGTGTGCCATTGAGAATATTTTGTCCTGATATTATCAAGAAATTTAGTAACTTCTCTCAATGTAATTTCCATGAAAGTACCACCTGCAACAAAGTATAGAAGATTTCTAGCCACAAAGTTTAGTCCCATATAATTTTTCTATATTACCATCCATAAAATTAAACCATGATGGGACAATTCCTAATCATTAATTACATTGTCTCCCATTCTTGTCCAACATGTTCTTGATCATATTGTTTAAACTTCATAATTTGATTTCTAAGAGAAATAATCTTAGGGGGAGGAAAATAATTTGTAATAAAAGCATCCTTACACTTATCCCAAGTTCCAATACTAACCAAGTTTTAGCTTTATCTCTTACTAAGAAAGAAAATAACTTTAACTTGACAATATCATTACCCACGTCTTTTTTATTTTGCATACCACATAATTCAACGAAGGTATTAAGATTTAAAGCAACATCCTCATTAGGACTTCTAACAAATTGTTCTTTCATAACAAGATGCAGCAAAGAGACATTAATATCATAAGGTTCCGCACTAATGGCGGTGATATTGGAGTACTAATAAAATCATTGTTATTAGTATTCAAGAAGTCACATAATTTGGTATTTTCTTGAGACATACCGACAAAGCAAGCAATCCAGCAAGCAAACAAAAATATTTTTGTGTTTCTCATTTTTTATAAGGGCAAATAAAAGGCAAAACTGAAAAGTAAAATAAAAGTAGAACAAGTGAAAGATAGTTCATCTGTAGGAACCTGATGATATCTCTCCGGCAACGACGATAAACATTCTTTCTGCTACTTGTGAGCTGCGTTGGAGTTTTTTCCGAAGAGGAAGGGTGAATCAATATAGTAGCAATACATATTTCCCTCAGTGAGAACCAAGGTTATCAAACCAACAGTAGAATCAAGCAAACTCTCGTCATCTGCACCAGCACATACAAAACCAAACACTTGCATCCAACACAGGCAAGAGGGTTGTCATTCCCCTTGAACTCTTTACTTGCAAGGATTAATTCTGATGGCGATAGATAAATAAAAAATTAAAAGTAAAATGAAAATAAAAAATTGCAGCAAGGTATTCTTGTTTTTAGAAATATGATTAAATAGCCCCGGGGACCATAGTTTTCACTAGAGGATTCTCTATTGAACACATAGCATACGGTGGGTAGACAAATTACTATTGGGCAATCGATACGAAAGGACATAGTTAAGATTGTTGGAAATATGCCCTAGAGGCAATAATAAATTTGTTATTATTATATTTCCTTGTTCATGATAATTGCTTATTATCCATGCTATAATTGTATTGATTGGAAACTCAAATGCATGTGTGTGTACATAGACAATACTGTGTCCCTAGTATGCCTCTAGTTAACTAGTTCGTTGATCAAAGATGTTCAAGGTTTCCTGGCCATGGACATGAGATGTCATTTCATAACGGGATCACATCATTAGGAGAATGATGTGATGGACAAGACCAAAACTATAAACATAGTATATGATCGTGTCGGTTTATTGTTGTAGTTTTTTTCATGTCAAGTATCTGTTCGTATGACCATGAGATCATGCAACTCACTGACACCGGAGGAATACCTTGTGTCTATCAAATGTCACAACGTAACTGGGTGACTATAAATATGCTCTACAGGTATCTCCGAGGGTGTCTGTTGAGTGGGCATGGATCAAGACTGGGATTTGTTACTCCGTGTGACGAACAGGTATCTTAGGGCCCACTCGGCAATACAAAATCACAATAAGCCTTGCAAGAAATGTGACTAAGTGTTAGCCACGAGATCTTGTATTACGGAACGAGTAAAGAGACTTGGTGGTAACGAGATTGAACTAGGTATAGGGATACCGACGATCGAATCTCGGGCAAGTAACATAGCAAAGAACAAAGGGAACAACATACGGGATTAACTGAATCCTTGACACAGAGGTTGAACCGATAAATATCTTCATAGAATATATAGGAACCAATATGGGCATCCAGGTCCCGCTATTGTTTATTAACCGTGGAAGTGTATCGGTCATGTCTACATAGTTCTCGAACCTACAGCGTCTGCACACTTAAGGTTCGGTGACATTTCGGTATAGTAGAGTTATGTATGGTGGTGACCGAATGTGGTTTGGAGTCCTGGATGAGATCCTAGATGTCACGGCGAGCTCCGGAATGGTCCGCGGGTAAATATTGATATAAATAGGAAGTCCTGTTTTGGTCACGGGAAAAGTTTCGGGTTCTTTGGTAGTGTACCGAGAGTGTCGGGAGGGTACCAGGGGCCATCGGGAGGGGTGTCTCGACCCAAATGACCTCATGGGCTGTGGAGGAATCAAACCAGCCCCGTTCGAACCCCTCAGTAAGTCCCGTGCGGAAAAACCCAAAGGTGGAAAGGTGGAAAGGGTTCCAAGTGGAGAGGAGGAATCCTACTCCTAGTAGGATTGGAGTAGGACTCCTCCACCTCCAATTTCGGCCAACCCTTGAGGGTTTGAGGATGCCTCCTCCCTTCCCTCCCTCCTATATATACTAGAGGATTTAGAGGGGAGAGCTAACCCTAATTGCCACGTGCTCCCTCTACTTCCTCTAGATCATTTTCTCCTTTAGTCTAGTTTCGGCGGTGCTTAGGCGAAGCCCTGCCGAAATAGTTCCACCACCACCGTCGTCGCGCTGTCGCACTGCCCCAGAACTCATCTACCTCTCCGCCCCCTCTTGTTGGATCAAGAAGGCGGAGATTGTCATCGAGATGTACGTGTGCTGAAAGCGGAGGTGCCGTCCGTTCGGCGCCAGATCTGAAGGACCGTGATCAGGATCACGACACGATTCGTGATTTAATCGCGGGACGGATCGTGATGGGATCGCGAGACGGATCGTGATTGTATCGCGAGATGGATCGTGATGGGATCGCGAGACACTCGGCGATTTGGATCGCGAAGACGTTCGACTACATCAACCGCGTTTCTTAACGCTTCCCGCTTAGCGATCTACAAGGGTATGTAGATCCACTCTCCCTCTCGTATATGCTTATCACCATGGATAGATCTTGCATGTGTGTAGGAATTTTTTGTTTCCCATGCAACGTTCTCCAACAGTGGCATCTGAGCTCGGTCTATATGTAGATGAGATCTCGAGTAGAACACAAAGGAGTTTGTGGGTGTTGATATTCAGATTGCTTCCTCCCTTGGTCTTTTCTTGTTTTGGTGGTATTGTGGGATGAAGCGGCCCGGACCAACATTACTCGTACGCTTTCGAGAGACCGGTTCCATTGACTGACGTGTAACTTCATTGCACAAAGATGGTTGGCGGGTGTTTGTTTCTCCTACTTTAGTTGGATCGGATTCGACAAAGGGGGTCCTTGAGAAGGTTGAAAAGCAACTTATGTATCACCATTGATGAATTGGAGCCTGCAGGTGGCCCCCTCTGGTTGATTCTTGCGCCAGTATTTTTTATTAAATCCAAAAATATTCTCTGTAAATTTTTAGGATGACCTGAGAACTTTTATTTCTGCACAAAAATAACACCAAGGTAATTCTGCTGAAAACAGAATCAGTCCGGGTTAGTTCCATTCAAATGATGCAAATTAGAGTCCAAAACAAGGGCAAAAGAGTTTGGAAAAGTGGATACAATGGAGACGTATCAAAAACCCCTTTTCACATAAGCGTCACAGCCCCAAACATTAAGAAATGATAGCCTAGGTTTCCGCCAAACCAAAATTCATACGGTGTCATCTCAACGGATTTAGATGGTTCCCCTTTTAAAGTGAATGTAGTTGTCTCTAATGTGTAACCCCAAAACGATAGTGGCAAATCGATAAGAGACATCATAGTTCGCACCATATCTAATAGAGCACGACTACGACGTTCAGACACACCATCATACTATGGTGTTCCACGTGGTGTGAGCTGTGAAACAGATTCCACATTGTCCTAAGTTGTATACCAATACTCGTAACTCAGGTATTTACCTCCACGATCATATCTTGGACATTTTATCGTCTTGTCATGATGATCTCAAACTTTACTCTGATTTTGTTTGAACTTTTCAAACATTTCAGACTTGTGTTTCATTAAGTAAATATCCCCATATCTACTCAAATCATCAGTGAAGGTAGGAAAATAATGATATCCACCGCATGCTACAACACTCATTGGACCGAATACATCAACATGTATCATTTCCAATAAGTCACTTGCCCGCTCTATCATATCGGAAAACGGGGTCTTAGTCATCTTGCCCATGAGGCATGGTCCACATGTCTCAACCGACTCGAAATCGAATGAGTCCAAAGATCCATCAGCATGGAGTTTCTTCATGCGCCTTACACCAATATGACATTTAGCGGGAGTGCCACAAGTATGCGGTACTATCAGTATTAACTTTCTATCTTTTGGCATCAATATTATGAATATGTGTATCACTATGATCAAGATTCAATAAACCATTCTCATTGGGTGCATGACCATTGAAGGTATTATTCATGTAAACAGAATAACCATTATTCTTTAACTTAAATGTAATAATCATATTACAATAAACATGATCTAATCACGTTCATGCTCAACGCAAACACCAAATAACATGTATTTAGGTTCATCACTAATCCAAGATATGATCGTGGAGGTAAATACCTGAGTTACGAGTATTGGTATACAACTTAGGACAATGTGGAATCTGTTTCACAGCTCACACCACATGGAACAACATAGTATGATGGTGTGTCTGAACGTCGTAGTCGTGCTCTATTGGATATGGTGCGAACTATAATGTCTCTTATCGATTTTCCACTATCGTTTTGGGGTTACACATTAGAGATAACTACATTCACTGTAAACGGGGAACCATCTAAATCCGTTGAGATGACACCGGATGAATTTTGGTTTGGCGGAAACCTAAGCTATCATTTCTTAATGTTTGGGGCTATGAGGCTTATGTGAAAAAGGGGGTTTTGATACGTCTCCATCGTATCCACTTTTCCAAACTCTTTTGCCCTTGTTTTGGACTCTAATTTGCATTATTTGAATGGAACTAACCCGGACTGATTCTGTTTTCAGTAGAATTGCCTTGGTGTTATTTTTGTGCAGAAATAAAAGTTCTCAGATCGTCCTAAAAATTTACAGAGAATATTTTTGGATTTAATAAAAAATACTGGTGCAAGAATCAACCAGAGGGGGCCACCTGCAGGCCACAAAGGAAATTTTTTTGTTTGCCATGCAACGTTCTCCAACAGTGGCATCTAAGCTCGGTCTATATGTAGATGAGATCTCGAGTAGAACACAAAGGAGTTTGTGGGCGTTGATATTCAGATTGCTTCCTCCCTCGGTCTTTTCTTGTTTTGGTGTATTGGTGGGATGAAGCGTCCCGGACCAACATTACTCGTACGCTTTCGAGAGACCGGTTCCATCGACTGACGTGTAACTTCATTGCACAAAGATGGCTGGCGGGTGTTTGTTTCTCCTACTTTAGTTGGATCGGATTCGACAAAGGCGGTCCTTGAGAAGGTTGAAAAGCAACTTATGACTATATATGGAATACATGCCTACATTACATTGATGAATTGGAGCTAGTTTTGTGTCATCCTATGTTATAACTGTTGCATGATGAACGCTATCCAACATAATTATCCATCACCGATCCATTGCCTACGAGCTTTCCACATATTGATCCTTGTTAAGTTATTTCCCCGCTGCTACTGTTGCAATCACTATAAAACTGCTACTGTTACTTTTGCCACTATTACCGTTACTTCCATACTACTTTGCTACTGAATACTTTGCTACAGATATTAAGTCTTTCAAGTGTGATTGAATTGACAACTCAGCTGCTAATACTTGAGAATATTCTTTGGCTCCCCATGTGTTGAATGAATAAATTTGGTTTGAATACTCTACCCTCGAAAACTATTGTGATCCCCTATACTTGTGGGTTATCAAGACCTTTTTCTGGCGTCGTTGCTGAGGAGCATAGCCCTTTTCTCTGAGTCACTTGGATTTATATTTGTTGATCACTATGAAGAATCTGAAAGATCCAAAAACCAAGATCTATCCCTCTACTACGAGGGGAGGTAAGGAACTGCTGTCTAGCTCTGCACTTGATTCACCTTCTGTTATGAGTAAGTTTGTGACGCCACCACCTGCTAGTAATTCTGATATGTCGCAAGTAATTGATGATGCCACGTCTGCTATGCACGATTCTTATTAATAGTTTGCTTGATAGTACTGTGTCACTGGGTGAATTTCTTGATGAACAAATTGCTAGAGTCAATGCTGAAAATTATGATACTTCTGAAACCGATGAAATTATTGAAACTGAATACTTTGAGACTCCTGCTAGACCTAGCCCTCCTAGATATGAATTGCCTGATATTCCCGAGGGTTATGTTATGGAAGGAGAGGTAGCTACAAACTTTCTTGCTTGTAATGATAGAGATGATCTTAAGAAAGTACTATGCAAGTGGAAAGAAAAATATTTGAATGCTAGAATAAAATATGATCCTAAGTTTGCTAGTTCTCCTATCTAGATTATGAATTCTCTATTGACCCTGAGTTGATTACTTTGGTTGAATCTGATCCTTTCCATGGTTATGAATTTGAAACTGTTGTGGCGCATCTTACTAAATTAAATGATTTAGCCACCCTATTTACTGATGAGGAAAAAATTCGTTACTATTATATCCTTAAGTTGTTTCCTTTCTCGTTAAAGGGTGATGCTAAGATATGGTTTAATTCTCTTGCTCTTGGTTTTGTGTGTAGCCCCCACGATATGATATATCACTTCTCTGAAAAATATTTTCCTGCCCATAAGAAACAAGCTGCCTTGCAGGAAATATTTAATTTTGTGCAAGTTGAACAAAAGAGTCTCCCACAAGCTTGGGGGATGCTTCTCCAACTACTAAATGCTTTGACTGATCATCCTCTCAAGAAAAACAAAATACTTGATATCTTTGATAATTGACTAACCAATGCTTCTAGGGACCACCTAGATAGTTGTGTTGGTTGTGTTTTCAGGGAACGAACTGTTTAACAAGCTGAAATACTGTTGAATAATATATTGAGCAATAATAATGATTGGACTATTCCTGAACCACCTCTGAAGCCAACTCCAAAGAAAAGAGATATTCTATTTCTCAGTCCTGAAGATTTGCAAGAGGCAAAGAAATCTATGAAAGAAAAAGGTATTAAAGCTGAAGATGTTAAGAATCTACCACCTATTGAAGAAATACATGGTCATGATAACCCGACACAGGTATTAGAGTTAAATTCTCTTCGTAGATTTAATGAAAGTGATATTCGTTATAATAAGTCTGCTAGCCAATGCTTGGATGAATTTGATAATTTTGTTGTTAAGCAAGAAATTTTTAATGCTTATGTTAGTAGACAATTGAAACATAATGCTTTCATGCTTGATCGCTTAGGTGATTATAAGAGTAGAACTATCAATGATCTTAAACTAATTAGTAAACATGCTTGCATGGTAACTACTTGATAACCCACAAGTATAGGGGATTGCAACAGTTTTCGAGGGTAGAGTATTCAACCCAAATTTATTGATTCGACACAAGGGGAGCCAAAGAATATTCTCGAGTATTAGGAGCTGAGTTGTCAATTAAACCACACCTGAAAGACTTAATATTTTCAGCAAAGTATTCAATAGCAAAGTAATATGGTAGTAACGGTAAAGGTGGCAAAGTGATAGTATCAGTTTTGTAGTGATTGTAACAGTAGCAACGGAAAAGTAACTTTAGCAAAGATCAGTATATGGAAAGCTCGTAGGAAAAGGATCAGTGATGGATAATTATGTCGGATGGCATTCATCATGCAACAGTTATAACATAGGGTGACACAGAATAGCTCCAATTCATCAATGTAATGTAGGCATGTATTCCATATATAGTCATACGTGCTTATGAAAAACTTGCATGACATCTTTTGTCCTACCCTCCCATGGCAGCGGGGTCCTATTGGAAACTAAGGGATATTAAGCCTCCTTTTAGTAGAGAACCGGACCAAAGCATTAGCACTTAGTGAATACATGAACTCCTCAAACTACGGTAATCACTGGAAAGAATCCCAGTTATTGTCACCCTGGGGGATGCGGATCATAACTTGTAATAGGTGTCTACAACTTGCAAGATAGGATCAAGAAAACACATATATTCATGAAAACATAATAGTTTCATATCTGAAATCATGTCACTCGGGCCCTAGTGACAAGCATTAAGCATAGCAAAGTCATAGCAACATCAATCTCAGAACATAGTGGATACTAGGGATCAAACCCTAACCAAACTAACTCGATTACATGATAAATCTCATCCAACCCATCACCGTCCAGCAAGCCTACGATGAGATTACTCACGAACGGTGGGGAGCATCATGGAATTGGTGATGAAGGATGGTTGGTGATGATGAAGGCGTCGATTTCCCCTCCCTGGAGCCCAAAATGGACTCCAGATCTGGTCTCCCGAGGAAGAACAGGCGATGGCAGCGGCTGCGTATCGTGAAATGCGATGAACTCTTCTCTCTCATTTTTTCTTGATAAATAGGGTTATATGGAGCTGGAAAGGAGGTCAGAGGAGCCACGAGGGCCCCACAAGCCTGCTCAGCGTGACCAGGGGGTGGCCACGCCTAGCAGGCTTGTGGCCTGCAGCTGACCCCCCTCTGGTTACTTCTTGCGCGAGTATTTTTTATCAATTCCAAAAATATTCTCCATAAATTTTTAGGACGATTAGAGAAATTTATTTTTGCACAAAAATAACACCAAGGCAGTTCTGCTGAAAACAACGTCAGTCTGGGTTAGTTCCATTCAAATCATGCAAATTAGAGTCCAAAACAAGGGCAAAAGAGTTTGGAAAAGTAGATACGTTGGAGACGTATCAACTCCTCCAAGCTTAAACCTTTGCTTGTCCTCAAGAAATTCAGTTGATAAACTGAAAGTGATAAAGAAAAACTTTTACAAACTCTATTTGATCTTGCTATTGTAAATATGTCTAACTTATGTTCAGATTTTTAGCAAAGATTATAAACTAACCACATTCACAATATCATTTCGGTCTCACCTTTACTCATGTCAATGGCATAACCAACTAGCGAGAAATAATAACAAGTCTCGGATGACAACAATTTTATCAAAATAATCATGATACAATATGACATAATGGTATCTCGCTAGCCCTTTTTGAGACCGCAAAACATAAATGCAGAGCACCTCTGGAGAATAAGGACTGTAAACATTGTAATTCATGGTGAGAGAGATCTAGTCATGCTCACACTCAATATCAATTAATAGAAAGGCATACAAATGACAATGGTGCTCTCTAACTAGTGCCTTTTATAAGAGGATGTTGACTGAACAATAAAGTAAATGGAAAGACCCTTCGCAGAGGGAAGCATTGATTTGCAGAGGTTCGAGAGCTCAAGCTTTTAAAAGAGAGATAGGTAATGATTTTGGAGCAGTATGCTTTCATTGCTCACATAACGACCAAGAGGTTTTCAATATCTTCCATGCTAGATACATTATAGGCGGTTCCAAACAGAATGGTAAAGTTTTTACTCCCCCTCCACCAATCAGTCACACTCCACGGAGTGCTGAATTCACGGGTACCGTCCATACAAACACAGTCCTGGGGGAGTTTTGTTTAATTATATTTTGCTTTTTATTTCGAGCATGGAACTGGGCATCCCGATTACCAGCCACTTTCTCGTGAATGATAGTGAATCAACACATATCGTGAGAATAACCCACCTAGCATGGAAGATGTTGACAGGCCCCACTTGCCACATGAGCGATTTGGGCATACAAAACAGAAAGATTATTTGAAGGTTTAAAGTTTAGCACATGCAAATTTACTTGGGACGGCAGTTAAATACCGCATATAGGTAGATATGGTGGACTCATATGGAACAACTTTGGTTTTATTGAGATGGATGCACAAGCAATATTCCCACTTAGTACAAGTGAAGGCTAGCAAAAGACTAGGGAGAAACCAACTAGAGAGCGACACAGTAATCAACATGCCTTGAGATTAACCAACATTAAATGCAAGCATGAGTAGGACATAATTCACTATGAACATAAATATCGTGGAGGCTATGTTGATTTGTTTCAACTACATGCGTGAACATGTGCCAAGTCAAGCCACTTGAATCATCTAGAGGAGGATACCATTCTATCATACTACATCACAACCATTTTAATGCGCATGTTGACACTCAAGATGAACCATTATCACTCTTAGCTAATTAAGCATGGCATGAATAACTATAATCTCTAATTGTTATTGCAAACATGTTCAACCCATAATGTACTGAATTCGGAACGATGAGCTAATCATATTTACAAAAGCACGATATGTTGAGTTCATACCAGTTTTTCTCCATCTCAATCTTTTTATCAAATATCATCATTATTGCCTTTCACTTGCACAACCGAACGATGTGAATAATAATAAGAGTGCACGTGCATTGTACTAAGCTGGAATCTGCAAACAATAAACCAAAGGAGAAGACAAGGCAATATGGGCTCCTTGTAAGAAAAACAATAGTGCATATGAGAGTCACTCAACACGTCATCGTGGTCTTCTCCTTACAACCCAAATAAAAGAAAGGAAAATTATTTACACTGGAAAGCTCCCAACAAGCAAAAATAAGAACAGGAAATCTTTTTGGGTTTTCTCATTAATGCTACAACTAAGCAACTAGGAAATAAAGCTAGAACTATTTTTTTATTTTCCTCAAAGTTTATTAAACACACAAGAAGAAAGCAAAACAAGAATTAAACTACCATGTATAGTACAATGAAAAGGTATGAACACCGACAACTGAAATAAGTGTGTGAACATGAATGTAATGTCGGTGAGAAATACGTACTCCCCCAAGCTTACGCTTTTGGCCTAAGTTGGTCTAGGGCCACAGCTGGAAATAACCTTCTCCAGGATACTCCAAAGGACATTGATGGTTCTACTAGTTAGCAACCTCCTGTGGCTCCCTTTAAAAAACTAGGGTCTGATATGGATCCAGAGCTGGTGCTGGCTCATGTGTTGGGGGTTGTGCCAAACCCCAATATCGGTAGATGTCATCGGGCATAACAATGTACCTACCTGAATGAATATCAAACAGAGAAGAAGCAAGCATAGTAATAATCTCACAAGTACCATGACTAAATACTAAATTGTAAATTAGCCTCCTATCATCATTCTTTTTAATAACATCATGGGCTACCATACGGTCATAATCTAGAAACTTCACGGGTATCGGCTTCTCATGTTTCTCGTGAAGCCTAATGGGTATCTCAAAATGTTTAGCTAAACAAGATGCATAGATACCGCCGAATATGGGCCCCTTCGAACAGTTGGTGTTCAACCGTTGGGCCACCATAGCGCACAGACTAAAAGTTCACCATTGAAACCACCTCGACTCACGTGATGATCGTACTTGAGTTGGTGAATTTGGATCATGTGACACTTAGATGACCTGAGGGATGTCAATTTGAGTGGGAGCTTTAGTAATTTTATTAACTAAACTCATTATCTTGAACAATAGTCTAAATAACATTTGCATATTTATGTTGTAGATCAATGGCTCGCGCAGTAGCACCCTTGAATTTTAATGCGTTCCTAGAGAGAGCTAGGTTGAAATATGATGGAAGTAACTTTGTGGAATGGGCCTGTAATCAGAGGATTATCCTCACGCCTTCCCATAAATCATATGTCCTTGATGCACCACTTGGTGACCAACCCGAAGACATGTCATCCGAAGATGTTAAGAACGCCTGGGAGGCACATTCTAGAGATTACTCAATAGTTCAGTGTGCAATATTGTATGGCTTAGAACCGGGACTTCAAAGACGTTTTGAACGTCATGGAGCATATGAGATGTTCCAGGAGTTGAAGTTTATCTTTTAGAAGAATGCCCGGATCGAGAGGTATGAGACCTCCGATAAGTTCTATGCTTGCAAAATGGAGAAGAACGGGTCTATCAGTGAACATATACTCTGAATGTCTAGGTACTCGACTCGTATGGCGGAGTTGGGAATTTCCCTTCCGCCAGAGGCGATCACTGACAAAGTTCTTCAATCACTGCTACCTAGCTACAAGAGCTTTGTGATGAACTATAATATGCGCGGGATGAACAAGTCAGTCGCCGAGCTGTTTGCGATGCTGAAAGTCACTGAGTTTGAAATCCAGAAAGAACATCAAGTGTTGATGGTCAATAAAACCACTAGTTTCAAGAAGAATGGCAAGGGTAAGGGAAACAAGGGTAAATCCAAGAAGGATGGCAAAGCAGTTGCTCCTCCTGTAAACAAACCCAAGGCTGGACCCAAGCCAGAAACTGAGTGCTTTCATTGCAAGGGAACTGGTCACTGGAAGCAGAACTGCCCCAAGTACCATGCTGACAAGAAGGGGGCCAACAACAAACAAGGTATATATGATATACATGTTATTGATGTGTACCTTACTAGCTCTCGTTGTAGTGCCTGGGTATTTGATACCGGTTCGGTTGCTCACATTTGCAGCTCAAAGCAGGACCTACGGAATAGACGGAGGCTGGCTAAGGACGAAGTGACGATGCGCATGGGAAATGGTTCCAAGGTTGATGTGATCATCGTCGGCATGCTCTCTCTTCGATTACCATCGGGATTAGTGATGAACCTGAATAATTATTATTTAGTGGATGCGTTAAGCATGAACATTATATCTGGATCTTGTTTATGGCGAGACAGTTACTCATTTAAATCAGAGAATAATGGTTGTTCTATTTATATGAGTGATATATTTATGGTCATGCACCCAATGTGAGGGGTTTATTCATATTGAATCTTGATAGTGATCATACACGTGTTCGTAACATTGATGCCAAAAGATGTAGAGTTGATAATGATAGTACCACTTTCTTGTGGCACTGCCGTCTGGGTCATATTGGTGTGAAACGCATGAGGAAGCTCCATGCTGATGGACTTTTGGAGTCACTTGATTTTGAATCACTTGACACATGTGAACCATGCCTCATGGGCAAGATGACTAAAACACCATTCTATGGAACAATGGAACGGGCAAGTGACTTGTTGGAAATCATACATACTGATGTATGCAGTCCAATGAATGTTGAAGCGCGCGTTGGATATCGTTATTTTCTCACATTCACTGATGACTTAAATAGATATGGGTATATTTACTAAATGGAACATAAGTCTGAAACGTTTGAAAAGTTCAAGCAATTTCAGAGTGAAGTTGAGAATCATCGTAACAAGAAGAGCAAATTCCTAGGATCTGATCGAGGGGGTGAATATCTGAGTTATGAGTTTGGCAGTCACTTAAGATAGTGTGGAATTGTTTCATAGTTGACACCGCCTGGAACACCACAATGTAATGGTGTCTCCGAACGTTGTAATCGAACCTTATTAGATATGGTGCGTTCTATGATGTCTCTTGCCGATTTGCCACTATCGTTTTGGGGTTATGCATTAGAGACAGCTGCATTCACTTTAAAGAGGGCACCATCAAAATCCGTTGAGACGACGCCATATGAACTATGGTTTGGCAAGAGGCCAATGTTGTCGTTTCTTAAAGTTTCGGGATGTGATGCTTATGTCAAAAAGCTTCAGCCTGAAAAGCTGGAACCCAAAGCGGAGAAATGCATCTTCATAGGATACCCGAAAGAGAAAGTTGGGTATACCTTCTATCTCAAATCCGAAGGCAAAGTGTTTGTCCCTAAGAATGGAACATTTCTTGAGACAGAGTTTCTCTCAAAAGAATTGAGTGGGAGGAAAATAGATCTTGATGAGGTTACTGAACCTTTACTTCAACCAGAGAGTAGCGCAGCGCAGAAAGATGTTTCTGTGGAGCCTACGATAGTTGAAGAGGGAGTTAATGATGATGATCATGAAGCTTCGGATCAAGTTACTATTGAACCTCGTAGGTTGACAAGGGCACGTACTGCTCCTGAGTGGTACGACAACCCTGTCTTCTTGAACCTACAAGCTATGGAGGAGCGATGATGGGCCCGGATTCCGAGAAATGGTTAGAGGCCATGAAATTTGATATGGGATCCATGTATGAAAATAAAGTACGAACTTTGGAAGTATTACCTAAAGGGCGAAAGGCCATTCAGAATAAATGGATCTTTAAGAAGAAGACGGACGTAGACGGTAATGTCACCGTCTATAAAGCTCGACTTGTGGCAAAGGGTTTTTCACAAGTTCAAGGAGTTGACTACGATGAGACCTTCTCACCCGTAGCGATGTTTAAGTCCGTCAGAATCATGTTAGCACTAGCTGCTTATTTCGACTATGAAATTTGGCAGATTGGTGTCAAAACAACATTCCTCAACTGTTTCCTTGAGGAAGAATTGTATATGATGCAACCAGAAGGTTTTGTCGATCCAGAGAATGCTGACAAAGTTTGCAAACTCTAGCGTTCCATTTATGGACTGGTGCAAACATCTCAGAGTTGGAATAAGCACTTTGATGAGGTGATAAAAGCGTTTGGGTTTATACAAGTTTATGGAGAAGCTTGTATTTAAAAGAAAGTTAGTGGGATCTCTATAGCATTTCTAATATTATATGTGGATGACATATTGCTGATTGTAAACAATATAGAAATGCTGGAAAGCGTGAAGGAATATTTGAACAAGAGTTTTTCAATGAAGGACCTAGGAGAAGTTGCTTTCATATTAGGAATTAAAATCTATAGAGATAGATCGAGACGCTTAATATCACTTTCATAGAGCACATACCTTGATAAAGTTTTGAATAAGTTCAAAATGGATCAGTCCAAGAAGGGGTTCTTGCCCGTGTTACAAGGTGTGAAGTTGAGTAAGACTCAATGCCCTGTGACTGCAGAAGATAGAGAGAAGATGAGTGTCATCCCCTATGCTTCAGCCATAGGCTCTATCATGTATGCAATGCTGTGCACAAGACCCGATGTCAGCCTTGCCATAACTATGGATGGAAGGTTTCAAAGTGATCCTGGAACGGAGCACTGGATGACGGTCAAGGATATCCTTAAGTACCTGAAAAGGACTAAGGAAATGTTTCTCGTTTATGGAGGTGATGAAGAGCTCATCATAAAGGGTTACGTCGATGCAAGCTTTGACACTGATCCGGATGACTCTAATTCACAAACCGCATACGTATTTATTCTCAACGGGGAAGCGGTAAGCTGGTGCAGTTCCAAGCAAAGTGTGGTAGCCGATTCTACATGCGAGGCGGAGTACATCGCAGCCTCGGAGGCAGCAAAGGAAGGTGTCTGGATGAAGCAGTTCATGAGAGATCCTGGAGTAGTGCCTAATGCACTGAATCCAATGACTCTGTTCTATGATAACACTGGTGCCATTGCTCTAGCCAAGGAACCAAGGTTTCACAAGAGGACCAGACACATAAAGCGACGCTTCAATTCCATCCGCGATTACATCGAGGAGAAGGACATAAATATATGCAAAGTGCACACGGTTCTGAATGTTGCAGACCCATTGACTAAAATTCTTCCAAGGGCTAAACATGATCAACACCAGAACTGCATGGGTGTTCGATTCATTACAATGGAAATCGCATAGTGATGTGAACTAGATTATTGACTCTAGTGCAAGTGGGACACTATTGGAAATATGCCCTATAGACAATAAATAAAGTGTTTATTATTATATTTCCTTTCTCATGATAATTTTTTATTATCCATGCTATAATTTTATTGATTGGAAACACATTGCATGTGTGGATAAATAGACACCACTTTGTCCCTAGTATGCCTCTAGTGAACTAGCTCGTTGATCAAAGATGGTCAAGGTTTCCTAGCCATTGACATGTGATGTCATTTGATAACGGGATCACATCATTAGGAGAATGATGGGATGGACGAGACCCAAACTATAAACGTAGCAGATGATCGTGTCAGTTTATTGCTATTGTTTTCTGCAAGTCAAGTATATGTTCCTACGACCATGAGATCATGCAACTCACGGACAACGAAGGAGTGCCTTGTGTGTATCAAACGTCACAACATAACTGGATGACTATAAAGGTGGTCTACAGGTAGCTCCGAGGGTGTCTGTTGGGTTGGCATGGATCAAGACTGGGATTTGTTACTCCGTGTGACGGAGAGGCATCTCAGGGCCCACTCGGTAATACAACATCACAACAAGCCTTGTAAGAAATGTGACTAAGTGTTAGTCACGGGATCTTGTATTATGGAAATGAGTAAACATACTTGCCGGTAACGAGGTTGGACTAGGTATGGAGATACCGACGATCGAATCTCGGGCAAGTAACATACCGAAGAACAAATGGAACATCATATGGGATTAACTGAATCCTTGACATAGAGGTTTGACCGATAAAGATCTTCGTAGAATATGTAGGAATCGATATGGGCATCCAGGTTCCCCTATTGGTTATTGACCGTAGAGGTGTCTCTGTCATGTCTACATAGTTCTCGAACCCATAGGGTCTGCACACTTAAGGTTTGGTGACGTTTCGGTAGTATAGAGTTATGCATGGTGGTAACCAAAGGTTGTTCGGAGTCCCGAATGAGATCCCGGACATCACGAGGAGCTCCGGAATGGTCCGGAGGTAAAGTTTGATATATAAGAAGTCCTGTTTTGGTCACACGAAAAGTTCCGGGCTCATCGGTAGTGTACCGGGAGTACCGGGAGGGTATCGGGGGACCATCGGGAGGAGTATTTCGACCCAAGAGGCTACATGGGCTGTGGGAGGATGAATAGCAGCCCTTAGTGGGCTGCCCGAAGTCCCATAGAAGGCCCATGAGGCCGGGAAGAAAGTCCAAAGTGGAAAAGGTGGAAAAAGGCAAAAAGGGTGGAAATAAGGAAGGAGTCCTAATCCTACTAGGAGTGGAGGAGGAGGACTCCTCCTCTCCACTTCGGCCGAAGCCTCCTAGGGCTTGCCCTTGTGCCAAGCCTCCTCCCCTCCTCCTCCTCTATATACTAGATGTTTTAGGGTTTTTGCACTAAGATTTTCAGCCACGTGCAACCCTACCCTCTAGTCCATAGTTTCTCCTCTAGATCGGTTTCAGCAGTGCTTAGGCGAAGCCCTACTGGAATTACTCCACCACCATTGCCGCAACGCCGTCGCGCTGCCGGAGAACTCGTCTACCTCTCCGCTCCCTCTTGCTGGATCAAGAAGGCGGAGATCGTCATCAAGCCATACGTGTGTTGAACGCGGAGGTGCCGTCCGTTTGGAACTAGATCGGGATGGATCGTGATTGGATCGCGGGACGCTCAGCGATTTGGATCGCGAAGACGTTCGACTACATCAACCACGTTTCTTAACACTTCCCGCTTAGCGATCTACAAGGGTACGTAGATCCACTCTCCCTCTCGTAGATGCTCATCACCATGGATAGATCTTGCGTGTGCATAGGAAATTTTTTGTTTCCCATGCAACGTTCACCAACATGCAGACCCGTTGACTAAAGACCTCTCTCACATGCAAAGCATGATCGAACCCAGAACTCATTGGGTGTTAGATTCATAACAATGTAAATCACATGGTGATGTGAACTACATTATTAACTCTAGTGCAAGTGGGAGACTGTTGGAAATATGCCCTAGAGGCAATAATAAATTGGTTATTATTATATTTCCTTTTTCGTGATAATCATTTATTATCCATGCTATAATTGTATTGATTGGAAACTCAAATCCATGTGTGGGTACATAGACAACAATGTGTCCTAGTATGCCTCTAGTTAACTAGTTCGTTGATCAAAGATGGTTAAGGTTTCCTGGCCATAGACATGAGATGTCATTTGATAACGGGATCAAATCATTAGGAGAATGATGTGATGGACAAGACCCAAACTATAAACATAGCATATGATTGTGTCAGTTTATTGCTATAGTTTTCTGCATGTCAATTATCTGTTCCTATGACCATGAGATCATGCAACTCATTGACACCCGAGGAATACCTTGTGTGTATCAAATGTCACAACGTAACTGGGTGACTATAAAGATGCTCTACAGGTATCTCCGAGGGTGTCTGTTGAGTGGGCATGGATCAAGACCGGTATATATTTCTCTGTGTGGCAAAGAGGTATCTGAGGGCCCACTCGGTAATACAACATCACAATATGACTTGCAAGCAATGTGACTAAGTGTTAGCCATGGGATCTTGTATTAAGGAACGACTAAAGAGACTTGCTGGTAACAAGATTGAACTAGGTATAGAGATACCGATGATTGAATGTCGGGCAAGTAACATACCGCAGAACAAAGGGAACACTGTACGGGATTAACTGAATCCTTGACATAGAGGTTCAACCGATAAAGATATTCGTATAATATGGAGGAATCAATATGGGCATCAAGGTCCGCTATTGGTTATTAAGCATGTAAGTGTCTCGGTCATGTCTACATAGTTCTTGAACCCACAGGGTCTGCACACTTATGGTTCGGTGACGTTTCGGTATAGTAGAGATATGTATGGTGGTGACTGAAGGTGGTTTGGAATCCCAGATGAGATCCTGGATGGCAGGAGGAGCTCTGAAATGGTCCGTAGTATATAGGAAGTCCTGTTTTAGTCACCGGAATTTTTTTGGGTACTTCGGTAGTGTACCGGGAGTGCCGTGAGGGTACCAGGGGCCATCGGGAGGGGTCTCTCGACCTAAAGGACCTCATGGGTTGTGGGAGGAGTCAAACCAGCCCTTAGTGGACTAGACGACCCCCCCACTAAGGCCCATGCGGCTAAGAGTGGAAAAAACCTAAAGGTGGAAAGGTGGAAAGGGTTTCCAAGTGGAGAGGAGGAATCCTACTCCTAGTAGGATTGGAGTAGGACTCCTCCACCTCCAATTTCGGCCAACCCTTGAGGGTTTGAGGATGCCTCCTCCCCAGCATCCCTCCTATATATACTAGAGGATTTAGAGGGGAGAGATAACCCTAATTGCCACGTGCTCCCTTTACTTCCTCTAGATCGCTTTCTCCTTTAGTATAGTTTCGGCGGTGCTTAGGCGAAGCACTGCCGGAATAGTTCCACCACCACCACCACCGCGCCCTCGCGCTTTCGGAGAACTCATCTACCTGTCCACCCCCTCTTACTAGATCAACAAGGCGGAGATCGTCATCGAGTTGTACATGTGCTGAACGCGGATGTGTTGTCCCTTCGGCGCTACATCGGAAGGACCGTGATCAGGATCGCGAGACGATTCATGATTTGATCGCGGGATAGATCATGATGGGATCATGGGACGGACCGTGATTAGACCGCGAGATGGATCGTGATGGGATCACGAGACGCTCGGCAATTTGGATCATGAAGACGTTCGACTACATCAACCGCGTTTCTTAACGCTTCCCGCTTACCGATCTACAAGGGTATGTAGATCCACTCTCCCTCTCGTAGATGCTTATCACCATGGATAGATCTTGCGTGTGCATAGGATTTTTTCCCCATGCAACGTTCCCCAACAGGAGTGGCGAGGGGTGAATTTTAATGAGCTTTTCCCAAAATTCATCAGTGACAAGACGGGTTGTAGATCCATCAATATCCACATAGGTGACATGTAGACTGAAACGATCGTGCATCTACTACTATTACTCCACCAATCGATCGACTCCTGCTTACATCTATGGTATTAAGTTCATGACAAACAGAGTAACGGATTAAGCATCATGACATTATGTAGACAAAGTAAAACAAATAATATGGTCAGACATCATAGTTTTATCCTTAGTGGCAACAATACAAATACGTGTCTTGTCCCCTAGTGTCAATGGGATATAGAGCACTGGAAGATTGAACCAACTACGAAGCACCTCTCCTGCTAAAGATAAATCAATCTAGTTGGACAAACCAAATTGATAGATTAGAGAGAAATACAAAGATATAAGAATCATGCATAATAAAGCTTAGAAACGACTCAATTACTTTCAATGAATAATCTATCATAAATCCACAATTCATCATATTTTAACTTCATTTGGTATTGATTTTCTTAAAAGTCAAAAATACAAAAAATAGGAATTGGCACAGGGTCATAGGTTAGTCTCTAAAATCGACATAAAATAGCATATAATTACATATAAAGTATCAAGATTGATAATATAATAGCATGAAACAACCAAATATTATAGATACATTGGAGACATATCACCCGGCTTCGCCCGCCAACGCACGTCACCCAGATCCGCCCGCTTGCGCCTACACTACTACCCTCTCCCCCTCTCTCCCTTGTGTCAAGCCATGGTCCTTTGCCTCCATTGCTCTCCTTTGCCACCCTTATTAGCACGTCGTGGGCCTCTAATGGATCTAGCGCCCAGATGAGGGTGGCAAGCTCCGGCGCGGTGACGAACGTCTTAAGTTCCTCAAGCGTTCATGGTGGCGTTGGTGTGCTCATATCCATGGAGAAAGGAAGGAGAAGGAAGAGGGGTGCGACAGCTGGTTGCTTCTGCTCCAACGAGCACGGGTGCGGGGGATGGTTGTAGGGAGGCGCGGGCGTCCAGATCAAACTCTTGTACAGTAATGCAGTGGAATTTGTTCATGTGTAATCTGTTCTCCTTGTTAAATAGAGTTCTTTTGTGTTGAGCCAACAAGTGATGATGGATAGTTTTGGCTTGTGAAATCTGTTCGTTCGTCGTTGAGTCTTGGAATAGAAGTGTTGATGGATACTGCGGTGTTCGTCGTAAGTTCATTCCTGGTCACCTCTACACTTGGACTATTTGTTTGATTTTTCTAAATAAAATAAAAATTATTTTCCGTCTATGATGTTCGATGATGACGACAAAGATGAATTTTGGCTAACGGCAAAGACGATGTTTTACTAACGACAAAGTTACTTTTGTTTGCCGTTTGTCATTACACAGCTGACGATAAAAATGGTTTCGCTGACGGGAAAGACTTTGTCGTCTGCCCGACGAATTGATGACGACAAAGTAGCGTTTGTCGACTTACTGTTTGGTGACAGACGCAAGCTGACGGCATAATCTTTGCCGATTTTTTCCAGGCCTCTACCATCTATGCCTGACGTGGTTTGAGACTCTGTTAGTATTTCCCCAAAGAGGAATGGATAATGCAGCACAACGACGGTAAGTATTTCCCTCAGTAAAGAAACCAAGGTATCAATCCGTATAGGAATATAAATCACCTACGTAAATAGCACGTGCACACAAATAACAAATACTTGCAACCCGACGTGTAAGAGAGGTTGTCAAGCTCTCAGTAGATTAGGTAATGATAGTTTTGGCAAATAGATCTCGTAATAACATGAAATAAAACAAGTAAACAAAAAGTGCAGCAAGGTATTTTTTTTGTTTTTTTGGATTAATAGATCTGAAAAAGTCAAAAGAGTAGATCGGAAAGCAATATATTGGAAAAGTAGACCCGGGCGCTATAGGTTTCACTAGTGGCTTCTCTCATGAGTATAGCACACGATGGGTGAACAAATTAGTGTTGGGAAATTGATAGAAGATCAAATAATCATGATGATATCTAGGCAAAGATCACTATATAGGCATCACATCCAAGAGAAGTGTACCGGAACAATTTTGCATCTACTTCTATTACTCCACACGTCGACCACTATCCAGCATGCATCTAGTGTATTAAGTTCATGGAGAAATGGAGTAATGCAATAAGAACGGTGACATGATGTAGACAAGATATATTCATGTAGGAATAGACCCCATCTTGTTATCCTTAATGGAAACGATACATGCATGTCTTGATGCCATTCTGTCACTAGGAAAGAACACCGCAAGATCGAACCCATCACAAAGCACCTCTTCGCATGGCAAGAAAAATCGATCTAGTTGGCCTAATAAACAAAATGTTCAAAGAAGAAATACGAGGCTATAATAATCATGCATATAAGAGATCAAAGAAGACTCAAATAATATTCATGGATAGAAACTGATCATGAACTCAAAATTCATTGGATCCCAACAAACACACCGCAAAAGTCATTACATCAAATAGATCTCCGAGAGACCATTGTATTGAGAATCATGAGAGAGAGAGGAAGCCATCTATCTACTCCCTACGGACCCACAGATCTATGGTGGACTACTCACACATCATCAGAGAGGAACCTATGAGGAAGATGAACCCCTCTGTGATGGTGTTCAATTGGATCTCGAGGTTTTGGAACTTGCGTTGGCTGGAATTGTGTTCCGTCGACTCCCCTAGGGTTTTCTTAATATTGGAGAATTTATAGAGGCGATAGTCGATGGAGGGGGGTCCCGAGGTGGGCATGTCCCACCAGGCCGCGCTAGGGGCCTCTGGCGCGCCCTGGTGTCTCGTGCCCTCCTTAGCCTTCCTCTCTGGCACTTCTTTGGCCCACTAGATGTCTTCTGGCCCAAAAAATCTCCAAAAAGTTTCACGGTGTTTGGGCTTCGTTTGGTACTGATATTCTGCGAAGTAAAAAACAAGCAAAAATAGCAATTGGCACTTGGTACTATGTCAATAGGTTAGTCCCAAAAAATCATATAAAGTTGCTATCAAATGATTATAAAACATCCAACATCGATAATATAACAGCATGGAACAAACAAAAATTATAGATACATTGGAGACGTATTAGCATCCCCAAGCTTAATTCCTACTCGTCCTCAAGTAGGTAAATGATAAAAACAAATTTTTTGATGTGGAATGTTGCCTAACATGTTCATCACATATTCTTTGCTTTATATCATGGACATTTGGACTTTTAGATGGTTCACAGCAATAGCCTAGTTTTGACATGAAAACTTTAATACTCAAGTATATCAATAAGCAACCATGTCTTTCAAAATATCAATGCTAAAGCAAGTTATCCCTAGCCCATCATGCTCAATCATTGATCCATTCATGATACACACTCAAATATTAGCCACACCTAATGCCCAAGTACGATCATAGTGCCTCCTTGTTGGTGCTTTATATGAGAAGATGGAGACTCAAATTAAAAAAAATGCATAAAGTAAATAGATAGGACCTTCAAAGAGGGAAGTAGGGATTTGTAGAGGTGCCAGAGCTCAAGTGTTTAAATTGATAGAGAAAAATATTTTGGGTGGCATGCCTTTCCTGTCATCAAAAACAACTGAGAGATTTCAATATCTTTCCATGCTAGATACATCATAAGCGGTTCCCAAACAGAAAATAAAGTTTATTCTTTTTTCTACCATACTTTCACTTCCCATGGCTAGCCGAATCCACGTTGCTTTCCATACCAACACTTTCCAAGGAATTTATTATTTGACAACATAAAGTAAACTAATATTTCTCTTCATTTCATTTCGGGAATGGGCATCCCTATTACCTCCGTACTCTCGTGCAGTGACAAGTGAATAAACATTCATCTTGAGAATAACACATCTAGCATGGAAAAATATCGGTCACCCCTACCGTTTCATGAGATGTACAAACACACAAAAAGAAAATTTATTGTGAAAATTAGAGATGGCACATACAAATTTGCTTGTAACAACACGAAAATACCATATAGGTAGGTATGGTGGACTCATATGGCAAAACTGGGTTTAAGGATTTTGGATGCACAAGTAGTATTTCTACTTAGTACAAGTGAAGGCTAGCAAATATATTGAGAAGCATCCAACCAAGAAACAAAAAATCACATGAGAGAGCATTAAGCATAACTAACACCGAATAATGCACCATAAGAAGGATGTAACTTTGTAGAACAACTATTGACTTTCGTGCTTCCATAGGGAATCACAAACCTTAACATCAATATTCTTACTAAGCATATTTACTTACCAACATAACTCACATATTACTATTGTCATGTCTCAAAACTGTTACAAGGAATCAAGTTTAATTTGTCCAATGATCTTCATGAAAGTTTTTATTATAACGCTCTTGAATATCTATCACTTTGGGACTAGTTTGATATATTGCAATTGCTTTTGACAAGCTCACATGGATATAAGTGAAGAACATGAGCATACAAGTTTCATCTCTCAAAATAATATGAGTGAAGCATGAGAGGATTTCTTCAAATTTACTAACTCTCAAAATAATCTAAGTGAAGCATCATAGCATTTATTCAAACATGTAAAAGCACGTCGTGCTCAAAAAGATATAAGTGAAGCACTAGAGCAATTTCATAGCTCAATAGATTTAACTGAAGCATATAGAGCATTTCTAACAAATCCATAGCATAGTTTTGGATCTATCAAATAGGTGTGTGCAGCAAGGATAAAAAGAAAATAAAGCAAAGATACAAGACGCTACAAGCAAAACTCATGAGGCAGCATGGTTTGTTGAAGATGGCCTCCACAAGGATTTCCCCTTCCGGAAGAGTACCAGAAAAGGGATAAAGATGGAATTGTGATGGAACAAAGGATTAGAGCAGCGATACAATTGTTTTGTCTTTCATTCTGAGGGGTTCGAAATATTGTGTAATTTATAGGAAAAATATAGGGCAAATGGAGCCACGAAGTGGCCACAAGTTAGGGGGCGCGCCCCTAGTGCACACCCCCAAGGTGGCCAGACCTATCTTGTGGGCCCCTCACGAGTCTTCTCGTCCTCCCCCGAATATCCTTGGTCCTCTTATGTTCCAGAAATAATTATCAAAAAGTTTCATCGTGTTTGGACTTCGGTAGGTATGGTTTTTCTGCGAAACAAAAAACATGCAGAAAATAGGAACTAGCACTAGGCACTAAATCAATAGGTTATTCCATAAAACTAATATAAAATGACATTTAAAGTATATAAAAGAGATAATATAACAATAATTAATAATATAAAATTGTAGATGTGTTGGAGATGTATCAGCGGTGTTTCTTCTCCGAGTTTATCTTCTGAGATCCGATTCTCCTTCAGTTTGTACGTTTAGAAGTAGTCGACATAGCTCTGTTTTAGATTCCTATCGTCTCCTTGGGGTGATGTGGTTAGGGTATTTCGTCATGTGGCAAGATTTGGTGTCAACTATTTTTAGATCCATGAAAGGGTTCAACAATGACAATTATGACTCCAGGGCGTTGCTTGATGTCTACTACACAATCTTCTTCTTGTAGACTCATGTTGGGCCTCCAAGCGCAGAGTTTTGTAGGAAAATGGCAATTTTCCCTCAAGTGGATGACCTAAGGTTTATCAATCCGCAGGAGGTGTAGGATGAAGAAGGTCTCTCTCAAACAACCCTGCAATCAAATAGCAAAGAGTCTCTTGTGTCCCCAACACACCCAATACAATGGTAAATTGTATAGGTGCACTAGTTCGGCGAAGAGATGGTGATACAAGTGCAATATGGATGGTAGATATATGTTTTGTAATATGAAAATATCAAAATAGCAAGGTAACAAATAGTAAACAGCGAGCAAAACATTGTATAAATGCTTGGAAACTAGGCCTAGGGTCCATACTTTCACTAGTGCAATTTCTCTCAACAATATTGGCATAGTTGAATCCTATGAAAATACCGCTCGTGCGACAAAGAGTTCACTCCAAAGTCACAAATATCGGATAACACATGTAGAAATTATTGTAGGGTACGAAACCACCTCAAAGTTATGTTTTCTGATCAATCTTATGAGCTATCCCTATAAGTGTCATGAACAGTCCTAGAGTTCGTACTAAGATAACACCTTAAGATACACATCAACCAAAACCCTAATGTCACCTAGATACTCCAATGTCACCACAAGTACCCGTGGGCTTGATTATACGATATGCATCACACAATTTCAGATTTATTTATCCAACATAAAGAACTTCAAAGATTGCCCCAAAGTTTCTACCGGAACGTCAAGATAAGAATGTGTGCCAACCCCTAGGCATAGATTCCCAAGGTCACGGAACACGCAAGTTGATCACCAAAACATACATCAAGTAGATCAATAGAACATCCCATTGTCACCATGGATATCCCATCACAAGACATACATCAAGTGTTCTCAAATTCTTAAAGACTCAATCCGATAAGAAAACTTCAAAGGGAAAAGTCAATTCATCACAACTAGATAGAGAGGGGAAAACTCCATATGATTCAATCTATATCAACAAAGCTCGCGGTACATCAAGATCGTGCCATCTCAAGAACATGAGAGAGAGAGAGAGATCAAACACATAGATAGTGGTACATACCCTCAGCCCCGAGGGTGAACTACTCCCTCCTTGTCATGAAGAGCGTCGAGATGATGAAGATGGCCTCTCATGATGGTTTCCCCCTCCGGCAAGGTGCCGGAACATGCTCCCGATTGGTTTTTCGTGGCTCTGGAGATTTTTCGCGGCGGAACTCCCGATCCAGGTTTTGCATTGGGGTTTCTGGAATAATTGACGATTTATAGAGCTGAGAGGGAGGTCGGTGGACTCCCGAGGGGCCCACAAGCCTGGTGGCTGTAGCTAGGGGGTGGTCGCGCCCCTGAGTCTTGTGGCCTCCGCAAGAACCTTCTGGCCCAGATCTTTGCTCTAGTATTTTTTATATTTTCCAAAAATATTATCCGTGAATTTTCAGCTCATTCTGAGAACTTTTATTTCTGCACAAAAACAATACCACGGTAGTTCTGCTGAAAACAACGTCTGTACGGGTTAGTTCTAATAAAATCATACCAAAATCATATAGAATTATTGTAAACATGCAATGAATACTTCATAAATTATAGATATGTTGGATACGTATCATTGCTCCTTAGGGGCACGTGCACGATGGCCTCCCGGATATCAGCAACAAGGTCAAGCCGGATCAGGTAGGAGATCGGCGCGTCGGCGGCTTGTACATGCGAGAATAGTTGTCGTTTGGTGGTGTCAGAGTCTCGATGTAATTGTTATTATGTTTATGATGCTTGTACTTTTGGTGACACTTTATAATAGATCCGATCATCAAAAAAGTGGCTGGAGGGGCAAATTAGTCATTCATGAGTCTACACTTGATTTACTTTCTACTTGTTTTGCTATTATCCCCGTGTACCTCATGTCCATACTAAAATTTGCTAAATAGGCCATCAAAGCCATTTCCTCTTAGATGACCAATTTCCTAAGGGATAATATGGGTGCTATACATAACTATCATTTAGCTCACTGGGGGCTTTTCTCCCTAAAAAAATCCCTTGGTGGGCTAGGAATCCCAAATCTAAGGGGATTTAATTTGTCCCTCCTAGCTTCCTAACCAGAGAGATATTTTGCTTGTGATGATAAAATTTGGTTATCCCTTTGGATTATAAATACCATACTAACAAGCCAAATGTTCTCTCGTCCAAGCCAAACGCCAGTTCTCCTTATTGGAGAAGGTTTTACCTAAGATATGGCTGGGATTAGAACTGTTTATAAGTGGATCCTAGGTAATGGGTGCAAAATTTATCTCTGGTATGATGTATGGGCTAGAGATATCTCATAGAAAAACCAATTATGGGATATATTTGATGTGTTCCAACAAAAAATTGCACTGTGCCCACGCGTAGGATGGTCAGACCCTTAAGCTGGCCTTTAGAATATGTTGATTTCTCCTTTTTGGAGAAATGGAATGACCTTTTAAATGTTCTTCTCAATTTTATACCTACTGATGATGTTGATAATCCTTTTGTGGACTCTTAAAGCTTCCGGGATCTATTCTACAAACTTATTCTACAACCAAATTAATTGGTATGGGGTTTTGTTGGGGATATTCCCCATCGTTTGACCCGACCAGGAGTATGACCCGACCCATCATATGGCGCCATGTTTACCGGGTCAACTCGGACAACAAGGCCTAAGGCCCAGTGTGCACCCTGGCGGAAGGCGGATCATGGAGAGACCTGGAGGGGCGGCTCACAGAGTAGGCCCAAGAACAGGAAAGATTCGCTTACAAGAGAATTAAGACCCGGATTAGGATTCAAGAGAGACTAGTCCTACTCCTACTCCTAGTAGGACTCTATTGTTGGAAATATTCCCTAGAGGCAATAATAAATGGTCATTATTATATTTCCTTGTTCATGATAATATTTTATTATACATGCTATAATTGTATTGATTGGAAACACATTGCATGTGTGGATACATAGATAACACGTTGTCCCTAGTATGCCTCCAGTAGACTGATAACCCACAAGTGTAGGGGATCAATTATAGCCTTTCTCGATAAGTAAGAGTGTCGAACCCAACGAGGAGCTAAGGGTAGAACAAATATTCCCTCAAGTTCTATCAACCATCAATACAACTCTACGCACGCTTAACGTTCGCTTTACCTAGAACAAGTATGAAACTAGAAGTACTTTGTAGGTGTGATGGGATAGGCTTGCAAGATAATAAAGAGCACGTAAATAAAAACTAGGGGATGCTTAGATAAAGTAACAATTAAGTTAGTTTAACAAGTGTGGAAAAGTGGTGGTAGGAGTTGCAGAATTGTCCCTAGGCAATCGATAACTATTCCGCATTATTGCAATTTTATATGAGGGAGAGGCATAAGCTAACATACTTTCTCTACTTGGATAATATGCACTCATGATTGGAACTCTAGCAAGCATCCGCAACTACTAAAGATCATTAAGGTAAAACCCAAGCATAGCATTATAAGGTATCAAGTTCTCTTTACGTCCATATGCAACAACACACCTATTCGAGTTTATGCTTCTGTCACTCAAGAAACCCACCATAGGCAAATCATGAAAACATTGTTACACCCTACAACGACGATCCCTCACACTCGCGCGAGACTGAGAGCACCGTAGGACAACACCATTAATGAAACATGCAACTCAAACCAATCATGATCATCAATCAACCCATATGACAACAAAAATCTACATAGACATCATAGGATGGCAACACATCATTGGATAATAATATGAAGCATAAAGCACCATGTTCAAGTAGAGGGTAGAACGGGTTGCGGGAGAGTGGACCGCTGTATATAGATGGGGCAGGTGATGGAGGTGTTGGTGAAGATGACGGAGTTGTTGGAGTAGATCGCCATCATGATGATGGCCTCGACGGCGTTCCGGCGCCATCAGGAGAGAGGGGGAGAGAGAGCCCCCTCCTTCTTATTCTTCCTTGACCTCCCCCTAGATTGGAGGAGGGTTTCCCCTATGGTCCATGGCCTCCATGGCAGTGGAGGGGCAAGAGCCCCTGCGAGATTGGACCTCTCTCTCAGTTTCCTTCTGTTTCTGTGCTCCCAGATTCTGGCCTTTCACCGTTTCTTAAATTCCTGGAGATCCGTAACTCCAATTGGGCTGAAATTTTGAGGGGATATTTTGTTGGGGAACGTTGCATGGGACACACAAAAATTCCTACGTTTCAACAAGATAAACCTAGGAGATGAGAATCTATGAGAGGAGAGATTGGATCCACATACCATTGTAGATTGCTAAGAGAAAGCGTTAAAGAACGTGGTTGATGTAGTCGTACGTCTTTGTGATCCACGCAAGACGTCCCACGGACTCCCGATCAAGTGATGAATGGATGGCACCTACGCGTTTAGTACACGTGCAACTCGATGACGATCTCCTCCTTCTTGATCCAACAAGAGAGAGTAGAGAGTTAGATGGGTTCTCCGGTAGCACGATGGCGTGGCGGCGGTGGTGGTGGAGCTGATCCAGCAGAGCTTCACTAAGAGGCACCGAATCAATCTACTAGAGGAGAAGTAATCGGGGAGGGAGGAAGGGCTGCGCCATGACTTGTGTGTCTGCAGCCCTCCCTCCCCTAACATATATATATGGGGAGAGGAGGGGGGCAGCCGCCCTAGGGTTTCCCCTAGGGTTTGGTGCGGCGGCCAAGGATGTGGGGCGACGACTAGGGTGGCTTGGCCACCAAGTTGGTGGCTAGCCCACACTTTTGTTCTAACCCTAGCCTCTAGCCACATGGGCCTTGAGTTGGGAGGTGCGTCCAGCCCGCCAGGGGCTGGTACGCACCCTCTCATAGCACATGGGGCCCTTCGGAGTAGATGGGCCCACCTGGTGGACCCTTGGAACACTTCCGGCACTCCGTGACACCACTCACAGGTCAGAACTTTTTCGGAACTCAAACACCAACTTCCTATATATCAATCTTCACCTCCATACCATTTCGGAGCTCCTCATGATGTCCGACATCTCATCCGGGACTCCGAACAACCTTCGGTCACCAACAGACATAACTCATCTATACCGAAACGTCACCGAACCTTAAGTGTGCAGACCCTGCAAGTTTGAGAACCATGTAAACATGAACGAGACACCTCTACGGTCAATAACAAATAGAGGTTCCTAGTTGCCCATATTGGTTCCTACATGTTCTACGAAGATCTTTATCGGTCGAACCTCTATGTCAAGGATTCACACAATCCCGTATGTTTTCCCCGGGGTTATTCAGTATGTTACTTGCCCGAGATTCGATCGTCGGTATCTCTATACCTAGTTCAATCTTGTTAATGGAAAGTCTCTTTACTCGTTCCGTAATACAAGATCCCGTGGCTAACACTTAGTCACATTGCTTGCAAGGATCATTGTGATGTTGTATTACCGAGTGGGCCCTGAGATACCTCTCCATTACACAGAGAAACAAATCCCAGTGTTGATCCATGCCAACCCAACAGACACCCTCGGAGATACCTATAGAGTATCTTTATAGTCACCCAGTTATGTTGTGACGTTTGATACACACAAGGTACTCCTCCAATGTCAGTGAGTTGCATGATCTCATGGTCATAGGAACAAATACTTGACATGCAAAAAATTGTAGCAATAAACTGACAGGATCATATGCTACGTTTATAGTTTGGGTCTTGTCCATCACATCATTCCCCAATAATGTGATCCCGTTATCAAATGACATCTCATGTCCATGGCTAGGAAACCTTAACCATCTTTGATCAACGAGGTAGTCTTCTAGAGGCATACTAGGGACATAGAGTTGTCTATATGCCCACACATGTATTTAGTTTCCAATCAACACAATTATAGCATGGACAATAGACGATTATCATGACCAAGGAAATATAATAATAAAAACTTCATTTATTACCTCTAGGTCATATTTCCAACATCTTTATCCAAAAATTAGCTTTCTTGCGGTGAAAGAAGGGCACCAACCGACTTAAGGGGTGGTCACAAGGGCCGAGGGCGTGGCCAGGGGGGTAGGCCATGCCTGGTAGGCTTGTGACCTCCTTGGGCATCGTCTCACATTGATTCTTTTTCCCCCAAATCACATATATTCCAAAAAAATCCCCGTAAGTTTTATCGCCTTTGGACGTCCTTTGATATAGATTTTCTACGAAACAAAAAACATGCAACAAACAGGAACTAGCACTGGGCAATGGATCAATATGTTAGTCCCAAAAATAGTATAAAAAGTTGCCAAAAGTATATGAAAGTTGTAGAATACTGGCATGAAACAATCAAAAATTATAGATACGACGGATACATATCAACATCCCCAAGCTTAATTCCTGCTCGTCCTCGAGTAGGTAAATGATAAAAAAGATAATTTTTTATGTGGAATGCTACCTAGCATAATGTTGTTCATATAATCTAATCATGGCATGAATATTAAGACACGAGTGATTCAAAGCAATAGTCTATCATTTGATATTAAGAAAATAATACTTCAAGCATACTAATAAAGCAATTGTATCTCTTTAAAATATAATGGCAAAAGAAATTTATCCCTACAATATCATATAGTCTGTCTATGTTCCATCTTGCCCACACAAAGTATTTATGTCATGCACAACCCCGATGACAAGTCAAGCAATTGTTTCACACCTTGTATGTTCTCAGAGTTTTTCAACTCTCACGCAATAGATGAGCCTGAGCCATGGATATAACACTATAGGTGGAATAGAATATGGTGGAGGTTGTGAAGAAAAAAGAGAAGATAGTCTCACATCAACTAGGCGTTTCAACGGGCTATGGAGATGCCCATTAATAGATATTAATGTGAGTGAGTAGGGATTGCCATGCAACGGATGCACTAGAGCTATAAGTGTATGAAAGCTCAAAAACAAACTAAGTGGGTGTGCATCCAACTTGCTTGCTTATGAAGACCTAGGACAATTTGAGGAAGCCCATCGTTAGAATATACAAGCCAAGTTATATAATGAAAAATTCCCACTAGTATATGAAAGTGACAAAATATGAGACTCTCTATCATGAAGATCATGGTGCTACTTTGAAGCACAAGTGAGGAAAAAGGATAGTAGCATTGTCCCTTCTCTCTTTTCTCTCTTTTCTCTCTCTTTTTTGGTGGGCATCTATGGCCTCTTTTTTTATTTGGGCTTCGTTGGCCTCTTTTATTTTTCGGAAAGTCCAGAGTCTCATCCCAACTTTTGAGGGAATCATAGCTTCCATCATCCTTTCCTCACATGGGACAATGCTCTAATAATGATGGTCATCACACTCTTATTTACTTACAACTCAAGAATTACAACTCAATATCTAGAACAAAATATGACTCTATATGAATGCCTCCGACGGTGTACCGGGATATGCAATGATCTAGCATAGCAAATGACATCAAAAAATGGAGCCATGAAAACATCATGCTAACTATCTTACGATCATGCAAAGCAATATGAAAATGATGGTGCGTGTCATAATAAACGGAACTATGGAAATTGCACGGCAATTTATCTTGGAATGGCTATGGAAATGCCATAATAGGTAGGTATGGTGGCTTTTTTGAGGGAGGATATATGGTGGGTTTAATGCACCGGTGAAAGTTGTGCGGTACTACAAAGGCAAGCAAAGGTGGAAGGGTGAGAGTGCGTATAATCCATGGACTCACATTAGTCATAAAGAACTCACATACTTATTGCAAAAGTCTATTAGTCATCGAAGCAAAGCATTAGATGCATGCCCCTAGGGGAGAGGTTGGTAGGAGTAAACCATCGCGCGCTCCCGACCCTCACACAAAGGCTTACAATCAATAAACAAATCATGCTCCAACTTTCTTACATAACAGTTCACCATACGTGCATGCTACGGGAATCACAAACCTTTACACAAGTATTTTTACCAATTCAAATTACTTCCTAACATGACTCTTAATATTATCATCTTTATATCTTAGAACTTTTGAAAGGAATCAAACACATCATATTCAATGATCTACAAGTTTTATGTAGGATTTTATGTGTGAATGACCAACTCTTGTTAACTCTCCAAATAGATATAAGTGAAGCATGAGAGTTTAATTATTTATACAAAATATATGCCCATGATCTATAAAATATAAGTGAAGCAAAAGAGCATTCTACAAATGGCGGTTTTCTATGTGTACAGAAACAGGCAATCCAAACTTCAAATGATATAAGTGAAGCACATGAAGCATTCTATAAAGACATACTCAGAAGATATAAGTGACGTGCAAAGATCCTTCTATAAATGAATCAAGGACTTTCTCATACCAGCATGGTGCATTATTAAAATAAAAATAAAAAGCACACGATGCTCCAAGATTTACGCATATCATGTGACGAATAAAAATATAGCTCCAAGTAAAATTACCGATGGTTATTAGAAGAAAGAGGGGATGCCTTCCGGAAGGCATCCCCAAGCTTAGTTTTTTGGGAGTCCTTGAATATTACCTTGGGGTGCCTCGAGCATCCCCAAGCTTAGCCTCTTTCCACTCCTTATTCCTTCATCCATCGTGATCTCACCCAAAACTTGAAAACTTCAAGCACACAAAACTTAACAAAACCCTCGTGAGATATGATACGTCTCTAACGTATCTATAATTTATGAAATATTCATGCCATTTTTACAACTTATATATGATTTTGTTATGATTTTATTAGAACTAACCCAGACTGACGCTGTTTCCAACAGAACTACCATGGTGTCGTTTTTTGTGCAGAAATAAATGTTCTCGGAATGGGCTGAAAATTTACGGAGAATATTTTTGGAAAATATAAGAAATACTAGAGCGAAGAGTTATGCCATAAAGTGGACGACAAGGTCACAAGCCTGCTAGGCGCGGCCACCCCTCATGGCCATGCCTAGAAAGCTTGTGGGCCCCTCGAGCACCTCCTTGGTGTGATTCCCATGCCAAAAATTCCTATAAATAACAGAAACCCCCGAAAACAAACCTAGATTGGGAGTTCCGCCACCAAAAGCCCCCAGAGCCACGAAAAACCAATTGGGAACCTGTTCGGGCAACCTGCCGGAGGGGGAATCCATCACCGGAGCCATCTTCATCATCCCGACGCTCTCCATGACGAGGAGGGAGTAGTTCACCCTCGGGGCTGAGGGTATGTACCAGTAGCTATGTGTTTGATCTCTCTCTCTTGTGTTCTTGAGATGACACGATCTTGATGTACGGCGAGCTTTATTGATATAGATGAATCATAGGGAGTTTTCCCCTCTCTATCTTCTTGTGATGAATCGAGTTTTCCTTCTGAAGTTAGAACACTTGATGTATGTCTTGCGATGGGATATCCGTGGTGACAATGGGATGTTCTATTGATCCACTTGATGTATGTTTTGGTGATCAACTTGTGGGTTCCGTGACCTGGGGAAACTATGCATAAGGGTTGGCACACGTTTTTGTCTTGAATTTCCGGTAGAAACTTTGGGGCACTCATTGAAGTTCTTTGTGTTGGATTGAACATGATGAATATGAAATTATGTGATGCATCTTGTATAATCAAGCCCATGGGTACTTGTGGTGACATTGGAGTATCTAGGTGACATTAGGGTTTTGGTTGATATGTATCTTAAGGTGTTATTTTAGAACGAACTCTAGGGCTGTTTGTGACACTTATAAGGACAACTCATAAGATTGATCAGAAAAGATAACTTTGAGGTGGTTTCGTACCCTACAATAATTTCTTCGTTACTTGTCCGCTATTTGTGACTTTGGAGTGAACTCTTTGTCGCACGAGAGGTATTTACATATGATTCAACTATGTTAGTATTGTTGAGAGAAATTGCACTAATGAAAGTATGGACCCTAGGCCTTGTTTCCAAGCATTGCAATACCGTTTTTGCTCACTTTTTTCACTTATTACCTTGATTTTTTTCATATTACAAAAAACCTATTATATCTACCATCCATATTACACTTGTATCACCATCTCTTCGCCGAACTAGTGCACCTATACAATTTACCATTGTATTGGGTGTGTTGGGGACACACGAGACTCTTTGCTATTTGGTTGCAGGGTTGTTTTAGAGAGACCATCTTCATACTATGCCTCCCATGGATTGATAAACCTTATGTCATCCACTTGAGGGAAATTTGCTACTTTCCTACAAAACTCTGTGCTTGGAGGCCCAACACGAGTCTACAAGAAGAATGTTGTGTAGTAGACATCAAGATACGTTAGTATAATAAAAGAAATCACCATTTTTAGTACTATTGCCAACCAATTCATATTTTTTCTTGAATTTTATCTACTGTAATATAACTTTTCCATTGCTTATACCACTTATACAATCGGTAGTTTCATCAAAACGAGCAAAACAATGCATCAAAAAACAGAATCTGTCAAAGACAGGACATTCTGTAGTAATCTAAACATTCACCATACTTATGTAACTCTAACAATTATGAAAACTTAGTACAAAATAAAAAAATTGCATAGAAGTACTTTGTAAAAATTTCAGAAACTTTTGACATTCCACTAAAAAATGTAAATTCACGCACTACAGCCAAAGTTTTTCTTTTTGCACTGCACACACCAAACAAGCAATCTAATTATCCTAAAGGCAAATCTTGGCACATTATTTTTATAATACAATGGATTTATACAAGGGGATAATTATTTTTGTTTAAAATTTTATGTAATTAAGATTCGCAAAGTTTTCATGGGCATGAAAAAAAGTTCAAGGAGCTCCCCCACTTCAACGGTGCTCGTCCTTCTTACTTTCACTTATCTTTTTGAAAAAGTTTTAGGTTCCCCTATTTATTTATTTTTGAACTATATAAAAGCACACAACAGAATAAAATGACTCTCTAAAACTTCCGGGTTGTCTCCCTGGCAGCACTTTCTTTAAATCCATTAAGCTAGGCATAAAGTGCTCAAGAAATGGATCCACCCGGATCCCAAGGTATATCAAAGCCAATTTTAATGAACAATGATTTGTATTTTAGTAGTGAGCACAAGTGATATATATCATGTGACAACAAAGTCTAACTCTCTTCCTATACATTGGCATGTCATAAAAGAACAATTCGTGCACACAAAGTAAAGGCCAATGCATAGTATAAACAGTTTCTTGCAATTTTATCGTATCAGAAACATAGAGAGGCGGAGATGTAGTTCCTCTCTCGTAATAATTGCAAGTTGGTGCAGCAAGCACACATATATTATATTTATAAAAATCATCATGTGCAATAGTAGAACGTAACCCATCAATATAATCCCTAATAAGTGCAAACTTCTTCGATATAGTGTAGGTTGGAGAATTCAAAAATATAATAGGACTATCATGTGTCGGTGCAATTGCAACAATTTCATGCTTAACATAAGGAACTATAGCAAGTTCATCTTCATAAGCATAATTCACATTGGCATCATGACCACAAGAATAGCAAGCATCAAGTCATCAAAAAGGGATATTTTAAAAGAATCCAAGGGATCATCGCAATCAACATAGCATTCATCCTTCGGTAAGAACGAAGGGAAATTAAACAATGTATGATTTGAAGAGTTACTCTCACTAGAAGGTGGGCATGGGTAGCTAATCCGCTCTTCCTCCTTTTGTTCTTCATTCTCCTCCTCATCTTTTTCATCTAATGAGCTTACAATTTTGGCAACTTCCTCTTCCATAGATTCCTGCAAAGTATTGGTCTCTTCCAAGGCAGCGATCATTCTTTCAATAAACTCTTTAACATAAGCATTAGAAGCATAGTTTTCATTGCAATATTTACGTCTGGCAAAAATTTCAGAATTGTAAAGAGTAGCATCATACTTTTGAATGAAAGAAGCAATTTCATAGGCACCCTTAAAAGCAACAAATTCTTCAATTTGTTCAACATAATTATAGCAATAGGACTCCTTGGCATAAGAGGATAATATTTCATTATCATTACACACACATTGGTAGGGAAGGTGTTTTTTAGCTTCTTTAGAACAACAAGTAAAATCATAAATTTCACATAGATTCCAAGCATAGAAACACAAAGTATTAATTTTATGCCACAAGAGTTTCCCTTTTTGAGATATGCGGTGTCGCACATAATGGGCATGCTCATTTAATGATTTTCCCTCAACTAAGCTAGTTGGGTTTTCAGGACGAGCACAAGTGGATCGAATATGACCCAAGTAATATTCTTCGGTGGTACGGAACACTAGTGGTTCCTCAACTTTTGGAGCAGCAAGTACAACTATTTTTTTTGTATTTTGCGTTTCATACCCATATCTAAAGATAGAAAACAAGTTAAAACAACAACAAAAATCTACTTAGCGATAAAGCGAACAAGCACACACGAGAATAATCACCCCACGCTATTGCTCCCCGACAACGGTGCCACAAAAAGGTCTTGATAACCCACAAGTGTAGGGGATCAATTGTAGCCTTTCTCGATAAGTAAGACTATCAAACCCAACGAGGAACTAAAGGTAGAACAAATATTCCCTCAAGTTCTATCGACCACCGATACAACTCTACGCACGCTTAACGTTCACTTTACCTAGAACAAGTATGAAACTAGAAGTACTTTGTAGGTGTGATGGGATAGGCTTGCAAGATAATAAAGAGCACGTAAATAAAAACTAGGGTCTGCTTAGATAAAGTAACAATTAAGTTAGTTTAACGAGTGTGGAAAAGTGGTGGTAGGAGTTGCGGAATTGTCCCTAGGCAATCGATAACTAGACCGGTCATCATTATTGTAATTTTATATGAGGGAGAGGCATAAGCTAACATACTTTCTCTACTTGGATCATATGCACTCATGATTGGAACTCTAGAAAGTATCTGCAACTACTAAATATCAGTAAGGTAAAACCCAACCATAGCATTATTAGGTATCAAGTCCTCTTTACTCCAATATGCAACAGCCCACCTACTCGGGTTTATGCTTCTGTTACTCAAGCAACCCACCATAGGCAAATCATGAACACATTGCTACACCCTACAGCGAGGATCCCTCATGCTTGCGCGACATGGAGAGCACCATAGGACAGCACCAATAATAAAACATGCAACTCAAACCAATCATGATCATCAATCAACCCACAGGACAATAAAAAGCTACTCAGACATCATAGGATGGCAACAGATCATTGGATAATAATATGAAGCATAAAGCACCATGCTCAATTAGAGGGTACAGCGGGTTGCGGGAGAGTGGACCGCTGTAGATAGATGGGGGAAGGTGATGGAGGTTGAGGGAGTCCTGGATCAGGGGGTCCTCAGATATCTGACCTGTTGTTTATGGGCCGGACTATATGGACTACTTACCGAACACTGGATGGTTTGATGGCCCAGTTTACCAGATGGAAGCTTCGAGGAGCACGGCTTGTGCTCCATGTTTGATGTAGTAATAGGCATGTTTATCCCTTCAGCATGTAACCGACCATGGGTAAACCCTAGGCCTCCTCGACATCTATATAAGCCGGAGGGTTTTAGGGCATAGAGGCAGGATAACTCATCTAGGGGTTAGACATACGATATCGAGGTAGATCAACTCTGTATTCCCATAAACCATCAATACAATCAAGAAGGACGTAGGGTATTACCTCCATTGGAGGGCTCGAACCTGGGTAAACTCATGCCCCCTCCGTCTACTGTTACCGTCGATCCTAGTCTCACAGTTCGGGACCCTCTACCCGAGATCCACCGGTTTTGACACCGACATTGGTGCTTCCATTAAGAGTTCCTCTATGAGAGATATGGGATCGACGCCTCGCCTTTTCATCAACGAAGAGGTCTGCAACATGGACGGTTTTGTCCCCGGAAAGATCTTCGCCTTCGACAGCGTTGTGCTGCATGCTGATTCCACCGACCATCTAGGCCGTGTGGAGAACTTCGTCACAGATCAGGATGTTAGATTCGGAAACCTAGATTTTTCTATCGACTCTCGAGATGACTTGTCACTACTCAGGCTAATGGCTTCGTCCGTAACCCCCGAGGACTCTGAGGCCTTAACCTCGAGCCCCTTCGTCGGACAGGCCAATGGGGTCACCCATGGTGGCAGTCCAATCTCTAATACTGGTCTGGCCATCAAGCCATATGACCGGACATGTGTTCCTACCGAACACTCCCCATGGGTGGGCTTCATGGGGTTAACTCCACGAGTTCTGAACAGCTGGATCCGATCAGGCCCTCAACGGTCGATGAGGCCTTGGAACAATTCTCATCGAGGAATATCATTGACAGTCTAGCCCCGACCTACACCTATCCCGGTTACAGTTCAGGTAGGGACGTTTTTTTGACCCACCCACCACCCATTTGATAGCCACCATCGAAGACTTAACCTCCGAGGAGGCAGAATACATGAATGAAGAGGACCGTGCTCCCACTCCCGTTAACACCAGGAATTGGACCGCCACTTCTACATATGATGTTTACATGGTAGATACTCCAGCCGCGAATGGTGACAACACGCTTCACAACGACGACGACAAATCGGGCGATGCGCCATCAAGGCGCCGGAAACCACATAAGCAGTCCAAAAGCAAAAAGGGAAGAAGAACTATTATCAGCAGCAGGGATGGTAACGCCCCTGCCGATCATGATCATCCCGATGTGGCCGAGCACCCGTTTGAGGGTCCGGACGAACCTGCGGACCAAAACGACCTTGATACCGTCAAGGACCCTGTCGTGGTTTGGCACGACAGATGTCCGGGTGAACAGACTTTAGGTTCGGGGCAAAATCGCAACTATGTGGCTGCTTGAAGGGGTTGGTCGGAATCGAGAGACCCAGGTTTACCCAGGTTCGGCCCATCCGATGGAGGTAAAAGCCTACATCCTGCTTGTCTGGTATTGATGATGAAGAAAATCTCTCGGTTACAAGGGTACTGTTTTGCTACCTCTAATCATGAGAGACTCTAATATGTCTATCTCTAATCTCTTGTGTCTCTCTAAACTTGTGGACTTATCTATTGAGACGTCTCAAAAACTTGACCCTCTCGGGGTGACCCGCCCTCCTTATATAAGTTGAAGGGGCGGCTTACATGTAGATTCTAAGTCGGATTGAAACTTAACTTATTATAACTTCCTATTGTGGGCTTCTCTTCATGGGCTTTTGAGTCCCGGGCTTCTTATATCAGACGTGCAGCTTACACCGTGCGGCTTACAATCAGGCGGCTTAGAACCGGGTGGCTTAGAGCCGGGCGGCTTAGAACCGGGGACTCATCTTCAGGGACTTACAACCAGGGCTTATCTTCAAGACTCATCTTCAGGGACTCATCTTCAGGGAATCATCTTCAGGGACTTACAACCATGGCTTATCTTCAAGACTCATCTTTAGGGACTCATCTTCAAGACTTTAACAACCAGCCGGGTCATAACTCTCACCGGGTTATAACTGTCTCCCGGGTCATACCGCGGGGTATATCCCCAACATTAGCCTCCAGGTTAGCTTGAATTTATTCATGCCAAGCTCCTGAAATAATAGTAACAAATATGTTAAGTGGCCGGCTTGCTCCTTTGGTCGGCTTATGAAGTGGCTCCTCAGAAGTCCGGGTATTTTCTGCATATGAATGAGTCGTCTTGAAAATCGTCTTGCTTGCCAACGTCCTTTGAAAAATATTGGGAATAGAATACCCATATGCCATTGAGTCAGCTTCCAATACTTTGGCTTAATGAAAATCTTTGAAAATACGAAATCTTCATGACGTAGATCCGGACTTCCATTGTTGTGAAGCAGGGCGGATTATATAAACTCTGGCGGGTTATGATCTTTTGATAACGCCGGGTCATGAATGTTGGTGATGCCGGGTCTAACAACTGAACTCCATAATTAACATCTTGAAAATTCCCCTCAAAGTTTTTGATATGTCTATATTATCTGTAGCCCCCAAGCTCCGAGATTATCCATGATAACTTGGTGCTCTGCAATAATATATTGGACTGTGTAGTCCCCAAGTACCAGGTTGTCTTGCCTGCGGCAACCTGTGACTTATAATTGTTTTATACCTTTATGAAATTTCAGCGGGTGTAGCCCCCAAGGGCCAGCTCATCAGAATGTGGTGCGCCAGGTCTTCAATTTGAACCTCTTAATTTGTTTAAACAACTAAATGTTGTAGCCCCCAAGTGCCGGGTTGCATGCCTGTAGCGACTTGGGACTTTAGAAAATTTCATCTGAGCGGTGTAGACCCCAAGTGCTGGGTCAGTAAGAATTACTGGGCTGGGACTTAGTAAAATATAGAAAGGCCGGCTCATCTCCTTGAGATAATAGGGTCTTGCTATCAATGTAATGATTTGAAAACCGGCTTGCATTAGCCCCCAAGTGTCGTGGTGCGTGCTTGTAGTGACATGGGACTTGCATATTTGATATAAACTGAAATTGAATAGTGTAGCCCCCAAGTGCCAGGTTGTCTGCCTGCGGCGACTTGAGACTGTGTGAGAATAATAACTCATCATAATGCACCTCAGAAGTTCTCTTGAACTAATATTGATCAGATTTGAAAGAGTCCTTGACCGTGGTTGTAATATAACCTGGAATGAATATCCTGGAATAATTATTTTGTCTTTGACATGAAATCCATGCTCGTGGTTGCGGTGCAACCCGGCAAATATATATTTCATAAATCCATGGGTGTTGTAGATTACTATAGAGCACAATTGAAGAAATCCGAGAACCGGTCAATTAGATGACACGGCATTATATCTGATAGGGCGGCTCTTCAAGAATAATCAACTTTCCAATCTAACGGCGGCTCATCTTAATAGACAAGACCTGCAAAAATAAACAAGACAAAATATGTTCTGTATTGTTGTAAGGGCGGCTTTGAAAAAGCACAACCTGGAGATGTTAAATCTTTCATATCCTTGCTCCTTCTTTCATAATCTTGCTCTGACCCGGCTTGATAAGACGGTATGACATGTGAATATGATGCAATGTATGATGCAATGGATGATGCTATGTATGATGCAATGTATGATGTTTTTGCTTTTTCGAAAACTTATATGCCGGTTCTTCTGGGTGGACTCGCTAATTAAAACTCCTAATCAGTACAGGGTCTCTATCGAGATTGGCCATAAATTTCTTAGAATGGCTCAGGGTCTCTAAGAGAGATTAACTGATAGGAAGTGTAACATCCTAGAAAGAGACACGGCAGGGCATGAGTACCCTGGTAGCCCATAAACTGCCTCTCACGTGACATAAATCCATCGTTTTAACCTTAAACAGTGCAGGATCTTTAAAAGATTAACCGTCTAAGACTACAAACGGGCCACATAGCAGAGAGTTGGTAGTAGATGGGAGAGTTTAACCTCGCTTTTTGTAAGCCGACCCTCACGTGACAAGAGCCGCCGGTTTAACCTTAACCAGTACAGGGTCTCTATCGAGATTGGCTGTCAATTTCTTTGAACCGACTCAGGGTCTCTAAGAGAGATTAATTGGTAAGAGTTTGGCGGGTCACCTGGTGGACTAGCAAGTTGCAAATTGGCAGGTTTAACTCTGGTGGCTTAAGACCCAATCAAGAGGGTATGTAAGCTAAACCGGGTGGGTTGGAAGCCCCCAAATGACCTTGTTAATGGAGCCAACGATTTGGCTTAAGAGCCGATCAATAGGGTGTGATAACCTAAACCCGGCGGGTTGGAAGCCCCCTAGATGACCTTGTCGATGATATCAACTTGTGCAGCATCTTGTAAGTCGCCATCTTGTAAGCCGCCATCTTGTATGAAGAAACGGCAGAAGCCTCCAAGGGACTTTATGATGATCCGATGAATCCAGGCACCCGTGTCTGAACGGTATATCTTGGCGGTTCGTCCTCTTAGGCAACTTTTTAATTCTTCTGCCAATGATGTGGCAGCCCCCAGAATCAGGTTAATTTTTCTTGCGATGACTCGGGATTCTTGTTGAGAAAGTGATCAAATGCGTTGAGCTATGTCTGTAGCCCTTGAGTCTTAGGTTGACTCAAAGAGGCGGCTTGAGAGTCTCCACCGAAGGTTCAAGGTTGATCACAGTGGGTTGTAGATGATCCCGTATGAATTGTTTCAATGATCCGGTCAATGGTTCGTTCCGGCTGGTTGTTGAAGTTAACCAAACTGTATTGGCGGCGACTTGCGCGCTTGTCCATTTGGGCGGCTCGTATAGACGAACACTGCACCTGATATGTTGATGTATAATCAGACTGTGGGCGATGTCTTGCGCGCGTCCGTTGGGCGGCTCGTACAGGCGAGCCCGGCACCAGTATGCCAATGTAGATTGGACCACCGGGCGGCGATTCAGGATCGTTTGTTAGGCGGCGGCGTACTGGTATATGCAGCTACTGGCGTGTTGATGTAGATTGGACCACAAGGCGGCGATTCAGACCCGTCAGTTGGGCGGCTCGTACTGGTGTATGCATCCCCTAATGTGTTGACATAGTCGTTGAAGTCAGCGGCAGCACTTAAAGACAGCGCAGTCGCGAGAGACGGCCACGGCGTCATGAATTAGGCAGACGGTGAGTCTCCCGCGGCGTTCTAAGCCGACACGGACAGGTGAGTCGCTGTGAGCGTGATTCAGGAGAGTTTGATGTAGACCGAGCCGCAAGGGGTGGCAACTGGCGCACATCTGTTCATTTGGTAATGCGGCACGTCCTCATGCCGATGCTGGATGTCGCCACCGCGTATAAGCCACTTTGGTCATAACTAATTGTCCCGCATAAAGGATATTGCAGGCAAGCGTAATTGTTCTCGAAATAATAAAAATGCATCAATAAAAATTGGACTGGATGGATTTCACCTGATATGCTTGGCCGAAATTTATCCGCCACGGAGTTGATGATCATCGCGGTGAAGCTCAAGTCAATCACGGGCGAGTCGCAGACGCTCGCTATCCTTATTTCTTCTTTTTTTCTTTCAAGTAGCCTCCTCATTTTTTATTTTCTTATCTTATCTTCCGAAACGTCTCCCCACCTCCTATTCATCCGCCTCCCCCCTCTCCTTCCACGTGCGAAGGGAAACGGAGCAGAGCAGGTGGACAGGGGCGGATCAAAGGCGGAGAGAAGAGCCAACGGAGGCGAGGCCAACGCAGGACGAGCAAACCACGGTGGCGGAGGCGCACGGCCAGAGGCGGCTCGAGACGGCTCAACAGCGGTGGCCAGTGCAACACGTGGGAGCCGGTGCTGAGTGGGGCGAGGTCGTGGTGGCGGAGGTGGAGCGATAGCAGTCGGTGGTGGGTCGGCCTGCGGCGGCTCAGGCCAAAGGCAAGCGTGTTGAGCCGGTGGCCGCCGCACGTGGCCTGGCGCAAGCACACCACGATGGCTCGGACGCACGACACCAGAGGCCATAGCGATGGGCGAAGCGGCGTGCAGCATGGAGGGTGCAGGAGGGTGACTCGGCGAGGCAACGGAGGCCAGTACGGCTTGGAGGTGCCGGCCCATAGCAGAGGCAATGAATGCGGTGGCGTCTCAACCACGGCATCGACGGAGCGTAGACAGGGAGACGGCGGGGCACCGGCCCACAGCAGAGGCAGAGGACGCGGTGGCTCAAACGACACGGGAGGAAGCGAGTCGGCCGACACTGGCAGGGAGATGGCAGGGCTCCGGCCCGCAACAGAGGCAGAGGACGCGGCGGTGGCTCAGCCACGACGTCGGCAGGGCGCTTGTAGGGATACGGCGGGGCGCTGGCCTACTGCAGAGGCGAAGGACGCGGCGGCTGAGACGGCGTGGGAGGAAGCGAGTCGGGCGGTGCTGGCAGGGAGATGGCAGGGTGCTGGCCCACTACACAGGCGGAGGACACGGCGGTTCAGACAGCATGGGAGGTGGCAAGTTTTGCTGGCGGCTCAGATGCGGGCGGTGACGAGCCGCCAGCTCGAGGTAGGGTTACGACAGCTCGCACGCCAGGCGGTGCCGAAGGCCGAGTCAACTCCGTTGCTATCTCCGGGTCGCACATGTTTTTAGCAAAGTAGTAGTAATAGTCTTAGAAATTTTGACACGCCATGTATATGGGAAAGTAAAGGCTTCAGAGACCACCAAGAACCACGCATCGATCTGATTCCTCGGTGTGGTAATTGATCGAATCGCTACCGGTCTCAACTGCAGTAGAACTCCGTAAGTCCTTGGATTGACGGGTCGAAATACATGCTTGTCGATGCGCATACGACAAAACTCTAACTTCTATTTAGCTCAAACTCATATATGCCTTTCCAAAGATTAATCATTATCCTTATCATCAAACAATAAATCCACCGGCTGTGACCAAGGTTGTTTCATGGCGGTTTAACCTGCGTGATTATTCGTGCCATCTCTTCTTTGTCTGATCGGTCGCGAACTCCTCGATCCCTAAAATTTTCCCCTCCAAGAACACAATATCACCATGCAAGGGCCCCACAGTGGGCGCCAACTCGAGGATGAAGACCTGACAGAAGCCGATGACTTGTACATCCCTAATAACCTCGATGATCAGGAAGAAATCAGGCAGCAGCTCATAGCAACGGCTCGCAACCTGAAGGCCAAAGAGCGGCAACTCAAAGCCGAACAGGCCGATCTCACTGATCGATGGAAGAAAGTCCTCTCAGCCAAGGAAGTATACAACACTGGTCTATCAAACCAGCCCAAAAGCTACCTTCAGAGGAGGCTGCTGCCACAATTCAACGATGAGCTCACTCACACTCCATCTCCGCATCATACAACATATGACGAGCTGGACCGCCCTCCTCGTGGGCGTGACAGAGCGGCTAAAGACACCGGTTATGTACCGGCGATGCCCCAAAGACAGGGTAAGGATCCATTCGCGCCCAATGACCAATTTGGCCTGCGCGACAGCTTAAATCAAAGAGCAGACCGTACAAGGTCCATCTACGGATCTAGAGATTACTCACTGGATAGACGGGGAGAATATAGACCATGGTTCGACTAAAACCATAGAGGTCGGGAATGCAACCGGTCCCATACAAACATCGAGTACAGGCAGGACATAGCTCGAGTCAGAGGCGCCGCTCACCCACTGTGCTTCACAGATGAAGTAATGCGGCATCAGTTCCCCGAAGGGTTTAACCCCATAAATATAGAAAAGTATGACAGGACCACTGACCCAACTATATGGATCGAGGACTTCCTCCTCCATATCCATATGGCACGAGGATATGATCTCCATGCCATCAAATACTTACCTCTTAAGCTTAAACGACCAGCTCGACACTGGTTAAACAGCCTCCCCGAAAACTCCATAGGATCCTGGGAAGACTTGGAAGACGCGTTTTGCTCTAACTTCCACGGGACCTATGTCCGCCCACTGGACTCTTCCGACCTCAGTAACGTCGTCCAGAAGCCCGGCGAGTCTGCCTGGCAATTCTGGAATCTGTTCTTGACCAAGAAGAACCAAATTGTCGATTGTCAGGATGCTGAGGCCATTGCCTCCTTCCGGCACATTATTCAGGACAAATGGATGACCTGCCAGCTAGGCCAGGATAAGCCTCGGACCATGTACGCCCTTACCTCCCTCATGAACCGCTTCTGTGCGGGTGAAGATAACTGGCTGGCAAGACGTAGCCACAATTTTGAAGATTGTGTGGCACCTGAATCCCAGGATGGCAACTCAAAGCCAAAGCGCAATAAGAACAAATGCTGGCACAATAGCAACAACGCTGATGACACGGAGGTTAATGCCGGATTCTGCAACTCCTGACCCGGGCAGCGGAAGAAGCCCCCTAAAGGCAATCGTGACGGACCCACTCAGCTCGAGAAGATCATGGACGGGACTTGCCAAATTCATGGAACTTCGGAAAAGCCAGCCAATCACACACACCGCAATTGTTGGGTGTTTAAACAGGCTGACAAAATACAACCCGAAGATGAGGGCAGTAGCTCACGCGGCGAGGACGAAGAAGAGCCCCGAGGTCCAATAGGTGGCGTTCAGAAGAAATTCCCTCCCGAAGTCAAAACGGTTAATATGATATACGCCACCCACATACCTTAGAAAGAGGGAAAGCGGGCCCTCGGAAGGTCTATGCTGTGGAGCCCGCAACTCCGAAGTATAACCCATGGTCAGCATACCCGATCACCTTTGACCGGTGCGACCATCCGACCAGTATCTGTCATGGGGGCTCGGCTGCCCTCGTCCTATATCCCTTTATAGATGGGTATCACCTCACCAAAGTCCTAATGGACGGAGGAAGTAGCCTCAATCTGATTTACTCAGACACGGTCAAAAATATGGGTATAGATCCGTCAAGGATCAAGCACAGTAGCACTACCATGAAGGGAGTGATCCCAGGTATTGAGGCCCGATGTACGGGCTTTGTAACCCTGGAGGTTGTGCTTGGCTCGCCCAATAACTTCCATAGTGAGGCCTTGGTCTTCGACATTGTGTCCTTTCGCAGCAGCTCTCACGTGCTGCTCGGCCGAACGGCATTTGCTCGGTTCAATGCAGTCCCGCATTACGCATACCTCACCAACACCCGCAAAATCCGCCCGCACCAACACCCATCAAGGTACATCCAAAAGGGGAGTCAGCTAGCGACAGGGCATATCTAAGGCCTCTGGTCACCAATTGAAGACCCCTGGTACAACAACTCCTGTAGGACTTTATTTCTTACCACATACTTGTAAATAGCTACTTCGGCAATTCGAGTTATAAGAGTTGTTGAGGAAATGCGAAATTGCTTGCCGCACGTACGCCTTATTTGTCCTGTTTTCGACACATACTTTTTTTCTACCCTCCCTCTTCTCGTGAACCTATTCGGTATGACTCGAGGTCACCGGCTAATACATCGGGGGCTCAATTTCAACACAGCTCGCCTTAACCTTTTGGTGTTCGGCGTCTTGGCATTCACTTTATATGAATCGGTTCCGAACTATGTCTTTGCTCATTAAGTTGGGTTGCCCGGATCCTGTGCTTGCCCCTTTATGTTCCACTCATTCGGCTAAAAGGGCAAAGGGAGCACCCCTGCGATTGTGCTTCCGGATAGTCCAGTCAAGCACCTCAGGGGAGAAAGCCGAAAACGGATTGTCATAGTATGCGCGATCCGATCTGTGAATCCCGAGTCAAAAGTATTATATTTCAACCCTCATAGGCGGTTAGCCCGTGTTATATGAGGAATTCGCCTTTTTTGCAAATACTATGATGTCGGCTTCGGCCTCGGCTCGTCCGAACATCGCAAAAACTCAGGTGGCTAATCATACGCTTCGTGCTGTCCTTTTCGCGCCCCTTCGGTTAAGTGAAAGAAATAAAGCATAATAGTCCGATTGCCTAGTCTGCCGCACTAAACCGCCTTCGGGTTTCTATAATTTGGCTAAGGGACATAGTGTATTGGCATAGACACCCCATGTAGTATCTACGTGGGGGCTAAAGCCGACGACTCGCATCTTTCAGTTCTAAACAACCATACAAGAATTGTAAAGGAATGCAAAACCATATAAGAGCGGATACTCATATCATTGAAAGTTATCACAAATGTCTTCAAACATATTACAAGCTGACTCAAATATATTTTTCACCCGAACACTGCGATGCTATCACCCGCGCACTCTCCATCACTCCATCGAAGTAAAGCTCGGTGCGTCGGTAGTCCTTTCCGGGCGGCAGTGGGTCAATGGAGACCTTCATCGGATTGAGCCCCGGCCAGTGCACTTTGGCCTTGGCAAGGGCCATCCGAACTCCTTTGATGCAGGAGGAGCACTTGATGGCATCGAGACGAGGCGTAGCGTCAATCAGCCGTTGCACTAGGCCGAAGTAGCTGCCTAGGAGTGGCTCGCCGGGCCATAAGCAGACACAAAGGTCCTGGATGGCTGGCTCCGCGATCTGGTGCATCTCCATCAGCTGTTTCAACTGCTCCACCAGAAGAGGAGGACGCTCGGGGGCTCCAAACTGCACCCAGAATGTCCGAGCTTCGTCTTCCTCTCCCCGCGTTGCAAGCGATTGATTGATGTCTGCCACACTCTTTTGGAGATCGGTAGCCACGCCCGAGGATCGCCACACCCAGGTCAGCAGTTCGAATTTGCTATCTCCGAACATGCACTTTAGGAAGTACGGCTTACCATCGGCTATCTCCTTGGCTTGGCGATCTTGTTCCTCGAAGAACCGCCTATCCACCCGCTCCATCTGGATATCGGACTTCATGGTGGACATATAGGTAGAGATCATCATATTCTTTTGCTCCAAGGACCCGCGTTTGTTGCTAGCTTCCTTGAGCTCATCCTGTATCTCCACCACATGAGCCTGGTGTTTATCACTGGTGGCTCATAGGGCGGGGAGTGCGGTGGCCGCTTCCTTGGCTGCCACCTTTTCCACGACCACTTCATCTTTGGCATGTTGAAGCTCGGCCTTGAGTTTTTCGATCTCTTTCGACAAAGCTGCATCATGATGTGACTTCATTCGGAATCTGCATTGACAATATTCCGTAGCAAGTATCCAAATGTAGTTCGGACTTACCCCGCGCCTCGTCGAACCTCTTTTTGAGGGCTTTCACCTCATCCTCGGAGCGCTTGAGCTTCCTATGTAGCTCATCCAGCTCGGCACCATTTTTGGCCGTCGCTGATGATGAAGCCTACATTACACAATTCATACATCACATCGGCACTCACTTCCCAAAATTAAAGTTATGATCCCTAGGTGAGCTTGTCCATCTCACCTAGGGCTCGGGGGCTGCCATGTCAACAATACAGATAAATAAAAATACTTAGCAAAATTTCCGGTGACTGACTTGAAAGCCCGCAAGGAGACCTTTTAAGGCCTCCTTCAGTCCGGTGTCAACGTACTAGACGCTTTGTAGTACCGCAACCAAAAGGGTGCGGTGACCTCGAGGAGGGAGGCGCTCGATAGAGCCTCCTCCATGGTCGACCACCTATTGGTCGACGGTGCCGGGGATGATCGGATTTCCCGATCACCCACCAAGGATTGGACCGGTGCCTCCAGAGGCACGGTGCGCTCCGGAGATGTCCTCGCAGGGGACTGATGGCCCGTCTGTCCGGCCTCCTCGGTGTCCGGACAGGGGATTGCCCCTGGTCTTCGGTGGCCGAAGAGTTAGCCTCGGCCACGGTAATATCTCCCTCGCCCCTATGTCCGCCTCCATTAGAGTAGGCTGGGACGACACCTGCACGACATCCTTCGTAGCGCCTGGAGTGGTGGGGTGCGAGGCATCCCCACTCTCCACTAGTTCGGCGGGCGGGGTCTCCCCATCCGATACCACCTCGGTGGGAATGACGCGCGGGGGGCTATAGAACCAATAGCCCGCGTGTCAGCAAACTCTGAATTTACTGGTTACAGGAAAGAGGGTCTTCGGATCCTAACCTGGATGGAGGGGGCTTGACCCTGAGGCTCCTTCGGGGAACCTCCTCGGCATCTTCGGATGTGGAGCTCGAGTCCGAGCTGTCGTTGGACAAGATCATCCGCACTTGTCACACCCTCTTTGGGGCAGGAGAGGCTGCCTACCCCGGGGCGTCCGAAGTCGCCACTCTCTTCTTGGTGTGAGGGAGATCGCCTCCCCCTTGCTCTCGACCTCCTCCTCCTCTTCTTCCTCCTCTTTGGCCTCCTCCTGATTCGAGGAGGCGAGCGTCTTTTCGGAAGCAGCATCAGGCTGATCCTTGATGCGAAGGCCAGCTTGACCTGGTTTCTTCTTCTTCTCCTTCTTGTGGGAGCCTCGTAGGGCTTCTCCACGACCATCTTGGCTAACAGCCCAGTCCTCTCGTCTTCGGGCTGAGGAGCTGGACTACTGATGTTGACGGCTTTCTTCAGCCATCTCTGCATAAACATATCGGACACAGGGTTATGGACCTTCTATGTATAGAGCCAATCAAGCTAGGATGAGTCGTACCCCGGAGTCCGGCTTGGCGGCGTGTAGGCCCTTGTCCTCCTCCTTAGCTGGCCAGCTCTTCATTGATTTGAAGAATGCCTTCCATAGCTTCTCCTGCGTAGTGTGGAAGAGTTTCCGGACTGTGGGCTCGGCTTCGAGTTTCCGAGCCTACAGGGGAGTGTCCCGGCGCTTGCAGGGGAGGATGCACATTCGGAACATTACCTGGACCACATTGGCCATCTTGGTGCCATTTTCGACCAAGGAGCAGGTCCGCTTTTGTAGATCGGCCACCTCCTTGCTTGACCCCCAAACGAGACCCTTTTCGATCCATGAAGCTAGTCTGGTCGGAGGACTGGATCTGAATGCGGCGGTAGGGTGCAGACCTTGTTCCTAAGATTCGGTGATGTAGAACCAATCTTTCTGCCACCCCTTGATGGTGTCGATGAGGCTGCCCGCTGGCCACTCGACGCGCATGATATTGCCAATGATGGCACCATTGCAGTCGGCGTGTTTGCCGCTGATGCACTTCGGTTTGATGTTGAAAACCTATAGCCAGAGCCCAAAGTGCAGCTCGATGTGCAGGAATGCCTCATAGAAGAGGATGAAGGCGGAGAGGTGCATGATGGAGTTCAGCGGGAGGTCGTGGAAGTCAAGGCCATAGAAGAACATTAAACCCCTGATGAAGGGGTGGAGCGGAAAGCTCAACCCGCTAATGAAGTGGGGGGTGAACACCACCCACTCGCCTGGCTTGGGGGTGGGGATTGCTTGTCCCTTCTTCGCCGCGCAATGAGGGATGTTGGTGGGAAGATAACCGTCCTTCTTGAGGTTGATTATGTCTTGGTTGTTGACCGTGGAAACTTCCCACTGGCCATTGGAGCCCGCCATTTTTGAGCTCGGAAGCGGGGGTGGAGAAACCTACATCTGTGCTCTGGAGGCGCAGGAGAATAGGAGGCGGATAAGTCGAATGTAGAGCATGAGGGGCCTTTGAGGTTTTCTTTCCCCTTTTTATGAGGTTTGTCGATTTAGGCACCCCTTGCTGCGCCATGAATCCATCCACTTCCCGAGACGCGCAAGCTGTTGTGGGCGCGTGATTGACTATATCCCGTATAAAACGGGACACGGTCGACATGTTGATAGATCGTGTGGATGGAACGGTTTTGAACTGCGCATCGAGTGCGTGTAATTGGCCTATCAGTCGTGGTGGGCTGTGATCTTTCGTCAGAGAGGTCGTAAGGAAACATTGTCATTTTTCCTCTGACGCTTGGCCTTCAAATCCAACTTATCTCACAGGATTCAGACATGCCACTATGTGGAAAACTACTTATCATCGGAGCCGAACTATGGTTCGGCAGAAAGGAACTCACCTCGCAAGCCGAAGACTCTATTCGCAAAGCAATTGGAGCTGAAGACCCTTGGCGTTGGAGGCAAATTCGGGGGCTACTAAGGGAGTCCTGGATTAGGGGGTCCTCGGATATCCGACCTGTTGTTTATGGGCTGGACTATATGGACTACTTACCAAACACTAGATGGTTTGAAGGCCCAGTTTCCCGGATGGAAGCTTCGAGGAGCATGACTTGCGAACCACCTTTGATGTAGTAATAGGCATGTTTATCTCTTCGGCATGTAACCGACCATGGGTAAACCCTAGGCCTCCTTGGCATCTATATAAGCCGGAGGGTTTTAGGGCATAGAGGCAGGATAGCTCATCTAGGGGTTAGACATACGGTCTCGAGGTAGATCAACTTTGTATTCCCATACACCATCAATACAATCAAGTAAGACATAGGGTATTACCTCCATTGGAAGGACCGAACCTGGGTAAACTCGTGTCCCCTCCATCTACTGTTACCATCGATCCTAGTCTCACAATTCGGGACCCCCTACCAGAGGTGTTGGTGAAGATGACTGAGTTGTTGGAGTAGATCGTCGTCACGATGATGGCCCCGACGGTGTTCCGGTGTCATCGGTTGAGAGGGGAGAGAGCCCCCTCCTCCTTATTCTTCCTTGAACTTCCCCCTAGATGGGAGAAGGGTTTCCCCTATGGTCCATGTCCTCCATGGTGGCGGAGGAGTGAGAGCCCCTCTGAGAGTGGATCTCTCTCATTGTTTCCTTCTGTTTCTGCGCTCCCAGATTCTGGCCTCTCACCATTTCTTAAATTCCTGGAGATCCGTAACTCCGATTAGGCTGAAATTTTGAGGGTGTCTTTATCCGAAAATTAGGTTTATTGCGGCGAAAGAAGGGCACCAAACGACTTAAGGAGTGGTCACAAGGGCGCGGCCAGGGGGTAAGTTGCGACTGACAAGCTTGTGACATCCTCGGGCATCGTCTGTCATTGATTTCCCCCCAAAAAATCACATATATTCCAAAAAAAATCTATGTATGTTTTTATCACATTTGGACTTCGTTTGATATGGATTTTTTGTGAAACAAAAAACATGCAACAAATAGGAACTAACACTGGGCACTGAATCAATATGTTAGTCCCAAAAATAGTATAAAAAGCTGCCAAAAGTGTATGAAACTTGTAGTATATTGGTATGAAACAATAAAAAATTATAGATACGACGGAGATGTATCATTGACTAAATCGTTAATCAAGGATGGTGAAGGTTTCCAAGCCATGGACATAATATGTCATTTGATAATGGGATCACGTCATTGGGAGAATGATGGGATGGACATGACCCAAACTATGAACATAGCATATGACCGTGTTAGTTTATTGCTATAGTTTTGTGCATCTCAAGTATCTGTTCCTATGACCATGAGATCATGCAACTCACCAACACCGGAGGAGTACCTTGTGTGTATCAAACATCGCAACATAAGTGGGTGAATATAAAGATGCTCTACAAGTATCTTCGAGGGTGCCTGTTGAGTGGACATGGATCAAGACTGGGATTTGTTATTCCGTGTGATGGAGAAGTATCTCAGGGCCCACTCGGTAATACAACATCGCAATGAGCCTTGCAAGCGATGTGAATAAAGTGTTAGTGATGGGATCTTGTATTACGGAATGAGTAAAGAGACTTACCGGCAACGAGATTGAACTAGGTATAGAGATACCGACGATCGAATCTCGGGCAAGTAACATACCGAAGAACAAAGGAAACAACATACCGGATTAATTGTATCCTTCACATCGAGGTTCAAACCGATAAAGATCTTCGTAGAATATGTAGGAACCAATATGGGCATCTAGGTCCCGCTATTGGTTATTGACCATAGAGGTGTCTCGGTCATGTCTACATAGTTCTCAAACCCGCAAGGTCTGCACACTTAAGGTTCGGTGATGTTTTGATAGTATTTAGTTATGTATGGTAGTGACCGAAGGTTGTTAGGAGTCCCCGATGAGATCCTGGACATCACGAGGAGCTCCGGAATGGGCTGATGGTAAAGATTGATATATACGATGTCCAGTTTTGGTCACCGGAAATGTTTTGGGTACTTCAGTAGTGTACAGGGAGTGTCGGGAGGGTACCGGGGGACCATCGGGAGGGGCCTCTCTCCCCAAAGGGCCTCATGTGCTGTAGGAGGAGGCAAACCAGCCCCTGGTGCGCTGGCCGAAGCGCCCACTAAGGCCCATGCGGCTAGGGTGGAGAAATCCAAAGGTGGAAAAGGTTTCCAAGTGGGGGAAGGAATCCTACTCCTAGTTGGATTGGAGTAGGACTCCTCCCTCCTCCACTTCGGCCGAAGCCCAGGTGGAAACCCTAGGCAGTAGGCCTCCCTCCCCTTCCTCCTATATATACTCAAGGGGAGAGAGGGCAGCCGCACCATAAAACCCTAAGCTACGGTGCAGCCCTCTCTCCCCGATAGATCGTTCCTTCTAGTTTCGGCAGTGCTTAGGCGAAGCCTTGCCGAAATAGTTCCACCACCGCCGCCGCCGCGCCATCGCGCTCCCGAAGAACTCATCTACCTCTCATCTCCCTATTCCTGCATGAAGAAGGTGGAGATCTTCATCGAGATGTATGTGTGCTGAACGCGGAGGTGTCGTCCGTTCGGCGCTAGATTTGGACGGACCGTGATTGGATCGTGGGACGCTCGGCTATTTGGATCACGAAGACGTTCGAATACATCAGTTGCGTTTCTTAAAGCTTCCCGCTTAGCGATCTAAACGGGTATGTAGATCCACTCTCCCTCTCGTAGATGCTCATCACCATGGATAGATCTTGTGTGTGTAGTAAATTTTTTGTCTCCCATGCAGTGTTCCCCAACATCTACATGTAAGCCTACCCCTTCAACTTATATAAGGAGTGGCTAGGCACCCCAAGAGGGGAAAGTTTAGTCATTAGAGATAGACAAATTAGAAACCCTTGAGACTAGAGGTAGCTATTCCACACCCTTGTAATCGAGATCATCATCATCATCAATACACACAAAGCAGGACATAGGATTTTACCTCCATCGGAGGGGCCGAACCTGGGTAAACTCGCGTCTCTCGATTCCGACCAACCCCATTCAAGCTACCACCTAGTTGTGATGACGTGAGACCTAAGTTATCTCACGAGGATATCTTGCCGTGACAAAACTACGATAGTTGGCGCCCACCATGGGTGGAGCGCACGGTGGTGTTGTGTTCTTGAAGGGATATCTTCAGGAATCAAGAAGTTTGTGGTTAACCGGATAAAGAAGAGCTCACATGAAAGGATTTACATCGGCTCCGGGTTTCATAGGTCGAGATGAGAAAGAGATTTGATCCAACCTGTCAGGTAGATATGTATATTCAGTCCCTAGCTCAGTTGACTAGCACTGCTCGTAAGTGTCGTGAGATTTGGTGTACACCGGATCGCAGGGGCGGTGGCTTGCACATATTCATTGGGCGGCTTGAGTGAGCAGACACGACACAATAGATCGTACCGTGGGGGTGGCGGATCAGAGCGTCCGTTGGGCGGCTTCAGTGAGCAGGCATGGCACCAGCATGTCGGTGTAGACTAAACAATGAGGGCGGCAACTGGTGCATGTTCGTTCGACGGCTCGAGCGAGCAGGCGCGGCACCGACATGTTGATGTAGACCAGACCGCGGGGGTGGTGACTTGCGTGCGTTCATTGGTCAATGTGGCATGAATGGATACTTTCACATGATGATGTTGACACGAGCTCCGAATTTTGGGTCTAATCGCCATGTCACCTTTGAAACAAACAATTGTCTTGCGTAAAGATATCACATACCATAGCAAAAGAATTTAATATGTGTTAATAAAATAGATGGAACGAATTCAAATAGATACCACAAACCCCTGGCTTGGACAAAGATTAAAAATTACTGTTCACGCAGATACCTCGTGTTTGTTTGGTTGATGGTTCATAATAATATCCTAAGTACGGACGATTTGAGTAAACGACAACAATTAGATGATTTGAGTTTTGTGTTTTTAATGAGAATGAATTTGTTAATCACTTGATTTTTGTTTTCCTTATTGTAAGGTATGTTTGGAAAGATGTTGCTGAAGTTTTTTCAGTTTACCTCTCCTAATAATGTAACTGAAGACCTGCTTCGTGGAATAGAGATAATAAACATTCATTTATAGGTACGCTTGTATTCCTTCCATCCGAATCTTATGGTCTTTAAGAAATGATTTATGTTTTAGGGAGTTGTGTGGAAATAGATCCAGATTTGTTAGGGGAAAGAAGTGTGCTCCTGCATCGATGGACGGCTCTTGGATTCTCAATCAAAACTAGTGAAGGGGTGCTTGGTACTGTTGGATTAAAGAAGAGGAGAGCTCTCAAGGCCTAGAGAAGAAGAATGAGGATGCAATGATTGATAGGGCGAGCTTCTATCTAAGATCCCATTTTGGCTAACACTGATGATTATGTAATAGTTAGCTCTTGTTGTTGAATGTTTTGTGCTCATGTTGTGGCTAATTGCTTGTGAACCTTTATAGTTTAGTTACTTTGGAGTTACCTTTGCACTATGGACAGTCGTTTGTTTTGCTTGCCTTGTTTTTAATAAAAATAGGGCTAGGGGAACTCCTTTATTTAGAAAAAAGTACTCACCCACGAGGCTCAATAATACAAGCAACACAATACGACGAGTTCTCACCATTCTACCCCCTTATATATCTTAGGAGCTGGTTTAGTTATAATTTTGTTTAAGTAGAAAGGGCTTTGTTTGGCAGCACAATTTTTTGAAAACCATGGTAATTCAAAACCATATTATTCCAAAGCTCGAACAAGGAATACTACATTTTCTCGACAGTTGATCTAGTTCTAGTTCTATACTTCCTCATAATAGCGAAGCCCCGTGAGGGTCTCCTCTCTCTCCTCTAATTCTCCGGCGACGACTAGCTCTGGATGGTGAAGCATTGGCGAATTGTGAGGCATGTATGACTGCAATCTGTAGAGAGTCCATTCTTTTAGTCTTCAGTTCAAGGGATTGTTCGTGAACGGTTTGACCGACTACATCACGATCTACACCAACTCATTTTCCACTTCAACTAGATGTTGGTAACAATCCGACCTACACCTCTAATACATCTTCATAGTGTTCTTGGGATCATGATTATAGGACCAAAAATGTTGTTTTCTTCGACGTTTACGAACAAAGAAGCTGATTAGTACCTTGCTAGAATAAAGAGAATGAATCTTTCACACATCAAGCTTGAGCTTCTCAAGCTTTAAAGAAGAGCAAACTACCATCCATGAACAACATGTGCGATATCCCTAGGCTTCCCTTAGCTACTTAATCGGGAATGTTTCCAACAGCACACTGCTTATCGAGAGCCATGGAGATTCCCTCAATCACAAAAAGGAACAAATAGGGGCTTAATGGGTTACCCAACCTGAGGAACCTTGTGGGGTAAAATAAATCTAGAATTTCCTCATACATCCTCACAACATATCTCACTGATCGAACACAAGTCATTACCCACGATTTGTGATAGAAACTATACTTGGATAAGGAACCTTCCAGAATCTTCCATTCGACGCGATCATAAGCCTTTTTTGGGTCTAACTTATAAGTGAAGTGAGTGTTTTTGGGAACTTTGCTCTGTTGGATCTTGTATAAGAACTCAAATGTGATCCTGGTATTGTCAGTAATTATCCTTCCCGAAATGAATTCACTTTGACATTCAAACACAAGCTCATTATGGAGAGGCCGCAACCAGTTGACAGGGCACTTGGAGATCACCTTGTATATGACATTACAAAGGTTTATTGGATGAATAACTTTTAGGAACTTGGGTGAGTTACCTTTAGGGATAAGAACAATCATCGTGTCATTTATGCCCTCAAGCATTACTCCATTCGCACAAAATTCCTTTAGTGTGGTGACTACATCATCACACATAAAACACCAATTTTTCTAATAAAAATGAGCAGGAAAACCATCAACGCCTGATGCTTTTCAAGGCCCAATTTGGAATAGTGCATCGATAAGTTCTTTCACAGTAAACTCTCTAACTAGCTGATCATTCATCGTAGTGTCAATTTAGCCGAAAGGGCGTTGATTAAGACGTGTGGGTTTAGATTGGTCTCAGCCTTGTAAATCTATTGGAAAGCTTTTATGGCCATACTGTCCAGTTCATTCGCACCTTTAACCCAATTATCTTCAGTGTTGCGCAATTTACTTAACTTATTTTTCTTTTGCCACCAAGTTGCCTTTTGTTGCAAGTATTTCCTGTTATGTTCGCTCTCTTAAAGCCATGTAATTCTTGATCTTTGATATCAAGAGAGTTCATGCAAATCAGCTCGACTCTCTAGCCGAAGGAGTTATGCCCCATTAGTTGGAGAGTTGTTTCAGAAGGGACTACACATGCTTGGTAACAGACCCAATTTTTTTTAGTGCTCCAATAGTGAAGGCCTTGCTTCACATTAGTCAAATCCTAGGCAATCCTCTGCAGACCTGAATTTGGTATGTTCTCCTTCTTTCAAGCTTCTTTAGTTTCAGCTGAAAGTGCTTCATTTCTCTCCCACATGGCCTCATACCAGAATTATCTTGAGATTTTTCACCTTTCAGGTGCGTCTGCATAGTCTAGTAATAATGAAAAGTGATCACATCACGAGGAAACACCATGTGTGAGTTGAACCCTTTCGAATCAATTACTACAATTGGGAGATGGCACAACTCTATGAATTCTATCTATAACATTATTCCTCCCCTTTTGATTATTCTCATAAGTCGACGGTTTTTCTTTGTATCCGATATCATGAATATTGACAACAACATACCCCTAAACCTAGCAATCTGCCCTTCTCGTTTCCAGGAACGCGAGAAATGTTCAACTTGCCACATGGTTTCATTGGAGTCCCATATCATCATCCAAGGTTCATTCACAACCTAACTGTTTTATGGCTACTTTGCATAACTAGTAACTAACTAAGGTCAAAACAACCCGGTTTAACTTTAACATGATAGAGAAGTCTTTTTTGACAAATGGTGGATTTTATTGACTCAAAATGAAGTATCAAGTGGGTATAAAAACAATGAGTACACACCCATCTTCCGCATGCACATGGCCAATACCAACACACACAAACAAGTAAACATGACAACAAAGAGCAAAATCATTAGGACCAAAGCTATGCCTAACCGAGGAAAATAAAAAACTTTCAAGCGATCAATACAACGATGTACAAATTGCATCAATGACAATATTCGCACCAACCATCTCTTGACACTACAAACACCGACGTTCTTCAACAACATGGCCCGGTAATTCATCCTTCCCACCCTCATAGTGTCATCATTTCGATTTTCTCCATTTCATGACTTGTGAATATTGTAGTCCTAAGTTCTTCTTAGGGTTTACTCTTCATCAAATGCTCAGTCGCGCACGGGCTAGTTTCTCTCAGACTAGGCCATGACAATGTCATTAAGAATGAAATGGAAATGACGCACACAACTAGAATATATTATAAGATAATCTACATTTGGGCGCCTCAAACCCACCTCAAACGCCTGGACGGGCTGAGCGGTCACTTAACAGTCACACAAAATTGGCCCATTCAAGCGTTCCAAACCGGTCTCAAACGCTCGGGCCGGCGTCCCTCATATCCAGCCCAATCTAGGGCGGATATGGGGAGGCCCGACCATGCTCGAGCGTGTCCATCACGTCCTAGTTGATAGGCTTCACCGACCACCAACCCCACCATTGTCCCACAAAATTGCCAATACGATGCCTCGCTCCGAACCATAGCTCACTCTCACTCACCTCTCTCGCCCCGTCCTCTCCTCTATCTTGGATTCCAATCCAATCCAATGTCAAGCTTTGATAGCCACTCTGGCTCCTACCTCGACTACGACGAGGAGCTGGCCCTCCACATAACCTAGGAGCGTCCAAGGTGGACACCAACGACAACTCTGGATCTGCACTGTTGCCGCAGCTCCCGTGCCGGTACAGCATGGATGTCGGAGCTGGACCCTCCCATCCCGCGCGCAAGTTTGCCAGGACAGCACAGCCTGCACTGCACTCGCGCCATCGCCTCCCCATCGTTCTCTCCTCCACATGGACAACGGTGGGTGCTATTTCCAGTGCCACCGGGATGCACGCGCACTCTGAAATCAGAGGTGGGCATCGCCCGCTGCGAGAGGCAGCGGGAAAGGGAGAGAAACACGACAGAGAAGTTCGCGTGCCATTGCCACGGGATGCAGGCGGAGTGTCGTCATTTTCTCAGGACAGATGCCATGGGTAGGCTTATTGAAGCTGGTTGGGGCCGGAGGACGCCGATGGGCTCTGGGTGCGGGATTAGGCACAAGCGGTGGTGACACACGATGTACCCAGGTTCAGGGCCCTCCGTGGGAGTTAACACCCCTAGTCTTGCTTGGTCTAGTTGATGGATGGGTGTGTTTACAAGGTTGCTCCTGGAGCTGTGTCTAGAGGAGGAAGAGGGAGCACTCAGCTCGCCTTCCTATGCTACGAAGTATGAGTGTGAGAGAAGTGTCCCGTAGATGTGTGTGCATGAGACTTGTCATCCCCGTTGCATGGGGAGTTCGGGGGTTTTTATAGGCCAACCCCCTCAGCTTACCATACTCCTAAGGTACAGAATGGGGACCCGGCTGGCAGCCACTCCAACTGACTAGGGGGCCCCGCCACTTGAGTCGTCTCGTTGCCTGTAGGGTCCATTGGCTGTATGGTCCTGTCGCCCGTTGGGGCCTACCAACCGGCTCCGTGATTGGCCCCCGCCCACCTGCTACGGCACGGATCGCTCGGGTGGCATCGTCTAGGGCCAGCCGGCCAAAGTCTTCGGTACGACTGGCTGCACTGTAGCCACGCCGGAGCAGGTAATTGAGTGGGAGGAGGCGTGCCGGCACTGTTGCCCCACTCGGTCGCGGTCGGCCAAGGTCAGCGGGACGACTGGCCGGATTGTAGCCACGCGCGCCTGTGTGTCAGCGACCACTGTGGCTACATTGGTGCCCCTTGTGGGTGTCCCTCGTGTTGCCGTACTTGCGTGCGGAGGGATGGGACGGAAGCTTGTCCGCCCGAGGGTCAAAGGAGGAGGCGGCTGGAAGGCAGCCGGTCGGGGCCGGGCTGGCTCCTTGACCAGCCGACAACGCGTCTGCCGGCTGCGTGCCAGCCAGCCGCAAGCCGCCGGCCACGTGCTAATTCTTGAAGTGGGGGAGAGAACCACGTTGCTTTGGCCTACCCAGGGGTAATAACCCCGTCAGTAGTCCCCAAAGCCGGCGGGGGCCTGCCTCCGGCAGACGGAGGGGAGCCAGCGGGGGCCCGCGTCCGGCAGACGGAGGGGAACCGGCGGCTTCTCCCTAGCGGTACCCGCGTCCGGTGCGAAGCCGAAAGGCCAGTCGGGTCGGCGGATGAACCCAACGCCTCGGGTCCCGACACGACGCCCCGGGACCCGGGTCGGCTCGCCGCGCGCAACACAACGAGTAATGATGTCGTGGGTCCCGCACACGCGGGCAGACGGGACGCCGCCCTGGGCCTAGCCCGCTAGGCCTTGGGTGTAGCCTAGTAGGCCTTGTGGCGCAGGCGGGGATCTTCTGCGCACCGAAGCGGCGGTTACGGCCCAGGATGGCGATGCGCGCGCAGATATTCCGGGGGAGTGGGCGTAGTTAGTCCCCACGTCCCTCGGTCGGGGCCTCCTCATTTAAAAGAGGAGGGAGAGCAGAGCGCGGAAGCACCCGCTCCCTATCTGTCCCCTCGTTTCCCATTCTCTCATCTTCTCCATTCCCTGGCGCACCGTAGCTCTCCTCGCACGTGACCACGCTCGCACGCAGCCCCACCGCCGCGATGGCCGAAGGGCGCTAGGGAAGCTGGGCCGGATCCATGGTCACGAAGGCCACCATCGTGGAACTCCGCCATGCACGCATGTTGCCACCGGTGGAGCGCGAGATCGCCCACGCACCAGGCGACGAGCTAGGGCCCAAGACGTAGGAAGGAGAATTCATCATGTTCGCCTGCCATTTCTCCCGTGGCTTTGGGCTCCCAGTGAGCCATTTCTTCCATCTGATGATGGATACCTTTGACCTCCAACCGCATCATCTCGGCCCCAATGCCATCCTCTACAACACGGGCTTTGTGATGCTGTGAGAGGGGTACTTGGGGATGCTCCCCTTCATCGACTTCTTCAAGGCGATGTTCTTCCTCAAGGCGCCGAAGAGCGCAGCCTATGGGGGCATGGCAGTGTGCTGTCGCGGCTCGTGCTTCCCGCATTGCAGCCTTATTGACTCCGTCAAGGGCTTGCATTGAACCTTCTTCTACATGAAGAACGTCGACCCGCAGTGGGATTACATCCGGCTGCCGGCGTACGTCAACGCACAGTCCTCCGGGGTGAACTGGACGGGAGCCGCCCCGTGCGGGACCGCTCTCGCAGAGATCAGCCAGCTCGTGGAGCTGAGGAGCGGGGAGGGGCTGGTCGCCTCTGATCTGGTGGCGGCCTTCATCGTGTGTCGGGTGTTGTCTCTCTAGATGAGGCCGCACCGGATCTGTGACATGTCCAGCCATCGGGACCCCTGCCGGCTGACGATCGTCGACCTGACACCGACTCACGTGGCGAGGCGGGTGAACACCATCACGACGTTCAAGCTGGCGCCGGCGACATGGACCTTCAGTAAGGAGACGTACGACCGCCTCAACCAAGCTCCTCTGGTACGTTCCGTCGAGGCGGCCCTTTTCGTTCGAATCCCCCCAGCCGGCATCCGACTTTACTTCTCCATGCTAACCGCAGTTGTTCGTGCAACAGAACACGCTAGATGGCCCGCACCCCCAGATCTTCGAGGCGGAGCACGACCATTCCGACTCTGAGGACTACGAGCAGGGAGGCCTGCTCGAAGAGGGGGTTGACTCCTTAGGGGAGGTCGAGGAGCCAGCCGACCCGGGAGCCCGCGGGCCCAGCGGAGCCCGAGGGTCCTTCTTAGCCGGAGAGCCCAGCAGAGCCGGTGAGTATCCTACCGGTCCCATGATCAAGGACTAGACCGATGATGATGATGACGTTGATGATGATGTGATGATCTTGAATGCGCCTCCACGGAGCCGCCAGCCGAGGGAAGAGGCCGGCTCAAGAGGATCCGGCTGCCCTGCCGCTTGCCCGTAAGCGGGTGAAAGTGGCCGCGTAGAAGCCACTGGCACGCGCCAGGCGGGTTCTGCCCGACATTACTGGGTAAGTGTCCTTGTTCTTGCGTGTGTTCATTTCCTAGCTGTGGCTTGGCGGGTGCTTGACCCTTGTGTGCTTCAGGGACCCCATCGAACTCCATGACATGGAGTCGATGGTCGACCGGATGGAGGCCGCCAGCCGTCTGGCCCGCAAGCACCCGGCCACACAGCGCGAGGATAAGAGGAGGCTCGTGGAGCTACGAGCCTCGAAGTCCGGAGCTCAAGGCGGGGCCTCGCGCTCCGGGACCTTGAGTGGCGGGAGGCGGAGGAGGTCCACGGATCCAACATGGGCGTCCGACTCAGTGGCGGAATCGACGCGCCTGTCGAGGGCCCCATCGAGTGAGCCACGAGAGGCGGTTATGGAGCCGTCCACGCCCCCGCCTACGGAGGAGGCGGCCCTATTGGGGGCTGCAGCTACGGAGCCGGCCCTCGAGGAGACCCGATCGATGGTCCGGACGTGACGCCGACTTCGGCCGATCCGGCCCAGGTCGACGTGCCGGAGGTTCCGGTGGCCCCGGAGGCGGCGCCGGCCATTGAGACGGAGGCACCATCCGTCGCGGTCATCGTGTCGGGCCGGAAGGAGGAGGAGGTAGCACCAGCGCCGAGAAAGGGGCAACTGGGGACCGATCCCCGTGCCCTCACCGTCGCCAACCCTCCCTCGGCGGTCGGCACTATGGAGAACGTCGAGACGGGTGGTGACGATGGCCGGACCCGGAGGTCCATGCAGGACGTGATCCGGGACTGGGAGGCGCTGGCGCGCGTCCCAACCCTTCTGGCTCCCCTGGCCGGCGGGCCGGTCCCCGCGTTCGGGGAGTTGGGGAGCGTCCTGGAGCGGTGTCGCCAGGAGCTGGCCCGGTTCGCGGAGACGGCCGACACCACCCTACGGCACGCGGAGGTAAGCGTCGTTGTCCTTGTTGAAATTTTCAATGGGGGCGCGCAAGCGCACCCACTGGGTGTAGCCCCCAAGATGCGGGCTGGCTGACCGACTGCGGGGCAACCGGGCCGGATCTCCTTGTGTGTCTTCTGATTTTGACTTCCTATGGCAGGCGGGGAATGCCCAGCGGCAGGAGCTGTTTGACGAGGTGGTCTCCATCCACAACCGCGCCAAGCATGGCTTCTACCGGTTGGAGGAGGAGCTGACGTGGGTGCAAGGTATGTTTGGTCTTGTGGGGGGGCGCATAGCCCCCGAGAGCCAGGCCAGCTGCTTGGCAGCCGGAATGGGCCTGGAATGTCCGGCTGACGCTCGTTTGGCTTCACAGGGGAACTGAGCACCCTCCGGGCGGATAAGACTGGGGCCGTCTCCAAGCGGGACCGGCTGGCGCAGAGCGTCCAAGTGGTCACCCAAGAGAGGGACCGGCTGGGCGCCCAGCTAATGGATGGCAGGCAGTCCAAGACCGCCTGAAGGCCGACGTGGCACGGGAGGCGACGACCAAGGAGAAGGCCATCAAAGAAGTGGCTGAAGCCGCCCAACGCACCACCACCCTCCAAAACGAGGTGACCCGCCTCGAGAGGATGCTCTAGGAGCGTAGGGTGGCCCTTGCCGAGGCGGAGGTGATGCTGCGGAGCGGGACTCATCGCTCCACTTCGCCATCGAGTTGGACGACTCCATCGAGCGTAAGTACCCGTTTTTCTATTTTCGGCCGACTGCTTTTTTATTGCCAGTTCTTGTCCTTGATTTGCCCTCTTCTCCTTCTTCCCTTCTTCTTCAGGGCTCTTCCCGGAGAACCAGCACCGCGCTGAGCGTGCCGTCAAGGAGCACCGAGAGTATCTCCGGGCGCGCGGGCGCACCATCGAGGGGGACGTCGCTTGGGATATGGCAGAGCTTGGGCCGGCCATAGAGAACCGGCTGATCCACCTCGAGCGGAGCGTGGAGCGGATGAGGACGGGCGGCAAGGAGGTCATTGCTGCTTTGTGGCCGGGCCGTGGAGCTCCGGAGAGCTGCGTGGCTTTATGGTTGGAGAATGTTGTGGCTCGGCTCGAGGTCTGGAAGGCGTCCGCGGCATGAGCCGGGGCGCAGATGGCGCTTCGGTTTTCACCTCGTGGTACCGCGGCGTTCACTTGGACCGGCTGGCTACTATGCAGGACAAGCCGGCACAGGAGTGGGCGCCCCATGAGCCCGTCCTCATCCGCCAGGCCAACGAGCTCGCATCATACGTCGACCCGGACGAACTCCTGCCGGCCCTTGGCGAGGATGGCGAGCCGATAGCCGAGGACTCCTTTGGCAACCCCCAAGGTCTGGAGGACGAGGAGGTCACAGATGAGAGCATTGACTCCAGCACCGAGACAGTTGGGACCACGAAGATTGCCCCGAATGCCAAGGAAGCCGCCCCAAAGGCCGCGACTACCTCCGGGCCGAGAATCGAGCCGTCTGGCGATGCGTCGGCTGGTGACGCGCCGGTGGCCTAAGCCCCCGCGTCTTTGCTTTGCTCTTGTTTTTTTTTGCGTGTTAAACTCAAGTCCACCCACTGGGGGTGTATTGTAATGAATCGTAATGGTTGTGGGCCTTTGCTACTTAAATTATGAAGTTTCTGTTTGCTACCAAGTTAGTTTTTATGCGTGCAGGCCTGCCCTTCCCTTTGTTTGCCCCATAGGTTCCGTTAGCTCGAGTCCCTTTTCCCCCTTGGTTTCCACCCCACCATCCCGACAGCCGGGAGCCGGTCTGTGGCTGGGACGGGGCGTCCGCCTCGAGGGAGCCGGTTGTGAGTTTAGGAACCATGAGGACTTTTTCGGTAAGGCAAGTAATAGAGGCAGGAACATGAACCGGCTAAACTTAGCCGATGACCCTCAAGTGGTCGGTTTTTCGCGTGAACCAAGCTTTGCCCCCAAACTCGCGAGCCAGACAGCCGGGAGCCAGTGTGTAGCCGGGATGGGTGGGAGGACTTTCTTAGCTCACACTACTTGATCTACCTTGAGGGAGGACATTAAGACTAGCCGGCGAGCCCCCGGGGCCAGGAGCCGGATCCAGGGGCCGGTGAATTGAATTGACAAGCTTTGAAGTGGAAAGGGGCATGTCCCAAGAGCCGGCTTGGGGAATCCATTGCATTCATAAGGCTAAAAGGGGAAGGATACATACATACACTGGTTTTTTCAGCAGTAAAATGGACGGAGGAGCGCCGCGTTCCACGGGTGCTCGGTCTCCTCGCCAGAGGTGTCTCTCTTGCGCTTCTGCGGCTTCTGGGTGTCTATCAGGTTGTATGCATTGTTGTGCAACACCTTGCTGATGATGAACAGACCCTCCCATGGGGAGGATAGCTTGTTCTGTCTGATAGTCCGCTGGATCCGCCTGAGCACCAGGTCTCCTTCGTGGAAGGAGAGCGACCGGATCCGCTTGCTGTGGTAGTGTCGGAGTTTCTGCTGATAGATTTCCGTCCGGCTCAAGGCTAGTTCACGTGCTTCTTCGAGTAGGTTGGCGCCATCCTCTCTTGCCTCCTTTGCGTCCTTCTCCGTGTATAGGGTGAACCAAGGCGAGTCAAACTCGATATCGGTGGGGATGATCACCTTGGACCCATACACGAGGAAGAAGGGCGTGTAGCCGGTGATCAGTTGGGAGTGGTCATGAGTCTCCAATGGACAACCGGCAGCTCATCGACCCAGCAGCTGGCTGACCTCACCAGCAGCATTATGAGCCGGGGCTTGATGTCGGACAAGATTAGGTCGTTTGCCTTTTCGACCTGGCCGTTTGACTGTGGATGAGCGACGAAGGCCAGGTCGAGCCGATGCCCTCCTTGGAACAGAAACACGCGAGCGCGCCCTTGGCGAAGTTTGTGCTGTTGTCGGTGATGATGTTGTGGGGGACGCCGTAGCAAACCGTGATGTCGTTGATGAACCGGACGGCCGTGGGTCCGACCATCTTCTTGATTGGCCGGGCCTCGATACACTTGGTGAATTTGTCGATGGCCACCAGCAGATGTGTCATGCCGCCTTGTGCGGTTTTGAAGGATCCCACCATATCCAGCCCCCAAATGGCGAAGGGCCACGAGAGGGGGATGGTCTGGAGGGCCAACGCTAGTAGGTGGCTCTTTGTGCTGAAGTGTTCGCTGCCCTCGCACTTGTCGACCAACTTCTTGGCATCCTCCAAAGCAGTCGGCTAGTAGAAACCGTGGCGAAAAGCCTTGGCCACCAGGGTCCTGGAGGCAGCGTGGTTCCCGCTCTCGCCCCGGTGGATGTCGAGGAGGATCTCCTGACCCTTCTCTGGCTCGACGCACCGCTGGAAGACGCCACTTGTGCTACGGTGGACGAGCTCGCGATCGATGATGATGTAGGCCGAGGCCCGACGCTGGATTTGCCTTGTTGTGGCCTCGTTCGGGGGGAGCTCCCCGCGCAAAAGGAATGCAATGATGGGCTGGGCCCATGAGGGAGCCAAGACGGGGGCCGGCTTGGGAGCCCCCAGGCCTGGGTGATCAGTCCTCGGGACCGGCTCGCCAGCCCCCGGATTAGGGATGGCAGGAGGGGCATCGACCGCCATCATGACAGCCGCGGCATCGGAGTCGGCTTCTTCGGACGAAGCCGGCTGGGCCGGCTCAACCGTCGTCGGCAGGGCAGCCAAGGTAGGAGGATTCGATGGCAAAGATGCCGAGGGGGTATCCGGAGCCGCCGATGGGCCGGCAGCGTTGGCCGGTATGAAGATAGACTCCGACTCTGCGAAGGCTTGATTGATGGTTTGAGAAGCCGCTCGAGGGAGACACCGGATGGGATGGCCTGCTGGGTGGAGCCTGTAGCGGATCGTAGTAGTAAATCAAAAATTTCTACGTATCACCAAGATCAATCTATGGACAAACCAGCGACGAGTAAGGGGTTTGAGTGCATTTTCATACCTTTCAAGATCGCAAAGCGGAAGCATTACAAGAACGCGGTTGTTGGAAATAAGCCCTAGAGGCAATAATACATTAGTTATTATCATATTTCCTTGTTCATGATAATCGTTTATTATCCATGCTATAATTGTATTGATCGGAGACTTAGATACATGTGTGGATACATAGACAAAACCATGTCCCTAGTATGCCTCTACTAGACTCGCTCGTTGATCAAAGATGGTTAAGGTTTCCTAGCCATGGACATGAGATGTCATTTGATAAACGGGGTCACATCATTAGGAGAATGGTGTGATGCACAAGACCCAAACTACAAACGTAGCATATGATCGTGTCAGTTTATTGCTACTGTTTTCCGCATGTCAAGTATAAGTTCCTATGACCATGAGATCATGCAACTCACGGATACCGGATGAGTGCCTTGTGTGTATCAAACGTCGCAACGTGGGTGACTATAAAGGTACTCTACAGGTATCTCCGAGGGTGTCTGTTGAGTTGGCATGGATCAAGACTCGGATTTGTTACTCCGTGTGACGGAGAGGTATCTCAGGGCCCACTCCGTAATACAACATCACAACAAGCCTTGCAAGCAATGTGACTAAGTGTTAGTCACGGGATCTTGTATTACGGAACGAGTAAAGAGACTTGCCGGTAATGAGGTTGAACTAGGTATGGAGATACCGACGATCGAATCTCGGGCAAGTAACATACCGAAGAACAAAGGGAACATCTTACGGGATTAACTGAATCCTTGACATAGAGGTTCGACCGATGAAGATCTTCATAGAATATGTAGGAACCAATATGGCATCTAGGTTCCGCTATTGTCTATTTATCGTAGAGGTGTCTCGGTCATGTCTACATAGTTCTCGAACCCGCAGGGTCGGCACACTTAAGGTTCGGTGACGTTTCGGTAGTATAGAGTTATGTATGGTGGTGATCGAAGGTTGTTAGGAGTCCTGGATGAGATCCCGGACATCACGAGGAGCTCAGGAATGGTCCGGAGGTAAAGATTGATATATAGGAAGTCCTGTTTTGGTCGCCGGAAAAGTTCCGGGCTAATCGGTAGTGTACCGGGAGTGTCGGTAGTGTACCGGGAGGCCATCGGGAGGGGTATTTTGACCCAAGAGGCTACATGGGCTGTGGGAGAGTAAATACCAGCCCTTTGTGGGCTGGTGGAAATCCCACACAAGGCCCATGCGGCTGGGAAGAAAAGCACAAAGGGAAAAAGGTGGAAAAAGGCAAAAAAAAAGGGAGGAATCCTAGTCCTACTAGGATTGGAGGAGGAGTCCTCCTCTTCTCCCCACTTCGGCCGACCCAAGGTGGCTTGGCCCTTGTGACACGTCCTCTCCTCCTCTCCTCCTATATATACTATAGGGGTTTAGGGTTTTGCACAGAATTTTGAGCCATGTGTTGCCCGTTCCTCCAGTGCATAGTTTCTCCTCTAGATCGGATTTCTGCAGTGCTTAGGCGAAGCCCTGTCGGAATAGCTCCACCACCATCGCCGGAGCACCGTCACGCTGTCGGAGAACTCTTCTACCTCTCCACTCCCTCTTGCTGGATCAAGAAGGCGGAGATCGTCATCGAGCTCTACGTGTGCTGAACGCGGATGTTCCGTCCGTTTGGCGCTAGATCGGAAGGACCGTGATCAAGATCGCGAGACGGATCGTGATGAGTTCGCAGAATGGATCGTGATGAGTTCGCATGACAGATCGTGATTGGATCGTGGGACGGATCATGATGAGTTCGCGGGACGGATCGCGGGACGGATCGTGATGACATCGCGGGACGGACGGCGATTTGGATCGCGAAGATGTTCGACTACACCAACCGCATTTCTTAACGCTCCCCGCTTAGCGATCTACAAGGATATGTAGATCCACTCTCCCTCTCATAGATGCTCATCACCATGGATAGATCTTGCATGTGCATAGGAAAATTTTTGTTTCCCAAGCAACGTTCCCCAACAGTGGCATCATGAGCTAGGTCTATGTGTAGATGAGATCTCGAGTAGAACACAAAAGGTTTGTGGGCGTTGATGCTTAGATTGCTTCCTCCCTTGGTCAGATTTTGGTTCAGCGATATTGTGAGATGAAGCGGTCCGGACCAACATTACTCGTACGCTTACGGGAGACCGGTTCCCTCGACCACAACTTGTTGCATAGGTGGCTTGCGGGTGCTAGTTTCTCTCACTTTAGTTGGATCAGATTCGACAAAGGCGGTCCTTGAGAAGGTTGAAAAGCAACTAGTGTATCACCGTTGTGGGTTTTGCGTAGATGAGAATTGTTCTTGCTAGATACCCGTAGCAGCCACATAAAACATGCAACAACAATTAGAGGACGTCTAACTTGTTTTTGCAGGGTATGTTGTTATATGATATGGCCAATTACATGATGTGATATATGTGATGTATAGATTATCACGACTTGCATGTCGATGAGTACGGCAACCGGCAGAAGCCATATGGTTGTCTTTAATTATTGTATGACCTGCGTGTCAATCATTAAGCGCTATGTAATGCTTTACTTTATCGCTAAACGGTAGCAATAGTAGTAGAAGCATGTTGGGCGCGACAACCCCGATGGCGACACGTTGATGGAGATCATGGTGTCTTGCCGGTGACGATGGAGATCATGCCGGTGCTTTCAAGATGGAGATCAAAAGCACAAGTTCATGGCCATATCATGTCACTTATGATTTGCATGTGATGTTAATCCTTTTATGCACCTTGTTTTGCTTAGGACGACGGTAGCATTATAAGGTGATCCATCACTTAATTTCAAGATAAATTGTGTTCTCCCCGACTGTGCACCGTTGCGAAAGTTCGTCATGTTGAGACACCACGTGATGATCAGGTGTGATAGACTCTACGTTCACATACAACGGGTGCAAGCCAGTGTTGCACATGTAGAACACTCGGGTTAAACTTGACGAGCCTAACATGTACAGACATGGCCTCGGAACACAAGAGACCGGAAGGTCGAACATGAGTCATATAGTAGATATGATCAACATGATGATGTTCACCATTGAAACCACCTCAACTCACGTGATGATCGGACTTGAGTTGGTGAATTTGGATCATGTATCACTCGAATGACCGGAGGGGATGTCAATTTGAGTGGGAGTTCTTAAGTAATATGATTAATTGAACTCATTATCATGAACATAGACAGTAGTGTCTTTGCAAATTATGTTGTAGATTACTTGCTTGCGTTGTAGCTCCCTTGAATTTTTAATTGTTCTTAGGGAAATATAGTTGAAAGATGATGGTAGCAATATTGCGGACTGGCTCCGTGATCTGAGATTGTCCTCGTTGCTGCAACAGAAGGCTTATGTCCTTAATGCACCGCTCGGTGCGCCAACCCCTCTAGCGTCGTGTGTAGATGTTGTGAACATCTGACAAGAACGTTCTAATGACTACTTGATAGTTTAGTGTGGCATGCATTACGGCTTAAAATTGAGGTTCCAAAACGTTTTGAACGTCATGGAACATATGAGATGTTCTAAGAGCTGAAATTAGGATCTCAGGCTCGTGCCCGTGTTGCGAGATATGAGATCTCCAACAAGATTCTTTGCCTGTAAGATGAAGGGGAATAGATCAATCGTTGAGCATGTGCTCAGATTATCTGGGTCCTACAATCGCTTGAATAGTGGGAGTTGATCTTCCAGATAAGATAGTGATTGATATTGTTCTCCAAGTAACTTTCACTAAGCTACTAGAACTTGGTGATGAACTATAAACGCCAGGGATAGAAATAATGATCCCTGAGATGTTCGCGATGTTTGACACTACGAAGGTAGAAATCAAGAAGGAGCATCAAGTGTTGATGGTTAGTAAAACCACTAGTTTCGAGAAGGGCAAGGGCAAGGAGGGAAACTTCATGGATAGCAAGTTAGTTGTTGCTCTAGTGAAGCAACCCAAAGTTGAACCCAAACCCGAGACTAAGTGCTTCGATTATGAGCAGAGCGGTCGCTGAAGCGGAACAACCCTAGATACTTGGTAGATAAGAAGGCTGGCAACATCGACAGAAGTATATTTGATATACGTGTTAATGATGTGTACCTTCCGAGTACTCCTAGTAGCACCTGGGTATTGGATAGCGGTTCGGTTGCTAAATGTTAGTAACACGAAATAAAAGCTACGGAATAAACGGAGAACTAGCTAAGGGTGAGGCGACGATGTGTGTTGGAAATGTTTCCAAGGTTGATGTTATCAACATCGCACACTCTCTCTACCTTCGTAATTAGTGACAAACCTAAATAAATATTATTTGGTGTTTTGCGTTGAGCATGAACGTGATTAGATCGGGTTTATTGCAACCCGGTTATTCATTTAAGTTAGAGAATAATGGTTATTTTGTTTACATGAATAATACCTTCAATGGTCATGCACCCAGTGAGAATGGTTTGTTGAATCTTGATCGTACTAATACACATGTTCATAACATTGATGCCAAAAGATACAAAGTTAATAATGATAGTACCACATACTTGTGGTACTGCCGCTAAATGTCATATTGGTATAAAACGCATGAAGAAACTCCATGCTGATGGATCTTTGGACTCATTTGATTTCGAATCGGTTGAGACATGCGAGCCATACCTCTTGGTCAAGATGACTAAGGCCCCTGTTTTCTGGTTTGATGGAGCGGGTAAGTGATTTATTGGAAATGATACATGTTGATGTATGCAATCCAATGAGTCTTGTAGCGTGCGGTGGATATCGTTATTTTCTTACCTTCACCGATGATTTGAGTAGATATAGTGTATATTACTTAATGAAACACAAGTCTGAATCGTTTGAAAGGTTCAAGCAAATTCAGAGTCAAGTTTAAGATCATCGTGACAAGAAGATAAAATTGTCTGCGATATGATCGTGGAGGTAAATATCTTAGTTACGAGTTTGGCATACAACTTTAAACAATGTGAAAGTTGTTTCACAACTCACGCCACCTAGAACACCATAGTGTGATGGTGTGTTCGAACGTCATAGTCATGCTCTATTGAAAATGGTGCTTGCTATGATGTCTCTTATCGTTTTGCCACTATAATTTTGGGGTTATGCACTAGAGACAACTATATTCACTTTAGATAGGGCACCATCTAAATCCGTTGAGATGAAATCGTGTGAATTATGGTTTTAGAAACCTAAGCTATCATTTCTTAATGTTTGGGGCTGCAACACTTATGTGAAAAAGGTTTTCGCCTAATGAGCTCGAACCCAAAGCGAACAAATGCATCTTCATAGAATACCCTAAAGACAGTTGGGTAAACCTTCTATCTCAGATCCAAGCATAAAGTGTTTGTTGCTAAAACTAGGTCCTTTCTCGAGAAAGAGTTTCTCTCGAAAGAATTGAGTGGGAGGAAGATAGAACTTGATGAGGTTGTTGAACCTTTGTTCAACCAGAGAGTAGCGCAGCGCAGGAATTTGTTTCTGTGAAGCCTATGTTAGTTGAAGAGGAAGATAATGATGATGATCATGAAGCTTTGGATCAAGTTGCTATCAAACCTCGTAGGTCGACAAGGATGTGTACTTCTCCTGAGCGGTACGACAACCCTATCTTGGAGGTCATGTTGTTGGACAACGATGAACCTACAAGCTATGGAGAAGCGATGATGGGCCCGGATTCCGACAAATGGTTAGAGGCCATGAAATTCGAGAAAGGATCCATATATGACAACCAAGTATAGACTTTGGTAGACTTGCTCGTTGGACGGTAGGTCATTGAGTACAAATGGATCTTTAAAATGAAGACAGACACTGATGATGAATGTCACCATTTACAAAGCTCGACTTGTCACAAAGAAGTTTCCGGCAAGTTCAAGGAGTTGACTACGATGAGACTTTCTCACTCGTAGCGATGCTAAAGTTTGTTGGAATTATGTTAGCAGTTGCTGCATTTTTCAGTTATGAAATCTGGCAGATGGATGCCAAAACATCGTTTCCTTCCTGAAGGAAAGGTTGTATGAGATACAACGAGAAGGTTTTGTCAGTCCTAAGGATGCTAAAAGGTGAGCAAGCTTCAGTGATCCTTTTGTGGACTGAAGCAAGCATCTCAGAGTTGGAATATACACTTTGATAAGGTGATCAAAGTTTTTAAATCTATACAAAGTTTATGAGAAACTTTTATTTGCAATAAACTGAGTGGGAGCACTGTAGAGTTTTTGATAAGTGTATGTGGATGACATATTGCTATTCGGAAATGATGTAGAGTTTCTGGAAAGCATAAACGGTTGTTTGAAAAGAGTTTTTCGAAGGAAGACCTGGATAAAGCTACCTAATTGTTGAACATCAAGATCTATAGAGATAGATCAAGATGCTAGATGAGACTTTCAATGAGTACATACCTTGACAAGATTTTGAAAGAGTTCAAAATGGATTAGTCAGAGATAAGAGTTCTCGCCTGCTTTGTAAGGTGTGAAGTTGAGTGAGACTCAAAGCTCGACCACGGCAGAAGAAAGAGAAAGGACGATTGTCGTCCCCTATGCCTAGGACATAGGCCCTGTATAGTATGCCATGCTGTGTACCGCACCTGTGTGTGCCTTGCCATGATTCCGTCAAGGGGTACAAGAGTGATCCAGGAGTGGATCACTGGACAGAGGTCAAGATTATCCTTAGTAACTAAAAGACAAGGAGATGTTTCTTGATTATGGAGGTGATAAAGAGTTCGTCATAAAGAGTTACGTCGATGCAAGCTTTAACACCAATCCGGATGACTCGTAGTAGCAATTTGGATATGTATAGTGGGGCAGCCATTTGGAATAGTACCAAGTGGAGTGTGGTAGCAGTGTTTATGGTTTGACATAGAGATTTGCAAAGTACACACGGATCTGAATGTCGCAGACCTGTTGACTATAAGACCTCTCTCACATGCAAAGCATGATCGAGCCCCGGAACTCATTGGGTGTTAGATTCATAACAATGCGAATCACATGGTGATGTGAACTTGATTATTGACTCTAGTGCAAGTGGGAGACTATTGGAAATATGCCCTAGAGGCAATAATAAATTAGTTATTATCATATTTCCTTGTTCATGATAATCATTTATTATCCATGCTATAATTGTATTGATGGGTGACTTAGATACATGTGTGGATACATAGACAAAACCATGTCCCTAGTATGCCTCTACTAGACTAGCTCGTTGATCAAAGATGGTTAAGGTTTCCTAGCCATGGACATGAGATGTCATTTGATAAACGGGATCACATCATTAGGAGAATGGTGTGATGGACAAGACCCAAACTACAAACATAGCATATGATCGTGTCAGTTTATTGCTACTATTTTCTGCATGTCAAGTATATGCTCCTATGACCATGAGATCATGCAACTCACGGATACCGGAGGAGTGCCTTGTGTGTATCAAACGTCGCAACATAACTGGGTGACTATAAAGGTACTCTACAGGTATCTCCGATGGTGTCTGTTGAGTTGGCATGGATCAAGACTGGGATTTGTTACTCTGTGTGACGGAGAGGTATCTCAGGGCCCACTCGGTCATACAACATCACAACAAGCCTTGCAAGCAATGTGATTAAGTGTTAGTCACGGGATCTTGTATTACGTAACGAGTAAAGAGACTTGCCGGTAACGAGGTTGAACTAGGTATGGAGATATCGACGATCGAATCTCGGGCAAGTAACATACCGAAGAACAAAGGGAACATCTTACGGGATTAACTGAATCCTTGACATAGAGGTTCGACCGATAAAGATCTTCGTAGAATATGTAGGAACTAATATGGGCATCCAGGTCCCGCTATTGGTTATTGACCGTAGAGGTGTCTCGGTCATGTCTACATAGTTCTCGAACCCGCAGGGTCGGCACACTTAAGGTTCGGTGACTTTTCGGTAGTATAGAGTTATGTATGGTGGTGACCGAAGGTTGTTCGGAGTCCTGGATGAGATCCCGGATATCAAGAGGAGCTCCGGAATGGTCCGTAGGTAAAGATTGATATATAGGAAGTCCTGTTTTGGTCGCCGGAAAAGTTCCGGGCTAATCAATAGTGTACCGGGAGTGTCGGTAGTGTACCGGGAGGCCATCGGGAGGGGTATTTCGACCCAAGAGGCTACATGGGATGTGGGAGAGTAGATAACAGCCCTTTGTGGCCTGGTGGAAGTCCCACACAAGGCCCATGCGGCTGGGAAGAAAAGCCCAAATGAAAAAAGGTGGAAGAAGGCAAAAAAAAGGGAGGAATCCTAGTCCTACTAGGATTGGAGGAGGAGTCCTCCTCTCCTCCCCACTTCGGCCGACCCAAGGAGGATTGGCCCTTGTGCCAAGTACTCTCCTCCTGTCCTCCTATCTATACTAGAGGATTTTAGGGTTTTTGCACAGAATTTTTAGCCACGTGCTACCCGTTCCTCCAGTGCATAGTTTCTCCTCTAGATCGGATTTCTGCAGTGCTTAGGCAAAGCCCTGCCGGAATAGCTCCACCACCATCGCCGGAGCGCCGTCACACTGCCGGAGAACTCTTCTACCTCTCTGCTCCCTCTTGCTGGATCAAGAAGGCGGAGATCGTCATCGAGCTGTACATGTGCTGAACGCGGAGGTGTCGTCCGTTCGGCGCTAGATCGGAAGGACCGTGATCAAGATCGCGAGACGGATCGTGATGAGTTCGCGGAACGGATCGTGATGAGTTCGCGGGACGGATCGTGATTGGATCGCGGGACGGATCATGATGAGTTCGCGGGACGGATCGTGATTGGATCATGGGACGGATCGTGATGAGATCGCGGGACGCACGGCGATTTGGATCGCGAAGATGTTCGACTACACCAACCGCGTTTCTTAACGCTTCCCGCTTAGCGATCTACAAGGGTATGTAGATCCACTCTCTCTCTCGTAGATGCTCATCACCATGGATAGATCTTGCGTGTGCGTAGGAAATTTTTTGTTTCCCATGCAACATTCCCCAACAGTTGGTGGAGTCGTACTCGCAGCGATTCAGATCGCGGTCGATTCCGATCTAAGTGCCGAACAACGGTGCCTCCGCACTCAACACACGTGAAGCCCGGTGACGTCTCCTACGCCTTGATCCAGCAAGGAGGTGTTGGAAATATGCCCTAGAGGCAACAATAAATTAGTTATTATCATATTTCCTTGTTCATGATAATCGTTTATTATCCATGCTATAATTGTATTGATCGGAGACTTAGATGCATGTGTGGATACATAGACAAAACCATGTCCCTAGTATGCCTCTAATGGACTAGCTTGTTGATCAAAGATGGTTAAGGGTTCCTAGCCATGGACATGAGATGTCATTTGATAACGGGATCACATCATTAGGAGAATGGTGTGATGGACAAGACCCAAACTACAAACATAGCATATGATCGTGTTAGTTTATTGCTACTGTTTTCTGCATGTCAAGTATATGTTCCTATGACCATGAGGTCATGCAACTCACTGACACCGGAGGAGTGCCTTGTGTATATCAAACGTCGCAACGTAACTGGGTGACTATAAAGGTGCTCTACACGTATCTCCGAGGGTGTTTGTTGGGTTGGCAGGGATCAAGACTGGGATTTGTTACTCCGTGTGACGGAGAGGTATCTCAGGGCCCACTCGGTAATACAACATCACAATAAGCCTTGAAAGCAATGTGACTAAGTGTTGGTCACGGGATCTTGTATTACGGAACGAGTAAAGAGACTTGCCGGTAGCGAGGTTGAACTAGGTATGGAGATACCGACGATCGAATCTCGGGCAAGTAACATACCGAAGAACAAAGGGAACACCATACGGGATTAACTGAATCCTTGACATAGAGGTTCGACTGATAAAGATCGTCGTAGAATATGTAGGAACCAATATGGGCATCCAGGTCCCGCTATTGGTTATTGACCGTAGAGGTGTCTCGGTCATGTCTACATAGTTCTCGAACCCGCAGGGTCTGCACACTTAAGGTTCGGTGACGTTTCGATAGTATAGAGTTATTCATGGTGGTGACCGAAGGTTCTTTGGAGTCCCAGATGAGACCCCATACATCACGAGGAGCTCCGAAATGGTCCGTAGGTAAAGATTCATATATGGGAAGTCCTGTTTTGGTCGCCGGAAAAGTTTCGGGCTCATCGGTAGTGTATCGGGAGTGCCGGTAGTGTACCGGGAGACCATCGGGAGGGGTATTTCGACCCAAGAGGCTACATAGGCCGTGGGAGAGTAAATACCAGCCCTTAGTGGGCTGGTGGAAGTCCCACACAAGGCCCATGCATCTAGGAGAGAAATCCCAAAGGGAAAAAGGTGGAAAAAGGCAAAAAAGGCAAAAAATAAGGAGGAGTCCTAGTCCTACTAGGATTGGAGGAGGAATCCTCCAATCCCACTAGGTTCGGCCAACCCAAGGGCTGCCTCTTTGGCAGCCAAGCCTCCTCCTCCTCTCCTCCTATATATACTAGAGAATTTTAGTGTTTTGACACATAATTTTCAGCCACGTGCTACCCGTTCCTCTAGTGCATAGTTTCTCCTGTAGATCGGTTTTCTGCATTGCTTAGGCGAAGCCCTGCCGGAATAGCTCCACCACCATCGCTATATAGAGATCTGTCTGTCGGCAGCCCCAAAACCCTCACTATATATAGGAGGAGTGGAGGAGGGTGCGCCCCCTCTAGGGTTCCCACCCTAGGGGGTGAGGCAGACCTAGATGGGGGAGGGCCGGCGGCCAAGAGAGGGAGAGAGGGGGCGTGCCCTAGGGTGGGCCTAGGGCCCATATGCGCCTAGGTCTTGCCCCCTCTCCTCCTAGTTGTGCCTTGGGCTGAGGTGGGAGGTGCACCAGACCACCTAGGGTCTGGTTCCCTCCCACTCTTGGCCCATGTAGCCTTCCGGGGCCGGTGGCCCCTCCCGGTGGACCCCCGGAACCCTTCCGGTGGTCCCGATACATTACCGGTGATGCCCAAAACACTTCCGGTGACCAAATCCTCACTTCCTATATATGAATCTTTACCGCCGGACCATTCTGTAACTCGTCGTGACGTCCGGGATCTCATCCGGAACTCCGAACAACCTTCAATAACCACGTACACAATTCCCATATAACCCTAGCGTCATCGAACCTTAAGTGTGTAGACCTACGGGTTCGGGAGGCATGAAGACATGACCAAGACACCTGTCCGGTCAATAACCAATAGCAGGATCTAGATACCCATGATGGCTCCCACATGATCCACGATGATCTCATCGGATGAACCACGATGTCGGGGATTCAATTAATCCCGTATACAATTCCATTTGTCCATCAGTATGTTACTTGCCCGAGATTCGACCGTCGGTATCCCTATACCTTGTTCAATCTTGTTAACGGCAAGTCTCTTTACTCGTTCTGTAACACATGATCCCGTGACTAACTCCTTAGTCGCATTGAGCTCACTATGATGATGTATTACCGAGTGGGCCCAGAGATACCTCTCCGTCACACGGAGTGACAAATCCCAGTCTTGATTCGTGCCAACCCAATAGACACTTTCGGAGATACCCGTAGTGTACCTTTATAGCCACCCATTACGTTGTGATGTTTGGTACACCCAAAGTATTCCTACGGTATCCGGGAGTTGCACAATCTCATGGTCTAAGGAAATGATACTTGACATTAGAAAAGCTTTAGCAGATGAACTACACGATCTTGTGCTATGCTTAGGATTGGGTCTTGTCCATCACATCATTCTCCTAATGATGTGGTCCCGTTATCAACGACATCCAATGTCCATGGTCATGAAACTGTGACCATCTATTGATCAACGAGCTAGCCAACTAGAGGCTCACTAGGGACATGTTGTGGTCTATATATTCACACATGTATTACGGTTTCCGGTTAATACAATTATAGCATGAACAATAGACAATTATCATGAACAAGGAAATATAATAATAATCACTTTATTATTGCCCCTAGGGCATATTTCCAATAGTCTCCCACTTGCACTAGAGTCAATAATCTAGTTACGTTGTGATGTATCGAACACCCATAGAGTTCTGGTGTTGATCATGTTTTTCTCGTGAGAGAGGTTTAGTCAAAGGATCTGCGACATTCAAATCCATACGTACTTTACAAATGTCTATATCTCCATCTTGGACATATCCACGAATGGAGTTGAATTTGCGCTTGATGTGTCTTGTCTTCTTGTGAAACCTGGGCTCCTTGGCAAGGGCAATAGGTCCAGTGTTGTCACAGAGTAGAGTCATCGGGCCTGACGCATTGGGAGTCACTCCTAGGTCGATGATGAACTCCTTCATCAAGACTCCTTCCTGTGCTGCTTCTGAAGCAGCTATGTACTCCACTTCACATGTAGATGCCGCCACGACACTTTGCTTGCTGCTGCACCAGCTGACTGCCCGTCCGTTCAAAATATACACGTATCCGGTTTGTGACTTGGAGTCATCCGGATCTGTGTCGAAGCTAGCATCGATGTAACCCTTTACGACGAGCTCTTCGGCACCTCCATATACGAGAAACATGTCCTTGGTCCTTTTTAGGTACTTCAGGATATTCTTGACCGCTGTCTAGTGTTCCGTTCCGAGATCACTTTGGTACCTCCCTACCAAACTTATGGCATGGTTCACATCAGGTCTGGTACACAGCATGGCATACATAATAGAGCCTATGGTCGAAGCATAGGGGATGACACTCATCTTTTGTCTATCCTCTACCGTGGTCGCGCATTGAGTCGTACTCAATCTCACACCCTGTAATACAGGCAAGAACCCCTTCTTGGACTGATCCATATTGAACTTCTTCAATATCTTGTCAAGGTATGTGCTTTATGAAAGACCTATGAGGCGTCTCGATCTATCTCTATAGATCTTGATGCCTAATACATAAGCAGCTTCTCCAAGGTCCTTCATTGAAAAACACTTATTCAAGTAGGCCTTTATGCTTTCCAAAAGTTCTATATCATTTCCCATCAACAATATGTCATCCACATATAATATGAGAAATGCTATAGAGCTCCCACTCACTTTCTTGTAAATACAGGGTTCTCCATAAACCTGTATAAATCCAAACGCTTTAATCACCTCATTAAAGCGAATGTTCCAATTCCGAGATGCTTGCACCAGCCCATAGATGGAGCGTTGAAGCTTGCATACTTTGTTAGCATCTTTAGGATCGAAAAAACCTTCCGGCTGCATCATATACAGTTCTTCCTAAAGGAAACCATTAAGGAATGCCGTTTTGATGTCCATTTGCCAGATCTCATAATCATAAAATGCGGCAATTGCTAACATGATTCGGACGGACTTCAGCATCGGTACGGGTGAGAAAGTCTCATTGTAGTCAACTCCTTGAACTTGTCGATAGCCCTTAGCGACAAGCTGAGCCTTATAGACGGTCACATTACCATCCGCGTTAGTCTTCTTATTAAAGATCCATTTATTTTCTATGGCTCGCCGATCATCGGGCAAGTCCACCAAAGTCCATACTTTGTTCTCATACATGGATCCTATCTCGGATTTCATGGCTTCAAGCCATTTGTTGGAATCTGGGCCCGCCATGGCTTCTTCATAGTTCGAAGGTTCACTGTTGTCCAACAACATGATTTCCAGGACAGGGTTGCCGTACCACTCTGGTGCGGAATGTGTCCTTGCGGACCTTCGAGGTTCAATAGCAACTTGATCTGAAGTTTCATGATCATCATCATTAACTTCCTCTCCAGCCGGTGCAGGCTCCACAGAAACAACTTCCTGTGCTGCGCTACTCTCCGGTTCTAGTGGAGGTACAATTACCTCATCAAGTTCTATTTTCCTCCCACTTACTTCTTTTGAGAGAAACTCTTTCTCTAGAAAGGATTCATTATTGGCAACAAAGACCTTGCCTTCGGATCAGAGGTAGAAGGTATACCCAACAGTTTCTTTGGCGTATCCTATGAAGACGCACTTTTCCGCTTTGGGTTCGAGCTTCTCAGGTTGAAGTTTCTTCACATAAGCATCGCATCCCCAAACTTTCAGAAACGACAGCTTAGGTTTCTTTCCAAACCATAATTCATACGGTGTCGTCTCAACGGACTTAGATGGTGCCCTATTTAAAGTGAATGCGGTAGTCTCTAATGCATATCCCCAAAATGATAGCGATAAGTCGGTAAGAGACATCATAGATCGCACCATATCCAATAGAGTGCGATTACGACGTTCAGACACACCATTTCGCTGAGGTGTGCCAGGCGGCATGAGTTGTGAAACAATTCCACATTTCCTTAGGTGCGTGCCAAACTCGTGACTCAAATATTCTCCGCCATGATCAGATCGTAGGCACTTTATTTTCCTGTCACGTTGATTCTCTACCTCACTCTGAAATTCCTTGAACTTTTCAAAGGTTTCAGACTTGTGTTTCATTAAGTAGACATACCCATATCTGCTTTAAGTCATCAGTGAGGGTGAGAACATAACGATAGCCACCGCGAGCCTCAACGCTCATTAGACCGCATACATCGGTATGTATTATCTCCAACAAGTCAGTTGCTCGCTCCATTGTTCCGGAGAATGGAGTCTTGGTCATCTAGCCCATGAGGCATGGTTCGCACGTGTCAAGTGATTCAAAATCAAGAGACTCCAAAAGTCCATCAGCATGGAGTTTCTTCATGCGTTTGACACCAATATGACCAAGGCGGCAGTGCCACATGTAAGTGGGACTATCGTTATCAACCTTACATCTTTTGGTACTCACACTATGAACATGTGTAACGTCACGTTCGAGATTCATCAAAAATAAAACATTGACCAGCGGGGCATGACCATAAAACATTTCTCTCATATAAATAGAACAACCATTATTCTCAGATTTAAATGAGTAGCCATCTCGCATCAAGCAAGATCCAGATACAATGTTCATGCTCAAAGCTGGCACTAAATAACAATTATTGAGGTTTAAAACTAATCCCGAAGGTAGATGTAGAGGTAGCGTGCCGACGGCAATCACATCGACCTTGGAACCATTCCCGACACGCATCATCACCTCGTCCTTTGCCAGTCTCCGCTTATTCCGCAGCTCCTGCTTGGAGTTACAAATGTGAGAAACTGCACCGGTATCAAATACCTAGGAGCTACTACGAGCGCTGGTAAGGTACACATCAATAACAAGTATATCACATATACCTTTAACATTGTCGTCCTTCTTATCCGCTAAGTACTTGGGGCAGTTCAGCTTCCAGTGGCTGGTACCCTTGTGATGAAAACACTCAGTCTCAGGCTTGGGTCCATTCTTGGGCTTCTTCCCGGCAACTTGCTTACGGGACGCGGCAACTTCTTTGCCGTCCTTCTTGAAGTTCTTCTTACCCTTTCCTTTCTTGAAACTAGGGGTCTTATTAACCATCAACACTTGATGCTCCTTTTTGATCTTGACCTCCGCTGATTTCAGCATCGAGAATAACTCAGGAATGGACTTCTCCATACCCTGCATGTTGTAGTTCATCACAAAGCTCTTGTAGCTAGGTGGAAACGACTGGAGGATTCTTCAATAACCAAGTCATCCGGAAGATTAACTCCTAGCTGAGACAAGCGGTTGTGCAACCCAGACATTTTGAGTATGTGCTCGCTGACAGAACTATTTTCCTCCATCTTACAACTGAAGAACTTGTCAGAGACTTCATATCTCTCGACCCGGGCATGAGCTTGGAAAACCATTCTTACCTCTTGGAACATCTCATATGCTCCGTATTGCTCAAAACGCTTTTGGAGCCCTGGTTCTAAGCTGTAAAGCATGCCGCACTGAACTAGGGAGTAATCATCACTACACGACTGCCAGGCGTTCATAACGTCTGGAGTTGCTAGGAAAACGGGTGCGTCACCTAGCGGTGCATCAAGGACATATAATTTCTTGGAAGCTATGAGGATGATCCTCAAGTTACGGACCCAGTCCGTGTAGTTACTTCCATCGTCTTTCAGCTTGGTTTTCTCTAGGAACGCGTTGAAGTTGAGGGAAACATTAGCGTGGGCCATTGGATGTACAAGATAGATTGTAAAGACATTTTAGACTAAGTTCATGATAATTAAGTTCATATAATCAAATTATTTAATGAACTCCCACTTAGATAGACATCTCTCTAGTCATCCAAGTGACACATGATCCACCTCAACTAGCCCGTGTCCGATCATCACGTGAGATGGACTAGTCATCAATGGTGAACATCTCCATGTTGATCGTATCTTCTATATGACTCATGTTCGACCTTTCGGTCTTCCGTGTTCTGAGGCCATGTCTGTACATGCTAGGCTCGTCAAGTCGACCTAAGTGTATTGCGTGTGTAAATCTGGCTTACACCCGTTGTATGCGAACGTTAGAACCTATCACACCCGATCATCACATGGTGCTTCAGAACAACGAACCTTAGCAACGGTGCACAGTTAGGGGGAACACATTTCTTGAAATTTTAGTGAGAGATCATCTTATTTAAGCTGCTGTCGTTCTAAGAAAATAAGATGTAAAACATGATAAACATCACATGCAATCATATAGTGACATGATATGGCCAACATCATCTTGCTCCTTTGATCTCCATCTTCGGGGCACTATGATAATCATTGTCACCGGCATGACACCATGATCTCCATCATCATGTCCTCATGAAGTTGTCTCTTCAACTATTACTTCTACTACTATGGCTAATGGTTAGCAATATAGTAAAGTAATTACATGGCATTTTTTATTGACACGCAGGTCATACAATAAATTAAGACAACTCCTATGGCTCCTGCCGGTTGTCATACTCATCGACATGCAAGTCGTGAATCCTATTACAAGAACATGATCAATCTCATACATCACATATATCACATCACATCCTTTGGCCATATCACATCACACAGCATATGCTGCAAAAACAAGTTAGACGTCCTTTAATTTGTTGTTGCAAGTTTTTACATGGCTGCTATAGGTTTCTAGTAAGAACATTTCTTACCTACGCAAAAACCACAATGTGATATGCTAATTTCTATTTACCCTTCATAAGGACCCTTTTCATCGAATCCGATCCGACTAAAGTGGGAGAGACAGACACCCGCTAGCCACCTTATGCAACAAGTGCATGTCAGGCGGTGGAACCAGTCTCACGTAAGCGTACGTGTAAAGTCGGTCCGGGCCGCTTCATCCCACAATGCCGCTGAATCAAGATAAGACTAGTAATGTCAAGCAAATTGACAAAATCGACGCCAACAACAACTTGTGTTCTACTCGTGCATAGATTCTACGCATATACCTAGCTCATGATGCCATTGTAGGTGATCATAGTAGTAAATCAAAAATTTCTACGTATCACCAAGATCAGTCTATGGAGAAACCAGCAATGAGTAAGGGGTTTGAGTGCATCTTCATACCTTTGAAGATCGCAAAGCGGAAGCGTTACAAGAACGCAGTTGGTGGAGTCATACTCGTAGCAATTCAGATCGTGGTCGATTCCGATCTAAGCGCCGAACAACGGCGCCTCCGTGTTCAACACACATGCAGCCCGGTGACGTCTCCTACGCCTTGATCCAGCAAGGAGGAAGGAGAGGCTGAGGGAGAGCTCCGACGCCATGACGTCCTGGTGACGGTGGAGCTTGTGGTACTCCGACAGGGCTTCGCCAAGCGATATGGAGGACGAGGAGGAGGAGGGGTAGGGCTGTGCCGAGAGAGAGAGAGATCTGTCTGTCGGCAGCCCCGAAACCCTCACTATATATAGGAGGAGTGGAGGAGGTGCGACCCCTCTAGGGTTCCCACCCTAGGTGGTGCGGAAGCCCTAGATGGGGGAGGGCCGGCGGCCAAGAGAGGGAGAGAGGGGGGCACGCCCTAGGGTGGGCCTAGGGCCCAAGGGCCCATCTGCGCCTAGGGTTTGCCCCCTCTCCTCCTAGCTATGCCTTGGGATGAGGTGCGAGGCGCACCAGCCCATCTAGGTGCAGGTTCCCTCCCACTCTTGGCCCATGTAGCCTTCCGAGGCCGGTGGCCCCTCCCGATGGACCCCTGGAACCCTTTCGGTGGTCCCGGTACATTACCGGTGATGCCAGAAACACTTCCGGTGACCAAATCCTCACTTCCTATATATGAATCTTTACCTCCAGACCATTACGGAACTCCTCGTGACGTCCGGGATCTCATCCAAGACTCCTAAAAACCTTCGGTAACCACGTACACTATTCCCATATAACCCTAGCGTCATCGAACCTTCAGTGTGTAGACCCTATGGGTTCGGGAGGCATGTAGACATCTCCGAGACACCTCTCCGGTCAATAACCAACAGTGGGATCTGGATACCCATGTTGGCTCCCACATGCTTCACGATGATCTCATCGGATGAACCACGATGTCGGGGATTCGATTAATCCTGTATACAATTCCCTTTATCCATCGGTATGTTACTTGCCCGAGATCCGATCGTCGGTATCCCTATACCTTGTTCAATCTCGTTACCAGCAAGTCTCTTTACTCGTTCCATAACACATGATCTCGTGACTAACTCCTTAGTGACATTGAGCTCATTATGATGATGTATTACCGAGTGGGCCCAGAGATACCTCTCCGTCACACGGAGTGACAAATCCCAGTCTTGATTCGTGCCAACCCAACAGACACTTTACCTTTATAGCCACCCAGTTATGTTGCGACGTTTGACACACCCAAAGTATTCCTACGGTATCCGGGAGTTGCACAATCTCATGGTCCAAGGAAATGATACTTGACATTATAAAAGCTTTAGCAGACGAACTACACGATCTTTTGCTATGATTAGGATTGGGTATTGTCCATCACATCATTCTCCTAATGATGTGATCCCGTTATCAACGACATCCAATGTTCATGGTCATGAAACCGTGACCATCTATTGATCAACGAGCTAGCCAACTAGAGGCTTACTAGGGACATGTTGTGGTCTATGTATTCACACATGTATTACGGTTTCCGGTTAGTACAATTATAGCATGAACAATAGACAATTATCATGAACAAGGAAATATAATAATAATCGGTTTATTATTGCCTCTAGGGCATATTTCCAACAAAGCCGATCTTTGCCAGCGTGTCGGCCGTCTCGTTGTCCGCCCGCGGGACGTGGTGGAACTCACAGCCCTCGAAGGAGCCGGCGAGTTGCTGTACGAGGAAGCGGTAGCTGCCCTTGTTGGCGTCCCTGGCGTTCCATTCACCAGAGACCTGCTGCACCACGAGGTCGGAGTCGTCGAAGCATAGGATGCGCCTGATGCCGATCTCCTTGGCGAGCCGGAGGCCGTGGACGATGGCCTCATATTCGGACACGTTGTTGGAGGTAGCAAAGTGGATCTGGAGGGCGTACTTGAGCTGGTCAGCTTTTGGGGAGGAGAGGACTATGTCGGCACCTAGGCCGGTCCTCATTTCTGAGCCGTCAAAATGCATGCGCCAATGCGTGGAGTCTGGAGGAGGCGGCAGGAACTCGGTCTCCCGGAGATCGTCGAGGAGGCTGAAGTGCTTCTTGGTTTTGACAATGATGTCTTTGACGTAGACATGGACGTTCCTGCCTATCTGAGGTAGGAGGCACTTCTGCATGCACCGCTGGAATGTGGCGCCTGCGGTCTTCACGATAGAAGGACATGGTGATATAGAAGTAGGCCCCGAAGGGCGTGATGAAGGAGGTCTTGAGCCGGTCCTCCGAATCCAGCTTGATCTGGTGGTAGCCAGAGTAGGCGTCCAAGAAGGATAGCACATCGCAGCCGGTCGTGGAGTCGATGAGTTGATCAATCCGCGGCAGGGCGAATGGGTCCTTGGGGCACACCTTGTTTAGGTTGGTGTAGTCGATGCACATGCGCCAGGTCTTGTTCTTCTTCAGCACCAAGACTGGGTTAGCCAGCCGGTCTGGGTGGAAAACTTCCATGATGAAGCCGGCTACGAGCAGCCGGGCGATCTCTTCTCCTATAGTGTGCCGCTTCTCCTTAGAGAAACGACGCAGGGATTGCTTGACCGGCTTAACATCCGGCCGGACATGTAGTTTGTGCTCGGCGAACTTCCTCGGAACACCCGACATGTCTTTTGGGGACCATGCAAAGATGTCCCGATTCTCACGGAGGAAGTCGACGAGCTCGCCTTCCTATTTGTTGTCGAGGCGGGAGCCGATGGTGACGCACTGAGCGAGGTTGGCCGGGTTGAGTGGGATCTGATTGGTGTCTTTGGATGGCTGGAAGGAGGCCTCGCCGACGGACTGCAAGGGAGGAGCCAGCATGGCCAGCTGGCTGGCAGCGAGGGCCACAAGCCGGTCGAGCTGCCGCTTTTCCTCGGCTATCTCCAGGGCCTCAGCCAGCCGACTGCTGTTTCGAGCACACTCGAGCGACATCTTGTAGTCTCCCGCAATGGTGATGATTCCCTTGGGGCCCGACATCTTGAGCTTGACGTAGGCGTAGTGGGGGACCGCCATGGACTTGACAAGAGATGGCCGACCCGACAGTGCGTGGTAGGGACTCTCGAGGTCCACTACCTCGAACAACACCGGCTCACGGTGGAAGTGGCTGGATCCACCAAAGAGGACGTCAATCTTGATCTTGCCGATAGGGGAGCAGGACTTTCCAGGCACGATGTCATGGAAGACCGTCCGGCTCGCCTGCAGGTCTTCTATTTTCAGCCCCAGCTAGCGCATCGTGTCGAGGTAGAGGATGTTGATGCTGTTGCCACCATCAATCAGCACCCGCGAGAAGTAGCAGGTGCGCTTCTCAGTGGCGATGGTGGGGTCAAGGACCAGGGTGTAGCTGCCGGGACTCGGCATCACAGCCGGGTGATCTTCCCGGCTCCAGGTGATCGGCTTCTCCGACCAGTGAACTGGGGAGTTGCCGGCATGGTGGCGTTCACCTCACGATGGAGCCGGCGCTAAGCATGTTTGCTCGTCTCTTCACTGGTGAAGACAATGTAGCAGTCGTCCTGGTTGGGGAACTGGTCGTGTAGGCGACCGTCGTTTTGGGCCGGTGCCGAGGCGGTAGCTGGGGCCGGGGCCGGCGCACTGGCAGGTGGCTGGGGGGAGCCGGAAGGCCGTCCCCCCGGGCCAGTCGCTGTGAGAAGCTGCACTACCGGAGCGTGTGCGTGGAAGGCCTTGCCCAGAGTGGTTCTTGCAGGGGAGGTCGAGCATCTGCTCAAACATGAGCTTGGGCTGCCAGGCAGCCTTGCCACCATGCTAGCGCGGGCTGGAAGACTGGGCAGCCGGCTCCTGCTCCTCGATGGTGGTGACCTGCCTGCTCCCGTAGCGGGAATCGGGCTGATCATTCTTGTGCTTGTTATTCTATGGTTGCCGGTTGTCGGCAGCTGGTCGTGACGCCGCCGGCGTCGGCGCTGCCTTGGCTGGCGGAGTCATCTTGACCCGAATGGCGGAGTCGGATGTGGTGTACTTGTCCGCCTTGGTCATGAGCTCGGTGATTGTAGCCGGCTCAGAGCACAGGAGCTTGTGCTTGAGGGGGTGCCGTCACGACAGCCTTCGATGAAGTATTGTATGGCTTGCACCTCATGCACCCCTCCCAGGAGTTGTGGAGCTCGGTCCACCGGGTGAGGTAGTCGCGGAGGGACTCGTCCGGCCCCTGAACACACATGGCCAGTTCATGGGGGTGGCTAGGTAGCTTGTAGGTGCCGGTGAAGTTGCCGACGAAGGCCTCTTCAAAGTCCGTCCAGGTGTTGATGCTGCCGGCCACCAGGCTGTTGATCCAGGTGCGGGCTGAGCCGATCAGCATGAGGGGAGCGTAGCGGACGGCTACGCGTTTGTTCCCCCTGGCGATGCTGACTGCGGTGGTGTAGTCAATCAGCCAGTCTTCGGTTTTGGCGGCCCCGTTGTACTTCGGGTTGTCTCGGGGGAGCGTGAAGCCGGTTGGGAACGGCTCGTTGCGGATCCGAGGGCCAAAACATGCCGGGGCAATCGAGCCCTCCTCCTCGAGAGGGGCTTACTGCACGAGCTGGTCGATGCGGAGGCGGGCGTCATTCTCGTTGCGGGGGATGTGTGGTCCGAGCCGGGCCGAGAACTCGGGGCGGATCACTGGAAGAACCAACCGTTCTAGCTCGCATCGCGAGGGCGGCATGTGCCTGCGGCTGCGCCAGCTGCCGGCAGCCGGCGCCTCGTGGTGGCGGCCGCTGCGAGGCGGGTCGTTGGTGCACCGGATGTTTACAGCCGGTTGCTCGTCCCCCGGCAGCTGAAAGCACCGGGGGTTGCTTGCCTCGACCCGGCGGCCGGAGGTGCAAGGGGAGCAGGAGTGCTGGGTCGGCTGACGGACAGCAGTTCTCGTGCCCTCGCGCTCGAGCCGGGGGCCTTCGAAGGCGGCGCCGCCAGCCACGAGCAAATGTTGCTGCGTGTCGGCGGCGTCAATGAGGTCCTCGATGTGACGCTCACGGGCGGCACATTCTTCGCCCTCCAAGGTAGCCAAATCCTCATAGGCTACCTTGGCGGCCCGTAGGTTGGCTGTGGGGGTGTCCTAGACGGGCATGTTGCGGCCCAAGATTTCGGCGACCACGCGACCGCGGTCGCGCACAGCCCCACGCCAGCTGGGCTCGGTGCAAGCCGGGGTGAGACCGTAGGCGGAGGCGTACTCCCGCTGAGCGGCCTCCATGTGGCGCCCCGTGGCCACAAGGGCGCCCAGCTCGGTCGTGGTGACGTCAGGGTTTGCCGCCGGGGCAATGGGAGTGCTCAGGCCCGGAGGGCCGCATCGAGCGGGTCGGAGGTGTCGACGCTGGCCGCGGCGGTGTCATCCTTGGCCCGCGCATGATCGAAGGAGGTGGATGATGGCCATTGCTCCCACGCGAGCGTGAGAGCCGCTGGACTGGGTCACAGCGAGTGCGCCCACAGCCGTGGGCGGATCGATGCAGACGAGCACCTGGCTAGGGTACTCATCGACGACCGGTGCCTCGACAAGGCTTAGCCTGCCGAAGCGCTCGGTGAGTGCGTCGATGTCGAGCGTGAGGTTGACTGAGCTGCCCACAGGGCCTGCCGGAGCAAGCCCCATGAGCCCGCGGTTTTTCCTAGACGTGCGGCGACGGCGGGAAATGGCGAGGGGTCCTGCCCGGAGCATGAGTTCGGTCGGCGCCGCGTACGGCCCCACGGTGGGCGCCAACTGTCGTCGTTTTCTCACGACAGATGCCATGGGTAGGCTTATCGAAGCTGGTTGGGGCCGGAGGACGCCGACGGGCTCCGGGTGCGGTATTAGGCACAAGCGGTGGTGACACAGATGTACCCAGGTTTGGGGCCCTTCGTGGGAGGTAACACCCCTAGTCCTGCTTGGTCTAGTTGATGGATGGGTGTCTTTACAAGGTTGCTCCTAGAGCTGTGTCTAGAGGAGGAAGAGGGAGCAGTCGGCTCGCCTTCCTATGCTACGAAGTATGAGTGTGAGGGAAGTGTCCCGTAGATGTGTGTGTGAGACTTGTCGTCCCGGTTGCATGGGGGTTCGGGGTTTTTTATAGACCAACCCCCCGGCTTACAATACTCCTAAGGTACAGAATGTGGGGCTCGGCTGGCAGCCACTCCGGTTGACTAGGGGGGGACGCCACTTGAGCCGTCTCATCGCCTGTAGGGTCCACCGACTGCGCGGTCCCGTCGCCCACTGGGGCCCGCCAGTCGGCTCCGTGATTGGCCCCCGCCGACCTGCTACGGCCCGGGTAGCCCGGGAGGCGTCGTCTAGCGCCAGCCGGCCGAAGTCTTCGGTACGACCGACTGCACTATAGCCACGTCGGAGCAGGTAATCGAGTGGGAGGAGATGTGCCGACACTATTGTCCTGCCCGGTCGCGGTCGGTCAAGGTTAGCGGTACGACCGGCAGACTATAGCCACGCGCGCCCGTGCGTCACCGGCCACTATGGCTACATTGGTGCCCGTCGTGGGGTCCTGCCGTGTCGCTGTACTTGCGCGCAGAGGGATGGGACGGAAGCTTGTCCGCCCAAGGGTCAATGGAGGAGGCGGCTCGAAGGCAGCCGGCCGCGCTTAACCGGCCGGGGGCTGGGTCGGCTCCTTGACCAGTCGGCCTCGACCCAGCCAGCAACACATCTGCTGGCTGCGTGCCAGCCGGCCGCAAGCAGCCGGCCACGTGCTAATTCTTGAAGCGGGGGAGAGAACCCCGTTGCTTTGGCCTACCCAAGAGTAATAACACCGTCACGGAGCTCGATGAAGACGAGTGGCTCCTCGCGTAGGTCTACTGTCGGTCGCTCACGATGACGGAGACAGACGCTTGTCACCTACGGTAGAAGAACGCGAAGGCGCTCCGACATGCTATTGAGCAGTCGGAGCGCGGAGCGAAGGAGGCAGCGGAGGAGGCGACTCGGGTTGCAAAACTGAAGCTGCAACGGGACAAGGCCGTTCGTCGAATGAAGGGGTTGATCGTCCTCTTCGACTCTTACTCCAACGACGGCGACGACCACAACTCCACCTCCTCCGATGACGACCAAGACCCTCAACCAGCCGCGAACACCTATAGTTGTGCCGGCGGTCGGAAGGGCAAAGGCCCGGCGAGGAAGTGATGAATCTGCGTCATTAATTTGTAGTTATTAGTACTCTAGTTAAAACATGACCGTCGTATGTGGATTATGTGAACTCTGATGAGCTTTTGAGGATCCGTTTTTGTGATTTTTTTGGTGATCGCAATGTGCATATCTAGCTCCGTTTCATAGTTTGTGCGATGATCTACGTAATTTATTTTCATGTTGGATGGCTAGTATGGATATAGAGTGTGTTAGACAAAGATTGCGGATGTGAATAACATAATGTAAGACGTGTCCGGTCAGTATTCATAAACGCGTCCAGACACATTTGCGGATGTTTAAGGGACGAGGTCTTTCAATCGTGATTGTAGATGCTCTAACCAAACTTATAATCAACAGTCCGGAACTGTATCAACATTCAACACTACGAACTATAGCGAATGTTCCGCGAAATCCCAGGACGTGGACACATGCGGTGGACCCAAACTGCATGCTAGCTACAGGCATACAGCTCAATCTCAGTTACTCGCAACTTCGATTCATCAACATCAAGTTTCATCACTAAAGTAAAGCAGGACACCCTAGCTAGCTAGATACTTTCTTCGTCTCAAAATAACTGTCTTAACTTTATACAAAGTTATTTTGGGACGGAGGGAGTACTTACTGGTACAGACCATTTAAGCCGTTCGTGTGAACAAGATCTGTATCTGACGTTCTGAACTCACTGCATATTACCACTAACTTCCACACGGAGATGCACGTCGCTTCCATGTAACTAATCACTAGTAATAACTGTATGCTTTGCTTGTATCACTGTTCATGCTGACGCTGTGCTCGTAAACCAGCCGGCGACCGCCATGGGCGTCGTGCCTGATTGGCTGCGCTGAAGCTGCATCAACGTGGGGAAAATAGCGGGCTGCTCCAGAGAAAAATCTCCGCCATCGTCATCGCGTCCAGGCTCAGTGAGTGTCCACCGCGGGATGGCATTGGCATGTACGCCGCTAGATCAATCGAGTTCGCTTCCATGGGCGGTGGCGGCGGTGGCGGAGGCAAGGACGACAACGACCATGGAGCTGCGGGTGCCTCGACGAGAGGAAATGGCGAACCGCACGAGAAATACATCTCGTCCATCATCGCCTCGTCCAGGCCCATGCTCAAGTCCAGCAGGCTCGGCGACTGTCCGCCACCCGGCTCGTACGATGCCGGATCGCTCGGGCTCGCTTCCGCAGGCGGCGGCGACGGCAAGGGCGACGACGACGGAGCGGCATGTGCAGCTCCGCCGATGACTGTGGTGAAGGTCGAGGTCATGATTCTATCCTCTAATTCATGTGCAGGATCAAAATGGGCGCCGTTCCCGCCTACGTGGAGGTGGCGGCGTGCAGGATCAAACTGGGCGCCGTTCCTTGTCGTCGTGCTCGTCGCGGGTAAATTTGCATTGGTGATGTTCACGATGGGAAACAGTTGGTGGCACGTGTGCTCGTTCAGGTAGGTGACCTTGTACAATGGAGGACTGCCGATGTTGTTATCCTGCTGCTGCACCTGCTTCTTCGCCCTGCAGCCGCGCTCATGGCTATGCATGCATCGGAAGTACAACCTGCATATACAGGTAGAGAGTCGGTCGATCAGCTGGGCCACCCAAAGAACGTACGGGTACACGAGTATGAGCAGCTGAAGACGAGGATGTGCCGAAATTATTGCCTGGTCCCGATCGAAATTATTGTATCTACATGTACCGTCCTTTTTGGACACCGGTACGCTGTTCACGAGCTTAATTAGCTAGCTTGACGTTTTGGGCAAGTCGATCGCTGGCATGGCGCATGCATGTCATTAGTTCATGAAAGCGATTTATGCAACTTGCTTGGCTAGTTTAGATTCCGTTGTACCCACTCAATTGGCAGACTAGCAAATTCATTACTCTGAGGTGGCTTGGACACCATGTTGCAGCTCGTAGGACGTAGGTGACCAGTCTAGCTAGCGTGCGATGCCGAAAATAAGGCACATGCATGGATGTTCATTTGCTACTCCGTACATCTTATTCCGGGTAATTAAATCCATCGCAAAGAGGAAGTGTTTTTTGTGTCTTGATTTCCAATGTATTTTTTTGTTACTTTGATAGCTTATTGGCTGTTAAGTCACTATAACAAGTATTACCATGTTACTTGAAAAGAAACATTTGACTCTCAGTATTTCGACAACGTTCTGGCAACATTTCAGCATCGTTGAGTATGTACTTTGGTATCTTTGTTTATATTTTGAAACCACTCAAAATGATTTAAAATATGATAAATTTTCCATTTATACCAATACCCGTTACAAGAAAGGGTGATCTTAAGGTTTCTAGAAAACTGACAAGGTTCGACCTGAATAAAGAAATATTTGCATACCGGGAGTAAATGAGGAAACTTTGATGGCATATTCGGATCTGGATCAATATTTTCTATCACACACGAGATCCCTCAGTTAATGCATTCGGCAGAAATATAAATGAACACCGGTTTAGGCTATTGGAAGTTGATATTTTTCAAGAAATGCCTAAGATAATGAGATTTGTGCAAGCAGTGGTGTTATGTCCGTGTCTCTGCCAAATTCCATAAGCATTGGCAACATGTTTTGTAGCACTACTGTTTTGTTTTGTTTTATGACTTAATTTTGTTTATAAAAAACGAATGATAATACATACAAAGGGTGTGTTATCTCCATGAAGATGATTGTAACTTGCTCTTGTTCCCTAAATCAATACAGAAATCAATGGGCTATGTCGAGTTAGCTATAGGTTCAACTCTCAAATCTATCTAAGTTCACACCTCATCCAAAAGCGCTGGTCTTCTATCATATGAATGGGGTATTTGGAATACTATTTGTGGTAAAAAAATGAATTCAAGTTTGGTCTTGACTTTCATATGTATTGTAAATGCATCTCCTAGTCTTAAAGTGTTAGAAACTTCGTGTGTTTCGACATATAACCATTGCCCCAACAATTATATGTAATGGTTAGTCTATTGGCATACGAACAAGCGTATATAATAAGGTCCAACAATGTATATGTGCACCGGTAAATTTATTAGCTCCTTATAATGATGTAGTGTTAAACAAAAAAGTAAATGGTTCTGTGATTTGGCTACAGCTGGGTAAGTACCATGCATGATATTTGCAGATTAACAGGATATCTCGCATCAAGAAAACCACTTCACCTTGCAAATTTTTGGTTCTTAATGTTCTTTTGCCCATATTTTTTCCATTTGTAACCATCCTTGTAAGGCTCGGCAGTAATCTCCTCTTCTTTAGCAATTCTTGGGGGAGTAACCTCATCTCCACTAAATTATTTCTTGGAAACAACAGAGTAAGGAAGCAGCCAGAACAAACAACTAACCACAAAAGTGACTATTAAGATGGATTGGTGTTTGTAAATCAGTAGCGCACCTGATGCGTTTATCCTTCGCCGGAGTGGGCTGGCCGATACTACCCTCCGTGAGCGCTGCCTCTGGCGCTGTCGCCCTGCCTTCCGCCACCCTACTACTGTCGCCGGGGTTGAGCATCGACAGAGACGCCCTGAACACCTGAGAAAGCTCTTGGCTTATCGCCACAGCCATCTCCTGGCCACGGCTATCGAGGAAGTGGCTGGGTTGGTTAAGCAACGCCAAAAGCTTGGCGCTGAGATTATAGCCGCGGCCGAGCTCCTCCCACAGCTTTTCTACGGCCTCTTGCTGAAATGCCATCCTGATCTCGTGAGTTGCAGGAGGTTAGAGAAAGAGGGTGGATTTTTCTTGAGCTGAGATGTAGCCACACTCTGTTAGGAAGTGATCAGTTTGTGGAGTACCCACAGGCGTTGGTGAAGCTAGTTTTATAGGCGGACGCTGCTCTGCCGACGTCTGCTAACTACGTCATCGCTCAGACGGACGCTACTCTCTGTCAGGAAGTGATCAGTCTTTCGAAGTTCAACGACCATGTATTACAAGAATCCAACCTTTACAAGGCAATTCTAAAATGAAATAAAAAATATAATCAGGTACTTAGAGAAACCGACGTCATCTTCCTCTTGCATAAGTCGGTGATGCACTGTTAGCCATCCTAGATGCCACAACTGAAACACCACATCTTGCTGGAGCCAACAAGACTTCGAATATGTATAAGTTTTCATAGTTTTTATTTTTATTATTTAAACTTGGACATATGATTTTTGAAACATTTGAAAAAATGGATCCAAGACTTCGAATATGTACAAGCTTTTATAGTTTTTTTTGTTTTTAAACTTGGAAATATGATTTTTGAAACATTTGAAAAAAGGTGATCCAATGCACATGTCAATCAAAAGGTCGCTCCTGTTTACAGGTGCCCATATGACCTTGGGGATGTTCAGGAGTGATGTATTTTCCAATGCACAACTCTTTCTAAATAAGGATATGAAAGTTGTTGGTAACCGAATCACTAAAAATAGTGGAGTGTCCAGTTAAGTAACCCCCTAAAATATATGTATTTCACTAAGTTTTGGCTGGACTTAGCCTATCCCCTATGTTTAACGGATTTTTTCTTCTAATCTTTGCAATTGTAGTATACATTGCAACTACATATTAGCACACATATAGAAACTAAACATAAATTTAAATGTTCAAACAAATCATGAATGTAGTTTACAGACCAAATTCATAGTCTACAAACCAAATTATTCAAATTTAAGCATGCCGAATGGTCCAAATGTAGCAAATAACATGTGATAGAACAATTAGGATTCACTAAGACGTTGCCAGTGATGCTCAATAAGATCTTGTTGGAATTGAGCATGGACTTGTCAATTCTCGATATTGTGATGCTCCTCAAGAAATACCAGGATCCTGTTCGTATCATACTCCGGCTCACCGAAAGTTCTCAGGCATATTCCACTCGTCTTCATGGTCATGTTATGCAATAGGAGTATGATGCATGAAGTCATGATCTATCATAGAACCTTGGAGCTCTAGTACTCGGCAGAGCCATGAACAATTGCAAAGCGCTTCTGAAGCACATCGAAGGCTCTCTCAACATCTTTCCTAGCAGCTTCTTGACACTCGGCCAAGTGAATGTTTTGTTACCTTTTGGACGCGGGATCTTTTTGACCAAGGTGGCCCATGGTGGATAGATGACATCTTCAAGGTAGTAATCCATCGAGTAGTTGTGCCTATTGACCAAGTAGTTGTAAGCGGGAGCATCACCTGTCATAAGCTTAGAAAACAGTGGTGATCTCGATACCACATTCAAGTCATTGTGAGAGCTAGGAAAACCAAAAAATAAATGTCATATCCAAAGCTCCTTCAGTGTAACTACCTCAAGTATGATCGTTGGATTGTTGGTGTGGCCTTTGTACTAGCCCTTTCACCCTGTAGGACAAATCTTTCATGTCTAGTGCATACAATCAAGTGATCCAAGCATCCCTGGCCATCCTCTTGCTTCACTCTCAGTCATCATACTCTGTGCGTTTTCTTGCTTGGTGCTCTCAAGTATTCCGAGCCAAAGATAGCGATCACTTCTTTAGTGAACCTTCGAACAGCCTACAAAATTGTGTCTTCACCAATGCGGGCATAGTCATCAATTGCATCGGCCAAACACCCATATGCCCAGACTCGAACAGCCGCAATGCACTTCATCAGAGGGCTTGTACTTATCTCTCCACATGCATTTCTCCGAAGCTTCAACTAGTCATCATATCTCTCAATGGCTTTTGCAATGGTCAGAAAAAGACTTGTGTGCATCCGAAAGCATCGGTGAAAGTACATCTCCGGATAGTTTGGCCTTCGGTCAAAGTAGCCCCTCATGATATTGGCATGGCCCTCTGCTCTATCACGATTGATGTGTATGCGGCCAAACTATGATCCTCTCCTAGGTTGCGGAACATCATCACTGAAAATCATGCCTAAAATTGTGTCAAAGTCATCATCGTCTTCTTCCTCTTCGAATGACGGTGAGTCCTCCAAGACCATATCCCTAAACCTCTTCATCTACAATCAAAACGGCTGCGTTCATCGGCCGACCGGTGTCGTTTGGACCAAACTGGCGGGCGGTGACGCGAGCGAATGACCTACGGTGGCCAATAAAAAAGAAGATGCTACGAAGCAATTCGACGAATCAACAATGTTGACGGCGAGGACGTTTCACCTTGATTCCGCCGATGGCGACACGGGCCCTACGGGCTCGACGTCGGGCAGAAGGGTGACGGGGGACGGGGGAGGCCACAAGGTAGCGGCGGAGCCGGCGGGCGGTCACGGGGGGCGCGCCAGTGCAGATGCAGGGACGGGGGGGCGAGGGAGAGGCGCGACTTTTTACTTAGCCGCTGCGCGGTGAAGTATATTTAAAAAAAAGGTTGAGACCGGAGTATAGTTGTTACTCCCTTACAACGGATGGGGATCGTTTAGGTGCACGATAGAGGGATAAAACAGACTTTTTTACTTCTGTAACGCTAGATAGGAGATCGGTTAAAAATGCCCTTAGCAAAGACGTTACATTACATTCACCTTTCGAGATCGAATTCATAGATCATTTCACGCTGATAATAATTGTCAACGGTGGGGGGCGTTCAATTATGCTGGTCCACGATCTGACAAACGGGCCCACTGATTGATTTTCTTCGTCCTTGATATTGGTTGACGGGTGCGTCTTGTGGCATATGGTAGATGCAGGTACGTCCAAGAAAAATTATTAGGACGGTTGACCGGTGTTGATTTCTCTATTACTATCTCGGTATATTTTTATAAGACGTTTTAGATGACTAAATTGATGATCTAAAACGTCTTATAAAAGTTTAGGGAGAGAGTAGTAGAACTAGAAATGTTCAGGATCTGCCTCCGGTCGTGTCAACACGTCGTCTGATGTATGTATAGTGTGATGCAAAGTTGATACAGTACATGTAGTGCGAGTTGTTCCAGAACCTGCAATAAACATAGACCGCGGAAGCGTGTGCATTGATGTACTACGGTGACTCCCGGAAGATACGTCGGACAGGGACGGACTTAGCATAGCCATGCTGCGGGCCGCTGCGCAGAGCTGGTCAAGAGGAGACCAGGCAGATTATGATTTCTAACCTACATGATTATGGTACAGCTCCAGAGCTTAATGCCCAACGCGAAGTTGACTAGCTAACAACAAGAAGTGCTCGATCGTTGACAGTCAAAGAGGGTGACCTATGCCCTTGAATTATATTTTTGCCTGACGACAATGCCCTTTTATTATGAGATATGCAAGAATATATGATCATTAATTAGTGCTAGATATTTTTCATGATCCTATATCTTGTCAGCTCCACTTATATTGTACTTGTTATTTGTTATTTATTTATTGTTGAAAGAGCAAGCATGAATTCCCCTACAGACACACTGCATAGTACACACGAGAATACGCCACCCCCCCGATTAACTCAAGTTAATTACATCCAATTGTCCACGTTAGATTAGTCGTTTGCCAATCAGTTTGACGGTTCCACTCAATATTCTACCGGCAGACTGCCCTCACACGGCATGCTAGACACCCCCGATGAGGGAGTCCTGAATTGGGGGGTCCTCGGATAGTCGACCTGTTGTTTATGAGCCGGACTATATGGGCTACTTGCCGAACACTGGATGATTCGAAGGCCCGGTTTCTAGGATGGAAGCTTCGAGAAGCACGGCTTGCGCTCCACGTTTGATGTAGTAGATAGGCTTGTTTATCTCTTCGTCATGTAACCGATCATGTGTAAACCCTAGGCCTCCTTGGCATCTATATAAGCCGAAGGGTTTTAGGGTATTGAGATAGAACAACTCATTTAGGGTTAGACATACGATCTCGAGGTAGATCAACTCTGTAACCACTTACACCATCAATACAATCAAGCAGAACATAGGGTATTACCTCCATTGTAGGGTCCGAACCTGGGTAAACTCGTGTCCCCTTCGTCTCCTGCTACCGTCGATCCTAGTCTCACAGTACCTAACCGAGATCCGCCGGTTTTGACACCGACATTGGTGCTTTCATTGAGAGTTCCTCTGTGAGCGAGATGGGATCGACGCCGCGTCTTTTCATCAACAAAGAGGTCTGCAACATGGACGTTTTCGTCCCCGGGAAGATCTTCGCCTTTGGCAGCGTTGTGCTACATGCTGATTCCACCGGCCATCTAGGCCGTGTGGAGAACTTCGCCCCCGATCAGGTTAGATTTGGAAACCTAGAGTTTTCCGTCGACTCTCGAGGCGACTTGTCCCTAATCGGGCTCACGGCTTCCCCCATAGCCCCCGAGGACTCTGAGGCCTTAACCTCGAGCCCCTTCGTCGGACATGCCAATGAGGTCACCCATGACGGCAGTCCGATCTCTAATCCCAGTCTGGCCATCAAGCCATATGACCGTACATGTGTTCCTACCGAACACTCCCCATGGGTGGGCTTCATGGGGGTTAACTCCACGAGTTCTGAATAGCTGGATCTGATCGGGCCCTCAGCGGTCGACGAGGCTTTGGAGGAATTCTCGTCGATGAAGATCACCGACGATCCAGCCCCGATCTACGTCCGGCCCGGTTATAGTTCGGGTAGGGACGGATTTTTTGACCCACCCACCACCCAATTGATAGCCACCGTCGAAGACTTAACCGACGTGCTAGACTATGACTCCAAGGAGGCAGCATACATGGATGAAGAGGACCGTGCTCCCACCCCCGTTAACACTGGGAGTTGGACCGCCACTACTACATACGAAGTTTACATGGTGGAACTCCTTCCACCAACGGCGACAATATGACTCACAACGATGGTGAAAAATCGGGCAACGCGCCATCAAGGCATCGGAAATCGCACAAGCGGTCCAAAAGCAAAAAGGGAAGAAAAACTATTATCAACAACGGGGACGGTAATACCCCCACCGATCATGGCAATCCCGGTATCACTGAGCAACTGTTCGAGGGTCCGGAAGAGCCTGAGGACCAGAACGACCCCGATACCGTCAATGACCCCAAAGGCGATGATTACCTTCCCCCGATCGAGGAGGAGGACTTACTAGAAGTCGATGACCTATACATCCCTGATAACCTCGAGGACCAGGAAGAAATTAGGCAGTAGCTCATAGCAACGGCTCGCAGCCTAAAGGCCAAGGAGCGGCAACTCAAAGCCGAACAGGACGACCTCACTAATCAATGGACGAAAGTCCTCTTAGCCGAGGCAGTATACGTCACTAGTCTGTCAAACCAGCCCAAAAGCTACCATCGGAGAAGACTGTTACCACAATTCGACGATGGGCTCACTGACACTCCGTCTCCGCATCATACCCATATGAAAAGCCAGATTGTCCTCCTCATGGGTGTGACAGAGCGGGCACAGACACCGGTTATGTACCGGCGATGCCCCGAAGATAGGGTAAGGAGCCATTCGAACCCAATGACATGTTTGACCTGCGCGACGACTTAAATCACAGAGCAAGCCGTACAAGATCCATCTACGGATCCAGAGATTACTCACCGGATAGATGGGGAGAGTGTAGACCATGGTTCGACCAAAACCATAGAGCCTGGGAACGCAAGAGGCCCCATACAGACGCCGAGTATAGGCGGGACATAGCTCGAGTCAGAGGAGCGCTCACCCACTGTGCTTCATAGATGAAGTCATGCGGCATCAGTTCCTCGAAGGTTTTAAACCCGTAAATATAGAACGATATGATGGGACCACTGACCCAAATGTATGGATCGAGGACTTCCTCCTCCATATCCATATGGCACGAGGAGATGATCTCCATGCCATCAAATACTTACCTCTTAAGCTTAAGGGGCCAGCTCGACACTGGTTAAACAACCTCCCCGAAAACTCCATAGGATGCTGGGAAGACTTGCAAGACGCGTTTCGCTCTAACTTCCAAGGGACCTATGTCCGCTCGCCGGACTCTTCCGACCTTCTTAACCTCATCTAGAAGCCTGGCGAGTCTGCCCGACAGTTCTGGAATCGGTTCTTAAGTAAGAAGAACCAAATTGTCGACTGTCCGGACCCCGAGGCCATTGCCTCCTTCCGACACAATATTCGGAACAAATGGCTGGCCCGCCAGCTAGGCTAGGATAAGCCTCGGACTATGTCCGTCCTTACCTCCCTCATGACCCGCTTTTGTGTGGGCGAAGATAACTGGCTGGCAAGACGCAGCCACAATTCTGAAGATCCTGTGGCACCTGAAGCCCAAGATGGTAATTCAAAGCCAAAGCGCAATAAGAACAAACGCCGGCACAATAGCAACGACGCCGGTGACACGACAGTTAATGCTGGATTCCGCAACTCCCGACTCGGGAAGCGGAAGAAGCCACCTAAAGGCAATCATGACGGAACCACTCACCTTGAGAAGATCATGGACAGAACTTGCCAAATCCATGGAACTTCGGAAAAGCCAGCCAATCACACACACAGCAACTGCTGGGTGTTTAAACAGGCTGACAAGATACAACCCGAAGAACAGGGTAAAAGCTCGCATAGCGAGGACGAAGATGAGCCTTGGGGTCTAATGGGTGGCAGTGAGAAGAAATTCCCTCCCGAAGTCAAAACGGTGAATATGATATACGCCACCCACATACCTAAGGAGAGGAAGCGGGCCCTTCGGGAGGTCTATGCTGTGGAGCCCGTAGCTCCGAAGTATAACCCATGGTCAGCATACCCGATCACTTTTGACCGGCGAGACCGTCCGACCAGTATCCGTCATGGGGGCTCAGCTGCCCTCGCCCTGGATCCCATTATAAGATGGGTATCTGTCGTGGTTTTGTCACAGAAGATGTCCGAGGACTTAAGTTCGAGGCCATCGCTAAGGTGATGGACTCAAAGGGGTTGGTTGGGACGAAGGACACGAGTTTACCCAGGTTCAGCCCCTTCGGAAGAGGTAAAAACCTACGTCCTGCTTGCGTTGTATTGATTGGAGTATCGATTACAAGGGAGCGGATTTGCTTGACCTAGTTCTCGATCAGTTGGTTTCTGTCTAAGTTGCCCCGGGTCTCGCCGTTATATAGGAGGTCAAGACCACGGGTTACATGAGTCTCATACCGACTCTTACAACGTATCTAATTCTACCTCTATGTCGCCTTGCCTTCCTAGGCAAGCTGTCTTCGGGCGGCTTAACCGCCCGGGTCTTCATGCCTTCTCCCGTTTAGGCCTTGCCTTGGCACATCTTGGTAAGCCGCCATATGTCTAGGCTCATGTCTCTAGGCCCATCTGCCTTGGTCTAGATTATGAGCCGCCAGGTATGACCCGGCCCCACCTGGGCGGGTCTTACCACGGGGTTATATCCCTAACATTAGGCCCCAGGTTGATTTGAGCTTGCTCATGTCAATCGTCCATTTTACTTGGCGGCGAGTCTCACTCTTCATCACCTGAAAGTAAGATATGTAACCCGCCATGATGTCATGCCGGATTTGCCAAAAAGATTCCCTGACGACCACAACGGATCTTTCATCATTAAACTGACGGCCCGAAAATCGAGGCGCCCGTCTCGATCGGTCAGTTTCGGTCGCCTTGATTCCCATGCCCGTTTCCTCTTTTTAGCCTCTTAAATAGGATCGCGAAGGGTCCTTCTCATTTTCTCCACTTCCTACACCTCTTCTTCTTCCTCTCGACGTTGTCGCCTCCGAGCTCTCTCGCTCCAGTGAAGCTTCGTCGCCGTCATCGCCCGAGGCCGCTGCATCAACCTGAACGTACCAGAGCATTGCCTGCATCCATCGCCTCACTTCTGGTACATCATTCTCCATCCCCTAGATCTGTAGCTTAGGGCAAAAAGTCCATGGATTTCTTCAGTCCGCGAGTTCTTCCTAAGGCCAAATGACATAATACCCAATGAATCTTGTAATGAATCTCTTCCTGTTGCGGTAAACCGTAGGAAATCACCAATAACTTAAGACAGATCAGTAGTTGCTTCCTTCTACTGCCCACGAATATCGCCAGTTCCTCCATTCGTCGTCAGGTTTAGAATAAATCTGCTTTTTCCTCTGTTCGTAGATCTGTCACTCCAAAGATAATATGTGAATCCCGTTTTCCACACTTAGCTATATTTTGCTCTGTTGTCCTACAACGTAACCCGCCATCAAACTTCCGGCTCTCGTCATGAACTGCACCGACGGCTTAGCTTCGTAGAAATTTAGATTTCTTCAGCCGCCCTTAGTTGTCTGTCACCTTCTAACTCGCCGTGCAATGTTACTTTCCATAGTTTTAAGACGCCATTATGCCTCGTGTGTCCTCTTCCTGTAACTGGGTCGGCTCTGTAGTTGATGAGGAATTTTTGAAGGATTTCATAGACGCGGGGACCTTACCATCCAAAGATGTCATCCATTGGTGGGTTCCAGGCAATGAGAAGAAACTCATCCCCCAAGAGGGCGAAGTAGTCATATTCGCGGACCACCTTGTACATGGTTTCAGCTCGCCCGACTCTTAATTTTTTCGAGATGTCCTTCATTTTTTCAAGCTGCATACTCAAGATATTGCACCCAATTCCGTCTCAAACATGTGCAACTTCCAAATTCTCTGTGAAGTTTACTTACAAGAAGAGCCATCGGTCGACCTCTTCCGTGAGTTCTTCTATGCCAACCGCCAGACAGAAGTGGCAGCCAGCCCAAGCTTGGAGCTCGACGGGATCTCTATTCAAAGAAGACGGGATATGACCTTTCCGTCTGTTCGAATGCCGAGTCATCCTAAGGACTGGAACAAAACCTGGTTTTATTGCAAAGACACCTCTCCGGAGGGAGAACGTCCATTGCCGGGTTATCATCCTACCCGACTCCGCACCAATACTGAACTCCCGAACCGGATGTCGGCCTCTGAGCGGGCGAAGTATGCTCTGTCTTATGCCAAAATTAGAGCCCTCATGGCCAATGGTCTGACAGGAATGGATCTAACCCGCTGCTGGATCTCTTGGAGAGTCATGCCCGTGAGCCAAAGAAGTCATCTCATGTGCGAATACACGGGTGATGACAATGACCCCCTCTGCTTTAATCCTACCACGTTGTCAGAAGATAACATCGTTGCTGCCATCAAAAGCCTCGTCCATGAGTCTTAAGGATCTTGCCGCGCCATTGGATGACCACCTTTCTGTGCCGCAAACCACGCCCTATACGTAAGGGCAACTCTTGATCTCCTTACTTTTGTGTTACCTATTCATGTATGTCTGCAATCTTAACCTCTTCTGGTGGCTTGTACTTTCAGGCTAACTCCGGCTTCTGGAAGAAGAAATACGTTCCTCCTCCAAAAAATCTAAGGAAAAGACCGTTGGCCAAAAGAAGAAGATTGTCCCTCAAGAGAAACCTGAGGTTGACGATTCAGAGGTAGAACTTGCCTCTCTTGACCGTCTCACTATGCACCTTACTGACAATAATGACTTCACAGAACGAGACAGAGACAAGCCACGTCAACGTTCCTGAGGTAACATATGTATCATCTGACTCAAACATCTTGCACCACAGAAGATACCGCGGGTCGTCCGAGAAGTCCCATTTTCTCATCCTCTTGCTTACTTAGGCCCCAACTTTCTTTTGAAAAAGCAACAGCAACTCTCCCGACGCCAGACCCGGAGCGCCGGCTCTGAAGATCTTATGGTCGGCTTATCTCACTCTCCGGTTCAACAGAAACGGCTGGCTGAGGTATTTGTTTTACTTGGTTTAATTTTGTCAACCTTGCCCTATAATCTTTACTCTGTCTTTATAATGCTTTAACTGCTTCCAGGAATCGCCCCCTTCATCAGGCGACTCAATGGCAACCAAGCTCCCGCCTCTGAAGATCAACCCAGAGTATGTGCTTTCATGCTGCCATCCTATCTTTGTTATCCTTAAACTTTATGCAATAACCTTCTATGCCTTCCAAGGCTCAAGCAAAACGAAGGAAAACCGTCGGGTCTACCTCAGCCCCCACTGCCCAAGAACCGGAGCCTGCCAAACCAGACTCTCCTGCAGCCTCCAAGGATGTGCCTGAAGACGCTCGTCATTCTGTCGAGCCGGTGGCTCAGGAGACGGCAACTGAAAGCCCTCCAAGGACCAACTCTAAGCCGCCGAGCCCTTCAACGGTTGTTGACGATTCAGTTATTCCGGACGTCACCATTACCGGTACCGGCTTTCGAACTCCTGAACCTCGTGTGTTGACAAAGCACACTGAGAAAACTGAAGCCTCTGACAAGCTGGACCTTGAGCTCCCCATGCTGGAGAAGTTAACTGCTGATGAGCAACACGCCGGTTATCTGATGAAGCTTGTCAAGCCGATGAAGAAAAAATATGAGGTACTCCTTCCTTCCCTTATATCCCTATATAGCCCCCAAGAGCCGGTTTAATATTTGTTAATGGTAAACTGGGTCTTCCAATCCATGCCTGAAGTAAAACCACTTAGCCTGCAGCCCCCAAGTATCAACTTAATATGTAAATATTGAGCCGGTACTTAGTTTTAAGTAGTTGATCAAATGTAGCCCCCAAGTTCGGGTCAGTATAGAAATAATGGGCCAAACTTCCTTGTAGATTTGAACAAAGAGCCAAACATAGCCCCCCAAGTGTCGGCTTATCTTTGACAAATATGAGCCGGAACTTCATTGTAGATTTCAACAAAGAGCCAAATGTAGCCCCCAAGTGCCAGCTTATCTTTGACAAATATGAGCCAGAACTTCATTGTAGATTTCAATAAAAAGCCAAATGTAGCCCCCAAGTGTCGGCTTAATTTGATGAAGATGAGTCGGGACTTACTTGTAGTTTGTAGTCTTGGAGAACAAATAGACATTAGCCCCCAAGTGTCGAGTATATTGCTTGCAATCTACTTTAGACTTGCATTATATTTGTTAACTTAATCATCTGGCAACATGTTACCCTGGCAACTTACCCCTCTTTTACTTTTTGTCTGCCATAGGAAGCTTTAAACAATGTCGAGTCTGAACTGACCGGCTTAAAGAGCAATCTGGCCTCCCAACAAGCCGCCAGGAGTGCAGCAGAGGAGAAGTGTCAGCTTGCGGCCGAAGAGCTTACCAAAGCTAAATCTGAGCTTGTTGCGTTCAAAAAAACTGCTGAGGCGGAGCAAACTGCTCTGACCAAACATGCAGATGACGCTGATGAGCGACTCATGGTCGTATCAAATGAGTTGCAATCCTTGAAGCACCATATCGCCAAGATGACATCCGCTATCTTTGGTAAGTACTAAATACTCAATAAATCTTGTTGCTTGAAAAGTTACATAGGCGGCTTATAACATAAAATCCGTCTTGTGTAGGTCAAAGAAGTCGTCAACTTGGTGCTGACAGCCTATTACAGCTGAAAGTTGTCTATACTTTGTCAAAGCAATTGTATTGCGGTACTCTTTGCACTATTAGGGCTATACTAAACAAGGAAAGCATCCCCAAGTTCATGAAGGGAGTCATAGAGATGTTGTCAACTCTGCCAAAGCAAATTGAGGAACTCAAAAAATCATCCGCCAGGAAGGGAGCCATTGCAGCAATAAGCCGGGCTTTGGCCTTTGCCCCAGAGCTAACTCCTGAAGAGATGATGGATGGCTTTCCATCAAAGAAGGATGACGGCTCAGAATTCACAGAAGCCGCCTATGTTCATTGTATGAAGGCCTCCAGGGTTCTTGCATCAGTGTTAGCGGAAGAAGTGAACCTGACAACATATCAGGTGGCTTACAATGCTGAGAACAAGCAAGTGCGTGGCCCAACCTTCGAGGTGAGGGATTTAACTCTAGCACACCGTAAGCATCTCTTTGCTCCTGACATTGAGCCATCTCCCCTCTTTGAAGAGGCAAACTTTGAAGCTTTAACCAACTGCAACTGGGACGTGGAAAATCTCCAGATTGAGGAGGTCGAAGACCCACCGCAGGGTAACCCGCTGTCCAGCTGATCAATTTGATAATGCCATGGATAATCCGGCTTTCGTGACCCGCCGAATTTTGGGGCGTGCAAAAAACTTTAAGCCATTGCTTTTGAGCTCTGTGGAGAGCATTGTAATAGGCCTTTAGTAAAAACTTTGTCTTGCCTGAACTGTGCCATCGTACTCATAGGAAATGGCACAGCTTTAACATATTGTGCCCGCCTTGTGCTTCTATTCATACCAGATGTCGTGGCGGCTCTTCTTGAGAAAACCAACCTGTGAGAATAGAATATGTTCCATACTGTTAGTAGGGCGGCTTAGAATAGCACAATCCAGAGATGTTATATCTTTCTTGATTTGTTTTTTGAATTTTTTTAAACAACTCATGTGCCGGTTCTTCTGGGTGGACTCGCTAATTAAAACTCCTAATCAGTACAGGGTCTCTATCGAGATTGGCCGTCAATTTCTTAGAACGGCTTAGGGTCTCTAAGCGAGATTAACTAATAGGAAGTGCAACGTCCTAGAAAGAGACACGGCAGGGCATGAGTACTCTGGTAGCTCATAAACTGCCTCTCACGTGACATAAATCCATCGTTTTAACCTTAAATAGTGCACGGTCTTTAAAAGATTAACTGTCTAAGAGTACGAATGGGCCACATAGCGGAGAGTCGGTAATAGATGAGAGAGTTTATCCTCACTTTTCGTAAGCCGGCCCTCACGTGACAAGAACCGCCGGTTTAACCTTAACCAGTATAAGGTCTCTAACGAGATTGGCCGTCAATTTCTTTGAACTAGCTCAGGGTCTCTAAGCGAGATTAATTGGTAAGAGTTCGGCGGGTCACATAGCGGAGCAGCATCAGCTTACATGCAGGTTTAACTCTGGTGGCTTATGAGCCGACCAAGAGGGTATGTAGGCTAAACCCGGTGGGTTGGAAGCCCCCAAATGACCTTGTTGACAGAGTCAACTATTTGGCTTAAGAGCCGATCAATAGGGTGTGATAAGCTAAACCTGATGGGTTGGGCGCCCCCTAGATGACCTTGCTGATGGAGACAACCATTTGGCTTAAGAGCCGATCAATAGGGTGTGATAAGCTAAACCCGGCGGGTTGGAAGCCCCCTAGATGATCTTTTTGCACAACTTGAGATATGCGAAATGGCAGAGGCCCCGGCTTGTGGGGATGCCAACTTTATTCGTATATATCTATGATATGTACAATGATGGTGTACAATGTCAAGTCTCCACGACTCAGGTATAGTAAGGCCACAGATGAGCTATGTTCCACGGCCGGCGGGTCTCCTGCCCAGAAGTGCTTGACTCGTCTCGTATGTTAATTAGGTAATACGACCCATTGTTGAGATTTCTACTGACCACGAAAGGTCCTTCCCATGGAGGGGATAACTTGTGTGCATCTGTCTCATCTTGAATCAACCACAACACTAAGTCGCCTTCTTGAAACGTCCGAGTCTTAACTCTACGTCTATGATAGCGACGCAGGTCTTGCTGATAAATCGCCGATCGAGCCACCGCCAGATCACGCTTTTCCTCCAAGGCATCCAACGCGTCTTGACGTGCTGTTTCATTATCCGCATCAACATAAGCCGCCACCCGTGGAGAGTCATGGCATATATCGCTTGGTAACATGGCTCCGCACCATAAACCATGAAGAAGGGCATTTAGCTCGTTGACCTGTTGGGAGTAGTTCTGATGCTCCATAAGACGGACGGCAACTCCTCTACCCAACAACCCGGCGTTCGCTGCAATGGAACCATAAGCCGGGGTTTGATAGCTCTCAAGATTTCCTGGTTAGCACGCTCTGCCTGACCATTTGATTGCGGATGAGCAACCGCAGAAACGTCAAGTCGGATGTGCTCACTTTCACAGAACGCTTGCATAGCCCCCTTGGATAAGTTCATACCATTATCTGTGATGATACTGTGAGGGTAACCGAAGCGGTCGATCAGCTTTTTAGTAAATTGAACCGATGTAGCCGCATCGCACTTGCTGACCGGCTCAGCTTCTACCCACTTGGTAAATTTGTCCACGGCCACCAAGAGGTGGGTCTTCTTGTCCTTGGATCTCTTGAAAGGCCCAACCATATCAAGTCCCCAGATTGCAAACGGCCAGGTAATTGGAATCATGTGCAACTCCTGAGTCGGGACGTGAGCATGTCGGCCGAACTTCTGACATCCATTTCACTTGCAAACCAAGTCTTCCGTGTCCTTATGAGCCATCAACCAGAAGAAGCCATGTCTAAAAGCCTTGGCTACGGGAGATTTTGAGACGGCGTGATGACCACAATCGCCAGCATGAATTTCATTCAAAATTTCCTTGCCTTCCTTAGGTGAGACACATCGTTGAAAGACGCCAGTGACGCTGCACTTATGTAACTCACCGTTGATGATTGTCATAGACTTAGACTGCCTGATGATCTGCCTTGCCAGATTTCATCCTCGGGTAAATCGCCACGGGTCAAATACGCCAGATAAGGCATAGTCCAATCGGGAATAGCATGTAGAGCCGCCACCAGCTACCCCTCCGGGTCAGGTATAGCCAGGTCTTCCTTTGAAGGTAACTTAACTGATGGGTGATGTAGTATGTCTAAGAAAACATTAGGTGGTACCGTCTTACGCTGAGAGCCCAGTCTGGAGAGTGTGTCGGCCGCCTCGTTCTTGTGACGATCAACATGATACACTTGATAACCTTTGAAATGACCAGCAATGACATCCACCGCCTGATGATAAGCCACCATCCGCGGGTCCTTGGAATCCCAAGTACCTGAAACTTGCTGGGCCATGAGGTCTGAGTCGCCGAGACACCTAACTCAGCTCAGGTTCATCTCCTTAGCCACCCGGAGGCCATGAAGCAGAGCCTCATACTCACCTGCATTGTTAGTACAAGGAAACATTAGCCTTAGCACATAATAGAACTTGTCACCTTTGGGGGAAGTTAAGACAACCCCTGCCCTTGATCCTTCTAGTTTCCTGGATCCATCAAAGTGGATTGTCCAATACGTGTTATCCGGCTTTTCCTCGGGCGCTTGACACTCCATCTAGTCGTTTATGAAATCCACTAAGGCTTGCGACTTGACCGCCGCGCAAGGCACGTTTTTCAGATTAAGAGATCCAAGCTCCAATGCCCACTTAGCAATCCTGCCGATGGCTTCTCTGTTTTGAATTATGTCTCCCAACGGGGCAAAGCTAACCACTGTGAGCTGGTGCCCTAGGAAGTAATGCTTCAGCTTACGATTGGCCATGAACACCCCATATACCAGTTTCTGCCAATGTGGATACCTCTGCTTGGACTCTGTCAGGATTTCACTGATATAATAAACCAGCCTTTGAACCGGATATTCCTTCCCCACCTCCTTACGCTCAACAATGATCGTGGCGCTGACTGCCCTGTTATTAACCGCCACGTATAAGAGCAAAGGTTCCTTCTCAGCCAGAGCCGCTAAGACTGGCGGCTCTATGAGCTGCCTCTTGAGGGCCTCAAATGCTTCACCCGCCGCCACACTCCAGACAAAGTTGTTTGTCTTCTTCATCATCTGGTACAAAGGGATGGCCTTCTCACCAAGGCGGCTTATGAATCGGCTTAACGCAGCGATCCATCCCGCCAGGCGCTGAACATCATTGATGCATGCCGGCTCAGACACGGAAGTGATAGCCTTCATCTTATCTGGAGTAGCCTCAATGCCATGCCCAGAGACTAGAAACCCCAAGAGCTTGCCTGCAGGAACACCGAAAATAGACTTAGTCGGGTTAAGCATCATCTTTTGGACCCGTAAGTTGTCAAAAGTCTCCTTCATGTCATCAAGTAGAGTCTCCTTCTTCCTGGACTTAATCACAATATCATCCACGTATGCATGAACGTTGCGCCCAATTTGGCTGTGAAGACAGTTTTGCACACAATGCTGATAAGTCGCCTGGGCACTCTTGAGCCCGAAAGGCATGGACACATAGCAAAAGGCACCAAAAGGCGTGATGAAAGCCGTCTTCTCTTGGTCCTTGACTGCCATCTTGATCTGATGATAACCAGAATAAGCATCCAGGAAACATAAACTCTCACAACCCGCCATTGCATCGATGATCTGGTCGATACGGGGGAGAGCAAACGGGTTAGCCAGACAGGTTCTGTTAAGATCCATGTAATCCACACACATACGCCACATGACGTTCTTCTTAAGGACTAGCATCGTTTTGGCAAGCCACTCTGGGTGAAACACTTCAAAGATGAAACTCGCCGCCAGGAGCCGGGACACCTCTTCCCCAATGGCCTTACGCCTTTCTTCATTGAATCGCCGTCGGAACTGTTTGACCAGCTTAAATTTAGGATCCACATTAAGGTGGTGCTCAGCGAACTCTCTCGATACACCCGGCATGTCAGACGGTTTTCATGCAAAGATGTCCCGATTCTCACGGATGAATTCGATGAGCATGCTTTCCTATTTGGGATCCATGTTGGCCCCAATAGTAAACTGTTGAGATGAGTTGCCCGGAGTAAAATCTACTATCTTAGTGTCATCCGCCGAAACTTGAGGGGCGGCTCTGATTCTGTGGTGGACTTTTTGAGCGGAGTCATGTCCTCTGGGTCAACATTTTCCTTATAGAACTTGAGCTCTGCTTATGCGCACTTGACTCTGCATAAGCTGCATCTCCTTCCTCACACTCAATAGTCATCTCCCGATCACCATGAACTGTAATCGTCCCTCTTAGACCCGGCATTTTGAGCTATAAGTAAACATAGCAAGGCCTAGCCATGAACTTGGCGTAAGCCGGACGTCCAAACAGGGCATGATATTGACTTTTGATCTTGACCACCTCAAAACACAAGGTATCCACCCTATAGTTGTATTTGTCACCAAAGGCGACTTCCAAAGAGATCTTACCCACTGGATAAGCTAATTTGCCAGGCACCACACCATGAAAGACCGTCGAGGAAGGCCTAAGATCCTTATCAAGCAGCTTCATCCGGTGGAAAGTGTCATAGTACAAAATATTGATGCTGCTGTCACCATCCATAAGCACTTTGGTAAAAACATATCCTCCAACTTGGGGGGCAACTACCAACGCCAGCCACCCGGGGTCATCAACATGCGACGGGTGATTTTCTCTGCTCTAGGTTATGTCGTACTCAGACCACTTCAAGTATTGCGGGAGAGCCGGTGTGATGGCATTGACCGCCTGCTTACGCAACTTCTGGTCTCGCCTGTTAAGGTCGGTTGTAAAAACATGATACTGAACCGAGCTGAGCTGCTTCACATTAATCTGATACCTAGACTGGTTATTTTGGTGCTGATTATTGCCACCAGATTGCTGATGATGCCCTCGTTGATTGCCCTGGCCCTGGTAGCCGGATCCTGAGCCGCCAGACCCTAGGCTAGCACCTGACCCGCCTGGCCCTGAGCCGCCTGGCGGGCCACCACCATTGTTGTTATGCTACCGCACACTGTAATCCCGAAACTTTTGCATAACGTGGCAATTCCTCCACGTGTGACCCGCCACCCTATCGGGTCGGCTGTGCTCTGGACAAGGTTTATTGAGCATCTCCTCCAAATTAAAAGGAGTTTTACCCGTATTAAAGGGTTGTCTGAAGTTCCCGTTGCCCTTAGCGTGATTGTTCCCGGCGGTGGTGTTGGCCACCAATTCTGACCCGCCATCTGGGTTCTTCCTTTTGCTCTGGTTGCCATTGCCTGCCGGACCCTTGCCATTGTTATTCTTCTTGCTCTGACTAGGCTTCTCCTCGTCAGAGCCTGGATCCTTCGTATTGTCAGAGTCGGCATACTTCGTGAGAGCCCCCATGAGCTCCCCCATGTCCTGACACGAGCGCTTGAGCTGGCCAAGCTTCTGCTTGAGAGGCGTAAAGTGGCAATTCTTCTCCAGAATCAAAACTGCTTGAGCCGCCATAATCTGTTCGGACGAGTGGATGATGGTTGAGACCCGTCGGACCCAACGATGAGCTGACTCATTCTCTTGTTGCACACAATGATCCAAATCCACAATCGTCATGGGCTGCTTGCACGTTCCTTGGAAATTTTTGATGAACTTCGCCTTTAACTCAGCCCAGGAATTAATGGTGTTGGGTGGCAAGCCCTTCAACCACGTGCGAGCCGACCCTTCCAGCATCATGATAAAATACTTGGCACATGCTGCGACATTGACGTGTAACATCTCCATCGCCAGCTCATAGCTCTCAATCCACGCCTCCGGAGGCAGGTCGGTAGTGTAATTTGGGATCTTGCGAGGGCCCTTGAAATCGTTCGGCATACGCTCGTTCCGTAAAGCCAACACTAAGAACAACACTCCCACGGCCCTGGTGGTCACTTCTGCTCCTACGAAGATGGAAGACGCAGGTTCTTGATGGGCCGCCGCCGCTGCCAAAGCCGCCGCCTCGCGCTGTGCCCTCGCCCGGTCCAGCAGCTCCTGAGCATCCAGAACCGCCTGGTCATCTCTGTTGGAAATATGCCCTAGAGGCAATAATAAATTAGTTATTATCATATTTCCTTGTTCATGATAATCGTTTATTATCCATGCTATAATTGTATTGATCGGAGACTTAGACTTAGATGCTATAGATGTGATCAACCTTCGGGATTAGTGATGAACCTAAATAAATGTTATTTGGTGTTTTGCGTTGAGCATGAACGTGATTAGATCAGGTTTATTGCAACACGGTTATTCATTTAAGTTAGAGAATAATGGTTATTCTGTTTACATGAATAATACCTTTAATGGTCATGCACCCAGTGAGAATGGTTTGTTGAATCTTGATCGTAGTAATACACATGTTCATAACATTGATGCCAAAAGATACAAAGTTAATAATAATAGTACCACATACTTGTGGCACTGCCGCTAAATGTCATATTGGTATAAAATGCATGAAGAAACTCCATGCTGATGAATATTTGGACTCATTCGATTTCGAATCGGTTGAGACATGCGAACCATGCCTCTTGGTCAAGATGACTAAGGACCCCGTTTTCTAGTTTGATGGAGCGGGCAAGTGATTTATTGGAAATGATACATGTTGATGTATGCAATCCAATGAGTCTTATAACGTGCGGTGGATATTGTTTTTTCATACCTTCACTGATGATTTGAGTAGATATAGTGTATATTTACTTAATGAAACATAAGTCTGAATCATTTGAAAGGTTCAAGCAAATTCAGAGTGAAGTTTAAGATCATCGTGACAAGAAGAAATGTATGTGATATGATCATGGAGGTGAATATCTGAGTTATGAGTTTGGCATACAACTTTAGACAATGTGCAAGTTGTTTCACAACACACGCCACCTGGAATACCATAGCGTTATGGTGTGTCCGAAGGTCATAGTCGTGCTCTATTGGATATGGTGCGTGCTATGATGTCTCTTATCGTTTTGCTACTATAATTTTGGGGTTATGCATTAGAGACAACTACATTCACTTTAAATAAGGCACCATCTAAATCTGTTGAGATGACACCGTGTGAATTATGGTTTGATAGAAACCTAAGCTGTCATTTCTTAATGTTTGGGGTTGCGACGCTTGTGTGGAAAAATGTTTTCACCTAATGAGCTCAAACCCAAAGCGGACAAATGCATCTTCATAGATTACCCTAAGAATAGTTGGGTGAACCTTCTATCTCACATCCAAGCATAAAGTGTTTGTTGCTAAAATGGGTCCTTTCCCGAGAAAAAGTTCTCTCAAAAGAATTGAGTGGGAGGAAGATAGAACTTGATGAGGTTGTTGAACCTTTGTTCAACCAGAGAGTAGCGCAGCGTAGGAAGATGTTTCTATGAAGCCTACGTTAGTTGAAGAGGAAGTTAATGATGATGATCATGAAGCTTCGGATCAAGTTACTATCAAACCTCGTTTGTCGACAAGGATGTGCACTGCTCCTGAGCGGTATGACAACCCTATCTTGGAGGTCATGTTGTTGGACAACGACGAACCTATGAGCTATGGAGAAGTGATGATGGGCCCGGATTCCGACAAATGGTTAGAGGCCATGAAATCCGAGAAAGGATCCATGTATGAAAACCAAGTATAGACTTTGGTAGACTTGCTCGTTGGACGGCAGGTCATTGAGTACAAATGGTCCTTTAAGATGAAGACAGACGCTGATGGTGAATGTCACCATTTATAAAGCTCGACTTGTCGCAAAGAAGTTTCCGCCAAGTTCAAGGAGTTGACTGCGATGAGACTTTCTCACTCGCAGCGATGCTAAAGTCTGTTGGAATTATGTTAGCAGTTGCTGCATTTTTCAATTATGAAATCTGGCAGATGGATGCCAAAACATCGTTTCCTTCCTTAAGGAAAGGTTGTATGAGATACAACGAGAAGGTTTTGTCAGTCCTAAAGATGCTAAAAGGTGTGCAAGCTTCAGTGATCCTTCTATGAACTGAAGCAAGCATCTCGGAGTTGGAATATACACTTTGATGAGGTGATCAAAGTTTTTGAGTCTATACAAAGTTTATGAGAAACTTGTATTTACAATAAAGTGAGTGGGAGCACTATAGAGTTTCTGGTAAGCATATGTGGTTGACATATTGTTGATCGGTAATGATGTAGAATTTCTGGAAAGCATAAACGGTTGTTTGAAAAGAGTTTTTCAAAGGAAGACCTGGATAAAGCTACCTAATTGTTGAGCATCAATATCTATAGAGATAGATCAAGTTGCTTGATGAGACTTTCAATTAGTACATACCTTGACAAGATTTTGAAAGAGTTCAAAATGGATCAGTCAGAGAAAGAGTTCTCGCCTGATTTGTAAGGTGTGAAGTTGAGTGAGACTCAAAGCTCGACAACGGCAGAACAAAGAGAAAGGACGAACGTCATCCCCTATGCCTTAGCCATAGGCTCTATATTATGCCATGTTGTGTACCGCACCTGGTGTGTGCCTTGCCATTAGTATGTCAAGGGGTACAAAAGTGATCCAGGAGTGGATCACTCGACAGCGGTCGAGATTATCCTTAGTAACTAAAAGACTAAGGAGATGTTTCTCGATTATGGAGGTGATAAAGAGTTCATCGTAAAGAGTTATGTCGATGCAAGATTTAACACCAATCCGGATGACTCGTAGTAGCAATCTGGATACGTATAGTGGAGCAGCCATTTGGAATAGTACCAAGTGGAGTGTGGTAGCAGTGTTTACGGTTTGACATAGAGATTTGCAAAGTACACAAGGATCTGAATGTCGCAGACCCGTTGACTATAAGATCTCTCTCACATGCAAAGCATGATCGAGCACCAGAACTCATTGGGTGTTAGATTCATAACAATGCGAATCACATGGTGATGTGAACTAGATTATTGACTCTAGTGCAAGTGGGAGACTATTGGAACTATGCCCTAGAGGCAATAATAAATTAGTTATTATCATATTTCCTTTTTCATGATAATCGTTTATTATCCATGCTATAATTGTATTGATCAGAGACTTAGATGCATGTGTGGATACATAGACAAAACCATGTCCCTAGTATGCCTCTAATAGACTAGCTCGTTGATCAAAGATGGTTAAGGTTTCCTAGCCATGGACATGAGATGTCATTTGATAACGGGATCACATCATTAGGAGAATGATGTGATGGACAAGACCCAAACTACAAACGTAGCATATGATCGTGTCAGTTTAATGCTATTGTTTTCTGCATGTCAAGTATATGTTCCTATGACCATGAGATCATGCAACTCACTGACACCGGAGAAGTGCCTTGTGTGTATCAAACATTGCAACATAAGTGGGTGACTATAAAGGTACTCTACAGGTATCTCCGAGGGTGTCTGTTGGGTTGGCATGGATCAAGACTAGGATTGGTTACTCCGTGTGACGGAGAGGTATCTCAAGGCCCGCTCGGTAATACAACATCACAACAAGCCTTGCAAGCAATGTGACTAAGTGTTAGTCACGGGATCTTGTATTACAGAACGAGTAAAGAGACTTGCCTATAACAAGGTTGAACTAGGTATGAAGATACCGACGATAAAATCTCGGGCAAGTAACATATCGAAGAATAAAGGGAACATCATACGGGATTAACTGAATCCTTGACATAGAGGTTCGAACGATAAAGATCTTCGTAGAATATGTGGGAACCAATATGGGCAATCAGGTCCCATTATTGATTATTGACTGTAGAGGTGTCTCGGTCATGTCTACATAGTTCTCGAACCCGTAGGGTCTGCACACTTAAGGTTTGGTGACGTTTCGGTAGTATAGAGTTATGGATGGTGGTGACTGAAGGTTGTTCAGAGTCCCGGATGAGATCCCGGACATCACGAGGAGCTCCGGAATGGTCTGGAGGTAAATAATGATATATAGGAAGTCCTATTTTGGTCGCCGAAAAAGTTTCGGGCTCATCGGTAGTGTACCGGGAGCGCCGGTAGTGTACCGGGAGACCATCGGGAGGGGTATTTCGACCCAAGAGGCTACATGGGCTGTGGGAGAGTGAATACCAGACCTTAGTGGGCTGGTGGAAGTCCCACACAAGGCCCATGCGGTTGGGAAGAAAAACCCAAAGAGAAAAAGGTGGAAAAAGGCAAAAAGGCCAAAATAAGGAGGAGTCCTAGTCCGACTAGGATTGGAGGAGGATTCCTCCTCTCCTCCCACTTCGGCTGAATCCTAGAGGGCTTGGCCCTTGCGCCAAGTCTCCTCCTCTCTTCCTCTTATATATACTAGAGGTTTTAGGGGTTTTGCACTAGATTTTTAGCCACATGCTACCCGTTCCTCTAATGCATAGTTTCTCCTCTAGATCGGTTTTCTGCAGTGCTTAGGCGAAGCCCTGCCAGCATTGCTCCACCACCATTGCCGCAACACCGTCGCGCTGCCAGAGAACTCTTCTACCTCTCTGCTCCCTCTTGCTGGATCAACAAGGCGGAGATCGTCATCAAGTTGTACGTGTGCTGAACGCGGAGGTGTCGTCCGTTGGGCGCTAGATCGGAAGGACCGTAATCAAGATTGCCAGACGGATCGTGATGAGATCGCGTGACGGATCGTGATGAGTTCGCGGGACAGATCGTGATTGGATCGTGGGACGGATCATGATGAGATCACGGGACGCTCGGCGATTTGGATCGCGAAGATGTTCGACTACACCAACCGCGTTTCTTAACGCTTCCCGCTTAGCGATCTACAAGGGTATGTAGATCCACTCTCCCTCTCGTAGATGCTCATCACCATGGATAGATCTTGCGTGTGTGTAGGAATTTTTTTGTTTCCCATACAATGTTCCCCCAACAATCTTGTGGTGGGTCCCGGTGCCGATCACTGCTAGAAACCGCCGGCGACTGATACCGTCGGCTAAAGTTGCGGCTGGGGATGGGGGTTGAATGCACGTGACTCCGGCTGTAGGTGTACTTCTCCTGCTAGGCCATCGTTGTATGCAGGTATCCAATAGCATTCCGCACCTCTTCTGCGAAGGGCGCCTCGTTCGGGATAAGGATCGTCCTAAGCTGGGTCGCTGCCGCCACCATGTTCGCCGCCGGGTTTGAATAATGACCTGTCGGCATTGGGAAAGCCATTGGTGAGGCCTGGTTCCGTCGGGGCAGGTTAATATGTTGTTGTTGAGACGCCGGCCGACTCTCGGGCGCTTCCTCTGTCTGTCCCGTTCTCGGCGTGTTAAAAAGATTCATGGCCTCGAACTGTTCCGGCAAGCGGGACTGATGCCTCAGTCGTTGAACCGCCGTTGTAGATTGCTGCTCCAACTCAAGGCAAAAAGCTTTCTTCTTAAGGCGTTGTGCCTCCGCATCCATCTGAACCTTCAGCATGCTGATACCTTGTTGGACTTCAGTCATCTGGTCCTTTATCCTTGTGATCTCTGCGTTTCGGGCGGCTTGATTCTCCGCCATGACTTTAGTTGCCATCGGGGCTGTAAGCTCATCCATTAGATCCAGAAGAACTTGAGCCGGCAGTGGGTCGGCCCTTGACCCGGCTGCCATGGTTGCTGTACTGCTCGGGCCTGGTGCTGAACCCGCCATGAAGACGGTCGCATGCATCAGTGGCCCATGGTCTCTGGCTCATGATACTTCAACCCGGGGTAAAGCTCGTCGTAGCCCCCAAGCCTGCCATCGTGAAGCTGGTAGATTGATTCTGTCTCTCCTCTCGAAGACCCATCCTCTGAACAGACGAGAGTTTCCTACGACATGGAATCCTCAAGGTCCATACCCTAAGTGAAGCCGACGAAGACATGCTTCCTGTCCGGGTTAGCACGGGTGGGTCGCATGTGTCGGGCGGGTTGCATGCGCCGAGCCGGCTCGACGATGTTGGTGCAGACGTCCGGTCCGGGTGTAGATCTGCTGACCTTGACGATGAAAACATGGATTCCACCAAAAGGAATCCGGAAACTGTACTCGACAGAGTTAGCCTCAGGGCCCAGCCGGCATCATCGATATAGAGCCGGCCGCGGCGACTTTTTGTTCATCCTGCCAACCACGTGCCCCTCGATCCCTGGGAGAGATCCCTTTGAGAACTCAACACCACCGAGCGCTAGCCCCACGGTGGGCGCCAACTGTCGTGGTTTTGTCACGGCAGATGTCCGAGGACTTAAGTTTGAGGCCATCGCTAAGGTGATGTACTCAAAGGGGTTGATTGGGACAAAGGACACGAGTTTACCCAGGTTCAGCCCCTTCGGAAGAGGTAAAATCCTACGTCCTTCTTGCGTTGTATTGATTGGAGTATCGATTACAAGGGAGCGGATTCAATTGACCTAGTTCTCGATCAGTTGGTTTCTGTCTAAGTCGCCCCGGGTCTTGCCTTTATATAGGAGGTCAAGACCACGGGTTACATGAGTCTCATACCGACTCTTACAACGTATCTGATTCTACCTCTATGTCGCCTTGCCTTCCTGGGCAAGCCATCTCCGGGCGGCTTAACCGCCCAGGTCTTCATGCCTTCTCCCGTCCGGGCCTTGCCTTGGCCTATCTTGGTAAGTCACCATATGTCTACGCTCACGTCTCTAGGCCCATCTGCCTTGGTCTGGATTATGAGCCGCCAGGTATGAACCGGCCCCACTTGGGCGGGTCTTACCACGGGGTTATATCCCCAACAGTATCACCTCACTAAAGTCCTTATGGATGGAGGAAGTAGCCTCAATCTGATTTACTCAAACACGGTGAAAAAGATGGGTATATATCCGTCAAGGATCAAACCAAGCAACACTACCTTCAAGGGAGTGATCCCAGGTGTTGAGGCCCGATGTACGGGCTCTGTAAACCTAGAGGTTGTGTTCGGCTCGCCCGATAACTTATGTAGGAGGACTTGATCTTTGACATTGTGCCTTCCACAGCGGCTATCACGCACTGCTCGGCCGGGCGGCATTCGCTCGGTTCAACGCAGTCCTGCATTACGCATACCTCAAGCTCAAGATGTCGGGCCCCAAGGGGGTTATCACTGTCAATGGCAATACAGAGCGGTCCCTTAGAACATAGGAACATGCAGTGGCACTGGCAGCCGAATTCAGCTACAAAGACGACCACCAAGCTTCGGCAGTCGCCGTAAAGGCACGAAATGCTGGGAAGCGAGTTCAGATTCAAACCAAAAACTCCGACCCTCCTTCCTCCCATCAATAGGGACTCTCCCCCCATCTCACAACCTCAAGACTAGCGAAGTATGTGCCAAGGAGGCACAACTTCGCACTTAAGAATCCATGGGTAGCGGTGGGGAACTTACGATGGGTGTTCGGATGTCCCGAACTGTTACCATCAACACGTCTTCAGACAAGATGCAGGTGCTCTTAACAGAGCCTTCCCACTGCGTAAAGCTCACTTTCACACTACGGCTTCTCAAGATTTTGTTCGCAAGATCCGCCCGCACTAACACCCATTAAGGTGCATCCACAAGCAGGAGTCAAATAGCAACAGGGCATATCAAAGACGTATGGTCACCAATTGAAGACCGCTGGTACAAAAGCTCTTGTAGGACTTTATTTCTTATCACATACCTGTAAACAGTTGCTTCGGCAATCCGAGTTATAAGAGTTGTTGAGGAAATGCGAAATTGCATGGTGCACGTACGCCTCATTTGTCCCGTTTTTGGAACATACCTTTTTTCCTTCCCTCCCTCTTCTCGTGAACCTGTTCGGTATGGCTCGAGGACATCGGCTAATAGATCGGGGGCTCGATTTCAAACACAAATCGCCTTAACCATTGTGTACTCGGCGTCTTGGCATTCGCTTTATATGCATCGGAGCAGAACTATGTCTTTGGTCATTAAGTTGGGTTGCCCAGCTCCTGTGCTTGCCCCTTTGTGTTCCGCTCGTTTGGCTGAAAGGGCAAAGGGAGCACCCCTGCGATTGTGCTTCCGGATAGTCTGGTCAAGCACCTCAGGGGAGAAAGCCAAAAATGGACTGTTATAGTAAGTGCGATCCGATTTGTGAACCCCAAGTTAGAAATATTACACTTCAACCCTCGTAAGCGGTTATTCCGTGTTATACGAGGAATTCGGCCTTTGTGCAAATACTATGATGTCAACTTCGGCCTCAGCTCGTCCAAACATCGCAAAAACTCTGGTGGCTAATCGTACGCTTCCCACAGTCCTTTTCACGCCCCTTCGGTTAAGTGAAAGAAATAAAGCTTAATGGTCCGATTGCATAGTCTGCCACACTAAACCACCTTTGTGTTCCTCTAATTTGGCTAAGGAAAATAGTGCACTGGCATCGACACCCCATGTATTATCTACGTGGGGGCTGAAGCTGACGACTCACATCTTTCATCAAACAACCATACAAGAGTTATAAAGGAATGCAAAACTATATAAGAGTGGATACTAATATCATTGAAAGTTATAACAAGTCTTTGGATATATTACAGGCTCATTCAAATATTTTTTTGGCCCGAACACTGTGACGCTATCACCCACGCACTCTCCACCACTCCATCGAAGTAAAGCTCGGGGCGTTGCTGCTCCTTTCCGGGCGGCAGTGGATAGGTGGCGACCTTCATCCGATTGAGCCCCGGCCAGTGCACTTTGTCCTTGGAAAGGGCCATCTGGACTCCTTCGATGGAGGAGGGGCGCTTGACAGCGTCAAGGCGGGGCTTTGCATCAATCAGCCATTGCACCAGGCCGAAGTAGCTGCCTAGGAGTGGCTCGCCGGGCCATAAGTGGATGCAGAGGTCCTTGATGGCCGGCTCCGCCATCTGGTGCATCACCATCAGCTGTTTCGGCTGCTCCACCAGAAGAGGAGGACGCTCGGGGGCTCTAAACTGTGCCCAGAACGCCTGAGCTTCGTCTTCCTCTCCCAGCGAGGCAAATAGCCGATTGGCATCTACCACGCTCTTCTAGAGATCGGCGGCCGCCCCTGAGGATCGCCATACCTGGGTCAGCAATTCGAATTTGCTATCCCTGAATACGCACTTTAGGGAATACGGCTTACCATCGGCTATCTCCTTGGCTTGACGAACTTGTTCCTCGAAAAATCGTCCGTCTATCCGCTCCTTCTGGAGATCGAACCTCATGTAGACAGATCGGCCAAGACCGCCTTGTTCTTTTGCTCCAAGGACTCGCACTTATTGCTAGCGTCCTTGAGACCATCCTATATCTCTGCCACACGAGCCTGGTGTTTATCATTGGTGGCTCACGGAGCGGAGAGAGAGGTGGCCGCTTCTTTGGCCGCCGCCTTCTCCATGGTCGCTTTGTCTTTGGCACGTTGAAGCTCGGCCTTGAGTTTTTTGATCGCTTTCGATGAAGCTGCAACACAATGCAACTCTATTTAAAAATGAATCTGCATTGACAATATTCAGAGGGAACACATCCAAACTTAGTTCGCACTTACCCTGCACTTCATCGAACCTCTTGTTGAGGGCTTCCACCTCATCCTCGGAACGCTTGAGCTTCCGATGCAGCTCGTCCAGTTCGCCACCATTTTTGGCCGCCACTGATGACGAAGCCTACATTACACACAAAGCATGTGTTACATTGACACTCACTTTCCGAATTATAGATATGACCCCTAGGCGAAATGGTCCATCTCACCTAGGGCTTGGGGGCTGCCATATCTACAATACGAATAAATAATGATAATCTTCGCGAAAACATCAGGCGACTTACTTGAAAGACCGTGAGGAGACCTCGAAGGCCTCCTTCGGTCCATGGTCAATAGACTAGATGCTTTGTAGTACTGCACCCATAAGGGTGCGCTGACCGTCGGGGATGGAGGTGCTTGATAGAGCGTCCTCCATGGCCGACCACCGGTTGGTCGGCGGTGCCAGGGATGATCGGATTTCTGGATCACCCACCGGGGATTGGACCGGTGCCTCCTAAGGCACAATGCGCTCCGGAGATGTCCTTGGAGAGGACTGATGGCCAGTCCATCCAGCCTCCTCGGTGTCCGAATGGGGGATCGTCCCCTGGTCTTTGGTGGCCACAGTGATATCTCCCTTGCCCCCTGGGTCTGCCTCCATTGGAGTAGGCTGGGACGACACCTCCATGGCATCCTTCATAGCGCCTGGAGTGGTGGAGTGCAAGGCGTCCCCACTCTCTGCTAGTTTGGTGGGCAGGGTCTCCCCATCCGATACCACCTCAGTGGGGATGACATGTGGGGGGCTATAGGACCAATAACATGCATGTTAGCAAACTCTGAATTTAATAGTTATAGGAAGGAGGGTCTTCGAATCCTAACCTAGATGGAGGGGGCTTGAGCCTTAGGCTCCTTCGTGGAACCTCCTCGTGGTCTTCGGAAAGACGCGGAGCTCGAGTCCAAGTTATCGTCGGGCAGGATCATCCGTGCTTGTCGCGCCCTCTTTGGGGTAGGAGAAGCTGCCTGCCCGGGGGCGTCCAAAGCCGCTGCTCTCTTCTTGGCACGGGGGAATTTGCCTCCCCCTCGCTCTCGACCTCCTCCTCCTCCTCTTCCTCCTCTTCGGCCTCCTCCTGATTTGAGGAGGCGGGAGTGTCTTCGGATGCAGCATCAGGCTGGTCCTTGATGCGAAGGCCAGCCTAACCTGGTTTCTTCTTCTTCTCCTTCTTCGTAGGAGACTCGTAAGGCTTCTCCATGAGAATCCGGGATAGCAGCCCAGTCCTCTCGTCTTCGAGCTAAGGAACCGGACTGCTGATGTTGATGGCTTTCTTCAGCCATCTCTGCATAAATAGATCGGACACAGGATTATATATCTTCTATGTAATAATGCTGACCGAGCAAGGGTGTATCGTACCTCGGAATCCGGTTTGGTGGTGTGCAGGCCCTTATCCTCCTCCTTGGCTGGCAAGCTCTTCATTGATTTGAAGAACGTCTTCCACAGCTTCTCCCGCGTAGTGCGGAAGAGGTTCCGGACTGTGGGCTCGGCTTCGAGTTTCCAAGCTCACAGGGGAGTGTCCCGGTGCTAGCAAGGGAGGATGTGTCTTTGGAGCATCACCTGGACCACATAGGGAAATGTGGTGCCATCCTTGACCAAGGAACGGATGCGCTTCTGCATATGGGTCACCTCCTTGCTCGACCCCTAGGCGAGGCCCTTTTTGAGCCAGGAAGCCAATCGGGTCGGGGGACCGGATCTGAATGCGGCGGCGGGGTGCTGACCTCCTTCTTTTGGTTCGGTGACATAGAACCACTCCTTTTGCCACCCCTTGATGGTGTCGATGAGGGTGCCCGATGGCCACCCGACACGGGTGAGTTTACCGATAACGGCCCTGAAAGTGTGTTATATCAACTAGAGGGTGGGTGAATAGGTGATTTTTAAAAATTCATCACTTGAGGAATTTGAAATGTGATGAATAACTTGCAGCGGAATAAATACTCAAGTGCATGAGGAACAAAACAACAGCATAGTCATCATGATGAAATGAAACATGCACAGATTACAAGTAGCGTGATACAGGATAAATAGGTGAGGAACAAGGAAACTTGAAGAATTTGAGGTGAGGAAATTGTGAAAGTCTTCAGTCAAATTCTTCGAAGAGTAACAATCAATTTCATCAACAAGTATACGAGGAATAGAGGGGTTGAGGAATTAGAACAAGGTAGCTCGATGAATACAATGGTTTGATGACCCAGTTCCAACTGTTGTGACAGTCGTACGTCTGGTTTGGAGCGGCCTGGTATTTAAACCAGAGGACACACAGTCCCAGGACACACAATCCTTACCGTATTATCCTTGAGCTAAGGCACACAGTCCTCGCCCAACACTCGTGGTAAGTCTTCATGGTAGACTTCCAAAACCCTCACAAACCGGTCACCCGATGATCCACAATTAACTGCTGGATGCTCTAGACCAAGGTCACTTCATGATCCCCAATTGACTGCAGGATGCACTAGACCATGACGCCTAACCGTCTGGAGGATGCACAATCCTCAAAGGTAACAAGCGTCGATTCCACACAGGAATTTCTTCAGTGATGCTCAATCACTTTGGGTTTGGTGGTTTGGTTGTTGGTTTTTCCTCACTAATGAATTTCTCTCAAAGTCCTCGGAGGATGGGTTGCTCTCAAATGACAAGTGTCAGTTCTCTCTCGGAGCAGCCAACAAACTAGTGGTTGTGGGGGTGGCTATTTATAGCCAGGGTCAGCTATGAGAAGACATAAATGCACCCAATGATATGACCATTATATGGATGTTATGATTGGGGACAGCTGGCGCTAAGCACAACAACGGTCAGAATTTCGAACTATGAAAGTCTTCAGGCTTATCATGTTCCTCACTTGTAGGAAATTCGCACTGGCGAAATCCTAACTCCTCGGTCAGATCAATTTCCTCAGAGACCAAAAGAACTTCGTCTCTATCACTAATGAACTTGACTGAACCGTAAGAGATTTCCAAAGGCTCCACTCGAAGGATTGGATGGGTTGAGGATTTTGGAGTTGAGCATCAGTTGGAAATTTTCCTTAGTATTACCTCGGGCCCCTTTAATAGTACGGTGTTTCCTATGACTCAAAGAAAGGAAATGAAACTACGAAAACAAAAGTCTTCATGCTTCATAGTCCTCGTTCATATCTTCAAGGTCACCCTGATTCTTCATTTTCAAAGTCTTCAAGGAATATCAAAGTCTTCACCAAAGTCTTCACCAAAGTCTTTAGTTAAAGACATACATTTTTTGGGGTCGGTAATCTCCGGATGTATCAAACTCCTCATCGACTTATAGAGCATGTGTACACTAACAAACACATTAGTTCATTAACCTATAAGTCTTCAATACACCAAAATCACTAAGGGGCACTAGATGCACTAACAGGCCCCGCTGCAGTGAGCATGTTTTCCGCCAACGTACTTTGGCTTGATATTGAATACCTGCAGCCAGAGCCTGAAATGCGGCTGGACATGCAGGAAAGCCTCACAAACGAGGATGAAGGCTAAGAGGTGCATGATAGAGTTCGGCGGGAGGTCGTAGAAGTCGAGGCCGTAGAAGAACCTTATCCCCCTGACGAAGGGGTGGAGGGGGAAGCTCAACCCCCTGATGAAGTGGGGGATGAACACCACCCTCTTGCTTGGCCTGGGAGTGGGAATCACTTGTCCCTCCTCTACCGCGTGGTGAGGGATGTCGGCGGGGAGGTAGCTGGCCTTCTTGAGGTTGAGGATGTCTTTATTGGTGACCGTGGAAACTTCCCACTGGCCATTGGAGCCTGCCATTGTTGAGATCGGGAGCGGGGGTGGAGAAACCTAGATCTGTGCTCTGGAGGCGCAAGAGAATAGGAGGCGAAGATGTCGAATGGAGAGCGTGAAAGGCCTTTGGGGTTTTTTCTTTCTCCTTTTATGAGGTCTGCCGATTTGGGCTCCCCTTGTTGTGTTGTGAATCCCTCCACTTCCCGAGACGTGCGAGCCGTTGGGCACGCGTGATTAAGTATACCCCTTATAAAACGGGACACGATCGACATGTTGATAGATCGCGTGGATGGAACGGCCTCAAACCGCGCATCGAGTGCATATAACTTGCCTATCGGACGTGCTGGGTTGTGACCTTTCATCAGAAAGGTCGTCAGGAAACATTACCTTTCTTTCCCTGACGTTTGGCTTTCAAATCCAACTTATTTCACAGGATTCGGACATGCCACTATGCGGAAAACTAATTATCATAGGAGGCCGAACTGTGTAGGGCAGTTGGACTATCTAGACTTGTTAAAACTATTAAAATCTGCCAACTAATTAACTTGGGAAAAGGTTAGGTTTTAAATTTCTGCTAGTAGTCTATTCACCCCCCTCCCTCTAGACACGCCTCTCTCGATCCTACACCCTGGTCATTGGCGCTAGCCCCGTCGGCGTTCGGCTGCCGTAGGCCTCGGCCTCGCCCTGCCCGACTCGGTTAGTGGGGTTAAGCCCCCACTAACCTCCTCCCTTAGCCACTCGACAGAGGGGCCATCACCCCGACCATATGACGAGGGGGCCCACCCCCCAGAACGTTTTATATAAAAATTAAACTTAATTAATAGATAATTAATTAATTAATGACTTAGTTAACCTCTCATTAAAACTGTTAGTTAACTAAACTAATTAATTTGACTAAATGGGTCACTGACATGTGGGCCCAGCCCACATTAGACTAATTAAAATGATTAATTAATTATGTTAGATAATTAACCTAATTAGTGTATGACACGCGAGTCCAACCCTTTTTAATTAATTTGTATTAATTAAATTAAACTTAATTACTCCTATGAGTATGACAGGTGGGGCCTATCGGTCAGTTTGACCAGGTCAACCCATAGTTGACTCCTGACATCAGCATGTCATCATGCCGATGTCATAATTCTATTTATTGAATTAAAATTAATATGTTTTATTCCATAATATTAATAAAAAAACTTAAAAATTAATATAAAATAAATTGTAAGTCACATGAAAATATTTTATACATGAAAGTTGTTCAGAAAAATCAAACGAATCCGAATACGCCATCTGTTAGTTTGTCACGCACTCCCATCATAACCAATGTGGAACTTCTCCATTCTTTTCATATGTCCGGTAGTAGCCTGAGACCCGGAAAATATCATCAGATATTCTTCAGAACCGTCTGCGACATGTGATACTGCGTTAGTGCATGCCTAGTTGTGCTTATTCCCATGTCATGCATCGTGATGCATTTGTCTGCTTTATATTTATTGTTCCCCCCCCCCCTCTTCTCTCCGGTAGACCCTGAGGCTGATGGTGCTACCGGGTATGACTACACCGCTAACGATCAGGCCTTTGCAGCAGAGAAGCAAGGCAAGAACCCCCCCCCTTAAGCATTCCGATATCGCCCATTTTCTTTCCCTATTATTCTCAGTGGATGAACAAGGAGTTGTATGGTTCGGAATCGCATTTGCGTACCCAGCAAGGAGGAGCTCAAGAACCTGATCTTGCAAGAAGCTCATGACACTCCATACTCCATCCATCCTGGAGAAACCAAGATGTACCTGTTGGAAATATGCCCTAGAGGCAATAAATAAAGTGTTTATTATTATATTTCCTTGTTCATGATAATCGTTTATTATCCATGCTATAATTGTATTGATTGGAAACACATTACATGTGTGGGTAAATAGACAACACTTTGTCCCTAGTATGCCTCTAGTGAACTAGCTCGTTGGTCAAAGATGGTCAAGGTTTCCTAGCCATTGACATGTGATCTCATTTGATAACGGGATCACATCATTAGGAGAATGATGTGATGGACAAGACCCAAACTACAAACGTAGCATATGATCGTGTCAGTTTATTGCTACTGTTTTCTGCATGTCAAGTATATGTTTCTATGACCATGAGATCATGCAACTCACAGACACTGGAAGAGTGCCTTGTGTGTATCAAACGTCACAACGTAACTACGTGACTATAAAGGTACTCTACAGGTATTTCTAAGGGTGTTTGTTGGGTTGACATGGATCAAGACTGGAATTTGTTACTTCGTATGACAGAGAGGTATCTCAGGGCCCACTCGGTAATACAACATCACAATAAGCCTTGCAAGCAATGTGACTAAGTGTTAGTCATGGGATCTTGTATTATGGAACGAGTAAAGAGACTTGCCGGTAACGAGGTTGAACTAGGTATGGAGATACCGACGATCGAATCTCGGGCAAGTAACATACCGAAGAACAAAGGGAACATCATACGGGATTAACTCAATCCTTGACATAAAGGTTCGATCGATAAAGATCTTCGTACGATATGTAGGAACCAATATGGGCATTCAGGTCCCTCTATTGGTTATTGACCGTAGAGGTGTCTCGATCATGTCTACATAGTTCTCGAACCCGCAGGGTCTACACACTTAAGGTTTGGTGACGTTTTGGTAGTATAGAGTTATGTATGGTGGTGACAGAAGGTTGTTCGGAGTCCGGGATGAGATCCCGGACGTCACGAGGAGCTCCGGAATGGTCCGGAGGTAAAGGTTCATATATAGAAAGTCCTGTTTTGGTCACTGGAAAAGTTTTGGGCTAATCGGTAGTGTACCGGGAGTGCCGGTAGTGTACCGGGAGGCCACCGGGAGGGGTATTTCGACCCAAGAGGCTTCATGGGCTGTGGGAGAATAAATACCATCCTTTTGTGGGCTGGTGGAATTCCCACACAAGGCCCATGCGTCTAGGGAAGAAAAGCCCAAAGGGAAAAAGGTGGAAAAAGGCCAAAAAAGGAGGAATCCTAGTCCTACTAGGATTGGAGGAGGAATCCTCCTCTCCTCCCACTTTGGCCGAACCAAGGAGGGCTTGGCCCTTGTGCCAAGTCCTCTCCTCCTTCCCTCTTATATATACTGGAGGTTTTAGGGTTTTTGCACAGAATTTTCAGCCACGTGCTGACCGTTCCTCCAGTGCATAGTTTCTCCTCTAGAACGGATTTCTGCAGTGCTTAGGCGAAGCCCTGCCGGAATTGCTCCACCACCATCGCCGGAGCGCCGTCATGCTGCCGGAGAACTCTTCTTCCTCTCCTCTCCCTCTTGTTGGATCAAGATGGCGGAGATCGTCATCAAGCCTTACGTGTGCTGAATGCGGAGGTGTCGTCCGTTCGGCGCTAGATCGGAAGGACCATGATCGAGTTCGCGGGACGGATCATGATCAAGCTCGCGGAATAGATCATGATTGGATCGCGGGATGGATCATGATTGGATCGCGGGACGCTCGGCGATTTGGATCGTGAAGACGTTCGACTACACCAACCGCGTTTCTTAATACTTCCCGCTTAGCGATCTACAAGGGTACGTAGATCCACTCTCCCTCTCGTAGATGCTCATCTCCATGGATAGGTCTTGCATGAACGTAGGAAAATTTTTGTTTCCCATGCAACGTTCCCCAATAGTACCAAGACCTCAAGGCAAGATTCTGGTGACATGGCATGAAACGGGAAATATGCACATTTGTCGCTAAGCGTGACATATGCCAGAGAGTCAAGGCTAAGCATCAGCGACCCGCTGTGCTATTGAAGCCCCTCAAAGTGCCTGAATGGAAGTGGGACAAAGTCGGGATGGATTTCATCACTGGTTTACCAAGGTCGAGTAAGGGACATGATTCCATTTGGGTCATCGTCGATCACCTGACCAAGGTAGCCCACTTCATTCCCGTCAGAACCACCTATGATGGAAGCCAGATCGCTAACCTCTACATCAACCGCATCGTGAGTCTTCACGAAGTTCCAAAGGAGATTGTGTCCGATCGAGGAACCCAATTCACCTCAAGATTCTGGAAGAAGTTTCAAGAAGCTATGGGAACCAAGCTCTCCTTCAGCACTGCTTTTCATCCCCAGACCGGTGGGCAAACAGAGCGAGTAAATCAGATACTCGAAGATATGCTTCGCGCTTGTGTTTTGGCAAATGGAGCCAAGTGGGAAGATTGCCTACCATTCGTCGAGTTCTCCTACAACAACAGCTATCAGTCGAGTCTTCAGATGGCACCATTTGAGGTGTTGTATGGACGCAAGTGTCGTACTCCCCTCAACTGGTCAGAGACAGGAGAAGGATTAGTTTTTGGACCAGACATCCTCCACAAGGCAGAAGAACAAGTACAACTCGTCCGAGAACGCCTGGAGACTGCCAAGTCAAGACAGAAGAGTTGCGCCGACTCTCACCGCCGAGATCTAAGCTTTAAGAACGGAGATCACATCTATCTTCGAGTCACACCTCTTAAAGGAACCAAGCGTTTTCACGTCAAAGGGAAGCTCACACCCAGATACATCGGCCCCTTCGAGATCACCGCAAGACAAGGAGAAGTTGCCTACTAGCTAGAGCTACCTCCCGAGCTTTCGGATGTGCACAACGTTTTTCATGTGTCACAACTCCGAAAGTGTCTACAAGTTCCCAACCGCCCCGGCCTATACAAGGACATCGACCATCAAGCCATCGACCTTCAGCCCGACCTCACTTATCGTGAGAGGCCGGTTCGCATTTTGGATGAAGCTGAATGTTGCACCCAAAGCTGCACCATCAAGTACTTCAAGGTCCAGTGGAGAAACCACACTGAAGCTAAAGCAACCTGGGAGCATGAAGATTATCTTAGATCTGAGTTCCCTTATTTTTTTAGCGCTTAGCCTAGGAATCTCGGGGACAAGATTCTTGTAAGGGGGGAAGGTCTGTCACACCCTGTGTTTGTATCACCCTGATATGTTTGGGTTTATAAAATTTGGAGTCAACTAAAACTTTTTCAAAGTGCTTGTGCTTGTTTGCAATGATGTTTGCTTGCTTGATGATTGTGGTTGTGGCACTCCTAGATTCTATTCCACTTCATATTCATCTTCCTTGACCCAAACCTCTTGCCCAATGATCATGCCATGTGAATAGTGCCCAAACTATTTTTATTAAATTTTGTTTTAACCAAAAATGATTTATTCAAATTAGGTTTTCAAAAACCCCTAAAATGAGGTTTGCACTGTAAGTCCTCAAATTGGGTGGATTCTTCTTCCCCAAAGACTTTATTTCAAACCTAATATATATAAGACTTTCCAAAACAACCAAATATTAATTTTAAAGATTATTTTTATATTTTATTTAAAGACTTTTTCTTAAGGCCAGAAATATTTTTCATAAGGAAAAATATTTAAATGCTTGTAAATAATTGAGAAAATTTAAGGAACTCAGTGGCCATATGTTTTCCATATATATGAGTTTCAACTCATGAGCATGATCAAATCATGGGCAAAACCCCTCAAAACCCTTTCTGTTCAAACCAAGCTTTTGAAATATTTATATAAGAAATATTCTCAATAAATTCCAGGAAAATTCCAGCAAGTCAACACTATCATAAGTGATGATCATGCAAAGTTTCATCTCAATCCAAGTTGATTTGATTCATCAAACCATCCCAAAATCCTCTCTATCCAAATTCAAATTTGAGCAACTTTGCATTATGAAGTTTATCCCCTTGACCCTAAACTTTGTGGGCATGCTCTAATGACCAAATAGTGATGCCACACTAAGTGGTGCATCAAGGGTAAAAGCCTAGCATCACTAGATCTATAGAAACCTGATTGTGTTAGTTTCTAGGGTTTACCAAGTTTCCATTGTCAATGTTTCCCCCTTGAGCTCAAACTTGGCGATCCCTCTCATTTTACCTAAAATTTCACCCTGGTAAATATCTCAGTAAGTTGGTAGGTTCTTCTTGCCCAAAACTCCATCAAACACCTTCTGGTCCATTCTTAAAACCATCATTTCCACCCCTTTCTCTTTTACCCTTGCCCTCAACTTTTTGCACAACCTCTTGTAGATGCCATCTACCTCCAGTAATTTCCTCAGGGGCTCACCTCAATAATTTAGGGGGTAAAAACCTTCATTTCTACCCTGGGCAGCACCTATTCCTCCCTCTCTCCCTTTTTCTTCTACCTTAAGGCACCCCCAGATGCCTCCCTAAGTCCCCTAGGCTTTGTTTAACTCCCCTGGATCCCCTGGACACAGGTGGCCACATAGAAAATGGCAAGAGCATGCCTTGGCATGCAAGGTTCACGCTCTGGAGCGTGCTACAGTGTGCACCCGCACTGTAGCCGCTGCCCAATGAACGCTCCCGACAGCCTTGGGCATCCCCATCTTGTCCCCCGTGTCCCCCTCGACATCTGCAATGCTCCACGCGGTCGGCTCCCTCCTCCCTCTCTCAGGTGCCCCCCCACCCCCCGCGCGTGCCCGGCGCCGCGCAGCTCGGCCAACCAGAGGGTTTGTACGCGCGTGCGCCCCCGCCTCTCTCTTCTCTCCCTCCTGGCCTAGACCACACCCACAAGCACCCTGGACACGCCCATTTCCTCCCCCGCGGCCTGTAGCGAGCAGCTCGTGCTCACTAGTGCACCGCATCCACAGTGAGCTGGCACCTGCCTATACAGAGGGCCTCCCTAAGCCCCTGCCCCTCTCTCCTCGCTCTCTCCTCCCCTCCGCAGCTCCCCCGTGCTTAGCCCGCTCGACCCCATGGTCGGGAGCCCTCTCCCGAACCAAACTGTCGCCGCCGTCGGCCTCCCCTTCCCTCAGCGGCGTTCCCCTCCACCCCGGCGCTCCCCTCGGCCACCCACCAACGCGCGGGAGCCCCCTAAGCGCGTCGGTGCCCTCCGTTCCAGCCGTTGCGGCCTAGAACCCCCTCCGGTGAGCCCCCTCTGCTGTTGTCGCAAGGAGAGGGATGACACGCCGGGCCCACCTGTCATTCCCTCACCCCCCTCCTCTCTCGCTGGCAAGCAGGGCCCGTGGGTAGGTTTAAAAATAAACCTGCCGTGTGCAACGCCTTGCCCTAGGCCGGTTCCCTCCTTGGGCCGGCTCGGCTGGGTGTTTCTGGCCCGTGAGGGTACAGGACCCTTTTTCTTTTTTTCTGTTAACTTCCAAAAATCCCTCAGAACCCAAAATAATTCCAATGACAATATTTCTTCCACCAAAAATCTTGAAATAATCTATAGAATTTATTAGTGCCATTTGTAAAAATATTTGAAAATATTTTATATACTATTTTATTTTTAAACCTATATTTAGGCATCTTTTTGCCTTTGTTAATTAATTTCCAAAATATTTTTCACAACAAAACCCTAGGAGAATATTTTTAGTATGACATTTAGTATTTATCAGAATTGGTTAGCATTTTTTGTAGTGACTTGTGTGCTCTATTTTTGCGTGATGCTTATTTTCATTGCTTTTATTTGCGATGATAGATTGCGCGGTTGACGAGGAAGTTGGACCCGAAGACTTCGAAAACCACAGAGACTTTGTTGAGCCAGGCAATCAGCCCTTTGACCATGTCAAGAAACCATTTTCATTGCATGACATATAGCACTTTACTTTTGTCATATTGATCATGTGGAGTAGTGAGCCCCCGGTGGGTTGCTTCCGAAACTTTTGCCATCGACACTTGCATCGTGCATGACCCTACCACCTTATGAGGGTTGTGCGATGGGAGTAGATAGGATGCTAGTAGATGCTACGCAAATGGTTCGGGTTTATGCATGGCGATGGAAAGAAAAGAAATGATTTCAAAGACTTTTCAAAAAACCCGGCTCGTGCTACTAATGCCCGAGGGAGATGGTGAGGAGATGGGTGACCACTTGAGAAAGAAGTGGTGTGCCGGAGCAAGTTGAGAGTGTGTTTTCGAAAATGGATTAGATTTAAGATTTGTCGACCGTCCCAACCTTACATGCGCAACCACGATACCCCTTATGGGATGGGGCTTTGTTGATTACCTTGGTGGGTACTGGCAAGGAGCCCGCATTACTAGTGGCGGGAGTGGCATGGTCGCTCTCAATACGGGGTCGTACCGGTATGTATGATCATGTGTTGTCTTTACAGGCACCGGGCACACCGTTGGTCCCCTCATGGATGGTATGGTCTGGAGCGAGGCTCATGTGATTTACATCGTGAGGGCTGGGTACCAATCAAGTGGACTCTTTGTTTAGGATCGTTAGGGGAAAGGCATTGTTCGGGTGCTTACCTCGGGTATGCTATATACCGCGAGTCGTGGATGACACGGAAGTTCCCCGAGTCTTGTGGGTAAAGTGTGCAACCTCTGCAGAGTGTAAAACTATTCGAATAGCCATGTCCACGGTCAAGGATAGTTGGGTGGTGCTGCTAGACTATGTCCAGATGTTTTCATGAAACTTGGTGTGAGTATGGATGTGATGGTGACAAAGAGGTCACATGAGCTAAGTCCGATGACTTAGCATGGGAATTGAACTAAGTCCGATGACTTAGTATGATGAATGAACATGAGGTGTTCAACCCCTACTTATGATGATATCTGTAACTTGTTCGTATGGATATCTGCTAATTGTTGATTCATGCTTACTAGTTACTTGATCATGTCATTTGCATTCAAAATTAGCTTTCCGCAAAATTATCTACTTAGTGCTATATCATGCATCATTGTTACCTTGTTCCACAACTTGGGTTGCTTGCGAGTACATTCAAAGTACTCATTGGCTTGCCATTGGTTATTTAATTGGCCAGGCATGGAAGAACAGGGGTATGTTGAAGAGTTCGTCGGAGACGATCATGCGAACTAGGACGCTTCCCAGTCAGAATGCATGTAGGTTTAAGGCTGATGGCATGGGTTCACGCATTCGATCAAGATTTCCGATGCTTGTTTTATTTAAGTATTTGGCCCTTGTGGCCCTATCTATGTAAGACTAGACCTTCATGGTCTCTATTTGAGTAAACCGGTAAGTAATGGATGTAAGACTCTTGATATTCAGTTTCTGTGTGTTTAGTGAGCATTGATCTCTGGGATCACTGTGCACGTACATTCGGTGATCACGACTTATGAGTCGGGGTCCCCACATTAGCACTCCCGGTGTTAATTTTGTAGCGTAGCTAATCAACCATGGGTATCAAGGGTGATTCCTCCTTCCCATTTATTGATAGTGACTCTTGTAATACACATACCTCGAGTGGGATCCATCGAGGGTGATTCCTCGGATATCCACTTGGTGTATAAACACATAGTTACTTCAACTGGACCTTGTTTACATGTGAAAGACGAGACTAGAGGGATAGGTGGTACCACCCTGGTTGAGGTGGACCTGAGTTCCCGATAGTCTTGAGACTGGTCGGCCCCAAGGGTACCCGTGTGTAAGATGTGGTGGGATGCGCCGGTAAGGCATCCAAAAGGGTGATGATGAGGTGTGGATTGGTGAGAGAGGCCTTTGCCACACATCCTCAAAACGGGGCGACGGGACCACATTTTATGGGTCGCGCTTGCCCCATATTAATAAAATGCTAATGGGTTGGGTATTTGATCTGAGTTGGTCATTTAACCTTTTACGCACCAAACCTTCACGTGGGAGAAGTTATGGGTACTCAGCGTCGTTGTATCAGCCGAAACTCTTCGAACGTCAGCAATGGAGCGGCGCGCACCCAAGTGGTCTGCAACGGCATCGCACTTGTTATAAGGGGTGCTAGGACTGACCTCGGCCGTGTTCGCATCATGCAGGAGTGCAAGGGCAAGTGGCCCCACGAACCTGCGTGCTTAGGATTTAGACCGGTAGGTTGGCCTCTTCGTTGAGTCTAGGTGGGGCGATGATGTTTTGGATCCCGAGGTTGGGCATTACCTAGGAAAGTGTGTCCGGACGAAGGTGATCAAGCGTGTTGGAAATGCGGTGCACCCCTGCAGGGATTAATAATCTATTCGAATAGCCGTGTCCACGGTAACAGGACGACTTGGAGTTGTACCTTGACCTACTACAACTAAAATTGTGTTTTTAATTGAAATGAATGTTGGCTCCGAGATTTCTTCCTCGCAAGGTGTCGAGGAAGAATCTCTAGGCGTGGTTACTTAATAAAATTGCTACAATAAAATATTGCTATATGTGAGTTACCAGTCTACTCTCTTCTAATGCTGCAAGATGCTGAAGATGCTAGTCGTCGATAGGACTAGGCCTTCCCCCTATTCTTGCTTTCTGTAGTCAGCCCAGATATAACTCTGTTCCTTGATAATGATGCATACTTAGCATAGACCTGATGTCAGTCTTGCGTGTACTTTGGATGAGTACTCACCACTTCTTTGCTTCCTCTTTCCCCCTCGATACGATTCTGCGTTCGGACGATGGAGCCCAGGAGATGGAGGACGCCGGAGACGGCTACTACACCACTGCAGGAGCCTACTACTACGTGGAGTCGGCCCCCGACTAGCAGTAGGTTAGGAGGTTCCCAGGCAAGAGCCCTCGCCTCTTTTGATCCATGTTATGTTTGTGCTAGCCTTCTTATGGCAAACTTGTTTAACTTATGTCTGTTCCTAGATATTAGTTGCTTCCGCTGACTCGTGCTTGTCGAGCTTTGTATTCGAGCCCTCGAGGGGCCTGGCTTGTAATATGAAGTTGTATGACTTTAATTTGTGTCTAGAGTTGTGTTGTGATATCAATTAGTGAGTCCCTAATATTAGTCGTACGCGTTGCGTGTATGTTTAGCGTACGGTCGAAATTGGGGGTGTCACAAGTTGGTATCAGAGCCGACTGCCTATAGGTAGACCCCTCTCCAACTCCTTGGTCGAAGTTGAGTCTAGTACTTGAAAAACTTTTTCTAACACTGTTGTGTGGCTTGCGGGTCCACATCTCAATTGGGTGGTATTAGGATCTTTTATTCCTCGTCTCTACTCTGGGTTCTGATCTCTCTTCTCTTTCGGGTTAAAGATTTTACTAACTCTAACTCTAGGTTATCGTAACTACTTCCCTCGGAGAGCCCCTCATTCCAGATGACGACTTGATTCATCAGAAGACTCCGAAGATACTCTCCGATGTTTTCCCGATAACTTGTGCTCATCGTGTTTGCAATTCCCTTCCACCATCTATGGATAACTACATACAATTGTCGTTCGTACTCATTTCCAGTTGCTCTTGTTATTATAAGGTACATCAAATTATCTTACCGCGGATTAGTTCGTCCTCAGTTGTCATGAGTTTTACAAAATCATTTGAATTACTATTGGATATTCCGAAATACTCGGTATGCCTTTTGCTCTTGACGTTCCCTCACCTGGTTGTGTTATGGTTAATTCCATATGTCTAGCAATATTCATTAAAATCTATTGTGTTTGTCATTTGATTTTATTGATTCAACATGTGGGTGAATGCACGCAGTCATCAATTGTTTATCATAAATTATCCGTCCGGCTCAGGCGTCTTTCCAAACATGAGTTGGTTCCCGACAAATCAGCCTTGATTAATTGCCCATCTAAGTCATTTCATCTTAATTGTATTTGATCGGAACATCTGTTTCCGATACACCAATTTAGAAATCTTAATTCCTTTGGTTATTTAAAGCATCAAATTATTTGGATGTTCTATGAGTCGATGCCTTGCATTCTTCTCCCTCTGGTTGAGTATCGAAATTCACATCAGGTCCCTTATGGACCGCCAAAACCATTGTTGGGTTATTATCCGATAATGTCCTCCACCTTCAAATATTTTTGATGTTCTTCCCCTGATACATGATGCCATTGGTAAACTGTGTCTTCTCCCTTTGATAAGTCATATCCTATGCTTTCGTCAGCCATGCTCTGTTTGCAAGCATGTGTTAATTACTCTTGATGCTTGTGGTATATGTTCCTAAGATGCCCCGATGGGTTGAACATATGCCTTCCTTAATCCATGTGAACCCAACAGTTTTCACAAGTCTTACTCTTCTGGTGTTTTGCCAGTTAAACTTTCAAAACTATAATTTCACCAAAGGCGAGGTGTAAATGTAAGGTGATGCATTGATGAAGTGGGAGTCGACCTTGAAACTTGTGTTCATGCCCATGGATACAATGTTGCTCTTATCATACAAGCTTCTCCTTTCACATAATCATTCATTTAATGATTTGATATTATATCTTTGATCTTGTCCTTTGCAATCGTGGTTCCAACCATGACTGTTCCTCTTTGATATCATTTTTGGACAAGTTAAAGCACTTGTCTTCTGAAGACCAATACATCGGTCCAAGCTTAAGTTCTGATCTACATCCGAGTATTACCCCTGGTATATCGAGAAAGTCATGGAGATACATAGCTTCTTATGAGTCCTCGTCAGCTATGTTTTCTTTCGCTCGTTTCAGTTTCCTCGTGTTCTGAGTTGTTGGATACTCAAGGACATCGATAATTGAATCGAGTCCGCATTGCGATTAATCTACTTGTAGTAATCTTCTTTGCTAAAGAGTTGTACTCGGTCATGCCTTTGCAAGCTGTTAGGCTACACCATCATCGTCATGCTAAAGCTTCACCATACCATCTATGTCCTTCATCCCTGAAGCACCATTCCGACAGTGCATTAAGCTTACATCGAGCTTTGAACATCATGTTAGTTGTCTTGAAAGAAAATTCTGATTCTTAGCTAGCACTCTAACATATGGTCTCGACAACCATTCGCTTCACCACTTCTTTGCTTGATGTTGTTGCTAATCGATTACATCTTCAAGAGACTTCTAGACAATTGTGTCATGGTCATCATCAACATTCTGAGCTCTTCCAGAATATCATTCGAATTCATGATGATGAGTAGCATCCTTTCCCCTTGGTAATTGGTATTTTTGTTGACAACATCCTTGCCTTCCTTCCGAAGGCATACTTGGTCTTGTTTTGGTTGAACCTTAAGTTCCTTGTTAGCCATCTTGTGTTATGTTCTATCTTGGAGTGTTACCATCTTTGGTCAAGAATGTCATGAGAATTGCACACGTCTTAAGAATTCTTGATATAGTGATACTTCTTGCCATCACCTTTTATTTCTTAGCTCCCCGGTTGTTTCTAACTGAGATATTGACAAATGGACTGTGATGTGTAAATTCAACACTTATGGCATAACAACTCTATTACCATGGAGTTAATGAACAATAAGCCCATTCTTAGTGTGTTGGATGTTGAATCAACATTCTATCATTGGCCGTGCTACTTAGTCTGAATTTTGGGTGCACCTTTCGATTAATGTTTAATTGTAGATGTTTCCCTCGGGCATACCTCAATATATCATCTGGTTTGAGCAATGCTATCACCTTGTTCACACAATCGTGGGAATCCATTCTTGTGGAATTCTCGATTAGTTGTTGTTGAGCCCATCAGCCACCTCCTCTTCTTATTTGTGGTTCATGATGAACATTTAAGCTAGTGTTGGAAATCATGAAAGCATTATCTTTGTGCCTAGCTCATGAAGAATATGTTTGATAAAAGACTCGTTTTTCTCTAACTTCACGTGCATTTTGCTGCCGTGGTTGTGAGGAAATTTTGTTTTGCTTCCTCTGGAATCATTCCAATTCATTCATGCCTATGCGAAGTGTTCTATGGTTTGATAGATTTGCTACCTTCACTCCATATGTAATTCCAAGCACGCCAAGCCTCTGTTTGATTTGATATGGGAAAAGAAGTTCTACGTAAGATCTAGCCTAAGCTTACACATGGAACTTTCATATCCGCTATGGTGGTTCCCAACCAGAACTTGTTTGCATTCCATTTTAAAAACTTCCATGTGGGCACGAATGTCTTGACATTGTGTTCATATGTCTTGCAATCCAACTCATGATTCAAGGCTTGCTTCCGTCACTCATTACAAGATTCTTGCAACATCATCTTGTAGATCAGTGTTGCATCCCCTTTCGTCTCGGGCCTGCTATGTCTAAAGTATCCTGACACCAATCAGATCTGAATCTCAATAGATATGATGGTTGGATCTTTTTCCAAGAATTATAACGTCGGTCTCCATGTAACCCGATTCGGTGATGTCATGGCTAGCACACTTGGCCGGGGAACCTATTGTTATAGTATCTTCCTTGGTAAGGTTAGGCATTCTCCTATGATGAAATTGTAAGGCTTATTTTATAAGTTGTTCCTGATGGATCCTTTGAGTTCTTGAAGTCCGACCTTTATCTAATGACCATGTAGATGCTTCCCCGAAGCATGGCTGCGATATTCCAATCACCAACAAGAACATTGGAAGCGCAATGCTAGATGTTTCTTGATCAATTATCCAAATGACATTGTATGGGTAATATCATGAATACCTCCCCCCTTACCTAAATGGTTATGTACTTGATGTGTTGTCATGTATATCGTGCTCTGTTTGTCATTGGGAAAGGTATACTCAAATACTTGGGTATAAACACATTTCCATTTCCATTGGTCTATTTACCCCATTCTTGTAATCTAACTTATCTGAACAGTGGTAATCCCATGCTTAGGTAAACACCTCGGTGATCTACTTTGTCAGTAAGGACTTGTTACTATTGTTGATAACATTCCAGTAACCGTCGGTGGACGAGAACTTTGCCTATTGGTCCACCTCGTTTCAACGAGCAGGAAAATTGTTCTATTTGTCCCTCGCCCTTGGTACCGACGTTGTTGCCAACTTAACTGACAAGCTCTCCTCTAGCAGGTCTTGCTACCATGACCGTGCAAGATGTCATCGCTCTTCCTACTCTCAAACCCACATGGCGGGCCCATAACCCAAAGTTCCACAGGATCAAAACCTGACTCTCTTGTATAGCCTGGATTTGAAAGTATCCTTTGCACTTGGCTTTGTATGTAAATCCCGACTCACCGTCCAAGGGATGTTCTATCCTAATATCAGACGCGATAATTATTTCATTGCTTTGAATCCCTTTTCACCTTCCTAATTAGGCATCAAATGACTGCCTACTCGTTTGAGACTTTTGTACCATTGCATATTGCTCTCGATGCATTCCCTAAGCTACAACTCGAGAGATAAGTTTTGTCTTCTTCCCTGAGTTCACCGTCAGGTGCCCAAATTAGTGGAGATACGATCTTTCAAACTTTTCCCTCTAATCTCAGTCGTAGGACAATGAAGGTCCCGAAGAAAGGATGACGACTTCATCATAATGACCTGAAGCAGAAAGATGAATATACCAACGAAATGGATCAACTTCTTCGAGGGGAACAACGAAGACAAGAAGATTTGTTAGAACTTCGTAACCAGAACTTTTTCCCGTACCCTACCCCTTAATTCTCGGACGAGAATTCTTGTTAGACGAGGAGAGTTGTGACACCCTGGATCCATGCTATAGTGATCAACGCAATTAAGCTACAGTGATCGAATCGAATCTCACTTGAATTCCCTAATGATTTTCAAAATTAATTTGAAAAGTGATTTTTAAAAGTTTCACAAACCAGGAATTAAAAATCATGAATAGTTTTCAAATATTCCCTAGGTATTTATAAAGTTATAACCAACATTCTTTAAAGTACTTTGGTGCCTCTAGTTAAATATAACAGAGGCCAATTCTATTATTAAATGCCCTTATTGATTATGGTATTTTTCAAACAGTTTCAAACGGCCCCCAAAACATTTTGAGGCAAAGCATAAAATGCTATAGGATTATTGAACCCAATGCCATATTTTTACAAAAGTATATTGTTGTTAAAATAAAAAAATAAAAAAAGGAAAACTAAAACCAAATTAAAAAAAAGAAACCCCCTACTAGGCCTCAGCCCACCTAGCCACATTGGCTCAGCCGGCCCACCCCGACGCCTTAACCTCCCGCTTCCCCCACCGACAGCCACCTCATGCCCCACTCCCCCCCCAACGATCCCCTCCCTCTCCCCCCGGTCCGATCTGGATCGGGGCCCTCCTTGTGCAACCGTCGTCGCCTTGCTCCCCAGCGCCACCCCAGTGCCCTGACGGTGCCTCACGCCTCCCCACCGCCACGCCGGCCCTGCCTCGTCTCCTCCCTGGTACTTCTCGAGCATGCGTTCGTTTCCCGTGAAGAGGAACGGTTTGATGTAGCAAAGTAGATAAGTATTTCCCTCAGTTTTTGAGAACCAAGGTATCAATCCAGTAGGAGATACAAGCGAGTCACCAATAGATGTACCTACACAAAGAATCAAACTCTTGCACCCAAACTGTAAAGGGGTTGTCAATCCCTTCACGGTTACTTGCAAGGATGAGATCTAATAGAGATAGATATAATAGGATGCTTGAATGGAAAGTAAAAATAATGCAGCAAGTATTTTTGGTATTTTTGGTTTTAGATCTAAAAGTATAATATGGAAAATAGACCTGGGGGCCATAGGTTCGCTAGATGGCTTCTCTCGGCAAGTATTACGGTTGGTGAACAAATTACTGTCGAGCAATTGATAGAAAAGCAAATAATTATGAAGATATCCAAGGCAATTATTATGCATATAGGCATCATGTCCATGACAAGTAGACCGAAACGATTATGCATCTACTACTATTACTCCACACATCGACCGACTCCTGCCTGCATCTAGAGTATTAAGTTCATGAAGAATAGAGTAACGCGTTAAGTAAGATGACATGATGTAGAGGGATAAACTCAAACAATATGATGAAAACCCCATCTTTTTACCCTTGATGGCAACAATACAATACGTGCCTCGCCACCCCTACTTTGTCACTGGGTGAGGACACCGCAAGATTAAACCCAAAACTAAGCACTTCTCCCATTGCAAGAATTACCAATCTAGTTGGCCAAACCAAACCAATAACTCAAAGAGACTTGCAAAGATATGAAATCATGCATATAAGAATTCAGGAAAGACTAAAATAATATTCATGGATAATCTGAACATAAACCCACAATTCATCGTATCTCGACAAACACACCGCAAAAGAGTATTACATCAGATAGATGTCCATGAAGATCATGAAGAACATGGTATTGAGAAGCAAAGAGAGAGAAGGAGCCATCTAGCTACTAGCTATGGACCCGTAGGTCTGTGGTGAACTACTCACGCATCATCGGAGGGGCAATGGAGTTGATGTAGATGCCCTCAGTGATCGAATCCCCCTGCGGCAGATTACCGGAAAAGGCTCCAAGATTGGATCTCTTGGGAACGGAGGCTTCTGGCGGCGGAAAAGTGTTTCGTGGCTCGTTCTGATAATGATGGAATATTTGGGAATTTATAGGCCGAAGATTAGGGTTAGGGGAGCTGTCGTGGGCCCACAAGCCTGCCCGGTGCGGCCTACCCCCTGGCCGCGCCCCTAGGGCTTGTGGCCCCACGGTGGCTCCTCTTCCTTGGTTCTCAAGTCTCGTAGTTTCCTTTCGCTCCAGAAAAAATCATTCCGAAGGTTTTATTCTGTTTGGACTCCATTTAATATTCCTTATCTACGAAACTCAAAAAGAAGGAAAAACAGAAAGTGGCACTAGGCTCTAGATTAATAGGTTAGTCCCAAAAATAATATAAAATAGCATATTAATGCATATAAAACATCCAAAACAAATAATATAATAGCATGGAACAATCAAAAATTATAGATACGTTGGAGACGTATCAGCATCCCCAAGCTTAATTCCTGCTCGTCCTCGAGTAGGTAAATGATAAAAACAGAGTTTTAGATGTGGAATGCTACCTAACATATTTATCCATGTAATATTCTTTATTGTGGCATGAATATTCATATCCGTAAGATTCAAAACAACAGTCTAATATTGACATAAAAACAGTAATACTTCGAGCACACCAACAAGGTAGTCGTGTCCTTTCGAAATAACATGGCCTTAGAAAGTCATCCCTACAAAATCATATGGTCTGGCTATGCTCCATCTTCCCCACACAAAGTATCTAAATCATGCACAACCTCGATGAACAAGTAAAGCAATTGTTTCACACTTTTGGTGTTCTCAAACCTTTTCAACTCTCACGCAATACATGAGCGTGAGCCATGGATATAGCATTATAGGTGGAATAGAATATGTAGGAGGTGCAAGGGGGAAAAGGAGAAGATAGTCTCACATTAACTAGGCGTATCAACGGGCTATGGAGATGCCCGTCAATAGATATCAATGTGAGTGAGTAGGGATTGCCATGCAATAAATGCACTTAGAGCCATAAGCGTATGAAAGCTCAAAAAGAAAACTAAGTGGTCATGCATAATGAATATCCACTAGTTATATGAAAGTGATAAAATAGGAGACTCTCTATCATGAAGATCATGGTGCTACTTTGAAGCACAAGTGTGGAAAAAGGTAGTAGCAATTGTCCCTTCTATCTTTCTCTCATTTTTTTATATTTTTTTGGTGGGCTTCTTTGGCCACTTTTATTATTATTTTTGTTTGGGCTTCGCTGGCCTCTTTTATTTTTGTAAAGTCCGGATACTCATCCCAACTTGTGAGGGAGTCATAGCCTCCATCATTCTTTTCTCTCATGGGGCAATTCTCTATTAATGAAAAATCATCACACTTTTATTTACTTATAACTCAAAGAAAGAAAAATTACAACTCGATACCTATTACAAAATATGACTCTATATGCAATATGAACTGATGATGCAAGTCATAGAAAAACTACATGATGGAAGTTGCATGGCAATATATCTCGGAATGGCTATGGAAATGCCTTAATAGGTAGGTATGGTGGCTGTTTTGAGGAATATATGGTGGCTGTTTTGAGGAAGGAGGGTTTGGTGTACCAGAAAAAAGTTGTGTGGTACTAGAGAGGCTAGCAAAGGTGGAAGGGTGAGAGTGCGTATAATCCATGGACTCAACATTAGTCATAAAGACTCACATAATTATTGCAAAAGTATATTAGTTAACAAACAAAGCATTAGACGCATGCTCCTGGGGGAGAGGTTGGTAGGAGTTAACCATCGTGCGCTCCCGACCCTCACACAAAGGTCGACAATCATTAAACAAATCATGCTCCAACTTTGTTACATAACGGTTCACCATACGTGCATGCTACGGGAATCACAAGCTTCAACACATGTATCTCTTCCAATTCACAACTACTCACTAGCATGACTCTCATATTACCATCCCTATTATCTCAAAACTATATGCAAGGAATCAAACTTCTCATAGTTTTTAATGCACTTAATATGAAAGTTTTTATTATATCCCTCTTGGATACCCATTATATTAGGACTAAATTCACAACCTAAACAAATTACCATGCTGTTTTAAGAAACTATCAAAATAATATAAGTGAGGAACTAGAGCTCAATAATTTCTATAAAATATAACACCACCATGCTCTATGAAGATATAAGTGAAGCACTAGAGCAACATTGCCTAGCTCAAAAGATATAAGTGAAGCACATAGAGTATTCTAAAAAATTCACGATTTGGCATGTCTCTCTCAAAATATGTGTGAAGAAAGGATGATTGTGTCAAACTAAAAAGAAAAGACTCATATCATACAAGATACTCCAAGCAAAACACATATCATGTGGTGAATAAAAATATAGCCTCAAGTAAATTTACCGATGGATTGAAGACGAAAGAGGGGATACCTTCCGGGGCATCCCCAAGCTTAGTGTTTTTGGTATCCTCGAATATGACTTGGGGTGCCTTGGGCATCCCCAAGCTTAGGCTCTTGCCACTCTTTATTCCATAGTCCATCAAATCTTCACCCAAAACTTGAAAACTTCACAACACAAAACTCAACAGAAAACTCATGAGATCCGTTAGTATAAAAAGATAAATGACCACTTTAGGTATTGTTGTTAACTCCTTATTTAGTTGTATTTGTGTAATACCTACTGTATTATAACTTTTCCATGACTCATACCCTCCGATACGACCCATAGATGCATCAAAATAAGCAAACAACACAAAGAAAACAGAATCTATCAAAAACAGAATAGTTTGTAGCAATCTATAAACTTCGAATACTTACGGAACTCTAAAAATTCCTAAAAATTAGGAAAATCGGGGAAATTTGTATATAAATCTTGTGTAAAAATTTCAGATCAATTAGACTCTTTAACTGTTTTGAAAATTCCTGTACTTAGCGCAAAAGTTTCTGTTTTTCAGCAAGATCAAATCAACAACTATCATAGATCACCCCAAAGGTTTTACTTGGCTCAAACACTAATCAAAACACAAAAACACGATTACTAAAGAAGTAATAATGTGCAAAACACACCAAAACAGAAGCAGAAAGCAAAATAAAATTTGGTTGCCTCCCAACAAGCGCTATTGTTTAACACCCCTAGCTAGGCAAAACGCAATAGATCTAGGTATTGTCATCTTTGGTATGTAATCCATAAGTAGCTCTCATGATAGATTAATAAGGTTATTTTATTTTATTTCTAGGAAAGTGTTCCATGCCCTTCCTTGAAATTGAAATCTAATATTCCCTTCCTTCATATCAATAATTGCACCAATCGTTCTAAGGAAAGGTCTACCAAGAATAACAGGACATGTAGGATTGTAATCTATATCAAGAACAATGAAATCAATGGGCACATAATTCCTATTTGCAACAATAAGAACATCATTAATTCTTCCCATAGGTTTCTTTATAGTGGAATCTGCAAGATGCAAATTTAAGGAACAATCATCGAATTCACAGAAACCTAAGACATCACATAAAGTTTTTGGAATCGTAGAAATGCTAGCACCCAAATCACACAAAGCATGGCACTCATAATCCTTAATCTTAATCTTAATAGTAGGTTCCCACTCATCATATAGCTTTCTAGGTATAGAAACTTCCAAATCAAGTTTTTCTTCAAAAGCTTTCATCGTAGCATCAACAATATGTTTAGTAAAAGCTTTGTTTTGATTATAAGCATGAGGAGAGTTCAACATGGATTGCAACAAGGAAATATAATCAATTAAGAAGAATCTATAATGATTAAAGTCCTTGAAATCCAAAAGAGTGGGTTCATTGCTATTTAAAGTTTTGACCTCTTCAATCCCATTTTTGTTAATCTTAGCATCAAGATCTATAAACTCCGAATCATTGGGACTCCTTTTAACTAAAGTTGAATCATATCCAGTCCCATCCTTATCAAGATTAACATTGGAAAACAAAGATTCAATAGGAGTTACATCAATCACTTTAATATCTTCATCAATATTATCACGAGAACATACTTTTTCAAGCCATTCATGCTTAGCACGAACTCTAGCGGTTCTTTCCTTACACTCATCAATAGAAATTCTCATAGCTTTTAAAGACTCATTAATATCATGCTTGGGTGGAATAGATCTAATTTTTAAACAATCAATCTCAAGAGGAATTCTATCAACGTTCCTAGCCAAATCATCAGTCTTGAGCAAAAAAAAATCAATCATAGCATTAAAACCTTTTTGCATACTAATGAATTCTTTAATATTAATATAAAAATCAGAGGGTGTTTTATTATAATTTCCATAAGAATTATTGTAGGAATTACCATAATTATTAGAGGAATTACTAGGAAACGGCCTAGCATTGAAATTACCTCTATAAGCATTATTACCAAAATTGTTCCTACCAACACAATTCACATCCATAGATTCATTATTATCTCCAATCAAAGAAGACAAGGGCATATCATTAGGATTAATAGGAACAATCTTACTAGCAAACAATTTCATCAATTCATCCATCTTTTCACTCAAAGTATTAATCTCTTCAATAGCATGCACTTTCTTACTAGTAGGAGATCTTTCGGTGTGCCATTGAGAGTAGTTTGCCATAATATTATCTAGGAGTTTAGTAGCTTCTCCTAGTGTGATTTCCATAAATGTACCACCCGCTGTCGAATCTAAGAGGTTCCTAGAAGCAAAATTCAATCCAGCATAGAAAAATTGTATAATCATCCATAAACTCAAACCATGCGCGGGGTAATTCCTAATCATAAGTTTCATCCTCTCCCAAGATTGTGCAACATTCTCATGATCAAGTTGCTTAAAATTCATTATATCATTCCTAAGGGGGATGATCTCAGTGGGCGAAAAGTACTTGGAAATAGAAGCATCTTTACACTTATTCCATGAGTCAATACTATTTTTAGGCAAAGATGAAAACCAAGTTTTAGCACGATCTCGTAGTGAGAACGGGAATAGATTCAATTAAACAATATCATTATCTACATCTTTCTTCTTTTGCATATCACACAACTCAACAAAAGTATTTATATGGGATGCGGCATCTTCATTAGCAAGGCCGGAAAATTGTTCTTTCATAACAAGATTGAGCAAAGCAGCATTAATTTCATAAGATTCCGCACTAGTGGCGGGAGCAATAGGATTACTAATAAAATCATTATCATTAGTATTGGAAAAGTCACACAACTTGGTATTCTCTTGAGTCATCGTGACAAAACAAGCAAGCAAGCACACAAGCAAGCAAAAAACCAAACGAAAAAGGGCGAATAAAAAGGCAGATCTTTTGGTATTTTCTGAAAATCGTTTTAGAAGTGGGGTAGAGGAAAACAAGAGGCGAATGGCAAATAATGTCAATGCAAGAGATGATTTTATGATGGGTACTTTGTAGGCTTGATGTAGATCTCCCCGAAACCAAACCAGAAATTGGCAAGTTGACGAGAGAGTTCTTATATTGACTTGCTATGTATCTCCCCGGCAACAGCGCCATAAATCCTTCTTGCTACTTCTCGAGCATGCGTTGGTTTCCCGTGAAGAGGAACGGTTTGATGCAGCAAAGTAGATAAGTATTTCCCTCAGTTTTTGAGAACCAAGGTATCAATTCAGTAGGAGATACAAGCGAGTCACCAATAGATGTACCTACACAAAGAATCAAACTCTTGCACCCAACGCTATAAAGGGGTTGTCAATCCCTTCACGGTTACTTGCAAGGATGAGATCTAATAGAGATAGATATAATAGGATGCTTGAACGGAAAGTAAAACTAAAAGTAAAAATAATGCAGCAAGTATTTTTGGTATTTTTGGTTTTAGATCTGAAAGTATAATATGGAAAATAGACTCGGGGGCCATAGGTTTCACTAGATGGCTTCTCTCATGATGGAAAGTATTACGGTGGGTCAACAAATTACTGTCGAGCAATTGATAGAAAAACGAATAATTATGAAGATATCCAAGGCAATGATTATGCATATAGGCATCATGTCTGTGACAAGTAGACCGAAATGATTCTGCATCTACTACTATTACTCCACACATCGACCGACTCCTGCCTGCATCTAGAGTATTAAGTTCATGAAGAACAGAGTAACGCAGTAAGTAAGATGAGATTATGTAGAGGGATAAACTCAAGCAATATGACGAAAACCCCATCTTTTTACCCTTGATGGCAACAATACAATACATGCCTCGCTACCCCTACTTTGTCACTGGGTGAGGACACCACAAGATTGAACCCAAAACTAAGCACTTATCCCATTGCAAGAATTACCATTCTAGTTGGACAAACCAAACCAATAACTCGAAGAGAATTGCAAAGATATGAAATCATGCATATAAGAATTCAGGAAAGACTCAAATAATATTCATGGATAATCTGAACATAAACCCACAATTCATCGGATCTCGACAAACACACCGCAAAAGAGTATTACATTGGATAGATCTCCATGAAGATCATGAAGAACATGGTATTGAGAAGCAAAGAGAGAGAAGAAGCCATCTAGATACTAGATATGGACCCGTAGGTCTGTGGTGAATTACTCACGCATCATCAGAGGGGCAATGGAGTTGATGTAGATGCCCTCTGTGATCGAATCCCCCTCCAGCAGATTACCGAAAAAGGCTCCAAGATTGGATCTCTTGGGAATGGAGGCTTCTGGCGGAGGAAAAGTGTTTTCGTGGCTCGTTCTGATAATGATGGAATATTTGGGAATTTATAGGCCAAAGATTAGGCTTAGGGGAGCTGTCGTGGGCCCACAAGCCTGCCCGGCGCGGCCTACCCCCCTGGTCGCGCCCCTAGGGCTTGCGACCCCATGGTGGCTCCTCTACCTTGGTTCTCAAGTCTCATGGTTTCCTTTCGTTCCAGAAAAAATCATTTCGAAGGTTTTATTCCGTTTGGACTCCGTTTAATATTCCTTATCTACGAAACTCAAAAACAAGGAAAAACATAAACTGGAACTAGGCTCTAGATTAATAGGTTAGTCCCAAAAATAATATAAAATAGCATATTAATGCATATAAAACATCCAAGACAGATAATATAATAGCATGGAACAATCAAAAATTATAGATATGTTGGAGACGTATCACTCCCCAAGCTGTCGGTGCCCCGACCGCACCTCCCCGCCTCTTCCTCGCCGATCGCCATCGCGCCTCGCCTCCCTAGCCACCCCGCAACGCGGGTGAGCCCCTCGATGCTCCTCCCCTTCTCCTTCCCCCCTCTGGCGCTGCCCTTCAGTCGCCTCGCCCCCTTCCTCCCGCTAGCCCTGTCGCCGGCCATCACCGCGGCCACGGCCATCAAGGACCTCCCGTGCCCGTGCCCCGCTCGGCCCACACGCCCCCAGCCCCACGCCCCCATGTCGCTCGCCACATCAGGGCATGCCTCACGCCCGCGCCTCCACCATGCCAGCCATCGCGGCCCCCGGCCGCCCTGTCGCCGCTCGCCACACTCGTCAGTCCACCTCCGCTGCCATGCCCTACCCCCTGGCCGCCGGTGCTAGCCCTGTTGGTGTTCGGCCGTCGTAGGCCTCGGCCTGGCCCTACCCAACTCGGATAGTGGGGTTAAGCCCCCACTAACCTCCTCCCTTAGCCACTCGACAGAGGGGCCATCACCCCCACCGTATGACAAGGGGGGGCCACCCCCCAAAACATTTTATATAAAATTTAAACTTAATTAATAGATAATTAATTAATTAATGACTTAGTTAACCTTTCATCAAAACTATTAATTAACTAAACTAATTAATTTGACTAAATGAGTCACTAACATGTTGGCCCGGCCCAAATTTAGACTAATTAAAATGATTAGTTAATTATGTTAGATAATTAACCTAATTAGTGTATGACAGCGGGTCCAACCCCTCTTAATTAATTTTTATTAATTAAATTAAACTTAATTACGCTGTGAGTATGACAGGTGGGGCCTATCGGTCAATTTGACCAGGTCAACCCATAGTTGACTCTTGTCATGTTGATGTCATAATTCTATTTATTGAATTAAAATTAATCTATTTTATTCTAGAATATTAATAAAAAATTCAAAAATTAATATAAAATAAACCCTAAGTTAGATGAAAATATTTTATACATGAAAGTTGTTTAGAAAAATCCAATGAATCTGAATACTCCATATGTTAGTCTGTCACGCACTCCTATCATAACGAACATGGAAATTTTCAATTTGTTTTGTTTGTCCGGTAGTAGCCCGAGATTCGAAAAATATCAACCGACCGATGAGCCAGGCCCCTCACATCACCGCACACCCCTTTAGTATGGCACTGCAGAGCTACTACCGAGTGCCGAGGGTGATACCTCACTTAGCACTCCCGGTGTTAATTTTGTAGCGTAGCTAATCAATCGTGGGTATCGAGGGTGATTCCTCCTTCCCATTTATCGATAGCGACTCTTGTCTTACACATAAATCGAGTGGGATCCATCGAGGGTTATTCCTCGGATATCCACTTGGTGTATAAACACACAGTTACTTCAACTGGACCTTGTTTACATGTGAAAGACGGGACTGGAGGGACAAGCGGTACCACCCTAGTTGAGGTGGACCTGAGTTCCCGGCAGTCTTGAGACGGGTCGGCCCCAAGGGTACCCGTGTGTAAGATGTGGTGGGATGCGCCGGTAAGGCATCCAAAAGGGTGATGATGAGGCGTCTGCTGGCGAGTGAGGCCTTTGCCACACATCCTCAAGACAGGGTGATTGGACCGCACTTTATGGGTCGTGCTTGCCCCGCATTAATAAAATGCTAATGGGTTGGGTATTTGATCTGAGTTGGTCGTTTGACCTTTTATGAACCAAACCTTCACGTGGGAGAAGTTATGGGTACTCAGCGTCGTTGTATCAGTCGAAGCTCTTCGGACGTCACCAATGGAGCGATGTGCGCCCGAGTGGTCCGCAACGGCATCGCGCTTGTTATAAGGGGTGCTAGGACTGACCTCGGCCGCATTCGCATCGTGTAGGAGTGCAAGGGCAAGTGGGACCATGAACCTGCACGCTTAGGATTTAGACCGATGGGCTGGCCTCTTCGTTGAGTCTAGGTGGGGCGACGGCGTTTTGGATCTCGAGGCCGGGCATTACCCAGGAAAGTGTGTCCGACCGGAGGTGATCAAGCGTGTTGGAAATGTGGGGCACCCCTATAGGGATAAATAATCTATTCGAATAGTCGTGTCCACGGTAATAGGACGACTTGGAGTTGTACCTTGACCTACTACAATTAAAATTGTGTTTTTAATTGAAATGAATGTTGGCTCCGAGATTGCTTCCTCGTAGGGAGTCAAGGAAGAATCTCTGGGCATGGTTACTTAATAAAATTGCTACAATAAAATATTGTTATATGTGAGTTACCAGTCTAGTCTCTTCTAATGTTGCAAGATGCTGAAGATGCTAGTCGTCGATAGGACTAGGCCTTCCCCCTATTCTTGCTTTCTGTAGTCAGCCTAGATATAACCCCATTCCTTGATAATGATGCATGCTTAGCATAGTCTTGATGTCAGTCTTGCGAGTACTTTGGATGAGTACTCACCGCTGATTTGCTTTCTCTTTCCCCCTTGATACGATTCTGTGTTCAGACGATGGAGCCCAGGAGATGGAGTACGCCGAAGATGACTACTACACCACCGCAGGAGCCTACTACTACGTGGAGGCGGCCCCCGGCCAACAGTAGGTTAGGAGGTTCCCAGGTAGGAGGCCTCGCCTCTTTCGATCCGTTTTATGTTTGTGCTAGCCTTCTTAAGGCAAACTAGTTTAACTTATGTCTATACTCAGATATTATTTGCTTCCGCTAACTCGTGCTTGTCGAGCTTTGTATTCAAGCCCTCGAGGGCCCTGGCTTGTAATATGAAGCTGTATGACTTTAATTTGTGTCTAGAGTTGTGTTGTGATATCGATTAGTGAGTCCCTAATCTTGGTCGTATGCATTGCGTGTATGTTTAGCGTACGGTCGAAATTGGGGGCGTCACACATCCACAATCACCAAGCAATACTTTCTTCCTCCAAGGCTATCAAAAGATGGGGGCCCAAAGAGATCCATGTGAAGAAGCTCCAAGGGCCTTTTAGAGTAGATGATAGTCATGGGTCGGTGAGCCTTCCCATGTACCTTTCCTTTGATAAAGGCACTAGAAGCACAATCTTTGGCAAAACTTACATTCGTTGGTCCAAGGACGTGATCCCCTTTGAGGAGACTTTGCAAAGATCTCATATTGACATGGGCTAGCCGGCGATACCAAAGCAAAACCACATCAACTTTAGCCATTAGGCAAGTCACGATCTTAGTGGGTCGCTCCGAGAAGTTAACCACATAGAGACCATTTTCGACATGCCCAACAAAGGCCACTTTAAGAGTCTTGATCCACAAAAGGGCCATGGTTTGAACACCAAATAAGGTACAAAAACCTTAAGTGCAATTTGACGAACGGAAAGTAAATTATATGCAAGTGTCTCAACAAGCATGACATTCTCAACGGACAAGTCCGGAGAGATTATCACTTTGCCAAGACCCAATACCTTTGAACTTGTATCATCACCAAATGAGACTTGAGTGGTCGAAGATGGATTGGTATGAATGTCCACCACCAATTCCTTGCTTCCGGTCATATGATTTGTTGCTCCACTGTCAAGCAACCATGACAATCCTCCGGAAGCAAACTCCTACAATAGATCAATGCTTGGATTTAGGTACCCATTCTTTAATGGGTCCTTTAATGTTAGTGACAATGGTCTTAGGAACCCAAATAGACTATCCAATGTACTCATAAGAAGAACCAACATATTTGTCATAAACATGTCCATCACTAGCGCGGCATAAAACATAAGAGGGGTTAAAGTCGTCGGCTTTGTTGGAGTGGGTGGTCTTGACCTTTTCGGCATTACCATCCACAACCGTGTCCTTCTTCTTCTCATGAGTACCATCCCCCTCTTTGACAACGGTTTCCTTTAGTGGGGGAACTTGCTTGTTCTTCACTTTCTTCTTCTTGGTTTTGGGAGCAAACCCAACACCTTCCTTTGCAACAACTTCCTTTTGATTGCTCAAAAGGTAATTGAAATTCTTCTTAGCTTGGATACATGTCACAAGTCCTTTCTCAAGTTGCTCTTTCAACTTAGCATTCTCCTCCACAATATGGGCATGCTCACAAAAAGAGTTAGTAGCATTGGCACTGTCAATTAACACAAAGGGAGGACATGTAGCTATTTCCTTAGTAAGTTTTACTTAGAGTTGATCATGAGACTCTTTGAGAGAGGCAAGAGCAATCGTCAATGCTTTTTGAGCATTGTCTAGAGTGTCAAACTCTTCCTTGAGTCTACCATGGTCAACCCCAAGTGTATCCTTCTCGGATTTGAGCACACGATTAATAACAATAGCATGATCATGATCTTTACATAATTTATCTAGCTCAACGTTTTGTGACTCCTCAAGAGTCAAATGAAGAATTCGCTCTTCCTCAAGAGCAATGGAAAGATCTGCTATTTCATCCGCATAGTCACAGCCATGCCCCCTCAACTCCTCGAGAGATTCCTCTTGAGACTCAATGATGTCATTGGCCTCACCAAGTTGTTCCAATAGATCAACAAAGTGCTTCTTGGGTTGACCTTTGAGTTTACACAAGAATTTGTCAAACTCATTCTCATCCTCCTTCGCCACCTCATGTTCATCCACACAATCCAACAAATAAGGAGAGGTAGAAATATAAGTTTTAATGTTAGAGGTTTTGACATTGAGGTTACCTTGGTGATACCTTTGGCCATAAGGCACTTAGCAATGTGGTCCTCGTTGGGGGCACCAAAGAGAGATGTCTTAGTTGGGGTAGGGGATGCAATAGCCACCGAAGCCATTGCCATCCCTTCGCCACTAGTTTCTTCATCATCAACGTCATCATCGGAGGCATACTCTTCTTGGGCCGCCAACACCTTGTGAGGCACCTTTTTGTGAAATTATTCTTGTTGGGCATGGACTTGGCCTTATCTTTGCGAATGAGTTTGCCGCCATTGTCTTCCCTCTTCTCATAAGGGCAATCCACCGTGAAGTGACTCACATTACCACAATTGTAGCACGTCCTCATAACTTGTTTGCCTTTTGATCCACTTGAGTTGTTCTTGGAGAAGTTGGGCTTCGAATTCCTCTTGTTGCCCCAAAATTGCCTAGACACAAGAGCCATGTGCTCGTGGTAAGTATATTTTGTGTCTTCGGGGCAACTCTCTTCTTCTTCCTCTTATTCTTATTCTTATTTAATGACCTTGGCCTTCAAGGCAAGGTTGGGTGAAGCCTTATTTGACCATTGAACACGAGCTAGAGCATGATCGGTGGTCTTGTTCAAGATGTTCATAGCAATGAATTCATCCAACACATCACCCGAGGACAAGGAGTGAAAATCTGGCCTTTGACGGATGACGGGGGACATGTACTTCTTGAATGGCGTGATGGCCTTGAGGAACTTCCGCTTGATCCAATTTTCATCCACATCCTTGATTCCATGATCTTTAAGAGCAACAACAAGAGATGTCACTCTCCGACAGAGCTCACGAGGTTCTTCATCATCGAGCATCACAAATTCATCACACTCATCAAGAACCACTTCAAAGTTGGACCGTTGAATGCTCTAGCTACCCTTGTACATGGTGACAATGTGTTCCCAACAATCCTTAGCATGAGTGAAAGGATGCAAATGAGCAAGATCTGATAGCTGCTTGAAGGATGAACAAGGCAGAGTGATTGAGTTGATTGTCGGACTCTTCTCTTGGAGTGAGGTTGTTTGGATTGCTCAATGATTCTCCAGAGTTGTGTTGATCTATGATTAAAATGAGACTTGATACGAAAAGCCCAATTAGAAAAATCATTCTTAACAAGCTTAGGAGGAGGACCAAGATTAACTATATGTGGTGGGTGCACCGATCCTTCATAGACCGCCGAAGGGGGTACCGAGGCAAAGGTACCCGTCCCACTACTTCCATGAGGTAGCTTGTTCTTCTTAGTGCTAGCCCCCTCCTTTTCGGAGTGGACATCCGATGATGAGTTAGTGGGATTAACCACTAGCAACGGATTGGTAGAAAGTTTGAGACCCTCAAGGAATTCTTTAAACATGGATTTGACCTCGGTCGTCATGGAGGATTTAAGTGAGGACATAGCCTCATTCAAATCCTCATGAGAGACCATGTTCACACCCACGGCCTCGGGGAGATCAACCGGCCGCTCCCCATCGTCAACCATACTATTCGGGTGGTGAAACCCTTAATAAAGAGATGAGGCTCTGATACCAATTGAAAGGATCGATATGGTTGACTAGAGGGGGTGAATAGGCAACTACCAATTTTTAGGATTTTCTTAACAAATTAAGTTTATCAACAAATAGGTTGACTAGATATGCAACTAGGTGAACAACCTATATGATGCTAGCTATAACAACAACAAGATATAAGCTTGCACAAAGTAAAGGTAAGAAATAACCACAAGTGGAACCGTTGGAGACGAGGATGTGTTACCGAAGTTCCTTCTAGTTGAGAGGAATTACATCTACGTTGGAGCGGTGTGGAGGCACAATGCTCCCCAAGATGCCACTAGGGCCACAGTATTCTCCTCACGCCCTCACACAATGCGAGATGTCGTGATTCCACTAGTCGTGCACTTGAAGGCGGCAATTGGACCTTGACAAACAAGGTTGGGACCCTGTCCACAACTTAATTGGAGGCTCCCAACGAAACCATGAAGCTTCACCACAACGGAATATGGATTTGAGGTGACCTCTTCCATCTAGGGTGCTCAAACACCCAAGAGTAACAAAATCCACACAAGAAAGTATGGGGAATCAATTTTACTTTGGTGGGACTGTAGATCTAGGTCTCCTCCTTCAATCCGTAGCAAATCAACAAGTTTGAGTGGATAGAGAGAGAGATTGGGCAAGAAAGCTTGGTGTGCATTAATGGTGGAGAGAGAGAGAGGTAAGAGATAAGATGGAGGTGGAAGAACCACCCCTTTATATAGGGCCCCCACTTTCCAACTGTTACATCCATTTTACATGGCAGCGGTACAACCGGTGATGCAGGTGGTAGAACTGGTAGGACCGGTACAACCGCCCAACAACCGGCCAACCACCGCATCAAAAAAGAACCTAAGGCAGTGGTTCCTCCCCGGTGCAACCACTCGACTCGACTGCTGGACATGGCAAAGTCCCGAGCGGTACAACCGCTTGGGACACTGGTAGTACCAGGCTATAGTAATATAGAGGTACAACCGGCCCACGTCTGCCCAACAACTGTAGCTCAGCAAAACCACGTACGGTTGAAGCCCGGTCCTGGGCTGGTACAACCGCCCAAGGCTACCACCCAGGGTAACCCAGCTGTGGGTGGTACAACCGCCCGAAGGCAGCGGTACAACCGCTAGGGACCACTTAGTGGCAGCACCCCCAGGGTATCACCGCTAGAGTGGTGGTTAAACCAGATGACACGAGAAAGCGGTACAACCACTAGGCAGCGGTACAACCGGCCTACATGGAAGGAAAGTAGGGTCTCTCTCTCTCTCTGATGGAAGGGAATGGGGTGGGTACTAAGGATGTGTGTGTATTGATTCACCCCAAGACCTTCCAATGAGGATTCCCTCTTAATAGTACGGGATCCCTACGACCAAATAAAATAAACACGTAGAGAACACTGTCTTTGTTCTTTTCTGTCCGAAGGGAATGCCTAATTGTCTTGTGTCTCAACATAATACCTGAATAACTTGACACACGGTTAGATAACATAGTGAGTTGTCATCATCACCAAAACATTAAGGTAAGAGAATGCCCTTACAATTAGCAACTAGAGGAGGTAAAATGACTCAAGTACCACTTTATCCTGAGGGACACCCTAAAAGAATTGAACAAGACTCTCAGAGAATTAACATTGATGCCCCTAGTCCTTCTAAAAAGAAAAATGATAGGACTTTGCATACCTCTAGTGAATCTGAGATAGAAAACCTCCTGAAGATAATGGTGTCTCTATTTATGATGGTGAAACTCAATCTGGTAATGAACATTCATCTAGTGATAATGAAAGTGGTAATGATGATGTTCATAAAGATACTCAACTGAAGAATGATAAAGAACTAGATAAAGATGTAGAAATAGAACTTGTTGTTGATCTTGATAACCCACAACCTAAAAATAAATGATATGAAAGAGACTTTGTTGCTAGAAAACATGGCAAAGAAATAGATACATGGGTTCAAAAACCCATGCCTTTTCCACCTAAAGCATCTAAGAAAAAGGATGATGAAAATTTTGAACGCTTTGCTGAAATGATTAGGCCAGTCTTTTGCGTACCCGCTTAACTGATATCTTAAAGATGGCCCCTTATGCAAAATACATGAAAGACATCATCACTAATAAAAGAAAGATACCTGAAGCTGAAATATCCACCATGCTTGCTAATTATTATTTTAAGGATGGAGTACCAAAAAACTTGGAGATCTTGGAATACCAACAATACCTTGCTCCATTAAAAGAAATTATGTCAAAAATGCTTTGTGTGATTTGGGAGCTGGTGTTAGTGGTATGCCTTTCTCTTTATATAAAAGACTTGATTTGAATAAACTCACACCTACTGACATATCTTTGCAAATGGCTGACAAATCAACTACCATACCTATCAGTATTTTTGAGGATGTGCTCGTTGTTGTTGCAAATATTACTATCTTAATAGACTTTGTTATTCTTGAGATGCCCGAGGACGAAAACATGTCGGTTATCCTTGGTAGACCCTTTTTGAATACTGCAGGGGCTGTTATTGATTGCAATAAAAGCAAAGTCACTTTTCATATCAATAGTAATGAGCATACGGTGCACTTTCTGAAGAAACAATTCCAAGTGAATGGTATGAATGTTACTGAAAAATATCTGACACTCACTATTGGAAGTTTTCAACTACCTCTATCTACTACCAAAAATAAATATGATATACTTATGGTTGGGGATATGCATATCCCCGTTGAGGTAACTTAGTGTTTTACGTAAGTTCTTTGGTTTTCATGCTAATTGAAAGTGGTTGTTAATAAGACTTGATCAACCTTATTAACGGATCATTTTTGAGAGGTATGAAGTTGATGAATCTAGTAAGCACAACCTTTTGCTACCACTTTTTGTTTTTTGTTTTTCTTAGTTAAATAAAATAAAATGCCATGTTTATCATGTTTTCTGATTTCTCCGTGCAATAAAAAATGACACAAAAATAAAGGTTCTCAGAATGTCTTGAAAATTTAACACGTTTTTTCCTGAATATTTCTAAATTTCTGGTGCAAATAACATCAGAGGGGGGTGCACCTGGTGTCCCCAAGACACCAGGGCATGCCAGCAACCCTAGGTGCACCCTTGTGGGTTGTGGTCCCCACGTGGGTCCCCTCACTTATCTCTTTAGCACGTTCCATATCCTACCTCCAGAAGAAAATTACCATAGCTCTCTCTCTCTCTCGTGTTCTTGCTCACAAACCCACGGATTTTGATCTCTTTGCTTGAAGTTCCATTCCGAAACTGTTTTGGGGGATTGCTTCTTGGTATCTGACTCCCCCATTGCTCCAATTAGTTTTTGCTTTAGTAGTCTATATTTTTAATAATTAACTACTCTTGGTGCTGCTATAGATGGGTTTGCATGTTGAATTCTTAGAGTTCTAAGCAGTTTGAATGCTTGTTATGGCCTCTAGGCATCCTTGGGAGTTGTTGCTATCAATCTTATGAATTTTTGTTAACAAAATTTTGTGTCCCAATTTTTTCAGAAATTGTTCACAAATAAAAATGCAATTATTTAGGAGTTCTTTGAGGAGGAGGTCCTTAGAGGCATCATCAAGTGGAAGCTCGGTCCAACAATCTTATGTTGAACCAAGTGCAAGTTCGATGCAGGACGCTCACACCAAATTGTGCCTTTGGTCGTGTAATACATTCATGGTTGGTGCAGGTATCAAGGAAGAACTTGAACAATATGTTTGCAACACTGATCTCACTCCCTTCATCGAAGATAAGTGCATCCAACATCTCAACCTCGCAGAGACGTTTACTAAGAAATTCAAATTTCATCCCCGTGAGTCCAGAGTTTCATTTAGACTTTATAATAACTTTCACCATGCCTTTAGATGTGTTCTGTGAAGCATGCAAAATTCCATATTGGGGTTCGCTAGACGAACCACCAACATCTAAGTATGAGTCTTTTTTGATTAATATTTGCTATGGTGAAGATAGAGGAGTGACACAAGGTGGAATAAAAAGCATCCTTTTTCCATCTATACACTACTTTGCACTCTTTAATGGAAAATGCATCATAGGCAAGCAAGATTGCAGCACATTGTGTGCCCCTGATTTGAGTCTTATACACACTGCTATAATAGGAATTAAACGTTACAATCTAGGAGCAATTGTTGCATGGAGATTGCAACACAACGCTACTAGTGGTCACTTTTATGGTGGGATCTATGCCTCTCATGTAGCTAAGGAGCTACGTTTATCACCTTTGCCTCCCATGGGCATCATTTCCAAGGAGAAGACCATGATGAAAATGTTGAGTGGCTCTCATATGCACTACTATTGATATAACAAAGAGCCCATATTACTTTGTCTTCTCCTCTTGAATAAAATGCTTGCAGATTCCAGCTTAGTCCAGAGCACTCTTGCACTATTATTATTTTCATATCATTCGGTCGTGTAAGTGAAAGGCAATAATGACGATATTTGATGAAGTGACCGTGGCAGAGAGAAGCGGGTATGAACTCAACTTTTTTTTGTTTTTGTAAATATGTTTAACCTAGTATCCATGATTCAGCATATTATGATCAAACATGTTTAAATGAGAATTAGAGGTTATAGTTGCTCATGCCATGCTTAAGTAGCTAGGAGTGGATAATTATTTATCTTGGATGTCAACATGCATTAAAATGGTTGTGATGTAGTATGATGATATGGTATCCTCCTGTGAATGTTTCAAGTGGCTTGACTTGGCACATGTTCATGCATGTAGTTGAATCAAAACCAACATAGCCTTCACGATATTTATGCTCATGGTGCCCATATCCTACTCATGATAGTATTCAATGTTTATTATTCATAATGCATGTTCATGGCCGTTTTCGCTCTCTAGCTGGCCGCTTCTCAACCTATTTGCTAGCCTTCACCTATACTAAGCGGGAATACTGCTTGTGCATCAAAATCCTTAAACGAAAGTTATTCCTGATGAGTCCACTATATCTACCTATATGTGGTATTACCCTGTCGCTCCAAGTAAATTTGCAAACATCTGTTTTGTGTGCCTGGACCACTCATGGAGCAACAGGAGGCGGTCAGTATCTTCCATGTTAAGCGGGTTATTCTCATGATGAGTGTTTATTCAGTCGTCCTTGCACGAGAGGGGCGGTAATAGGGATTCCTAGTCTCGAAATCAAAAATTGCAAATAATTAAATAGAACTCCCCCAGGAATGTTGTTAGTATGGACGATACCCGTGGATTTGGCTAGCCTTGGAGTGTGTTTGTTTGTTTAGGGGGAGTAAACCTTTACTTTTACCGCTTGGGAACCGCCGCTAATGTGTTTAACATGGAATATATTGATGACTCTTGGTCTTAATGTTGACAGGAAGGGTGCACCTCCCAAAATTATACTTATCTCTGATTTAAGATTTGAGTTCTGGCACCTCTACAAATCCCTGCTTCCCTCTACGAAGGGACTATCTATTTACTTTTATGTTGAGTCATCACCTTCTCAAATAAGTGCCAGATCTGAGAGCACTATTGTCATCCGCATGCATTGTGTATAGTTAATGTTGGATGCATCATGAATGGATATTTTCTACCATTAATTACAATGTTTAGTCGCTGCTTGAACTTTGGAGGTGCTTTGCATTTATGTTTTGCGGTCTGAGAAAGGGCTAGCGAGATACCACTATTGTCATATTATATCATGATTGTTTTGGCAAAGTGTTTGCATTCGATTTTTTCTCGCTAGTTGCTTATGTCATTGATATGAGCTAATATAATTTTTAAGAGTTATTGTTGACATGGTTAGTCATAATCCTTGCTGAAAACTTGGGTGATACTTAAGCATATGTATGTAAACAAGAACAAAAGAGTATGTAAAAGTTTTTCTTTATCAGTTTTAGTTTGTCAACTAAATTCCTTAAGGACAAGCAATGGTTTAATCTTAGGGGAGTTGATACGTCTCCATCGTATCTACTTTTCCTAATGCTCTTGCTCTTGTTCTGAACTCTAATTTGCATGATTTGAATGAAACTAACCCGGACTGGCGCTATTTTTAGTAGAACTACCATGGTGTTGTTTTGTGCAGAAATAAAGGTTCTTGGAATTGGACAAAACTTTTTGGAGATTTATTTTAGAATAAATAAAAAATACTGGGCAAGAACCACCGGAGGGGGCCCTGGGTGCGCACAAGAAACCAAGGCGCGCCACCCCCTCCAGGCGCACCCTGATGGGTTCTGGTCACCTCATGGCCCACCTGACCCTAATTCTGGCATTATAAATTCATATTTTTGGAGAAAAAATAGGAAAGGAAGTTTTATCGTGTTTCATGAGACGGAGCCGCCACCACCTCCTGTTCTTCATTAGGAGCCAGATCTCAAGCCCGTTTGGGGCTTCAGATAGGGGAATCTTCGGTCTTCGTCATCACCAACGCCCTTCATTGCCAATTCCATGATGCTCCACACCAGGAGTGAGTAATTCCTTCATAGGCTCGCTGGTCGGTGAGGAGTTGGATGAGATTCATCATGTAATCGACTTAGTTTTGTTAGGGCTTGATTCCTAGTATCCACTATGTTCTCAGATTGATGTTGCTATGACTTTTCCATGCTTAATGCTTGTCACTAGGGCCCGAGTGCCATGATTTCAAATTTGAACCGTTTATGTTGTCGCTATTATATCTATGTTCTTGATCCGATCTTGCTAGTCATATGCACCTATTACGTGTTATGATCCGTAAACCCCAAAGTGACAATAGTTGGAATACTTTCCGGTGATGATCGTAGTTTGAGGAGTTCATGTATTCACTATGTGTTAATGCTTTGTTCCGGTTCTCTATTAAAAGGAGATATTAATATCCCTTAGTTTGCTTATGGACCCCGCTGTCATGGGAGGGTAGGACAAAAGATGGCATGCAAGTTCTTTTCCATAAGCACGTATGGCTATTCACGGAATACATGCCTACATTGTATTTATGAACTGGAGCTAGTTCTGTGTCGCCCTAGGTTATGACTGTTATATTATGAATTCACTGATTCAATGCCTACGAGTTTTCCACATATTGTTCTTGCTAAGTTATGATTGATGTTTTCACTGTCACACTTGCTATAAAACATTTACTATCACTGTTACCGTTACTACTACTATTACCACTGCTATCAAACTATCATGTTACTATGCTACTAATCACTTTACTGCACCACGAGGCTAATCGTCGGCCGTAGACGCGAGGACGAGCACAAAGCGGTCGTGAAGCTCTCGGATATCTATCCAGTGGTAGAACTGCTTCAACAAGTTCTGCATCCCGAGAGGCAATGTCATGGAGGTGAAGTTTCGTGGGCATGTAAGCTAGCTTCCCGTGCATCTGTTTCCCAGAATCCATCCACCAGGTTGGCTGCTAGATAGCTTGTCGGATAGTATTAATCTAATCTTTTTTTTGTATGTCTAAGTATGTTATCTCTATCCATCTAACCGATTCTTTATTCTTCTCATCCATGAAGATTCCCCAAGGCATCAAACTAATCACAAAATCTCTTTTGTGAAGTCCTGAACTTTCTCTTGCAATTCTTTTTGATAAAAGAATATGCATAACTAGTGTAAGAACTAATTTCAAGTAGGATACTTGAGTATGTAATGTAAAAAATCATTAAAAAACAAAATTAGAAAAACAAAATTTTGTTTTCTGGAAGATAATTTAGTGCGTGAGGTACGCTCCAAATTTCAGCTCATTTGGACATTTGAGTCGCTCTCAGCAAAAAATAAAAATTGGGTCAGAACAATACATGAACAGTAAACCATTTTATAGACCCCAATTTTGTCTTTTTTTGTCGAGGGATGCTCAGATGTCCAAATGATCTGAAATTTGGAGCAAACCTCACGCACCAAATTCTCTATCGTGCAACTTTTTTGAAATTTTTAGAATTTTTCTAGTATTTTTTATGATTGAAGGTGGAGATGAGTCTCGACACTTAATTGCTGCTCTGTGTAAGGATTTACTTTTTTTACCTTGTAATCCTTTTCTCTTGGTTTTTTAGGATGAGATACAATAAGAAATCTAGGAAGGTTTAGTAATTGATGTCATCCATGAACAAGAGACCGATGAAGCTTTACGACATAATTAGATGTGATTGCAACTTGTCGTGTTGGTTGTCATGTGATGTGAGATAGTACGTTTGTACTTTTGTATGTTGTATGACAAAACTTGAAAAGAAATCATATAATGGATTTCGAATGTGCATTTTTGCGTTATTTTTGACTGGCAAAAGATGATCATAGTAAATTGATTATGTCGAGCTGATTTTAGGACTAATTAACACGTCGTTAAGATCACACATTGCACACAATTGTGTTTGGTGGCATTTACATCACACACACGGTTTTTTATTTTTAATCGTGTGCAATGAATCACACATTACATACATTTTTTGTGAAATAACCGTGTGTTATGCTAATCCAAATTGCAAACAGTTTTTGTGTTGAACTATGTGGGATGTAACCCCAACACAAACAGTTTTGGTAGCATGTGCGGTGCCCTCCTAGCGCCCACACTAGCAAGGTGACGGTTTGAAATTGCATGACTGAAAGGGGTTGAAAATCCTTTGCTTAGGACCTTCCTGTACCAGTGATTGTGACACTCCTCTGAAGTAAGGCAAGACACAACATTCATTTGTAAGGATGGCATTCCAATGACAATGGTTTATTTGAATTAAAATATAATTTCCTATGCATAAATATTAAATAACTTTTATTATTATGCTAGATATGCTTCACTCATTTTCATTCCACATTGATATGCTAGTCATGTAGCACTCATGATCCATGCTATGGTTACATTGATGCAATAGTTGATTATTCTCATATTGCCATATTACATATAGTTGCATTTTCATCATGACCCGTGCACCTCACTTCATGCTATGTCTCAAAATCATTTTGCTTTCAAGTTAAACATGTTAAATCAACTTGAACAATCTGTTGATCGAGTCATGGCGCCACCAAATTGAGCTCACTAGTGCAACCACGCAAGCCTGGATGGGAGGCTCTAATGAGGTCTATTGTCATGCCTCTCGCTGATGCCTCCAACTAGGAAAGGTTATGCGATTGCGCTGCCCTGGCCCCGTGGGTAGGCATAACCTTGTGTACCCATAGTTGTATGGTACTAATGTCCCCATTTGGGACGAGTTTGTTTTGTCACGACGGTGGCGGCCACAAAGGTGGAGGATGTCATGAGTTGACATCGGTGTCACCCATGACACAGCCCAAAGGGGAGTTTGTCGGGGTGGCTGGAAGAGTGTCATGCAATAGATTGGTTTTGTCGGAATGTCATTTTTCCAGCCGAATGGGAGCACGATCCTTGAGTTCTGTGGTGTGCGTATAGTGTACTAACCTCTACAGAGTGTAGAATCTATCAATAGCCGCGTCCTCGATTATGGACACCGTTCGTAGTAGGTCACACTGTGGGGTCAACAATAATAAATAACTAGCACACTTAATTATCTTGAGATGGCACAGGTGATCATTAAGGATCACTGTGGTAAGTTGTTGACGACGGTTACGAGGTAACCCCGAGATGGTAAGCTGGTCCGAGGAACCGAGGTTAATTTCACCTACACGTTATGATGGCATCATGTTCCTATTCATGCACTAACCTATTAAATTCCTTGTTATTGTTTGTCATATTTGCTTTGTTTACTGTGAGCTTGCAAGTGCATTCAAAGTACTCACCTGGCTTATCATGCCAGATGAGGAGAAGTCATGCAAGGAGTTGATATTGATCGGTTTGGCGCTATCTAGTATCGTGTCACAGCAGTGTCCTTATGGAGTGGAGTTTCGCTACTTCGTCTCGGGTGTCAATGGCGTGCCCCAACCTGAGCAAAATGGAATGGGCCAATGGTTCAGCTGGGCAGGCAGGGTCGTGGCGATCACAATGGACAGGGTGTGCGCCCAAGGGAGTGACGCTGCTCACTGGAGCGACGTTGGTGGTGGCGCCGAGCTTTGGTCTCTGACAAACACGGGGTTGCATTGGGCCTCGGTGTCGATGGAGATATCCAGGAGGGTCGCCATGGAGTGGTGGTTCGAGCAGTGGTGGTGGTGGCTCCGTCGGTCGCTGCGGTGGCCGGAATTGAGCGGCTAGGGTTTCGGTATCGTGTGGTGATACGTCTCCAACGCATCTATAATTTTTGCTTGTCCCATGTTGTTATATTATAATATTGGATGTTTTGAATTCATTTTATAGCAACTCTATATCATTAACCTATTGACACAGTGCCAAAGTGCTAGTTGTTGTTGTTGCTTGTTTTTTACTTCGCAGAAAATCAGTACCAAACGGAGCCCAAATGCTGCAGGGGTTTTTGTGGATTTTTTATGGACCAGAAGAAGATAGATGGGCTAAACAACACCAGAAGAGGGGCCCAGGGTGGCCACCCTCCACCAGGGCGTGCCAGAGGCCCCTGGCATGGCCTGGTGGAGGGTGGGCACCTCGGGCACCCCCCAACCGACTATCGATCCAAAAACCCTAGGGAAGTCGATGAAACACAATTCCAGCAGCTGCAAGTTCCAGAACCTCGAGATCCAATCTAACACCATCACGGAGGGGTTCATCTTCTTCATAGGTGCCTCTCTGATGATGCATGAGTAGTCCACCATAGACCTACGGGTCCGTAGGCAGTAGCTAGATGGCTTCCTCTCTCTCTATGTTTCTCAATACAATGGTCTCTTGGAGATCTATTGGATGTAATGACTTTTGCGGTGTGTTTGTTGGGATCCAATGAATTTTGAGTTCATGATCAGTTTCTATCCATGAATATGATTTGAGTCTTCTTCGATCTCTTATTTGCATGATCACTTATAGCCTCATATTTATTCTTTGAATCTTTGGTTTAGTTAGGCCAACTAGATCGATTTTTCTTGCCATGGGAAGAGGTGCTTTGTGATGGGTTCGATCTTGCGGTGTTCTTTCCCATTGACAGAAGGGGCAGCAAGACATGCGTGTATCGTTGCCATTAAGGATAACAAGATGGGGTCTATTCCCACATGAATAGATCTTGTCTACATCATGTCACCGTTCTTATTGCATTACTCCGTTTTCCCATGAACTTAATACACTAGATGCATGCTGGATAGCGGTCGATGAGTGGAGTAATAGAAGTAGATGCAGAATCATTTTGATCTACCTGTCTTGGACGTAATGCCTATATAATAATCATTGCCTGGATATTGTCATGATTATTTGATCTTCTGTCAATTGCCCAATAGTAATTTGCTCACCCACCGTGTGTTATACTCATGAGAGAAGCCACTAGTGAAACCTACGGCCCCCGGGTCTACTTTTCCAACATATTGCTTTCTGATCTATTATTTACCACTTTTATTTTCGGATGTATTATTCAGACAAACCCAAAAATACCTTGCTACACTTTTTGTTTATTTATTTTACTTTGTGTTCTTGCGAGATCTATTTGCCAAAACTATCACTACCTAATATATCTTATTACCATAGAGAGCATGACAACCTCTCTTTCACGTCAGGTTGCAAGTATTTGTTGTTTTTGTGCTGGTGTTGTTTACGTGGGTGCGTGATCTTCCTCTATGGATTGATACCTTGGTTTCATAAACTAAGGGAAATACTTATCATCGCTGTGCTGCATCATCCCTTCCTCTTTGGGGAAATACCGACGCAGTCTCAAGCCACGTCAAAGGAATTTCTAGCTCCGTTGTCGGGGAGGAAGCAATCTCATCTACCAGGTTCCTAATCACAAATCTCATCTCCTTGCAATTTACACTATTTTCCATTTGCCTCTCATTTTCCTCTCCCCCACATCACAAAATTGTCGTTTTATTCACCCTCTCTTTTTCGTTTGCCTTTTTCTCGTCAGATCTCTTGTTTGCATGGGCATGATGCCTCAACAAAGATATTATGATGTTCTTTACCCCAATATTTTGCTTGAGATTGAAAAAAGCACCAAGGAATATATTACTACGCAATTTGAGCATAATAAGTATTTCACTGAGGAGCTTAAAGAACAGTCTACCACACTAGAGTCCATAACAAAACAACTTGATGATATTAGTAGAGAAGTTGCTAATCTCCAAACTAAGTATGCTCATGGTGAAAATTTGCTAGGAAAAATATCTGATGCACAAACCACTTTAGGGAATTAAATGGCCGCTAAACCAATTTCTCTAGAGGATAACAATGATGAAGATCTTAAAATGATTGGTGTTTGCTCTATTGATTCCTTGTTTAGTAATGTTAAAGTTTATGATAAAGGGACTGAATACGAGTCAACTTTAGTTACAGGGCGTCCCAATAATCTCGAGGGTGAAATTTTTGATAAAAGTGGGTTTGGAGCAAGGTTGTCAGAATCACGATTCTGTTATGCGATTCTATGAATTTACGATTCAAATTAACCCCTATGATTCGATGATTTTACTCCATAGAATCTATGTTTCTACGATCCTGATAGTGAAGATTCTACGATTTGCGATCCTACCATCGGAGTTCCGATCTGATTCAGAATAACGATTCTAACAACCTTGGTTTGGAGAGTTCAAAACTTTAACTAGTGATGTGCCCACTATCTTTTATTACAAACACTTTAATTATGAGAGTTGCTCCTTGGTTGATTGTATTTCTTTGTTGCAATCTATGATAAATTCACCCCATGCTTATGAACAAAATAAAGCTTTTACTAAACATATCGTTGATGCCATGATGGAATCTTTAGAAGAGAAGTTGGAATTAGAAATTTCGATTCCTATAAAATTACATGATGAGTGGTAACTTACCATTAAAGTCACGATTAAAAATTATGAATGTTTTTCTTTGTGTGATTTGGGTGCTAGTGTTTCCATAATTCCGAAATCTCTATGTGATGTGCTTGGTCTTACCAATATTGAAGAATGTTCTCTTAATTTGCACTTGGCGGATTCTACTATTAAAAAGCCTTTGGGAAGAATTAAGGATGTTCTTATTCTTTCAAATAGGAATTATGTGCCCATTGATTTTATTGTTCTTGACATTGATTGCAATCCGTCTTGTCCCATCATACTTGGTAGACCGTTTTTACGCACTATAGGTGCCGTGATTGATATGAAAGAAGGCAATATTATGTTTCAGTTTCCCCTTATAAAGGGTATGGAACACTTCCCTAGAACAAGAATTAATCCACCATATGAATCAATCATGACGGCCTTCTATGGAGTGCAAACTAAGGATGACAATACTTGAATTTATGTGTTATGCCTAATTAGGGGCCTAAAATGATAGCGCTTGTTGGGAGGCAACCCAATGAATAAATTAATTTTATCTTTTGCTTTCTATTTTTCAGTGTTTTGCACAATTATGATTCTATATAGTTGTGTTTTTATGTTTTATTTAGTGTTTGTGCCAAGTAATGTCTTTAGGATGATCAATAAGATGAGTAGAAACAATGCTGAATCTGAAACAGAACTTTGTTCCCAGAGCATGATTTTTCATTTTTTTACTGGAACATGATATTGATATTAAATTTTAACACGGTATTTCTATACAAATTCTTTACGTTTTCGTAATTCTTCAGAATTTTTAGAGTTCCATAAGTATCGGTAGAGTACAGGTTACTACAGACTGACATATGTGAAATAGATTCTATTTTCATTGCATTGTGTGCTTGTTTTAATGAATCTATGGCTTGTATCGGGGGGTATAAGTCATGGTAAAGTTAGAATAGAGTAGTTATAATGCAATAATAAAATATGAATGGGTTTACAACAGTACCTAAAAGTGGTAATTTGTTTTATTATACTAACGGATCTCATGAGAATTTTGTCAAGTTTTGTGTGATTGAAGTTTTCAAGTTTTGGGTGAGATCGCGATGGATGAAGGAATAAGGATTTAGAAGAGTCAAATCTTGGGGATGCTACAACACCCCAAGGCAATATCCAAAGAGCAACAAGCCACTAAGCTTGGGGATGCCCCGAGTGGCATCCCCTCTTTCTTCCAACAACCATTGGTATACTCCTTGGAACTATATTTTTATTTGTCACATACTTGAGTTTTGCTTGGAGCGTCTTGTATCTTTGCTTTGTTTGATTTCATCCTTGCTGCACACACATATTTGAGAGAGCCAAAATTATTCTTTGATTTTTTAGAATTGCTCTTTATGCTTCACTTAAAACTTTTGAGCAAAGGAATTGCTCTCGTGCTTCACTTTTATCTGTTTGAGCACGGCGTGCTTTCACATGTTTGAATAAATGCTCTCATGCTTCATTTATATTAATTTGAGAGATATTAATTTTGAAGAAATCCTCTCATGCTTCACTTATATTATTTTGAGAGATGAAACTTGTACGCTCATGTTCTTCACTTATATCCATGTGAGCTTATCAAAAGCAATTGCAACATATGAAACTAGTCCCAAAGTGATAGATATTCAAGAGGGATATAATAAAAACTTTCATGAAGATCATCAGACAAATTAAACTTGATTCTTTGTAATAGTTTTGAGACATGAAAATAGTGATGTGTGAGTTATGTTGATGAGTAATTATGCTTAGTAAGAATATTGGTGTTAAGGTTTGTGATTCCCCATGCAAGCACGAAAGTCAATAGTTGTGCTACGAAATTACATCCTACTTATGGTGCATTATTCAGTGTTAGTTATGCTTAATGCTTGCTTATGTGATTTTTTTGTTTTTTCGTTGGATGCTTCTCAATCTCATGCTAGCCTTCACTTGTACTAAGTATAAATACTACTTGTGCATCCAAAATCCTTAAACCAAGTTTTGCCATATGAGTCCACTATACCTACCTATATACGGTATTTCCTTGCCGTTCCAGCAAATTTTTATGTGCCATCTCTAAACTTTCAAAAAATCCTTTTTGTGTGCTCGTACCGCTCATGAAACGGTAGGGGGTGACCGATATTTTTTCATGCTAGATGTGTTATTCTCAAGATGAGTGTTTATTCACTTTTCATTGCACGAGAGTATGGCAGTAATAGGAATGGCCGGTCCCAAAATGAAAAAGAAAAAATATTTACTTTATGTTGTCAAATAATAAATTATTTGGAAAGTGTTGGTATGGGAGGCAACCGTGGATTCGGCTAGCCATGGAAAGTGAAAGTATGGTGGAAAAAGGAATAAACTTTATTTTCTGTTTAGGAACCGCCTATGATGCATCTAATGTGGAAAGATATTGAGATCTCTCGATCGTTTTTGTTGACAGGAAAGGCATGCCACTCAAAATATTTTTCTCTATCAATTTAAAAACTTGAGATCTAGGACCTCTACAAATCCCTACTTCCCTCTACAAAGGGCCTATCTGTTTACTTTATGCAATTTTTATTTTTCAATTTGAGTCTCCATCTTCTCTTATAAAGCACCAACTAGGAGGCACTATGATCGTACTTGAGCATTAGGTGTAGCTAATATTTGAGTGTGTGTTGTGAATGGGTCAATGATTGAGCATGATGGGCTAGGGATAACTTGCTTTAGCGTTGATATTTTGAAAGACATGGTTGCGTGTTGATATGCTTGAGTATTAAAGTTTTCATGTCAATACTAGACTATTGCTTTGAACCATATGAAAAGTCCAAATGTCCATCCTATAAAGAAAAGAATATGTGATGAACATGATAGGCAGCATTCCATATCAAAAAAAATCTGTTTTTATCATTTACCTACTCGAGGACGAGTAGGAATTAAGCTTGGGGATACTGATACATCTCCAATGTATCTATAATTTTTGCTTGTTCCATGTTGTTATATTATCAATCTTTGATGTTTTACAATCATTTTATAGCAACTCTATATCATTTTTGGGACTAAACTATTGACATAGTGCCAAAATGTCAGTTGTTGTTTTTGCTTGTTTTTTACTTCGCAGAAAGTCAATACCAAATGGAGCCCAAACACTGAGGAGATTTTTGTGGATTTTTATGGACCAGAAGAAGAAAGATGGGACAAACAACACGAGAAGAGGGGACCCAGGGTGGCCACCCTCCACCAGGGCACTCCAGAGGCCTCTAGCGCGGCCTGGTGCAGGGTGGGCACCTCGGGCACCCCCCAACCGACTATCAAGCCTATAAATTCCCTAAAAATCCAAAAAAAACTAGGGGAGTCGATGAAACACAATTACAGCTCTCGCAAGTTCCTGAATCTCGAGATCCAATCTAACACCATCACGGAGGGGTTCATCTTCTTCATAGGTGCCTCTCCAATGATGCGTGAGTAGTCCACCATAGACCTATGGATCCGTAGACAGTAGCTAGATGGCTTCCTCTCAATACAATGGTCTCCTAGAGATCTATTTGATGTAACGAATTTTGTGGTGTGTTTGTTGGGATCTGATGAATTTTGAGTTCATGATTAGTTTCTATCCATCAATATGATTTGAGTCTTCTTTGATCTCTTATTTGCATGATTACTTATAGCCTCATATTTCTTCTTCGAATATTTGGTTTAGTTAGGCCAACTAGATCGATTTTTCTTGCCCTGGGAAGAGGTGCTTTGTGATGGGTTCGATCTTGCAGTGTTCTTTCCCAGTGACAGAAGGGGCAACAAGACACGCATGTATCATTGCCATTAAGGATAAAAATATGGGGTCTATTCCTACATGAATATATCTTGTCTACATCATGTCACCGTTCTTATTTCATTACTCCGTTTTCCCATGAACTTAATACACTATATGCATGCTGGATAGCGGTCGATGTGTGGATTAATAGAAGTAGATGCAAAATCATTTCGGTCTACCTGTCTTGGACGTGATGCCTATATAATGATCATTTCATGGATATCGTCATAATTATTTGATCTTCTATCAATTTCCCAATAGTAATTTGCTCACCCACCGTGTGCTATACTCATGAGAGAAGCCACTAGTGAAACCTACGACCCCCGGGTCTACTTTTCCAACATATTGCTTTTTGATCTACTATTTGCAACTTTTGTTTTATTATTCCAAAAAATATCTTGCTACACTTTTTGTTCATTTATTTTTATTTTGTGTCATTGCGAGATCTATTTGCCAAAACTATCACTACCTAATCTATCTTATTGCCGTAGAGAGCGTGACAACCTCTCTTTTGCGTCGGGTTGCAAGTATTTGTTGTTTGTGTGCAGGTGTTGTTTACGTGGGTGCGTGATCCTCGTCTACGGATTGATACCTTGGTTTCATAAACTTAGGGAAATACTTATCGTTGATGTGCTGCATCATCCCTTCCTCTTTGGGGAAATATCAACGCAGTCTCAAGCCACGTCATGCGGCAATGGTGAGCTCGCGGTGGAGCAGCCTGCCAGCAATGGCGAGCGAGAGTAGGGGTGTTTGAGAGAGCGAGGTGAGGGTATTTATAGGACACAAACCTGAAGCTTGGGTGGTAGGAGTGTGCGAGTGGGAGTGATCGTGGGCGCAAGTGTGCTCGGGTCATGGGTGCGCCCGACGCACGACTGTTGCGGGAGGTAGGACGTGACCTAACACGCGGGGCTCGCACTTCAACGAGAGGGAGAGGGGAGAAAGAGCGCATGCGCATGCAGCCTGGTCGGCTGGTTAGCTGGGCCGGGTTGCTATTTTTTGTTTGTTTTTCTTGTCTAATTTCTTTTCCGTTTTCTTTTTTTGCTCTCTGTTTGAGGTTTTGAATTCATATTGGATTTTTCTCCAAAGTGAAAATGCTTCCTAAATTACTCTGGGATTATTCCTGATCTGGTGAACATTTTTAAAATATTTTTGTTCACCAAAAATAATTCCCCCTAGTGGGCCTATTTGAATTTGTTTGAATTGAATTTGATTTTCTGCTTTATTTTCAAATACCAGGGTTTTACTTATGGTTTATTTGCCTAAAATAAACTACTTTGAAACTTGGTCCACTCAATAAAATAGGGCATATGAAATCATCTTAGGAAATTCCTTTCGTGCCTAAAAATGATTTTAGGGTGAGGCCTTCATAGCTCACATTTGAATTCAAATTGTGGTTTGAACTCACATGTTGGGCATGTTGGTTCTCAAGTTAAAATATGCAATGGAAACATGGATGCATATGCTTCTATTTTCATACCAAAAATTCTAAGGAAATTTGGGTTGTGACAACATATGATACGCAGCTATGCACAATTCGTTCAGAAGCAAGGACTGAATGAACGGAAGCCCGCATAAACATAAAGAATGAACCCCCACTGTGCTCAACCTGAAATAACAAATTGGAATATAATAAAATCCAAATCATACATACGTGTAAGAATGAAAGCACATAGGCTTGGTGATGGTGTCTATTCCGGTAGATCTCTTGTAGGGGTCTCGAGCTATTAGCCTAGATGCGATGGTACTGTAGACAAGGGATTTTACCCATGTCCAGGATCTCCTAAGAGATAAAACACGACTTGTTGCTTGTGTCGTATTGCTTTTGGGTGGAGTACAAAGTACATATTGATCTACCATGAGATCGTTGTTGTCTTCACGAGCGCTACACCCTAGTTTATATAGATACCGAGGGTGTCTAAGGTAACAACAAGGTCATCCGCCTAGAAGGTTAATGTGTTGTAGATGACCTCTAAGTCTTAGAGTATGCGCCAAGTCTTTGGGAGTATTCCTTCTACGCACCATAGCTTCCCTGATATGGTCTGTTTGTGAACCGACATGGTGTTGGGTTCTACCGTAGGTGCATCGCATGCAAAATAAAAAAAATCCCACACACAGAACATCCAAGAACATGCTACGGAGATGGATCACAGTTTGTTACCACTAGACACACAGTGTCGTGCAGCAGAAGTAGAGTTGGGGCAGTGCATTCATGTGGTCCGTATCCTCCTCGTCCGATCTCCCTTGAATAGCCAGCTCGATCTCCCTCGAATGGCCGGTCACCGGATCCCACGTACAGGTTCGCCAGAGCGACGCAAGTGCACCGGCTCTAACGGTATCCGCGCATGCAGGAGGAACACCCGTGCGGCAGACTGCTAGGTCCGATCACACGGTCGGCGGTGGCAAGTGGAAGTGGCTAGTTGCAACTCATGCAAATCCCTAATGACGGTGCCGAAGCAATCAACCGGATGGGTGTGCCGCACCTCCACTATATATAGGCATCCGGTGCGGGCTCAACTCTTGGGCCTCGCACGGATCCTAAAGCCCACATGTTCCTTCCCTTAAGCGCGCGACCCTTTAGGTCTCGTCCACTTGGTCGTGAGCCAGATCACATCCGACTCGACTGGTCGGTAGCGGCCTCTAGCAAGACATGCCGACTCCAAGTCTCCGATGAAGCTGGTTAGGCAAATCTGTACATCACACTTCTGTTCCCTTTGCCACACGATATATGTTGTCGTGCACAAGGCGACATGGTCATCCTTGTTGCTGCACCACCTCTTTCTCGTTTCGGTGAATCCGACCAACACTTCGGATTATCTCATAATCCTCATCGCATGGCCATGCTTATCCAGGTCAGATCACCCGAGGGGGCCCAGAGTATATCTCTCCTGGTAGGAGGGGCAAATCCCATTTTTCTCGACCATGTCTCGCAGCATGGGTCTGGACAAGCCCGAAACCTACCTTTGTAACTACCCAGTCATGGAGTAGCGTTTGGTTGGCCCAAAGCAAGTCTATCACCATCCCGAGTACATGCGCCAGCTCAGGTCTTAGGACATAGAACGTATGTTGTACTAGAGACTCACACATGACCTATCGCTACGTCTCATAGTTGGGTCTGTCGAACTCAGACCTTATCTCAACTCAGATACGACTATGTCGAATCCGACCAGACCTTTCTGAGTCCATATTATCCGGCTAGCATCCAATGCTACATGTTTAGTGAGATCAGACCATCCACCGTGTCATATGCTAGTTTAACTGGATGCGCGTCCACACAACCCTTTCAACTAGGGACCATTTAGGACAGTCATCATACAATGCGTAGTCTCACAAACAAGTCACATACTTGTTAATACACATCAATGATAATGTCCAAGGACTATCTTTATTCATAAACACATAAGAAATATCATCATACATGATTGCCTCTGGGGCATATCTCCAACGGTCTCCCGCTTGCACTAGAGTCAATCAAATAGACATCGAATGCCCATAGCTCTAACATGCCCCTCATGCTTGGGTTGTGGAAGCGGCTTAGTCAACGGATCTGCAACATTTGCATCCATATGAATCTTGCACAAATTGGTATCACCTTTATCTATGAGCTTTCGTATCAAGTGATATTTTCGGTCTATGTGCCTGGTCTTATGATGTTGTCTCGGCTCCTTGGTCTATGCGATGGCACCTGAATTATCGCAATAAAGGTCCAATGGTTTTGACCAGCCCGGGAACACACCAACATCTTCCAGGAACTTCCGAATCCAAACACCTTCCTTTGCGGCTTCACAAGCCGCAGTGTATTTGGCCTCTGTTGTGGAGTCGGCCACTTTATCTTGCTTGGAACTCGTCCAGCTCACTGCTCCTCCATTCATGACATACATGAATCTAGTTTGCGATCAACAATCATCCATGTCGGTTTTGAAACTAGTATCAGCGTAACCCTTTAGCAGAGCTCCTCCTCACCTCCATAAATTAGGAGCATCTCTTTAGTCCTTTTCAGGTACTTCAAGATAGTTTTCATCGCTGCCCAGTGACTCTCACCTGGGTCGACCTGGTATCTGCTTGTTAAGCTTATTGCATAGGCAACATCAGGCCGTGTACATAGCATGGCATACATGATGGATCCAATTGCCGAGGCATATGGAATCCTACTCATCCGATTTCGCTCATCAAAAGTCGTAGGACTCTGAGTCTTGCTTAGCCTTATACTATGTGAGACAGGCAAGAACCCTTTCTTGGCCTCACTCATGTTGAACCTCTTCAATACTTTGTCTATGTACGTGCTTTGGCTCAAGCCGAGCAGCCTCCTTGATCTATCTCTATAGATCTTGATGCCTAAAATGTACACTGCCTCTCCATGGTCTTTCATCGAAAACTTGCAATTCAATGATTCCTTGACTAAGTTCAGCATCGAACCATCATTTCCGATCAGCAGTATGTCATCCACATACAAGATCAAAAATACTATCGAGCCCCCACTAGACTTCTTGTATAAACAATAGTACTCTTCATTCTTGATGAAACCAAGGTCAGCGATGACTTCATCAAAATGAATGTTCCAACTCTGAGCTGCTTGCTTCAATCCATAAATGGATCTCTTCAGCTTGCATATTTTACCAGCGTTAGTTGGATTGACAAAACCTTTGGGTTGTATCATGTATGCATCCTCTTTTAAATTTCCATGAAGGAAAGCCATTGTGACATCCATCTGCCATATCTCATAATCGAAATATGCACCTATAGCTAGTATGATCCTCACCGACTTTAGCATCGCTACCGGCGAGTAGGTCTCGTCGTAGTCAATACCTTGAACTTGTCCATAACCTTTAGCGACAAGCCGAGCTTTGTGGATCTGAACATTTCCATCCACATCGATTTTCTTCTTAAAGACCCATTTTCAACCAATGGCAACTACGCCAGGTGGCGGATCAACCAAGTCCCAGACTTGATTATCATCCATGGACTTTAACTCGGATCTCATGGCCTCTAGCCATGCCTCGGAATTTGGGCTCACCATCGCTTCCCCATATGTGACTGATAACCCACAAGTATAGGGGGTCAATTGTAGCCTTTCTCGATAAGTAAGAGTGTCGAACCCAACGAGGAGATAAAGGTATAACAAATATTCCCTCAAGTTCTATCGACCACCGATACAACTCTACGCACGCTTAACGTTCGCTTTACCTAGAACAAGTATGAAACTAGAAGTACTTTGTAGGTGTGATAGGATAGGTTTGCGAGATAATAAATAGCACAGAAATAAAAACTAGGGGCTGCTAATATAAAGAAACAACTAAGTTAGTTTAACGAGTGTGGAAAAGTGGTGGTAGGAGTTGTGAAATTGTCCCTAGGCAACTGATAACTAGACCGGTAATCATTATTGCAATTTTATATTAGGGAGAGGCATAAGCTAACATACTTTCTCTACTTGGATCATATGCACTTATGATTGGAAATCTAGCAAGTATCCGCAACTGCTAAAGATCATTAAGGTAAAACCCAACCATAGCATTATAAGGTATCAAGTACTCGTTACTCCCATATGCAACAACCCACCTACTCGGGTTTATGCTTCTGTCACTCAAGCAACGCACCATAGGCGAATCATGAACACATTGCAACACCCTACAGAGAGGATCCCTCACGCTTGCGTGACACGGAGAGCACCATAGGACAACACCAATAATAAAACATGCAACTCAAACCAATCATGATCATCAATCAACCAATAGGACAAAATAGATCTACTCAGACATCATAGGATGGCAACACATCATTGGATAATAATATGAAGCATAAAGCACCATGTTCAAGTAGAGGGTATAGCGAGTTGCGGGAGAGTGGACCGTTGTAGATAGATGGGGGAAGGTGATGGAGGTGTTGGTGAAGATGATGGAGTTGTTGGAGTAGATTGTCGTCACGATGATGGACCCGGCGGTGTTCCGGTGCCATCGGGAGAGGGGGAGAGAGCCCCCTCATTATTCTTCTTCCTTGACCTTCCCCCTAGATGGGAGAAGGGTTTCCCCTCTAGTCCATGACCTCCATGGCGGCGGAGGGGCGAGAGCCCCTTTGAGATTGGATCTCTCTCTATCTGTTTCCTTCTGTTTATGCGCTCCTAGATTCTGGCCTTTCACCGTTTCTTAAATATCCAGAGATCCGTAACTCCGATCGAGCTGAAATTTTGAGGGGATCTTTATCCAAACATTAGCTTTCTTGTGGACGAAGGAGAGATCCAACCGACCTAAGGGGTGGCCACAATCACTCAGGGTGCGGCCAGGGGTGTGGGTCGCGCCTAGCAGGCTTGTGGGCCCCTCGGGCACCGCCTTCTGTTGATTCCACTTCCCAAAATTCACATATATTCCAAAAAAAATCTCCGTAAGTTTTTATCACGTTTGGACTTTGTTTGATATGTATTTTCTATGAAACAAAAAATATGCAACAAACAGGAACTAGCAGTGGGCACTGGATCAATATGTTAGTCCCAAAAAATAGTATAAAAGTTGCCAAAAGTATATGAAAGTTGTAGAATATTGGCATGAAACAATCAAAAATTATAGATACGACGAAGACGTATTAGCATCCCCAAGCTTAATTGCTGCTCGTCCTCAAGTAGGTAAATGGTAAAAAAGATATTTTTTGATGTGGAATGCTACCTAGCATAATCTTGATCATATAATCTAATCATGGCATGAATACTAAGATATGAGTGATTCAAAGCAATAGTCTATATTGACATAAAACAGTAATACTTCGAGCACACCAACAATGCAATCGTGTCCTTTCAAAATAACATGGCCTTTGAAAGTTATCCCTACAAAATCATATGGTCTGGCTATGCTCCATCTTCCCCACACAAAGTATCTAAATCATGCACAACCCCGATGACAAGTCAATCAATTGTTTCACACTTTTTATATTCTCAAACCTTTTCAACTCCCACGCAATACATGAGCGTGAGCCATGGATATAGCATTATAGGTGGAATAGAATATGGTGAAGGTGATGAGGAAAAAGGAGAAGATAGTCTCACATCAATTATGCTTATCAACGAGCTATGGAGATGCCCATCAATAGATATCAATGTGAGTGAGTAGGGATTGCCATGCAACGGGTGCACTAGGGCTATAAGTGTATGAAAGCTCAAAAATAAAACTAAGTGGTCGTGCAAATGATGAAAATTCCACTAGCTATATGAAAGTGACAAAATAGGAGACTCTCTATCATGAAGATCATGGTGCTACTTTGAAGCACAAGTGTGGAAAAAGATAGTAGCATTGTCCCATCTCTCTTTCTCTCATTTTTGTTTATTTCTTTTTATTTATTTTTTTGATGGCCATCTTTGGCCTTTGTTTTTATTTGGGCTTCGTTGGCCTCTTTTATTTTTTTGTAAAGTCCAGAGACTCCTCCTAACTTGTGAGGGAATCATAGCTTCCATCATTCCTTTCTCACACGGGACAATGCTCTAATAATGAAAATCATCACACCTTTATTTACTTACAAGTCGATACCTAGAACAAAAATATGACTCTATATGAATGCTTCCGATAGGATACCAGGATGTGCAACGATCTAGCCTAGCAAATGACATCAAAAAACGGACAAGCCATGAAAACATCATGCAAGCTGTCTTACGATCATGCAAAGCAATATGAAAATGATGGTGCCTATCATACTAAACGGAACGGTGGAAGTTGCATGGCAATATATCTCGGAATGGCTATGGAAATGCCATAATAGGTAGGTATGGTGGCTGTTTTGAGGAAGGTGTATGGTGGTTGTTTTGAGGAAGGTGGGTTTGATGCACCGGCGAAAGTTGTGCGGTACTATAGAGGCTAGCAAAGGTGGAAGGGTGAGAGTGCGTATAATCCATGGAATCAACATTAGTCATAAAGAACTCACATACTTATTTCAAAACTCTATTAGTTATCAAACAAAGCATTAGACGCATGCTCCTAGGGGAGAGGTTGGTAGGAGTTAACCATCGCGTGCTCCTGACCCTCACACAAAGGTTGACAATCATTAAACAAATCATGCTCCGACTTCGTTACATAACGGTTCACCATACGTGCATGCTACGGGAATCACAAACTTCAACACATGTATTTCTCCAATTCACAACTACTCACTAGCATGACTCTCATATTACCATCTTCACATCGCAAAACTATTGCAAGCAATCAAACATATCATATTCAGTGATCTACAAGTTTTATGTAGGATTTTATGACTAACCATGTGAATGACCAATTCCTGTTAACTCTCTAAATTGATATATGTGAAGCATGGGAGTTTAATTCTTTCTACAAAAGATATGCCCATGCTATAAAAAATATAAGTGAAGCAAAAGAGCATTTTACAAATGGCGGTTTTCTATGTGTGAGAAACAGGCAATCCAAACTTCAAATGATATAAGTGAAGCACATGAAACATTCTATAAAGCCATACTCAAAAGATATAAGTGAAGTGCATGAAACATTCTATAAATCGACCAAGTACTATCTCATACCAGCATGGTGCATTATTAAAAGAAAAATAAAAAGCACACGACGCTCCAAGATTTACGCATATCATGTGACGAATAAAAATATAGCTCCAAGTAAAATTGCCGATGGTTGTTAGAAGAAAGAGGGGATGCCTTCCAGGGCATCCCCAAGCTTAGTTTCTTGGGAGTCCTTGAATATTACCTTGGGTTGCCTCGGGAATCCCCAAGCTTAGTCTCTTTCCACTCCTTATTCCTTCATCCATCGTGATCTCACCCAAAACTTGAAAACTTCAATCACACAAAACATAACAAAACCCTCATGAGATCCGTTAGTATAATAAAGCAAATAAAAACTTTATGTATTGTTGCCAACCAATTCATCTTTTATTTTTGCATTGTATGTACTGTATTATAATTTTCCATGGCTTATACCACCGGTACAATCGGTAGTTTCATCAAAACGAGCAAAAGAATGCATCAAAAACAGAATTTGTCTTAAACAGGACAGTCTGTAGAAATCTGAACATTCACCATACTTATGTAACTATAAAATTCTGAAAAAATAGGAAAAAATAAAAAAATTGCATATAATTACTCTGTAAAAATTTCAGAAACTTTTGGCATTCCAGTAAAAAATGTAAATTCACGCACTACAACCAAAGTTTCTGTTTTTGCACTGCACACGCCAAACAAGCAATCTAATCATCCTAAAGGAAATCTAGGCACATTATTTTTATAATACAATGGATTTATACAATAGGATAATTATTTTTGTTGAAAAGTTTCTGTAATTAAGATTTGCAAAGTTTCCATGGGCATGAACAAAGTTCAAGGCTAGCTCCCACTTTCACAATGCTCGTCTCTCTCACTTTCACTTTTCTTGTAGAAAAATTTTTAGGTTCCCCTATTTATTTTTGTTTTTAAACTATATAAAAGCACAAAACATAATTAAATGACTCTCTAAAACTTTCGGGTTGTCTCCCTGGCAGCGCTTTCTTTAGTGCCATTAAGCAAGGCATAAAGTGATCAAGTAATGGATCCATCCGGATCCCAAGGTATATCAAAGCCAATTTTAATTAACAATGATTTTTAATTTAGTATTGAGCACAAAGTAACATATATCATTCAACAATGAAGTCTAACTCTCTTCCTATGCACCGGCATGTCATGAAAGAACAATTCATGCACACAAAGTAAAGGTCAATACATAGCATAAGTAGTTTCTTGCAATTTTATCATATTGGAAACATAGAGAGGTGGAGATGTAGTTCCTCTCTCATAATAATTGCAAGTAGGAGAAGCAAGCACATGCATATTATATCTATCAAAATCATCATGTGTAATAGTAAAAGGCAACCCATCTATATAATCCTTAATAAGTGCAAACTTCTCCGATATAGTGTAGTTAGGAGAATTCAAAAGGATAATAGGACTATCATGTGTGGGTGCAATAGCAACAATTTCATGTTTAACATAAGGAACTATAGCAAGTTCATTTCCATAAGCATCTCATATTGGCATCATGGCCACAAGCATAGCAAGCATCAAGTTCATCAAAAAGGAATATTTCAAATGAATCCAAGGGATCATAGCAATCAACATAGCATTCATCCTTTGGTAAGCACGAAGGGAAATTAAACAATGTATGAGTTGAAGAGTTACTCTCGTTATAAGGTGGGCATGGGTAGCTAATATGCTCTTCCTCCTTTTGTTATTCGCTCTCCTCCTCATCTTTTTCATCTAATGAGCTCACAGTTTCAGCAATTTCTTCTTCCATAGATTCCTGCAAAATATTAGTCTCTTCCAAAGCAGCGGTCATTCTTTCAATAAACTCTTTGACATAAGAATTAGAAGCATATTTTTCATAGCAATATTTAAGTATGGCAAAATTTTCAGATTCATAAAGAGTAGCATCATACTTTTCAATGAAAGAAACAATTTCATAGGCACCTTTAAAAGCAACAAATTCTTCAATTTGTTCAACATCATTATAGCAATAGGCCTCCTTGGCATAAGAGGATAATATTTCATTATCATTAAACACACATTGGGTAGGGAAGGTGTTTTTTAGCTTCTTTAGAACGACAAGTAAAATCATAAATTTCACATAGATTCCAAGCATAGCAACACAAAGTATTAATTTGATGCCACAAGACTTTCCCTTTTTGAGATATACGGTGTCGCACATAATGAGCATACTCATTTACTGATTTCCCCTCAACTAAGCTAGTTGGGTTTTCACCACGAGCACAAGTGGATCGAAGATGACCCAAGTAATATTCTTCGGTGGTACGAAACACTAGTGGTTCCTCAACTTTTGGAGCAGCAAGTACAACTATTTTTTTGGTATTTTGCGTTTCCTACCCATAACTAAAGATAGAGAACAACTAAGAACAAGAAATAAAATCTACTAAGTGATAGAGCAAACAAGCACACACGAGAATATTCACCCCGCGCTATTGCTCCCCGGCAACGGCACCAGAAAAGGCCTTGATAACCCACAAGTATAGGGGATCAATTGTAGCCTTTCTCGATAAGTAAGAGTGTCGAACCCAATGAGGAGATAAAGGTAGAACAAATATTCCCTCAAGTTCCATCGACCACTGATACAACTCTACGCACGCTTAACGTTCGCTTTACCTAGAACAAGTATGAAACTAGAAGTACTTTGTAGGTCTGATAGGATAGGTTTGCAAGATAATAAAGAGCACGGAAATAAAAACTAGGGGCTGCTAATATAATAAAACAACTAAGTTAGTTTAACGAGTGTGGAAAAGTGGTGGTAGGAGTTGCGGAATTGTCCCTAGGCAATTGATAACTAGACCGGTAATCATTATTGCAATTTTATATGAGGGAGAGGCATAAGCTAACATACTTTCTCTACTTGGATCATATGCACTTATGATTGGAACTCTAGCAAGCATCTGCAACTACTAAAGATCATTAAGGTAAAATCCAACCATAGAATTATAAGGTATCAAGTCCTCTTTACTCCCATATGCAACAACCCACCTACTCGAGTTTATGCTTCTGTCACTCAAGCAACCCACTATAGGCGAATCATGAACACATTGCAACACCCTACAACGAGGATCCCTCATGCTTGCATGACACGGACAGCACCATAGGACATCACCAATAATAAAACATGCAACTCAAACCAATCATGATCATCAATCAACCAATAGGACAAAATAAATCTACTCAAACATCATAGGATGGCAACACATCATTGGGTAATAATATGAAGCATAAAGCACCATGTTCAAGTAGAGGGTACAGCGGGTTGCGGGAGAGTGGACCATTGTAGATAGAAGGGGGAAGGTGATGGAGGTGTTGGTGAAGATGACCGACGGGGTGGCTATAGTGCCGCCGGCCAAACCAGAGACTTCGGTCGGCTGGCGCTAGACGACGCTCCCCGCGCGGCCCGTGCCGTGGCAGGTGGGCGAGGGCCAATCACAGATCCGACTGGCGGGCCCCAACGGGAGATGGGACCGCTCGGCTGGCAGGCCCCACCCACAACGAGACGATGCAAGCGGTGGGACCCTCTGGCCAGCCGGAGAGACTGCCAGCCGGGTCCCTCCACCTTGGTACTTAAAGCATATTGTAAGAGCCGGGGGTGGCCTATAAAACCCCTCAAGCCCCCCATGCAATGGGGACAGACGGATGATCGCTCACACACACCCACAGAACTCTCATATCCTCTCTGGTAGTGGAGGAAGATGAGCCGGTTGCTCCTTCTTCCTCCTCTAGACACAGCTCCAGGAGCATCCTTGTACACATACCCATCCATCCAACTAGACCAAGCAGGACTATGGATGTTACCTCCCACTGAGGGCCCTGAACCTGGGTACGACGTGTGTCACCACCGCTTGTGCCCAATCTCGCACCCGGAGCCCGTCGGTGTCCTCTGGCCCCAACCACTTACGATAAGCCACCCGATGGCATCTGTCGTGAGAAAACGACGACAATGACGGAGTTGTTGGAGTAGATCGCCGTCATGATGATGGCCCCGACGGCGTTCCGGTGCCACCAGGAGAGAGGGGTAGAGAGTCACTCCTTCTTCTTCTTGTTCCTTGACCTTCACCCTAGATGGGAGAAGGATTTACCCTCTGGTCCATGGCCTCCATGGCGGCGGAGGGCGAGAGCCCCTCCGATATTGGATCTCTCTATCTGTTTCCTTCTGTTTCTGTGCTCCTAGATTCTGGCCTTTCACCTTTTCTATAAGATTTGGAGATCCATAACTCTGATCGGGCTGAAATTTTGAGGGGATCGTTATCCAAAAATTAGCTTTCTTGCGGCCGAAGGAGAGCTCCCACCGACCTAAGGGGTGTCCACAAGCTCTCAGGGCGCGGCCAGGGGTGCGGGTTGCGCCTAGCAGGCTTGTGGGACCCTCGGGCACCGCCTTCTGTTGATTCCACTTCCCAAAATTCACATATATTCCAAAAAAATCCCCGTAAGTTTTTATCGCCTTTGGACTTTGTTTGATATGGATTTTCTGCGAAACAAAAAACATGCAACAAACAGGAACTGGCACTAGGCACTGGATCAATATGTTAGTCCCAAAAATTAGTATAAAAAGTTGCCAAAAGTATATGAAAGTTGTAGAATATTGGCATGAAACAATAAAAAATTATAGATACGACGGAGATGTATCAGTGGTCGGCTCATCGCTTTCTAGCAACAAAACGTTGCGCACTCTGCGCAATCTTTCCGACCTTCGTAGCTCCGGTGCCGACTCCCCTACGGGTTCTCTGACCGACTCCGGTGTGATCTCATCACCAACCTAGTTGTCCTCGAGTGGCTCTCGAATTTCTTCGAGTCGCACTGTTCTCCCACTGGCCTCCCGACTGAGAAACTCTTTCTCTAGGAAAACCCCGTTCCAAGCAACAAACACTTTGTTCTCTTCTCGGTTGTAGAAGTTATATCCCAAGGTTTCCCTCGGATATCCCATGAATATGCATTTATCCGACTTGGGTGTAAGCTTGTCTAACATGAGTCGCTTAACAAATGCTTCACAACCCCAAATCTTTAGAAAAGACAAACTAGGACTCTTCCGAGTCCACATCTCATGTGGTGTCTTGTCTACGGATTTTGATGGTACCCTATTAAGTGTGAAAGTTGTAGTTTCTAGAGCGTATCCCTAGAATGACAAGGGTAAATATGATTTGCTCATCATCGACCGGACCATGTCCAACAAGGTTTGATTTCTCTGTTCTGACACAACATTTCTCTGTAGTGTACCCGGAGGTGTGAGCTGAGGTACTGTACCTCGGCTTTTCAGATTATTATCAAACTCCTAGCACATGTATTCACCTCCAGGATCTGATCGTAGAAATTTTATCGTCTTGCCAAGCTGATTTTCAACCTCATTTTGAAACTCTTTGAACTTTTCAAAAGTTTCTGACTTGTGCCTCATCAAATAGATATATCCATATCTACTCAAGTCGTCGATAAAAGTCACGAAGTACTGATAGCCACCTCTGGCAGTTGTGCTCATTGGACCACACACATCACTGTGTATAAGCTCCAACAGCTTGGACACCCTCTCACAACTCTTTACAAAAGGTGACTTAGTCATCTTGCCTAGCAAGCATGATTCGCATGTCTCGAACGACCCAAAGTCGGACGATGTTAGGAGTCCATCATCATGGAGCTTCTTCATGCGTTTCAGACTAATGTGTCCAAGCCGGCAATGCCAGAAGTATGTCGGATTTATCTCATTAGGCTTATGCCTCTTGACATTCACGTTATAGACTGGTTCCGTTTCTAGATTTAAAATAAATAGCCCATCTACTATGGATGCATAGCCACAAAACATTCCATTCAATAAAATGAACAACCATTGTCCTTTATATTGAATTCATAACCTTGACTCATCAAGCATGAGGCAGAAATAATGTTCCTACTAAGTGCGAGAATGTAATAACAATTATTCAATTCCAAAATAAATCCAGAAGGAAGCTTGAGCTGCATCGTGCCGACCTCCAACGCAGCAACTCTTGCTTTGTTGCCGACCCTGATGTCAATCTCCCCTTGTGCCACACGCCTAGTTCTTACCAGCCCCTGCATCGAGTTGCAAAATGAACAACCAATCCGGTATCAAATACCCAAGAGCTACTAGGTATGTCAGCAAGGTAAATGTCTATAACATATGTAACAAGTGTACCTTTGCCTGAAGAAGCATCTCCGGCCTTCTTGTCGTGCTCAGCAAGCCACTTGCTATAGTTCCTCTTCCAATGACTAGCTTCCTTGTAGTGAAAGCAAATGGTCTCTGAGTTCGGTCCGGACTTTGGCTCAGCAGTGGAGACAGTCTTCTCTGTGCCCTTTGCCTTACCCTTTTTCTTGGACCAACTCTTCTTGAACTTAGCCGAGTTCTGCACCATCAACACTTGATGTGTGCCTTTCTTAATATCTTGCTCTGCCACCTTGAGCATCCCATGCAATTCAGTGAGCTTCTTATCCATGCCGTGCATATGATAGTTCGAGACGAACATCCCATAGCTAGGTGGAAGAGAACCGAAAATTGCATCCGTGGACAGCTCATCCCCAAGTGGGAAGCCTAACCGATCCAAAGCTTGCATGTACCCGATCATCTTGATCACATGCGGACTTAGTGGATCACCCTCCTTTAGCTTACAATCTGTTAAGGATTGCCAGACGTTGAACCTCTCGGTCCTAGCCTACACCTAAAACATGCTCTTCAGACTCTCGATCATATCGAAAGCCTGAATGTTTTCAAAATATTGTTGCAAATCGGGCTCCATACAAGCCAGCATGAGGCAGTTGATCTCGTTTGATTCACCAATGAGTTTCTGGTGGGCATTCTTGGTTGTGGCATTAGCATTCTTGGCAGGTTCCTCTGGAAGTGGATCCTCTAGAACATTTTCCTTTTTATCGTGCTTGAGAACAATTCTCAAATTTCTATACCAGATGGTAAAGTTTGTTCCATTCAATTTATCCTTTTCCAGAATTGATTTCAATGCAAAGTTCGGTTGAGCATGTGGTGCTATTGATCTACAACAGAAAATATGCAATCACTAAGCAATGTGTTTATGTAGAGTAATTCAAGCCTTAAATAGAACTACTCCCACTAAAGTCGGCATCCCTCCGCAAACTCTCAGTGACTCAGGACCCGTATAGCGCGAGCGACTAGTGAGCTTTAGTATCACTGCTAGCCAACTTGCCTATTCGGTAAGCAACATCTTGCTAATCGTATCTCTATACGACTCCTATCGGTTGGCTGGGTATCTCATACCCCGGCTCCCAACCTTCTTTGCCACAAGCCCCAAAACCATTTTGATAGCCTCGTCAAGTTAACCTGATGCAGTGCATGTCCGTGTCCGACACGAACCCTCTAGTTCAAGGACACCTAGTAGCACCTCAATTTTATGAGCCCACTACCAGACGTACTTGACGTGCGAAGGTGCAACATCCGTAATGGCAATATGCTTGATATTAATGAGGGATCTTTCTACCATACTAACATGCATAGAAATAAGAAGCAATATCCATCACATATAAACATAAGTATGTGAAATAGTATGGCTCCTTCATGGGCGTCCTTCCATGGCCGGCTCCTACTCCGATGACCAAGGTGGAACTCCATCTTGTCCGTCGCGCCAGGACGCCAAACTCTTGAACTTGATCTCTGTCCTCCAACTACTACAACTAGTAATGAATTTACAAAGAATCACAAGTTGACATGCAAGTCGTTATACAATATAATGATAGCACTTTGGCTCATGCCGACTGACAATCATGACACGCAGGTCATGTTAAATTACACACATGCATCACATACATATGATCCATACTATTCACATCAAACCTGCAAAACAAACTTATGCATAGAATCGAATTCTACCGGTTTGTGTGATCGTGTATGAAATACAAGGTGCTACGCACACAGCGGTCCCGCTAGCCCTTTAGCGAGCGGGGTTCGAAGGGGTAGCGCACTCTGATCACGCCGAATTTTCTGATGTGACCGATCTCATTGATCATCGCGAACCCGATTCAGATTTATGTTTCGCGGTTAACCCCGATGATGGATACCGACCGGTAGGGGTAGGTCATGTCACGGCCTCATTGATTCCGATTGACAGAAAACATAGCCCCAATCTAAATCGATGTGTAGTTGATCTCATCAACTGTGCACATAGCCGATCTCATGAACGACGACGGGTCTCATCCGCCGCCTCCACATATGAAATATGTATCCGATCTGAATCCAAATCCTATAATAGAGGCTCTGATACCACTATTGGGTTCTATCGTAGGTGCATCACATGCAAATTAAAAAAACATCCTACGCGCAGAACATCCAAGAACATGCTACGGAGATGGATCATAGTTTGTTACCACTAGACGCGCAGTGCCGTGCAATGGAAGTAGAGTTGGGGCAGCGCGTTCGTGTGGTCCGTCTCCTCGTCCGATCTCCCTTGAACAGCCAGCCCGATCTCCCTCGAACAGCCTGTCGCCGGATCCCACGTATAGGTTCGCCGGAGCGGCACAAGTGCATCGCCTCTAACGGTATCCGCGCGTGCAGGAGGAACACCCGTGCGGCGGACTGCTAGGTCCGATCACATGGTCGGCGGCGGCAAGTGGAAGTGGCTAGTTGCAACTCATGCAAAGCCCTAATGACGGCGCTGAAGCAATCAACCGGATGGGTGTGTCGCACCTCCACTATATATAGGCATCCGGCGCGGGCTCAACTCTTGGGCCTCGCACGGATCCTAAAGCCCACGTGTTCCATCCCTTAAGTGCGTGACCCTCTAGGTCCTCGTCCACTTGGTCGCGAGCCAGATCACATCTGACTAGACCAATCGGTAGCGGCCTCTAGCAGGACGTGTCGACTCCAAGTGTCTGATGAAGCTGGTTAGGCAAATCTGTACTTCACACTTCTGTTCCCTTTGTCACACGATATATGTTGCCATGCACAAGGCGACATGGTCATCCTTGTTGCAGCACGACCTCTTTCTCGTTCCGGTGAATCCGACCAACACTTCAGATTATCTCATAATCCTCATTGCATGGCCATGCTTATCCAGGTCGGGTCACCCGAGGGGGCCTAGAGTATATCTCTCCTGGTAGGAGGGGAAAATCCCATCTTGCTCGACCATGTCTCGCAACATGGGTCTGGACAAGCCCGAAACCTACCTTTGTAACTACCCAGTCACGGAGTAGCGTTTGGTCAGCCCAAAGCAAGTCTGTCACCATCCCGAGTACATGCGCCGGCTCAGGTCTTAGGACATAGAACGTATGTTGTACTAGAGACTCACAGATGACCTATCGCTGCGTCTCATAGTTGGGTCTGTCCAACTCAGACCTTATCTTGACTCGGATCCGACTATGTCGAAATCGACCAGACCTTTTTGAGTCCATATTATCGGGCTAGCATCCAATGCTACATGGTCAGTGAGACCGGACCATCCACCGTGTCATATGCTAGTCTAACTGGTTGCGCGTCCACACAACCCTTTCAACTAGGGACCATTTAGGACGGTCATCATACAATGCATAGTCTCACAAACAAGTCACATACTTGTTAATACACATCGATGATAATGTCCAAGGACTATCTTTATTGATAAACACATAGGAAACATCATCATACATGATTGTCTCTAGGGCATATCTCCAACACATGGGGCCGCACAACTCGGCCCACCTGGAATGGAGATGACAGGATGAGTGGCCCATAATTCGGGACACCACCAGTAGCCTCTGAACAGGTAGTCAAATCAGAGATTCTTTGGATCTTCCGATCTGCTCTTTGTCTTGGGTCGTCGGTCTTGAAAAGTAGTTCAACGAGGTCCCTGTGTCGGCATCTTATTTGTCCAAGCGCATCCGAAGAGTTATCACATCCTTATTACCCTTTGGTAAGTTTTTCATCATCCCTTGATGGCCTAGATGCTGGAAAACTTTCACATGTAGTTTTACATTAGTCGCGAAGGAGTACCGTGTTGTGCCTATGATGATAGCCTGACCTACCTCTAACAACACAAACCGATCTCATCCATCGAACCATGTTGCTACATAGTGCCCCTGACTCATCAGCCAACATGGTGTGCGCGCTAGGGTGGGGGGATGGGATCCCACTTTTGTCACATTTTATCATAAAAGGTTGCATGCCTCAATACGACCATTAACTATCTGCCCCTTGATTCCCGTGCGTGATTAGCACACGTCATATGAGAAAATACAAAATTACTACCGCGCGACGCGTTTATCCCGCCGCCATTTCACATTTTACTTAGCCTATAAAATGCTAAGGGAGAGGAGAAGTTAGGTTTACACTCTCCTTCGTTCCACCCTCTCTTCTTGCTCGAGCTCCTACGCCCAAGTGTTCTTCGCTTCCAGGCACAGAAATCCTCCGTACTCAAGTAGATAGTCACAAACAATACAACGAAATCATGCACAAAAACCGCAAAACCAAATCAGATGCCCCCCACAAGGACACCGTCAAGATGCCGAGTGACACAACACCGAGAACCACACTGACACCATTAGCAGGGAGAGAACAGAACACCACAATAGAACGGCGTAAGAGCGAAAAAATAAAGAATGCCTGCCAGTGCCTTCAGCGTTGGGAGAGTAGCATGCGCAAACACGCCACCCCCTATGGGCCGACCCAACAAAGGAGGCGATCGCTCGTTTTGGGAGTCGTCAGTTTTCCCCGTTCATGGTCGTCATTGTCCGATCCACCGTTGACCGATTTTTGTGTGGAAAAACCTATTTTCAAAAGAATTCAAAAGAGTTCACATTTTTTACCGAAGTTAAGAAAGTTTGCAATTTGAGAAAAAGTTCATGAATTTGAAAAGGTTCATGGATTTTGGAAAACAAAGTTCGCCGACTTTGGAAAAAAGTTCATGAATTTTAAAATTTTCACAAATTTTCAGAAAATTTCCTGGATTTGGGAAAATTTCATTAACTTGGGAATTTTTCATGTGTTTAAAAAAACATTGCAAATTCAAAAAAACTTCACAAATATGAAGAAAACTTCATGCATTTTCATTATGTTTTCACATATTTGGAGATAGTTTAAAATAGGAAAAAGTTATTGTATTTTGAAAAAATAAGAAATATAAAACCAAAATAAAAAGGAAAAAAGAAAAGAAAAGAAAAGGAAAGGAAAAAGTAAAAGAAAAGAAAACAGAATAAAGCCCGTTAAGATACCCCCAGTTTTTTTAGCATCTGTAAAACTTTATTAAGCATCAAGTTTCGACAGAATAAAGAGGAGATCGGGCAAAACATCTAGCCACACGTGGCTCTCAGGAGGAATAGAGGAGGCCGCTTTGGCTAGAGAATGAGCCTCAGCGTTATGAATCCTCCTCTCATGAACCACTTGAATTACATCAAAGGAAAGTCTTTGCGCTCTAAACTCTTCTAGGATCATAGAGTAGCGACATGGACCTCCAGTGTCCAGATTTGCAACCACCTCCACGCAATCCAACGCCACACAGATAGAATGGAGGTTTAGGTTTGATGCTAAAGCCAATGCTTCGCTGCAAGCTCGGGCTTCAAGAGTTGTCGGGTCGACGAGGCCGTCAATCACCATCGCCGAAGCCCCCAAGTACTTACCAGTCTTGTCTCTGCAAATAATAGCTGCAGCCCCTCGATCGCCCCTCCTGGATATGTTGCCATCTACGTTCAGCTTTGTGTCACACGCATGTGGAGGTAGCCACCTAGTGACAGTAGCAACAATGTCTGCATGCATAATAGTTCGAGCCCCCTGTGCTTGTTGGGAAATCACATGCAGGCCCCTCGCGTGGCCTTGGACTTTGGGGCGCTTTGCCACCATCTCCAGATCCTCTAGAAATTTAGTGACAAAACAATGGGTACTCATAGTGTTGGGGGTATGACCCGCCGAAGAGGCTCCGGGTCATGTTATTGGCTCGTGTACCGGCCCAAAGGTGAGTCGTAATATTAAGTGGCCTAGGAAGATAGGTGGCTCACGGTGTGGGCCGTACGACGACCCGGACTGAGAAGACCCGGGCGTGTAAGCCGACTCACAGACGGCTTGGGCAAGAAGATAGAGAGAGACTCGGTTAGCAATTGTAACGACCCGGATGTTCTGACCTATTATATAAAGGCAGACCCGGGGCGACTTAGAGGAGAGGCAATCGAGAACTAGGTCAAGCTTTCAGCTCCTTGTAATCGATATGCAAGTAATACAAGCACAAGCAGGACATAGGCTGTTACCTCGATTGAGGGGCCGAACCTGGGTAAACCCGTGTCTTTCGTCCCGACTAACCCCTTTGAGTCCACCTTATTGGCGATGGCCTCGAACCGAAGTCCGTTCACCCGGACATCTGTCGTGATAAAACCACGATAGTTGGCGCCCACCATGGGGCCAGCGCTTAGTGGTGTTGAGTTCTCAAAGGGCACTCTCCCAGGGCTCGAAGGATACCTGGTTGGAAGGATGAGCAAGAGTCACCGCGGCCGGCTCTCCATCGACGATGCCGGCTGGGGGCTTGATGTTGGTTCTGTGGAGTATGGATTTCGGGTTCCGTTCGGCGGGATCCAGGTTTTCATCGGAAAGATTGATGGATCTACACCCGAGACGGACGTCTGCACCAACATCGTCGAGCCGGCTCGGCGTCTCCAATCTGCGCGGGTTATGCAGTCTACCCGTGCCCGTCCGGGTCAAAAGCACGTTCTCATGGGCTTCACTCAAGGCATGGACCTAGAAGCGTCCGGGTCACAGGGAACTCTCGTTTGCTCGGAAGATGAGTCTTCCAGTGGGGAGACAGAATCAGTGTATCGGCTCAGCAACGGTGGCCTTGGGGGCTACTACGACGACTATTCTGAGGTAGAAGGCGTTGAGACGGATGCTATGAGCCCCCCGGTTCACACGGCGGTATTCATGGCAGGATCGGCTTCAGCCGCCGATGGCACGGCTGCGGGAGCCGCTGCAGCAGGTGATAGCCCGCCACCGCCAGCTCAGGTTCTAGTGGAATTGATGGACGAACTCACATCTCTCATGGCCACAGAGGTAACCCCGGATAATCAAGCAGCCAGGAATCTAGAGGTGGCACGGATCAAGGGCCGGATGGCAGAGGAATGACAAAGGATGGACGAGCTGAAAGCCCAGATGGAGGAAGAGGCGGAGCGTATCAAGGCAGACGTTTTCCGACTGGAGCTAGAGCAAAGGTCAGCAGCCGCGGTGCACCGGAGGAGGCATCAATCCCGTCTACCAGAACGTTACGAAGCAAGGAACCTTTTTAACACCCCTGGTGCGGGGCGGGTTATGGGTGCGCCAGAGAGCCGCCCGATGGAGCGCTCGGCGACTCATCCACCCCAGCATAACCAAATCTCTCCTAGGGCTTTTCCAACACCGGCGGGTCGTTATTCTAACCCAGCCGAGAACATGGTAGCAGCGGCCGCCCGGCTTGAGACAATACCCATCCTAGATGAGGCGCCCTTCGCGGAGGAGGTGCGGAATGCCATTGGATATTTACAAACGGCCATGGCCCAACAAGAGAAGTATACTCACAGCCGGAGCCGGGTTCACTCTACCCCCCTCCCCAATCGAAGTTTCAGCCGGTGTTATGAGTCGTCGGCGTGTTCCAACAGTCACCCGCGTCGCGGACCACCGGAGGAGAATAGGGCGGCTCAGGATGCACAAGCCATCATGGGTCAGGCGGGAGACAGGCGAGAGGCGGAGGTAGCTGCAGCCCGTCCAAAGCCGGCGCTTTCCGTGTCAATGGGAGTAGTTAGTACCAGAGCCGTAGGGGTGCCATGTTTAACTCTAGCTCTGAGGAGTGAACGGCTGCCCAAAGACTTTAAGGGGCCTCGGAAGGTTCCGAACTACACAGCTGATCTACCCCGGAGGCGTGGGTTGAAAGTTATGAACTGGCCATGAAGATGCTGGATGTCAGTGAGGCGGTATGCGCAAAGTACTTCATCATGATGCTTGAGGGTCCGGCCCGTACATGGCTGAAAGGTCTGCCGCTTAACACGATAAGCTCATGGGCGGAGCTGAGAGCAAAGTTTATTAAGAATTTCCAGGGGACCTGTAAGCAGCCTGTGACTATTGTCGATCTGGACCACTGTGTTCAACAGGAGAATGAGTCGGGCCATCATTGGGTCCGGTGGGTGTCGACCATTATTCACTCTTCAGAGCAGATCACGGCGGCTCAAGCGGTGCTCATCTTAGAAAAGAATTGTCATTTTGTTCCATTGAAGCAGCTCAGTTCTGGGCAACAACGGCAATAACAACAATCATCAGCAGCGCAATCAGCCCGGGTTTCAGAGTAACCTGAAGCAGCTCAGTTCTGGGAAGTATCACGTATTTACGACCGGTCACAGTAAACGAGATGAGAAGTTGCGGAGGCGAGCGATTAATACGGTTGCTCCGGCTCTCCCGCGATATTTGCCATGGTCTGAATATGACATAATGTGGAGCAGGGAGGATCACCCGCCGCGGGTGGATGACCCGGGCCGGCTGGCTCTAGTGGTGGCCCCTCAGATGAACGACTATATGGTGAATAAAATGCTCATGGACGGAGGTAGCAGCATCAACATCCTTTACTATGACACTTTCCGGCGGATGAAGTTGCTTGACAAGGACCTTAAACCTTCCTCCACTGTCTTTCATAGTGTGGTCCCGGGTAAATCAGCATACCCGGCGGGCCGGATATCATTGGAAGTAGCTTTTGGTGATGAGCATAATTACAGGGTGGAGTCTTTGTGGTTCGAAGTGGTCAAAATCAAAAGTCCCTATAATGCGCTATTTGGGAGGCCGGCTTATGCTAAATTTATGGCTAGGCCTTGTTATGTTTATCTGCAACTCAAAATGCCTGGCTTAAATGGCACAATTACCGTTCACGGTAACAGGAAAACGGCTCTTGAATGTGCAGAAGGAGATGCGGCTTATGCAGAGTCTAGTTGTGCTCAGGAGGAGCTGAAATTTTACAAAGAGAACGTTGACCCGGAGGATATGACCCCGCTCAAGAAGCCTATGACATAAGTTGAGCTGCCACTCAAGTTTTCAGCGGATGATACCAAGGCAGTAGATTTCAATCCGGGTGATTCATCTAAGCAGTTCATCATTGGGGCTCACATGGATCCCAAATAGGAAAGCGCGCTCATCGAATTCATCCGTGAGAATCGGGACATCTTTGCATGGAAGCCTTCTGACATGCCGAGTGTACCGAGAGAGTTCGCTGAGCACAATCTTAATGTGGATCCAAAGTTTAAGCCGATCAAATAGTTTCTACGGCGGTTCAACGAAGAGAGACGTAAAGCTATTGGGGAAGAAGTTGCTCGGCTTTTGGCCGCATGCTTTATAGTGAAAGTTTTTCACCCAGAGTGGTTAGCTAACCCGGTGCTAGTACTAAAAAAGAACGGCACGTGGCGTATGTGCATAGATTACACGGACCTTAACAAGGCTTGCCCGGCTGATCCTTTTGTGCTCCCTCGCATCGATCAAATTATTGATGCAACAGCCGGATGCGAAAGTTTATGCTTCCTGGACGCTTATTCAGGGTATCATCAGATCAAGATGGCAATAAAGGATCAGGAGAAGACGGCGTTCATTACACCTTTTGGCGCGTTCTGCTATGTCTCCATGCCCTTCGGGCTCAAGAGTGCCCAGGCGACTTACCAACGTTGTGTGCAGAATTGCCTCCACAGTCAGATTGGCCGAAATGTCCATGCTTATGTAGACGACATCGTGGTTAAATCTAGAAAGAAGGAAACCCTTTTAGAGGATTTGAAAGAAACCTTTGATAATCTCCGGGTCTACAAGATGATGCTTAACCCGACGAAGTGTGTTTTTGGTGTTCCAGCAGGAAAGCTTTTGGGATTCTTGGTCTCTAAGCAGGGCATTGAGGCTAACCCAGATAAGATTAAGGCCATCACTTCTTTGGGTGAGCCGACGTGTATTAATGACGTTCAGCGCCTTGCAGGGCGGATTGCTGCGTTGAGCCGCTTCATAAGTCGGCTTGGGGAGAAAGCTATTCCTTTATACCAGATGATGAAGAAGACAGACAAGTTTAAATGGAGCGCAGCAGTGGCTGAAGCACTTGAAGCTCTTAAAAAGCAGTTGACTGAGCCGCCAGTGTTAGCCGCTCCGGTTGAGAAAGAGCCTTTGCTCCTGTATGTGGCGGCTAACAACAGAGCGGTCAGTGTAGCAATTGTGGTTGAGCGCAAGGAGGCAGGGAAAGAGTACCCTGTGCAAAGGCCGGCTTATTACATCAGTGAAGTTCTGGCAGAGTCTAAACAGAGGTATCCGCATTGGCAGAAGTTAGTATACGGAGTTTTCATGGCCAATTGCAAGTTAAAGCATTACTTTTTGGGGCACCAAATAACAGTGGTCAGTTCTGCCCCGTTGGGGGATATCATTCAAAATAGAGAGGCTACAGGAAGGATTGCCAAGTGGGCCTTAGAGATGAGTCCTTTTGGCATCAAGTATGTTCCTCGTACAACAATTAAGTCTCAAGCTTTGGTGGATTTCATAAATGATTGGACTGAATGTCAAGCCCCCAAAGAGAAGCCGGATAACACGTATTGGACTATACACTTTGATGGACCCAAGCAGCTAGAAGGGTCCGGGGCAGGAGTTGTTCTCACCTCACCCAAGGGTGACAAGTTTTGTTATGTGCTCCGGTTAATGTTCCCTTGTACTAATAATGCAGCTGAGTATGAAGCACTGCTCCATGGTCTCAGAGTTGCTAAAGAGATGAACTTAAGCCGGGTCAGGTGTTTAGGCGACTCAGATCTGGTGGCTCAGCAAGTTTCAGGCACTTGGGATTCCAAGGATCCACGGATGGCGGCTTACCGGCAGGCGGTGGAAATCATTGCTGGTCACTTCAAGGGGTACCAGGTGGATCACATTGATCATCGCAGGAATGAGGCGGCTGATGCCATGTCACAGTTAGGTTCTCAACGGAAGCCGGTACCACCTAATGTTTTTCTGGATGTATTGTATCATCCTATTGTCAAGATACGTTCTGAGGAGGATCTAGCTATCCCTGACCTGGAGGCGAAACTGGTGGCGGCTCTGCATGCTACCCCGGATTGGACTATTCCTTATTTGGCATATCTAACACGTGGCGAGTTACCTCAAGAGGAGGATCTGGCCAGGAAGATCATTCGCCATTCTAAGTCTATGACAATTATCAATGGTTAGTTACATAAGTGTAGTGTGACGGGTGTCTTTCAGCGCTGCAACTCACCAGAGGAAGGCCGGCAAATATTGAGTGAAATTCATGATGGCGATTGTGGGCATCATGTCGGGTCAAAATCTTTGGTGGCTAAAGCCTTTCGACATGGGTTTTTCTGGTTGATGGCTCACAAGGGTGCAGAGGACTTAGTTCGCAAATGTGACGGCTGTCAGAAATTCGGCCGGCGTGCTCACGTTCTGGCTCAAGAGTTGAGGATGATACCAATCACTTGGCCGTTTGCGGTCTGGGGGCTTGATATGGTAGGACCTTTCAAGCGATCCAAGGATAAGAAAACGCACCTTCTGGTGGCGGTTGATAAATTTACTAAGTGGATAGAGGCAGAGCCGGTCAGTAAATGTGACGCAGCTACGGCGGTTCAATTTGTTAAGAAGCCAATTTATCGCTTTGGTTACCCACACAGTATTATTACAAACAATGGGACAAATTTATCCAAAGGAGCTATGAAAACGTTCTGTGAGAAAGAGCATATCCGGCTTGATGTTTCAGCCGTGGCACATCCACAGTCTAATGGTCAGGCAAAGCGAGCCAATCAAGAAATTTTGAGAGGTGTCAAGCCACGGCTCATGGTTCCTTTGAAACGGACACCCGGATGTTGGGTTGAGGAGTTGCCTTCCGTCTTATGGAGCATCAGAACTACACCTAATAGATCTACAAGTTTTACACCTTTCTTCATGGTGTACGGTGCTCAGGCGGTTCTACCTAGTGACATCCGACATGACTCACCAAGGGTGGCGGCTTATGTTGAGACGGATAATGAGGTAGCCCGCCAAGATGCGTTGAACGCCTTGGATGAAGCACGAGAGTTAGCAGCAGCTAGGTCGGCAATTTATCAACAAGACCTGCGACGCTATCATAGCCGCAGGGTAAAAACCCGGACGTTTCAGGAAGGTGATCTGGTGCTCCGGTTGATTCAAGACCAATCTGGAATGCATAAGTTATCTCCACCATGGGAGGGGCCTTTTGTGGTCAGCAGGAACCTTACCAACGGGTCATATTACCTCATGGATGTCAGAGATGAGTCGAAAACCGCGGGGCAAGAGACGTTGCAGCCCTGGAATATCGCGCATCTGCGACCATACTTTACTTAACAGGGGTTGAAAGCCGCTATCATTGTATATATATCATGAGCACATGAGTAAAATCTAGCATCCTCGCACAAGACTGAGGCCTCTGCTCTTATGTATACCTTTGTACAATCAAGATAAAATCTTCCGATTCAAAAAGTTTGAGTTGAAGAGGGTCGTTCGCCGTCAAAACAGCTGATCTACCTTTCGGCTTTACGCCTTATTAAAACGCTGTTGCAAAGAGGCTTCTTGCCTTCAGGTATAGCTTACTTCTCCTTTGCACAGCCGGCTGTCATTAAACTGTTGCAAGGAGGCTTCTTGCCTCCGGGTATAGCTTACTTCTCCCTTGCACAGTTGGCTTTATGCCTAGTTTGGATACATTAAGCGCTGATTGTTAACGGAGGCTTCTTACCTTTTGGTATAGCTTACAGTGCCCTAAAACAACAGCGTGTATACCAAATTCCAGTTGCTTATCAACTACGGCCATTGAAGGGGGCTTCTTACCGACGGGTATCGCTTATCTCACCCTAATGGCCGGCTTTATGCCACTTCCGGTTACTTATTAACCGCGGTTGTCGAAGGGGGCTTCTTACCGACGGGTTCGCTTATCTCACCCTAACAACCGGCGTTTACGCCAAAATTCTGTTGCTTATCAACTGTAGCTGTTGAAAGAGGCTTCTTACCTTCAGGTATAGCTTACTTCTCCTTTCAAACAGCCGGCTTTATGCCGTCTCAGGCTAATTATTAGCCGCGGTTGTCGATGGAGGCTTCTTGCCTTGGGGTATAGCTTACATCTCCCATTGACGACCGATGTTCACTATACTCTTACCAGTCAATCTCTCCTAGAGACCCTGAGCCGGTTCAAATAATTGACGGCCAATCTCGATAGAGACCCTGAATTGGTATGAGTTTTTTGAGGAAGGAAAGATCATCATCACGTATGGTATCATGCCGGCTTATCAAAGCCGGGCAATTATAAGTCCCGGGTGGCCGCAGGCGAAACTACCCGGCACTTGGGGGCTATACAGCCGAACTCTCCTCAAAGGTTTCGGCTCATTAATAGCCGCAGTTGTCGATAGAGGCTTCTTGCCATCAGGTATAGCTTACATTATCCTACAGACAACAGGCTCTTTAATAGCTCCGTCTGATGAAAGCCAGAGTCATGTGGCTTCGGTCAACAAAATTTAAGGTCTCAAAGAGATTGTCCGGCTTTAATATTCTGGAGAAAGGAATGGCGTCTCAAAAGACAGGCCCCTCATCAGAAAAATTCAAAGGTATATCTCTGAAGAGCCAGCAACACATTAAAACACAAAGAGGTGCAAATATATATGGCCACCAAGTGGCAGAGTCATAGTTACTCTATTACAAAGATATTCTCAGAAAGAGCAAAAGCATTGTCAGCCGCCCATGGCGGGTCATTACATAAGTCTGTGCTCAGAAAGGCTAAGAGATTACAATTCAGTTGGCGGCGGCTCATCCTGCTCTGGGTCTTCTGCTGGCTTTATCTGAAGATTGCCCAAGTCCCAGTTACAGTCAGCCAGAGCAGCAAATGACCCCTCAAGGAACGGAGACGCGTCAAGCTCACAATGAAAGAGATCCTTACTGCGGGCGGGTGTCAGATCTTTCCACTCGTAGAGCGGCCCGCGGATTCTCTTCTCTTCTGCGTCGTAAGCCGCTTGATAGGTGTTCAAATCAGCTTCATCCGCCAGAACAGAGGCCAAGTAGCGCGACTCTTTGACACACCAGGTATAGTCTTCCTCGCTGAAATTTGAGCCGTCATCTCTTTTAGACAGATAGCCATCCATCATTTCAGCCGGCGTTAGCTCGGGAGCAAAGGCAAGAGCCCGGCTCAAACCGGCAACGGCTCCTTGGCGGAAGGCGGACTTTTTGAGCTCTTCAATCTTCTTCGGCATTGTAGAGAAGAGTTCCAAGACCCCTTTCAGAGCAGTGGGGATCTTCTCCTTGTACTACACGCTCTTGATTGTGAAGATGGCGCCACAGTATAACTGCTCTGCAAAAGTATAAATGGCCTTCAGTGGCAGAAGGGTATCAGAAGCCAACTGCCGGCTCCTGGGACCTGGATGAGTCGGATAAAATCAATGAGCCGCCAGTTTCCTTACTAGCAATGCTAAAAAGGACAAAGTGAACAAGAAAGCTTACCAAATAGGGCGGCTGACATCTTCGCAATATGTTGTTTCAGACCTTGAAGTTCATCCGCCACGGCTGTAAGCCGCTGTTCAGCATCGTCCGCCCGTTTGGTTAAGGCAGCCTTTTCAGATTCAGCCGTCTCTTTTAAAGAGGTGAGCTCGGCGGTAACACTGGCCAGTTCTTCTGCGAGAAGCCGACATTTTTCATCCGCGATACTTCGAGCTTCTTGCTGAGCTGCCAAGTTGGCCTTCAGATCTGACAGCTGAGACCCGACTTCCTTCAAAGCTTCCTATAAAACATCAAAATACAGGATAAGCCGCCAAAATGCAAGACGGGTGTTAAAAGCAAATACAAGTCTCAAACAGATTGCAAGCAATATATTTGACACTTGGGGGCTAATGTCTATTTAATCTTGCAAGTATGTAGTTCCGGTTCATTTCCTTCGAAGTTGATCCGGAACTTGGGGGCTATATAATGGCTCTTCAATATGCTAATAATGGAAGCACCGACTCAACTTGATCAAGATTGAGCCGGCCCTTGGGGGCTATGATTACATCTTCAAGTTATCTACATTACAGGCCCGACTCAAATGTAATCTGAGACGGCCCTTGGGGGCTACGATTGGCAGTTCACTTTACTTACAGTACAAAGCTAAAGCGGTTTTAAAGGGGTTTGACATGACAATCTCTGCAAGAGGTCACAGAAAGACCCGGCTCAACGACTCGATACATTAAGCCGGATCTTGGGGGCTAAGAAAGGATATAGTAAAGAAGGAAAAGTACCTCATATTTTGTCTTCATGGAAGAGATCAACCGAAGTTCAAAGTCCCGGCTGGTGGTAACCCGGTTTATGTACCCAGCGTGTAGCTCTTCAACGGTCATCTTCTCGCATGAAGAATCGAAGTTTAGTTTCTTTGAAGCTTCAGCCGGCTCTGTATGTTTGGTCAACACATGAGCCGGAGGCATTTGATGATCAAACCCGGTGATAACAACATCCGGGGTGTCAGGGGTCTTGGCAGGAGTTGCCGGCTTAGAAGGAGCCCTTGGAGGGCTCTCCATGATGACATCTTCAGCGGCCGGTTCAGCGGAGGCAGCTGACGGGTTTTCCTTCGATTGAGTTTCTTCCAGTTGCTTGGGCTCTGGTTCCTCAATAACTGGGCCGGAGGAGGGCTTGTTGGCCTTGCGACGTTTAGCTTGAGCACTGCAAAAAGAAGAACAATCAGCGGTTGAAGATATTGCTAATCATAGTAACAACCGGCTATCCAGATGCTTACAGTGGATTAATCTTAGGCGGTGGTATGATTGACTCCGAAGAGTTGCCGGAGGAAGGAGATTTCTGCAAAAATAAAACAGAAAGGTAAAGAGAGTATCAAGTTTACAAAGGAAAGATAAAGGAAAAGAAGGGGTTTAAACCTCGGCGGGGCGTTTCTTGGGAGCTGGAGAATTTGGCAACCCGGACATGAGCTCGGTAGAGCCGGTGCTTCGAGTCTGTCGATGCTCGATTTGCTGTTGCTTTTTAAGAGGAAATTGGGAGCCAGATAAGCAAGAGGGTGAGAAAGGGGAACTTTTCTGATAACCGGCCGTGGCTTTCGGGGGATGAAACATTCTGAGCCGGAGGAAAAGTAATTTACCTCAGGAGCATTGGCACGGCTGGTCTCCATTTCATCCTGTGAGTAAAGTAAGTGTTAAAATAGGAAGGTAAAGGATCAAGCAAGAGAGTTGGAACTTTACCTCTGAGCTGGACGATGGTGGCGGGTCAAACAAATTATCTTGCGGGACATGTTTTTTAGCCTTCTTGGTTGGGACCTTCTTCCTAGATTTCTTCGGAGGGGCAACATATTCCCTCTTCCAGAAGTCTGAGTCGGCCTATAAGATTAACCCGGAGAGTGAGTATTAAATCAGCAAAGTGCGAACAACATCTAAGAGACGGAAGAGAAGAGATTAAACTTACATCAGGAGCCGGATTGTTAGCACTGAAAGGCGCCAGGCCAATTTCGCTACATGATCCGGAAGCTTCATGGACAAGGCTCCGGATGGTGAGGGTAATGTCATTCTCTATCAACGAAGATCGGCTGAAGCATAATGAGTTGTCATACTTGCCTTTATATTCGCACATGAGCCGGCTTCTATGGCTCAAAGGCATAATCCGCCACGAAATCTAGCAGCGGATCAGGTCCAGCCCGATTAAGCCGTTGGCCATGAGAGCCTTGATTTTGGCATGGGCCGGCTCATATCTTGCGCGTTCTGAAGCTGGTAGCCGGCCAGGAAGCTCTGATGTTGTTGTGAGCCGGGAAGGACGATAACCCGACAAAGGGCGCTCGTTCTCAGGAGAGGTGTCCTTGCAATAGAACCAGATCCTGTTCCACTCCTTGGGGTGACTCGACATCTGAGTAGCTGGAAAGATGATATCCCTACGCCGTTGGATGGATATGCCTCCAAGTTCTAAGCTCAGGCCGGCTTTCACTTCAGTTTGCCGGTTAGCATAAAAGAATTCCCGAAAGAGTCCCACTGACGGCTTGATTTGAAGGTAAGCTTCACAGAGCACTTGGAAATTGCATATGTTTGAGACGGAATTGGGGGCCAAGTCTTGCGGGTGAAGCTTATAACAGTGAAGGATGTCCCGGAGGAATTTGGAGCCGGGAGGCACGAACCCTCGTTCAATATGGTCAGAGAACACCACTACTTCACCTTCTTGAGGTTTGGGCCGCGTCTCATCACCTGGGACCCGCCAGCTAATGACTTCCTTAGGAGGAAGAGTACCCGTGTGAACAAAATCCGACAAAAAGTCCTCTGTAATGCATGACCCAACCTAGTTGCATGAGTTGGACGCACGAGACATGTTGGCGGCTTAAGTGCTGTGCAAGATAAAAGGCGCGACGAGTCGAAGCGCAAGCAAATATTTTTGACGGCTTAAAAGTTTAAGGGCTCTACGGATAAAGCGGAAGACCCGGCTGATAAGAGCCGGAGGAGCTTGGCGACTCAACAGGGAAAGGGAAGATCAAAAAATTGGCTAAGTCCTAAAAACAAATTCCGCAAAATGTCACTATATCTACGGATCTACAAAAGCAGAGAAAATGAATTTTATTTCTAACCTAGCGATGAACAGCGGAAGAAAAAGAAAATGGACTGGGGCCATCGAGGCCCGTGCATTACGCGCGACCGGCCCACATGCGGCGGCGGAGCAAGAGCGCATCCTAAAGACGTTAAGCGGCACCGAGATGCACCGGCGATAACGGTGCTGGAGCCCAAACGACGGCGGCGGAGCACCGGTGAAAACCCTATTACGGCGGCGACCATCTAAGGAGCAGGAAAGCTTACCGGAGATGGCGCGGCAGAGGCGAACGGATCTCTGGTATGTTCAGGGTGATGCAGCGGCCAAGGTCGGGGACGATGTATGGACGACGTCGGCGCAGAGCTCGAAGGCACTGGGGCGGCGACAGGAAGAAGACGAAGAAGCAGAGGCACGGGCGGGAGAATGGAAACCCCGACCCGCACGGGTCATATTTAAAAGTGGGTTATGGAAGGCACGAAAACCCAAGCGATGACACCATTCGGCCGAGGCGGACGCCTCAATTCTTGGGATGACAATTAAGTGAAAGATTTGGTGACACGTCAGCAGATCTCATGACGTCATGCCGGTTCATTTCCGGGCGACTCGCCAAAAGTGGAAGAGAAGGATGAAGTGAGAAAGCTCAGTTCAACCTGGGGCCTAATGTTGGGGATATGACCCGCCGAAGAGGCTCCGGGTCATGTTATTGGCTCGTGAACCGGCCCAAAGGTGAGTCGTAATATTAAGTGGCCCAGGAAGATAGGCAGCTCACGGTGTGGGCCATACGATGGCCCGGACTGAGAAGACCCGGGCGTGCAAGCCGACTCACAGACTGCTTGGGCAAGAAGATAGAGAGAGACTCGGTTAGCAATTGTAACGATCCGGATGTTCTGACCTCTTATATAAAGGCTGGCCTGGGGCGACTTAGAGGAGAGGCAATCGAGAACTAGGTCAAGCTTTTAGCTCCTTGTAATCGATACGCAAGTAATACAAGCACAAGCAGGACGTAGGCTGTTACCTCGATTGAGGGGCCGAACCTGGCTAAACCCGTGTCTTTCGTCCCGACTAACCCCTTTGAGTCCACCTCATTGGCGATGGCCTCGAACCGAAGTCCGTTCACCCGGACATCTGCCGTGATAAAACCACGACACATAGGGCTTTGGAATTGCTCATCGTGTATGGCTAGCCTCTGGGCCCACCAAATAGCCCACATAGTCACCAAAACTCGGGTAAGTTCCGCTGGAGGTAGGGTATCCATAAGCCAAAAAAGCCAAAGCTTAGCATCTTCCGACCTGTTTGAAATGATCACTTCTGTTACCTCCTCGTCTGCAAGCGCCCACACGCACTTGGCCATATGGCATTCAAAAAGTGAGTGTCTCCAATTATCCACGGTCGCATGGCATATCGAGCACTCGAGCGTATCTGCCATTGATATCTCCTTCTGGACGTCCCCCGTAGGTAGTGACGTCTTAGCCAGGTGCCAAGCAAAGACACATATTTTAGATGGTACTGGTGCTCTCCAAATTTTAGACCATGACTTGTGAACAGCCCCCGCATCAGAATGCCCTGTGTTATGCTCTAACCAGTCTGTGCGTTGTTGCTTTGTTGCTGGTAATAGGTGATACACCGACCGCATCGTGAATACCCCTTTCTTCCTGTAGTGCCAAGCCCAGAAATCAGCTTGCGCCCTAGTACTGATTGGTATGTTCTAAATTTCTTCCTTGTCCGTCGCATAGAAATGCATGTCCAGAAGGTTGCTATTCCATATTAGGGTGGCTTGATCAATTAACTCGGACACCCTAACCGGCGGGTTAACTATTTTGGCACACATTGGCCGGAGCTTGAAGTCCCGGGGAATCCAGTTATCATGCCAAATGTATGTATCTTCTCCCATTCCAATTCTCTTTATAATTCCAAGCTTCAAATTATCCCTCCCTTTGAGAATAGACCGCCAAACTTGTGACAGAGACTTGCCCAACTCCACCTACAGAATTGTGCACATAGGGTAGTACACGACCTTCAAAATCCGGGCGCTCAAAGACTCGGGTTCCTGCAAGAGTCGCCACGCGTGGCGAGCCAAGAGTGCAAGGTTGAAAAGCTCAATATCGCACAAGCCCATCCCGCCCATAAACTTTGGCTGTGACATAACCTCCCAAGACACCCACGTTGTCTTCCTTTCTCCTTTTTTAGACCCCCACCAGAATTTTCGGAGTAGGCCATTTATATGTTGGCACAGACCCCATGGCAGTTTGAAACATGCCATAGAATAAGTGGGGATAGCTTGGGCCACCGACTTAATCAGTACCTCCTTACCCCCAACTGAAAGAGCTTTTTTCCATCCATCCCTGGACTTGTTTCCAGATTTTGTCCTTAAGAAATTTGAAGGAGCCCTCCTTAGCTCTCCCCACATCTGAAGGAAGCCCAAGATACTTCTCAGACAATTTCTCATTCGGAACATCCAGCACCACTTTGATCTCTCCTCTCAGGTGCTCACGGCAGCCCTTGCTAAAGAAGATAGATGACTTCTCCTTATTTATGTGTTGACCAGAGGCTGCATGGTATCTCTGCAAAAGTGAATCAACCCTGCTGGCCATGGCGGGGGTAGCATGAAAGAACAATAAGCTGTCATCCGCAAAAAGGAGATGATTCACCTAGGGAGCAATTGGAGCCACTTGAATTCCTGGGATGCTATCATCAGGGTTGAGGGATTTGAGTAAGCATGATAAACCCTTAGCTGCTAGCAAAAAGAAATATGGGAAATTGGGTCCCCCTACCGGATACCTCTTGACGGCTTGAACTAATCGAGCTTCCCGCCATTAAACATCACATCAAAGGACACCAATGTGACACACCTCATGACTATCTTTGTGAAGCTAGCACTGATCCCAAGCTTCAGCATGACTACCTTCAAGTAAGACCATTCAAGACGATCATACGACTTCATCATCTCTAGCTTCAAAGCACAAAATGCGTTCCTTTTCCATTTCTTTGTCTTCATGAAGTGTAGACATTCATAAGCAGAGATGAAATTATAAGTAATAAGATGGCCTGGTACAAATGCGGACTATTCCTCGGAGATGATATTGGGGAGAATACGTTTGAGCCGGTTAGCCAAAACCTTCAATGCAATCTTATAGATCACATTGTAGAGACTGATCGGTCGAAACTGTCCTAGAATTTTTGGACTAGCAATTTTTGGGATTAATACAATGAACGTTTGATTTATCTCCTCCGGAGAGTCAACTCCACTCAGAACTCGCAACACCATATCAGTCACCTCATCACCACATAACTCCCAGTGCCACTGAAAAAAGTGTACAGGAAAACCGTTTGGCCCAGGGGCCTTTGTCAGGAACATTTGAAAAAGTGTTGTATTCACCTCGGTTTTACTGTAAGGCGCATTAAGCATGGTGTTCATAGAATCATCAACCTTAACAGGAATATGTGACAATACCTCCTTCATACCAATTGTGTTTTCGGATGCATACAATTTCTCGTAAAATTCCGTCGCCATAGCAGCCATCTCATCAGGATTAGAGCACAGCGACCCGTCCGGCCTTTGGAGCTCGATGATACGATTTTTTGCCTTCACGCACTCGCCTTCCGGTGGAAAAATTTCGAGTTACTATCACCCCCGCTAGCCACTATATTCGTGCACACTGCCGCCACATGATCTCTTCTCTGAAGCAAAGTTCAACAATCCGGGCCTCCACTTCCTTCTCCTCATCAGTAGGGGCAGTCCGATGCAGTTCTGCCCTCAGCTCCTCGAGGCACCGCCGCAGCTGGCGTAATTCTGTCCTGACCGAGCCAAACTTGGCCCGACTCCAATGCTTCAAGGAACTCGCAACTGCAGATAGTTTCTGTGACAGGCCATACACATCACGCGCTTTGCCCGTTTTTTCCCATGCATCCATCACCGCATCAACAAAGCGTGGGTCTCGTTCCCATATGCACTCATAACGAAAGGGCCTTTGGGTAGCCCTCACACTTACATCTATTCTTTTCGTCTCCAGTAAGATTGGCGAGTGATCTGACTTGGCGACCGTCAGGTGCTCGACAAAAGCAAAAGGGAACAATTCTGACCAGCCTGCTGATGCGAGCGCTCGGTCCAAACGAACCCTACAATAGCTTCCACCAGCAACTTTCTTCTCCCATGTCCAGTCCAAGCCTCTGTAACCCAAAACAGCGAGGCTACAGATATCCATTGCCTCCCAAAAAGCCTTTATCTGTGCAAACATATCTGCTCTTCGGGGCGAAGTATTTCATTGAAATTGCCTATATACAACCATGGTAGAGTACTTTCACCACGTAACCTCTTCATCATATCCCACGTTTTATATCTA